>CM057782.1:18232084-19432084 GCA_030064435.1 Trapa incisa
TATGATCATTTAATGTGAAAAGCTAGTACCTCTAGATGAAGAATTGAATTGTTCTAGAGGCTATTCTTTTTTTGGTTCACGGGAATTAAGTAAAGATGTTAGGTCTTGACTGATTTGCTATCTTAAGATATTTTTTGTCTCAATTTCTTTAAGACATTTATTTGTACTATACACAAAACATGCAGGTGGGCATGAGCTTAGCCTCTCTACTGGAAATGCTGGAGGAAGATTGGCATGTGGTAAGCAGAAATAATATACTTACCATCATTTCTTCTCAAGAATCCGTTGCTAAGATTGTTTATACGTGACATTTTAACTTCATGTTGAGTTCTTCTTTTGTCATTTGCTTTCTTCCTTAGTGATGCATATGTATGGACCTAACACCTAACACAGTATGTGGGCAAAAAATAAAAAGCACTCAATACATTATAGTAAATAGAAATCTGGTGCTTGTAAAAAAATGCTACAGAAATGTGGTCCTTGAACCTGTTTGTCATCTTTCTCTTTTATGGTATAGTCAAACAACTTGTTAGCTGAAATAAGATTGTAAATGGTCTCCAATCACAGGATCCTGAGGGTACTCTATGCTGCATCCACTCACTTGTTTAATAGATGCAAACTATTTGTACATTCAGATGCCCTCTGACTATAAATCAAGCCTTTCATGCTTACATTACTTATAAATAGCAAGAAGAAATTACATTGCATATTGCTCTGGGTTTATGGACAGCTTCACTTTTTCCAGAAATTCTGCTATTTTTTCGTTTTTTTATTGAGATTTCCAGCAGATACAAGTTAGGTCCACTTTTCCTTCAAGGTTGGAAAACAGGTTGCAATTTCTATGAGATAAAGATTCTTAACCTGCCCTGAAGTAAAATTGGACACTTTGTTTTACTCTGATTTTCATTGTTAGCAAGAGCATAGAGTGAAAAAGTCCTTTTAATTTTTCTTTCTTGTTTCAGTCTGTATGAACAAGCCGAGCAGCTCTCAATAGATATATATGTTCCCTTTTATTGATTAGCTGACAATATGTTACTGCAGGTGTGGTGGGTCTCACTCCAGTCTAAAATCATCCACTCCATGCCCCATTATAGAGTGAGCTCTATTGCCCAAAAGCAGAAATTATCCAGTGTGGAACTACAGAGGATTCCTGGTTATCTGCATGAAGTATGATCATTGTATGAACCGGTACCAATAAAACCACTGTATCAATCCTTTGCAGAGATCATTTATCCCGTTCATGAAGAATAAGATTTCTACTGTCATGTTTTGGAGCCCAGAGTAACTGTTTGCATTGCTGCCAGCCAACCACTGCCTACTTTCTGTTTTCTATTTCTTTAAATCAACCCCATTAGGTTTTTAGATGATGATGATAACCATACAGCAGGTTATGTATGCTTTTAATGCTTCTCCAGCTTAAAGGGTTGACCAATTGGGTATATGGGTTTCCAACAAAGAAGCCAATTGGGTAGGGTTGGGAAAAAATCTGCCATTGGCAGTGTAACTGAGCTTCAATAAAAGGTACCCACTGCCTACGTAATAGAGATCCTTTGGCCACCTACACCAGTGGCCATGTCTGATCCACGATGCAACAAGACATTCATTAGTAAAGCAGCAGTGTTGATAATTGCTACATTTCTCAATGGGGGACTACATTGAAATGTAGCAATTATGCGCACATATCTTCACTACGGAAAGCTGCCGAGCAGGTTTCCACCCGGACTCGCCCTGTTGAATGTAGGTTTTGACTCAACCCACTCAAACCCTGGTTCAAGTTTGGCCATAAAACCCGGATCAGGACCGACCAGGTCAGGTCACCCAAATTTTTTTTTATAATTGTTACTTTTAGCAAAGTTACCATGAAAATTTTACATAACATAGATCAATATGTCCCTAAACCTTCCCAACTCCTCCACTCAATGCAACAAATTAATCATGTCAGCAATAAGTGAAAGAACACAAACATCAATCATAACCTCAGTATGTCTTACTTTATCACCCTTTATAGGGGTGCAAAGGTTCAACCATTGATGATCCTCAAGTGATCATTTTAACTGGCTAAATAGAACTAGTAGCATAAGTTCCCCAAATAGGAGAACATCATCACAGAAACATCAAGTAATGGTCTATTTAGGGCTAAACAACGCATACCACCAAATAACATTATATTTTTCTATGCATAGATAGGGATGAAAGAGCAGCATCTTCACTTGGCAAGAATGTTCTGTTGGGCCAGATTCTCTTGCTGCTGCTGATAGTTCAGAGGCCTCCTGAAGAGCATGATGTGTGGTTCAGGGCGGTGGATAGCATAGTGGACCCATCCGCGGCTCTGTTGAACTCCAATTGCACGCCATTCATTCTGAAACACAACCAGAAAAAAAAATAGATGTAGATTGAAAGGTGGAGATTCATATTCCAAGATTGAAGATTTGAGGTTTTCAGCAGATAACAGTGGCCTAACAAGTAATGCAAGGTACCCTCAATGGGTAGTAGTTTCACAACAGACTGGACAGAACAGAGCACACAAAATAAACTTCATAGCATGTAAAGATCAATCCCTTGATTAATGCAAAACAAAATTCTCATAGTTGTACATATACTTTGAATGGACTAACAGCAAAAGATGAAAATAGCCAACACAACATAGGTATGAACTGATCACACGGGTTTACTTTGAAACTTTCGATCTAGTAAAATCACACAATTATAGACATAACGAAGCAATATTCGGATAAAATAACAGTTTTCACGGGCTCAGAAATGCAGAAGATCGCAGTAAAATGTAGTTAACGTTTCAATTGCATATAAATAGTGTATTTCAATCACCAGATACGATCAATCAGACGTCATATCGAAGACCGATTTGAACTAACCTCAGAAAGAAGCCGATTCTTCGGAAGAAGTTTGGCAGTCTCCGGAGGAAGCACAACATGCCTGCACGACCGCACAATTGTCCACAAGATAAAAAATTAACGCCAACAAATAGCCAAATCTGCAGAAAATTTAAATATTATAAGCACCATAACTTACCGGTACTCATAGGTGTCATCAAAGTACTTCTCGGAGTACTGAATCTGCACCATCTTCTCGTCGATCAGGCGAAAATCACAATGCAACTGCCACAGCGATTAGGGTTACTATCAGGACAGGTCAGACCAGAGTATGAAATGGAGCACAGACCCAACGGTCGAGGAAAGCGCGTACCTGAGGGCGAGAGAGCCGCCGAAGCAATGACGGCCAGAAATGGGAGAGACGACAACGAGATGAGAATCTAGATGTCAGTGGAGGAAGACGGTGACAGACAGATAGGTGGGATGGGGTGAAATAAGAAGGATATGAAGGGTAAGATTGTAATTTAACCCGCACAGTGTCTTCCTCTTTATGGAAACGGACGCTATTTCGAATTTCAAAATTCGAACGGGTCCCGCTTGATTCACTTATGACCGTTTTTTCAATCTCGATCGGGCCTTTATAAAGATAAGATTTTTATTTTTTAATTAATTGGATATAACTCAAAATTAAATAAAATATTTTAAAAAGCCGAAGCTGAACGATATTCTTTGAAATCTCAATATTTTCACGGTAAAATAATAGAAAGTGTGAGACTTTTTTTTGTAAGAAATTATCTTGTTTTTCGATTAAAAATAAAAATTAAATTCAAATACTATATTTGAATTTAGTGGTTTAAAAAGATTGTGAAAAAAAAAAGTGGTTTGAAAAGTGCATAAATTAATTATTTGGTAAAAAAATATGCGTAGAATCACCTATAAAACTTTTACAATCATTTATTTACACTATAAAATAATTCTTAAAAAAATTGGGGTATTTGAAATTATTGTGTTATTTATTATTTAAATTAGTTTAATACAATTATGTATTTATTTATTATTATATATTTAAAATATAATTTATATATTAATAATATTTTATATAAAATTGTATAATACAGATATTATAAATAAAAAATTATTGTATAAAACATTTTTAATATAATTTAATTATATATAATATATAATAAATTATTTAATTTAATTAAAATGATAAATTTATATTTATAATTTTTCAACTAATTTTACATAACGTATTGTTAAAAATTTTTAATAAATCTAAATGCATCACTTTACTTACCCTCCAAGAATTGTGCCAAAAAAACTTATCCTCCCAGCAGTTCCAACTCCAAACCACTCTTATTTGAATTAAGAAGATAGAGAATTAAAAAATCGAGAAAATACTTATTTGATAAAATAAATTAAAAAGATTTTAAAGAAAAAGTTATACGTTTTTATATTATTTTTTATTTATTTAAATTTAATTTTATTATATACTTTAAATAAAATTATATAATAAAATATTATATATAAAAATGATATATTATGTGTATAATATAATTTATTATCAACATATATATTAATTTTCTTATTATAATTATATAATATTTATATATAATTATTAAATAATGTTATTTTTATCGTAATAATAACTTAATTATATATAATTTATCATATATAATATAATTATATTTTATTATATATACTTTTATTTTATAGTACATGTTATATAATTATATATTAATTAATAAATTATTAAAATGATAAATTCATTATTTAAATTTTTTATTAACAAATCATATCATTCAAAACACAATCCACACTTCATATTACAACATCAATGGCATGGATACAAATGTAATACCCAAAAAAAAGGAGCCCACCAAAGTTGAGATGTAACCCAATAAACCACACCAGAGGTCTCAGAAAGAATTTGGGCTATAATGAAAATAAAAAAAATATATAAATAAATATTCGAAGAAGAAAACACACACATCCCTTCACACTTAATATTATTTAATCTCAATGCTGCATTTTGTTCCCTTGAAGTTCTTGGACCGGTTGAAGTGCCCTAGAACCGGGGAACAATAGATCCCAACGGTCCGGTCCCTTGACTTCCATGCCCCGACCTTGTAACGGACCCTCGACCTAACTGTCACGTCCAGCACCACCGTCCCGGACGTCCTCTCCAGCCTCAGGTTCCTCGATACCGGCTGGCGGAGCGCCACCCCTTTGGCCTCCCTCTTCACGTAGAGCCGGGTCACATTCCTAAAGTTCATCAGAACAGACCGGACCGGACCGAGACCGTTGAAGTATTAAAATCATTCATCCATTTTTCGAAAATATAAAATAAAGCATTTCATTTATAATATATTAAAAACTTTATTATATAGGTTTAAAATTGTGGGGTTGGAGAGCACGCGCCTGTGGCCTTGATGGAAGGGTGGGATCGTGTCCACCGCGAGCGTGTTGTCCTCGTACTTGACTGACAGCTCGGCGAAGTCGTAGTAGAACGAGACGTGGCGGTTGCGGTTGTTGATCGCCAGGGTCAAGTCGAAGGTGGCGTCGAGGTGGTCGTGCGTGAGGTTGTAGTTGTACACGTAGACGTCCTCGACGGAGAAGGTGACGTGCTTTGGGCGGATGACGAGCCAGGCAATGAGGACGACCAGGCCGAGGATGATGATGACGGTGAGAAGAACGACGAGGGCGAGCTTGAGGAATCTTACGAGGCCACCGTCGCCCTGGGCCGGCGGCGGCCGGTGGCCTTGTGGGCGGGTGGCGTTGGCCATCTTGTTGTCAATGAATGATGATGACCTTACCTTACTGTTTATATATAGAAGAAAAAGCAAAATCAGTAGCAAGAGAAAGAGAATGTGTGCCCTTGAAGCTAGAGTTTATATTCGTTGAGTGTATTGTTTTGCCTTCCATAGTGATCCATGGATTGGGGCAAAAGAAAAGTTTACACCCGAACTGGTTCTTGCCTTTGATTCCTCATTATTCCAGTCACCATGCAAGAAGTTGCATCATTTTACACAGCAATCTATCTTCAAGTAGAGCTACATCTGCCCATTAATTGTATTAGCCCACCCACTCCATCTTATTCATAGGTCTTGTTTTTGCAAGTAGAGCTAAGTCCATCAAGTAGACGTAAGTGGATCAATATTTTGACAACTCGCCCTCTCCCAACTGAATTCCCTTTCGGTTATAATTTTAAATTCATACTCAATTAATAAAATATTATTATTTTTATAGTATTATATAAGTAAAAATAATAAACTTGTATATATTTTTTAATATTTGAGTAAAATATTATTCGAGTTTTTTTATTTATAATTTCTAATTAAATAAGAGTGTGAGATTTAAATGTAAAAATTTATTATATACTGATATTTTTACTTAAAATTATCAATTATGAGTGATGTAAATTTTATAATTTTATAAAACTAAAATAATTATTTATTTTATTAAAAGTACAATTATATTATCAACAAATATTAAATTAGGTGAAATTAAGTGATCCTATATCAACTTTACAACCCACCAACAAACATGATCCAAGTTTGTCGGTTGATGCCTCATCATCTAAATATTCTTATCCATTCTACATCTATTGAAATGATAGAGAATAATAAGAAATATTATTAAATTATTTAGATATGATATATTTTAAATTGTTATTATGGTACTAAAATATCGTTTGGCCTTGACAAAAGTAATGCAATAATAGGAAGGGGCACCCAATCTCCTCAATCTCACTCTAACATATGATCACCATGTGTATAGGGTGGCATTGGACCCCCACGGGTCTCATATATTGTCATGATGGCCTCGGCCTCGGACTTCTTGGACCTTTACCTGGTTTTCGGAGCTGGTCATTTTCGTGGTCAGGGTCTAAACCCTATACTCGGACCTATAATAGTTGGGTATATGGTCTAACCTGCCACCCCTATGTTCATTACGAGTCCCACAAATTTATGATAGAAGAAACCTATGCATGAATGTTGATATATATAGGGCCCCTTCACCCAACAATGATAAAAGTTGTGGAGCCATGAGTAATTCAAATGGTACTATTTTTAGAACACATTTTTTTTTGGATTTTTTATGGGTTACTTATATATTAATTTATAAATGTATAATATGTTTTTTTATTTTACCTATTTAAATTTAATTAAATTTATTCTTAATCATTGTTATTCATTGGAATATTATTTTTCTTCTCACACTCACAAATTTCATACATATTCTTTAAAATTAATAGAGTATGACTTTCAAATATTATTCTTAAATTCCTAATATTTTTTTATTTTATTTAATTTAAAATCAAATATTTCTAAAATTAGCATCATATGCACATACCCTAAATTTAGGGCTAATGGACTCACACTATCTATTGCTTTTGTTGGGGGCTATGCATATTTGATGTGAGACAGGATAGAATGAATCATATAAAGCTCAATTTAAAAGACAGGATAAAGAATTATCTTAAAAATATCTTACTAGAACATGATTGATATGCTCACTTTATACTTGTACATCAATTTAAAGGGAAAAAAAGATAGACTTCTCTTGAAAATATCTTGCCAAGACATTATCTTGATTGATTAAAACATTGGCGTGTGATGTAGTTAATTGAAATAAAAATATCTTGCTAGAACAACAGTTTTATCATGATTGTATTTCAATCACATAAATGTTACTATTAAATATTATTACAACCGTTATTAATTTCAATTTTAAACTCCTTATTTCACTCCATTTATCATTTTATTCTCAATCCATGTTGTGATTTCCAATTCTGATGTGTATAGAATTGGAAAGTCTAATTTTATTTTTCACCTTCCATATTTGTTAACCAATTAGGAATAATTCTTACTCTTTAATGAAAGTGTAAGAACAATGAAAGGACACTTAGCACTTGCCACTGCCTTCATTGGTCGCGTGGTCCATGGATCTTTCCTTGTCGCATGCATGCACGTTCTGTTGCCCCTTATCTTTTTGCAACTAATAATGTATGCCCACGTGAAAAAAAAGGACAACCAACGTACACATGTTCTTATTAGGCTCCACAGTTCCAGAAATAGAACACCAACACTGGCACTTACCTTCATTGATGGTTTGTTCTTCCGGGTTGGCCCGAGTCGGGTTCTATTACAAGCTTTTGCCACACCTATTCTCCTATAATACCAATAAAAAAAGAGAATTATGTAAAATTAATAAAAATCTCCAAATATTATTATTTTTTCATTTTTATGGGTTAAAGCTTGAAATCCATAATTAATATGAAAAAACATTATTTATCTCATACATTTAAGTTAATTTGTAGTAAAATAGGAAAATAATTGTCCAAATAAAAAAAATTACGCCATTTAATATTTCCATTCACTAATTTTTATATTTCTTTTTTTAATTGTATTTTTATTCCATTAATTTGGGCAGACATATCGCCATTATTTTTCTTTTATTTTTTCAAAAAAACATATTTATCTTTAGTTTCATATTTCTTTAATAAAGGAAAATTCTAAAATTATCATAAAATTCCAAATTGAGATATATGAAATGAAATATTTTAAATTCTCACCACTTACTAATTTTATTTATATTTATATTTTAGTACATATTTAATTGTGTAACAACTTTTTAAGTACGAGGAGCCATATACATTCAAACAGGTAGCGCTGTCTAGCTGTACCTCATCACGTGCCAATCCCATGACCTGCCTCACCGACTCCACTAAGCCATTCGGCCCCGCAAAATACGACGGCGTGTCGAGTCGTCAAAGTCAAACAGCGCTTTTCAGCCCCCAATCCCGCCTCCGGTTAAATTTAAGAATTGGGAAAATTGAGCAACTTTACCCATTTATCCCTCTACGTTAGAATCATCTGACACGTGTCATTCATCGGAGTCAGCCGATAATTTATAGACGTTATTATAACGGCAAAATTCAAGGGCCGATGATGTATCCACGTCCAATGTTTCCAAAATCGACGCTCTCTCCTCCTCCCTCCTCTTCCTTCAAAATTGAGCTGCCGAACTTCACTTAGTCTATGCAATTGACATTTCTCCAAAACTCTCTCTGTCTATCTCTCTGGCCCCTCTGTAACTTCGCTTCAAAGACTAGAAAAATCGAGTTCGACAGGTAACTTTTCACCATTCACTTTTTAGAGTTATATTTCTATTCTATTCCTTCGAATGCGCTCAGTCGTGTAGACGTCCCTGCTTGGCTTCATCAGGAACTGACGGCTCTGATCCGATTTACGGTTTCCGAGCTAATTTGATTTTGCGGCAGCAGCGGCTCTGGTAGAAGATGAGGGAGGAAATGGGAGATGTTGATTCGGTCCCATGTTTTCAGTTTCTGGCATTGCTGCCTTTTACTTCCACGGAACATGTGAAGTGGTCCGTTTACCTTAATGACCGGTGCCTTGTATATGATTTCAGTCAATAATAAGTCTGAGAACCAGAGTTTGGATTCTCTGCGTTCCACGGCATCTTCTGGATACCCAGCTTGTTAGTCCGGTTGCTTTTCCCTGTGTTTTGAATTAGTAAGGTTTATGAATTTACTGGTTTAGGGTATCGAAATTGATTTTTCTATTCACGCTTCTACCTTTTTCAGTTAAAGTTTTATGTTCCTGATTTTCTATCATGTTGAGGATTTTTTTTGTTTCTTGATGCAGAAAGAAGAAGATAATTTCGGGCTTTGATTCAGTTATAAAAGTTCTGGAAACTTTGGTGACAATCTGAACTGACTCTGATGCCTTCCTCCAGCTGATGTGCTCAAACGCCATAAGCCTCCCTGTTGATGAGTTCTAAAGTTTATAGCAGCCTCTTTTTGAAGCGGTTATCTGCTGATTAAGTTTTTACCATTCAATGCATTTTTTGGGTACATCTTAAGTGGATGCATTGAAGGGGGTTCCTTTTCTCTTCTCCTGGTTATCTAGAGCTATGGCTATTGCTGGGCTTCAAAATTCTTCTCTTCATGATTCTTCTTTTCTTAGAGAGCCTCAATCCACAGCATCCACACAAGGTCTAGATCCTGGGAGGTCAGGAAACAGGGCATCTTCTATTCTGCAGATGTGGCGGGAATGGGAGGATGAAAAGGGACTGTCTCCACGTCACAAAGTCAGTGAATGGCTGCTTGGGCAAGAGAGTAATGCATCAAGTGTTGCCTTCTCTAGTATAAATGCTTCTGAAACTAGTCTTAGTGAGAACGATGTTGGTATAGAGAATGTCGCTGTGAGTGAAGATGGCCCTGAGTGGTCTGGGAGTCAGAACGAGCTGAAGAGTGAAACTTCCAACCATCTCAATCTAGACCATTTACAGTCTTCTGATTACGGTGAAGCTGAAAGAGAAAGAGTAAGGAAAATTTTTAGGGAGTGGAAGAACAATGGTGCGAGTGAACGGTGCTCTGGTGCTTCTCACATCAACAATAGCCCTAGGACGGTGCTTGGTGAGACAGAGCAGGAGAGAGTTAGGATCATACGAGAGAGGGTCCACAAAAATGGCCAGATGGGTCCATTTAATGATTTAAGGGAAGATCCAGCTACTCAATTTCGGGTACAAATTAATCAACATGGATATGGATCTGAGAAAACTCGAAAAGGCATTCTCAGAGTATGTGGCAGGCAGGTCCTAGTTGACATGGTGAAGAAGGCACAGAGGGATAGACAGCTAGAGATCCATAATTTATTGGAGCATCGATCAGTTTCACAGTTTGCCCACCGGAACCGCATTCAGGTATTTGTTGATGCCATTTAATCTGTTCCAGATGCCATTCATATATAGAATTCAAGTAGCTATTGTCTGTCACACTGTCTCTCTCATCCTCTCCGGGTTTAAGGAAAGCAATATTTTTGGAGTTCCAACTGTATTTCCTTTCTTTCAGTGAGTTTGCTTGACTATTATCCAGTTTTTTGAACTAACAGAGGATTCTTTGTTACTGATTTACTGTGGCACTGATCTCTAAATATGGCAACGTTTTGCAGTCAGTGTTGAGAGGAAGATTCCTACGTGAAAGTCATCTGATGAAAGAGAAAAGCAGTTCCATGGCAGTTAATGAGCTAGGTTTGCTGAGGCAAAATCTATCCGTCTCTGGTTTGAGGTCTGTTTCATAAGGCTCTTGCTTGTATTGAGTGTATCTACTTTATTCTTCAATCCTCCTTCTCTGGCGCACCTTTTTCTTAGAGTGTCATAGTTTTAGTATTAAATCTGGGAACTCTGGATTTTTTGATCTTGGACTGATATGTGCTCTCTACTTGATATAAAACAGGGAAGGATTTCTCTCCAGATTGGATCGTTACAGCCGAACAAGCAGCAACCTTTCTCACAACTCTTCTCTCCGTGATATCAGTGATAATAGGAGTGATCAGGATTACCGGGATAACTTGTCTACCGGTTTGAATGTAACCCCTGAAGAATCAATTAACCCCACTAATGTAGGAAGAAATAGTTGTGAATCATCGGATGCTTTGGATGATTCTGAACATACCATTGGAGTTATGGTTGAGCTGAAAGCCACTGGTGACTCTGAACAAAGACAGGAGCCGGCAGCTGAAAATGGAACATCAATTGATGAACTATCTGAATGTGTGGGGTTAGGAGTTGAGGAGGGAGGTGAAGTTTCACTGGCTAGTGCCAGTAATGCACTGCCCAATGAAACAAGACAAGCTGAATCTGCAGATCAAGCCAATGAATCCCCATATATATTCTCAAGAAGAGAAGAAACCTCCACAAGTAGCTTGATGCAACATACGGATCATCCATTGGGCAGCTCTAGTGACAGCCTAAGGGGGGGGGATTCTACAGTGGAAGAGCTATGGCTAGTCCGTGACTTTGAGAATGAAGGAAATAACAGCCAAGTTCATGCTGAAGTCGAACATATTGAGAGCGAGTGGTCATTAGATCAGTACGACAATGAAGATATGGAAGGCAGTTACCTTTCTGAGCTCCCAGATGAGGGCAATGGAGATGATGATTTCCCAGAGGTTGAGCAAAGCTGGATAGAGCATCCTTCAAGTCGGGAAATTTCTTCCAGTACCAGAGTTGGCACATTTGATCCATTGGAAGATGATAATGCTCACAGCACAGAAATTCAGGAGCTTCTAAGCAGGTGAAAAAATCATTCTGACCAATACATAGATGCAAGTTACACTGATTTGAAATTGTTAATTTCCCTCTTGGATTTTTCTAGGAGGAGGGTCTCTAATCTTCTGAGCAGTGGATTCCGAGAGAGCCTTAACCAATTAATCCAATCATATGTGGAGAGGCAAGTCCGAGCATCTAATGAGTGGGAACTTGACGAAACTTCATCCGACAATCCTATAACTGCAGAGCACGACATGAACCAGTTGAATGGCAATGATGAAGCTCAGGAGGATTCTACTAGGAGCTCTTCACTGCCAGCACTCCATTGGGACCATGACTTGCATAGTTACCTTTGCCCACATCACGGCATGCACCAGTCCCTCAGAATGGTATTTTCTACATCCACATTTCGACTTTCATCTGGTCGTTCATGCTACGGCTACAGTTTAAACAAGTTTAACCTAGTGCAGGAGTGGGACACCATTAACGACTTGAGGATTGACATGGTAAGGCTCCATCAGAGGATGGATGACATGCAAAGGATGCTGGAGGCCTGTATGGACATGCAACTTGATCTGCAGCGTTCAGTAAAGCAGGAGGTCTCAGCTGCCTTGAACCGTTCTACACCTTCTTCAGGTGAAACTTACAAATCTTGCAGTTCCAAGGACTCCATGAATGTCGTTATGTTTGATACTGAACTGAACTGGGTGCTCCATCCGTCCATTGATCCACATTTTTAGGTAATAATAATCTTACTGCAGCGGCTGAAGATGATTCCAACGGGGAGCAAGTGAGGAAGAGTGTCTGCTGCATATGCCATGATAGCCGTATCGATTCCTTATTGTACAGGTAAAAATTCTACATGAATCAAGTGCTCTAGTGGCCCATAAGTCACAAACCATGATTTTGAGTTCCTCCTTTAACCAAATCTCTCATTGGTGCAGATGCGGGCACATGTGTGCATGTTCGAAATGTGCCAATAGTCTACTGCAGAGCCAAGGGAAGTGCCCAATGTGTCAGGCTCCAGTGCTAGATGCCATCCGAGCATACTTCATTCAGTAAAAGGATATAATCCCAAAAAGGGTTCTCTTTATCCCTTTGAATCTTCTTCAAGCTCTTTCCTGAAGTGCTTTTGATTTGGATCAGCACATGTACTTCAAAGAGTTTTGCCCTTCGTCCTCCCCTTTTCTCCCCGGCTGTCATTGACGGGTGGTGGCGGCGGCGGCGACGACGATTCAGTACTATAAAATAGGTGTCTGTGTAAATCCGAGTCAGACTTGCAAGGCTTTGTTTGAGAATTTTTTTGCCTAGAAGGCTTTGTTTGAGATTGGAATGCTCTCTTTAATACTCTCTTTTATGGGCCAAGAGGTATATATTTTAGGAAACACCCAGCCTCCTTGTGTACAGCAACCCGACAACAAAATCGAGGAGGCAAGTAGCCAAAACTAGGTAGCTTAAACCCTAGTAAGCAAAAAAAAACATAGTTAGGATGGCTGTACTTCGTACGACATGTAGTTGGAGATGGCCTTGGCCCCTTCTGCAATGGCGTGGCGGCCGAGCTCCCCGGGCACGACCAGCCGGACCGCCCCCTGGATCTCCCTGGACGTGAGTGTCAACTTTCCGGTGTACCTCGACAGCCTGGCTGCTTCCTCCGCGAGCCGCTCGAACATGTCGTTCATGTAGCCGTTGAGCACGGCCATGGCATCCCCCGATATCCTCATCCCCGGGTGGACCTGCTTCAGCACCTGGAACACGTACCTCCTGTACTCCTCGTTTCCCACATCTTCCACCCCTTTTCTCTTCCTCCTCTGCTCCCTCGGCCTTGACCTCGACCTCGGCTTCTTCTCGCCACCGCCGCCCTTCTTCTCCGCCTCTTGCTCTACCGGAGATATTGGTTGAGCCGCCTCTTCTCCGTCGGTTTCTTCGGATTCCGGCGTGCGCATTTCCTCCTCCCCCTGAGTCTCATCCAGAGAGGACATCTCGGCCCTTCTATCTTCTTCCCCGGCCTGATCTTTTTTGACATCTTGCTCTTCAGGCGCAGGTTTCTTCTCCACCGCCATCTCCACCTCCACCTCCACCTGCTCTTCGGTTCTTAGAGGAACCGCTTCCTTTGGAGCTGCTGCTACATACCCAAAAAATGCTCAAATATCCAAGTTTAAAGTTTGACGTCCGCTATTTGAAAGCGAAAGAATATCAACTGATTAAATCTAACCTGGTTCTTCCACCGGGATGCGTCGCCTGGTACTGGGTGTCTTGTCTTCGATGATGATAGTCCGCCTCGTCGACACCCTCCTCGGCGTGGGGGCAGGCGTGGCGGTGGTGACTGGAGTAGCCCCAACGTTCAGCTGGTCAATGGTCTCCCCAGCCCCCATGGAGGCTTCCCGCGGCACCTGCAGCTCCTCCGTCTCTGGTTCAAAGTCCGGTAAGCTGATCTGGTTCTGGGTGTTGTCGATACCTTCTTCAGTGCCATTGTCAATCACTGAGACCAGCACGGTTTCTCGGACGACCTTCCTAGTGGTCTTCACCACCCTCCGCCGCTTTGGAGCCATTGCTTGATATTCTCGATTGAATGGCGGCTGATTTAAGGACTGATTATGAAGTTGTCGGCGAAGGGTGACAGGTGGCGAACACGTGTCGAAAAGGTGAGAGGTGTAATTGCAACGTGGGCGGTTAAAAGGGTTAAAAAGAGCCCGGGTGAAGATTTTAGTATATGAACAAAAAAAGTGCTATTATTATTATTATTATTATTATTATTATTATTATTATTATTTTAAATTAGTTAAAAATGCGAATTAAAGGTTCATAAGTAATAAGTAATTAGTCAATTTCAAAATTTGATGCTGCCATGTTAAATTAGATAGAGAGATGAAAAATCAATATAAAAATTACTTTTATTAATATATAATATAAAACTCATTTATATATTCATAATAATTAATTATTATTATTTAAAATAATATCTTAAATCGCTACAAAAATATCACAATATTTTCCTCGAAAAAAAAATACTTAAATGTGACCTTACTAACTCTTAAGATCAAATAATAAATAAACATTTGTATGTATAGTGGTTATAATTATATTTTATTTTTTATTTGATGGACATAATATACATTAAAATATATAATTTTCTATTATGTGTTAAATACTAAAATAAGTTGCTTTTTATTGCACTAGTATAACAAGAAATTTGAAAATTTAAAGATAAATTAAAATTAAGTTGTAATAGTTGAGTAATGAATGGAGATCACATTTCTTTGCTAAAGTAACCGGTCCCGATGCAATATGAGTAGGGGGTTTTGGGTTTTTGGCTCTTCTTATCCATAAATTTGTCATTCATGATAATATTTGCGTCATTTATCTTTTTTATAAGTAAATTTGAATTCCTGCTAGAATAATTGAGTTCCAAATATATTTCTTGAAACATTTCAAAATAAATAATTATTAATTTGAGCTTTTTCATTATAGTTATTTTACAAAATGTTATACCACATTCTATAATTATGGTCATGCACTTACTCCCATCAGCACGAATACAATCATTTGAGCCTATGTGACTCGGGTTCCTCCAAATGTACCACCTCTCGTAACTGAGGGATTCACGATAATGGAACTTGCACTTCAAAAATTTTGAAAAATGTGCCTTCATTGTCTACGATTATAACGAGTTATGATCACGTAATACAGTAACTGGATCACTGTATTTTTCTTGCTAGTGAAAGACTTATAGCCAAATAATCAAAGTGAATTCATTTACTTAAGTATGTCAAAGTTATGTACATTCTTATTATGCACGATAGGTGCTTCCTAGAAAGTTATGTTCTCCGTCTTTGTACCCCAATTGTTCTATTCGAGAGAGGCATTCTTCCTAAGTGTGTATCACGAACTCTCGTATAGTTAAATTATCCATCCATGTTCTATTTGTATTCTTCTCACTCTTTAGGGTTTTTTGGTTTTTGAGAGAGCTTCTTCGTTGAGAACTCTCCCGGTCCTGTCACTTGGTCTCTCACTCCTTATGTTGGGTGACGTACTAACTATTATGCTTCAATATGATTTATCCGGTCGAAATATGTAAATAATCTGTCATTACTGTCAATTCTAAAATAATATGAGCTATAATAATAGTTTAAATAAGAGAAAAACTCAAAATAGATATAATATCAACTTTTTTAAAATATAATTATCAAAAAGAGAATTTAAAAAAAATTAATTGTAAACAATTCATAAGGTTTATGTATAGATGTGAATATTTGTTGAAAATCTTGTTAATGAATTCCTAATATCCTAAATAGTTTGGAGGGATGAGTTTATAACTAATTGAGTAGAAAAAATATGCATTTTAACTCCATAATCCTGATTTAATACATAAAAAGGTTTAATAATATCATAATGATAATTATTTATATCACAATATTTCACACACCCTTTACTATCATGCAAGAGATCAAATATTTGTAGAATAAATAATTCTATCTATCACACTTGTGGTTTGAAACGATTTTATCAATCACCTTGGTTTAAATATACATGGACCACATGTTTGATTGGATAATAATGTTCACATCTGTGTATTTGAGCACCATGGCCAAACCCCCAAATATATCTATTGAATTATCCTCTATAAATCAACTATACATTCCATATTAATCACGTTTAATACATATAGGACTCTCAGAGCTCTCGACATACTAGCTCAACTATAGCTTTTCTTATTTGAACAATACTACTGAGAACTATCAATACCCCATATTAGGTGACCCATAGTCCTATTTATAAACAAACATATACATGTATTTTAACTGAAGATGATTGTCTTTGTACTATCAGTACTAGGATGAGACCCGCTTCCACCTCGATTGTATTTACCGAGCATTGACCATTTCACAAAAATATCACATATTTTAGTATCTTGACATGCTCATGAATATTTATCAAATTATTTATGAGATTTGGTCCATTTCCATTATTCTTGGGCCCACTGAACGAGTTTTTAAAAAAAATTGGCATTGGGCCCACTTCATGTTCAAACAATGACCTTGGGCCAACTTAGTAACATGGTTGATGCTCATATTCAAACATATTCAAAATTCATGCTCATAAGAGAAATACACCCCGGAAATGGTTTTAAGCAATGTTCATACAATCACGAGAATATATTTTTGGAAAAAAGTTTTAGCATCTCTACTATTACTTTATGTCGATATTGATGCATCATTGACCAAACTGTATTCGATGTTAGAAATCACACTCACGCGAGTCCTTAACTTGTTCGTCTCGGATAGATTTCTGAATTATCATGCCATGGTTTGCACACATGTAGGTAATTTCATTTCGACATTATTCCGAATAATTAAGTTCTATCAAATATGAAATTGCACTTAAATTTATATATTTTCCATTATTTACATATAGATCCCTAAATTTACTTTATTTATAATTAAGTCCCTAAAGTTCCCAAATCTCTTCTTTAGGTTCCTAATTATAATTTACTTCCCTTTGGGTACTTGATTTATCATTAATTACCATTAAAAATTTATTATTTTAAAATTTAAAACTTAGTCCCCAACTTTTCAAAAATTATATTTTAGTCCCAAAAACTTTGAGATTCAAGAAATCATGTTAAACTCCATTAATTCTATCACATCATGATGCTAATTATCTTCCTCATGTCCCTACAATCATTCTAGGCTTTAGTTCATCAATTTTAGCTTAAAAATAATCCTAAATGAATTTTTGTAAAAAAAAATCGTTATAAGGGAGAAAACTTCATTTTCTTATCGAGTGTAACATGAAAGACTGAGAGTGGGGTATAAGGGAAGAGTTGACCTCCTGAATCTTTCCACAAACACGAGGAAGGCATATGGTGGGTGTTGAATAATTATTTGTGATCTAAAAGATGAGCCAAGTTAGATTAAATGATGTTGGATCTCGAGTAACACATCATCAATATTCGTGTGAGTGGCACAATTATCTTGGGATGTTTCTTGGAAGTGCGCCTTGATATGTACATACCACTCACATCCCTAGTTCATATGTGTAAGAACACCGGGAATTATGCTTGTGTATTTAATGTGTAGTTTTGTGAAATGAGAAATTAATTTCTAAGATGATGAATATGAAATAAAGTACTAATGTGAGAAATAAAGCTGTGAAAAAATACAAGGACATAAACCCTAATAAAATAGTAGTTAGGGATCGGGTCGTAAGTTATGTCCTAACTTGACGTGAGTAAACAAATTTACTCAGTTGTGAGATTACCAACTTCTCCAAATCATTTATAGGTGTGTGCAAATGAGTACAAAAGGCCATATGATAGCATCAACATCCAAATGCGTACAACCGAGAAATGAGACTCAAACACGTGCACGAACACTAATTATATATTTATTTATTAGTTGTCATATTGAATGAATGTACGATAAGATAAATTGTGATTTTATAATATTGTATTTGAAAGAAATGATAGAGAGAAAAATATATAATCACAATTTATCTTATCAAGATAGATGCTATACAATATATAGATAGAAAATTAAATACGACACATTAATGATATTATAACCATTATCTCTTCATTTGCTCCATTATAACTGCAATATCTGCTTCTGCTATTTTTGTCTTTAATATTATCTATATTATCTATATTATCTATATTATTCTCCTACAATCTCAAGAGAGGTAGTGATATTGAGATTGGATCTTAATCTGAAGTCGGAAAATATTTTGATACTAGTTGAATTTGCTCACTTGCTTTTACCCGAGTTAGAAAAAAGTGAAAAAGTGTCAAAATGTTGACATAAGAGTGATTTCTAGCATGTTGAACTGCACAAGAAAATACAAGGAAATGAGAAACCCGAAATTGGACTAATTAATAGAAAGATAGATTAATGTGTATGTCATGCCCTGACCCGATTTGGTCAGATCCTTGTGAACAACCCGCCACTCTCCCGGTTTATTCAGGGTTTTCCCCCCTTGTAAACCGTGGGGAGTAAGATATCATTCTTACCTATACCTTTCCTGTAATAATATTAATCAAAACTGAATATAAAATTTTACATACCTGCCTTAAGGTTCGGCTACCGATAAATTTTTAAGGTTGATTTTCCCTTGATTTCCTAAAAATGGGTAAAAAGAGGAGGTGAGTTCGACAACTCGGTGAATAGGTGTTGAGTGAGAGTTTTTACAAAAAATAATTTTTTTAATCGGAGTGTGCTAGACTCCTTATTTCATAAAAATATATATTTTTTTTTCAAATTTCAGTTTATCAAAACCTTTTCCCAAGGTTTCCTAATTCATTTCCAAGGATTCTCAAATCCTTTCCACGGTTTTCATAACCTCTTTCACATTTTCATATTTGATGTGTTTAAAATACAATACACACCCTTCATCATGAAGAGATCACACACATTTCGCGAGATGCAGTTATGTCGATCGCACTGACTTATGGATCATAGTTTCTTTAACATCCACCCTGATAGAAGTCTCTGACTTCTACCTAAAGTTTGAGTAAATGTCTCTGACGTCCTACCCTCAGACCAAAAATACTCCGTGTCCATATGAGGACAGAGACCTAATCTCGTCCCCACCCTAGTCTCATGCGCAATAAAGCTATGTTGAGCTTCTCAAGACTTCTAGTACGACTGACTGCCCTTATCTCCACTAGGTCGTCCAGAGCCCTAGGACACATCACTACCCCTCTTGGGCATCTTGAAGGTCCCGTAACACAGTGCATGCACAAATCAATAATTTTTTCACATAAGTCATATAATCTATGGTGTCACTGGTCCAACGACCCAACTCTCAACTCGACTTGTAGCTGTTTGTCATGACTGATCCGTAGACCTATCATGTCGCATTGCCTCTAATCCATCGAGTATGTCGGTCCTGTCTCGGTACCATGGCCAAACAACTCATTTACTTAAGTTTTCATGGCTTAATAATCATGTTTGTTTACGAGCTCCTACTCGTGCCAACTGCCCTAGGGCCTACTGTTTGAGATTTTAAAAATTGGGCATATAGCTCCCAAGTTTCAAAATTGAGCCCTCCGGCCTATCTGAGCTATTCGAGCTCCCATCAAGAAAGTCTCCCAAAAGTTTTAAGTAGTAGCACACAGTTAGGGGAGAGCACTTCTGACAAAATAAACTTTTCATTTGTCTATCATACCAACCGGGTATGAAGACGTCTCCGCTTATAATTGATAAGCGGGTTTTCTGCTTCCTTTTAGGAAGTTCATCATACCAACCGGGTATGATATACTTACAGTCGATAAGTAATTTTTTCGCATAATTTTCACATCACTCCTACTAGGTGTGATGGTTAAAATACCACTTATTAGTGGTTTTTCCTTTTCGAGATGCTTATCATCCAAACCAGGTATGATATTAAATATCATCCAAAATTTACCTTGGAACCTTAATTTATTCAAATTCAAAAAAAAGGGTTCAATTTCCTAAATTTCTAATTTGGTCCCCAACTTTTCCAAAATTACCATTTTGCCCATACTTTACAAAAATGGTAAGTTTTGCCCAAAAAATTCCAAAATTTGCCCAATTGGTCCTCCAACATCTTTATATTGGCCCTCAATTTTATGAATTTGCACTTTAGTCCCTCGAATTTTTGAAATTCTTAAATTTCCCCCAATTTCAACCTTCTAACTTAGTCAAATTTGATTTTATCAAATTGACCGATCAAATAAGTTTAATTGTTGAAATTGAAGTTAGATTGGAGTTCCTACACCTTCATACAATTCAATTGCAGTTTGAATCGCACGATTTGATGCCGGAATGAGCTCAAATAAAACTTTGCTGAAAAACTGTACTTAGAGAGAGAAAGCTTCGAAAGCTTACCGTCGGGGGCACGACAGTCCGAGCTTTCAATATGGGCAGATAGCTCTTGTCCTGAGGTTACTCCTAGGATCAAGAATTGCATTAATTGATGCCAAATTGAGTGAGAATTTAGTCATCGAAATTCTACTAGTTCTCTCTCTAGCACTCATCGAAATTTATAGAGTAGAGCCAAATTGACTTACCTTTCAGCTCTAATTCAGCTGTAGGAAGACTGTGAAGGTGTTAGAGGGCTTGGTTTAGCATGAGAAGGGCTCGAATTGGCTGATTTCAGCTCAACTGAAACAAGATAGCTTCGATCCGTCGGAACTGCTTAAGTATTTGATCACGTCGGCACTTCTCCAGCGACCCTCGGAGCAAATGGAGACTACAGGCATGTAGCTGACTTCTCTCCAAATCCAAAGAACCCGATCACGCCTTCTTTGGCTTAGAAAAGTCCCTATATGGGAGCTTTGGTTTGAGTTTCACTGGAAATTGGAGCAGTTGAGAGATAATGGAGTTTTCAGGTGTGGAGAGGATGAATGAGGAGGGGCTCTTTATATAGTAAGCTCGGAGACTTCTTGGCTGTCTGATTGACGCCTTAATGGCGATCATTCATTGCCTGAAACTTTGTGGCCGGAAACTTTTCAGCTTCGCCGATGCCGCTCAATTTTTCGGTGAGTGAATAGTGTTGTCACCTGAAGGAAGAAGATGACACTGTTCCGAACCGGACTAGACCGGTCTTAACCGGGTTCAAAGCTTAAACCGGCTGGTTCATGCTTGATTTGACCGAGTTTTTCAAAATTAAAAATTTCTAAATTCATCTAAATTCATTCACTATACAATGGTGGCCTCAAATCTCAAATTTTAATTTTCTAGGCCACCTAGAAAAATAAATTTAGCATATAGTTCAATAGTGGTTCAAACCAGTCCAAACCGGTTCACTTGAACCTGTTTGGTTTCCATCTCCAATTCATCCTAAACTCCTTTTTCTTGACTTTTGTGACTCTTTAGGTCACTCGGGACTCATCAATTTCCCGGTTCGTCCATTTTTTATCGGTTCTGATTCATGAACCGACTCGGTTCATAAACCGGTTCAATACAGTTAGATCCAGTTCATTTGAACTGGTATGATTCTCTCCCAATTTGTCCTAAGATTCTTTTCTAAGGTTTTATGATCCCTTAGGGTCACTCGAGAGTTGTAAATTTTTAAAATTTCCCGTTCTCTAATGATCGGGTTTTGTGAACGGTTTCGTTGTTTCTCACTCGGTTTGATAAGTTTTTTTCCCGGTTTTTCTTAACTCCAAAGGGCAGGGTTTCTGTGTAAAGATTTGTGGGCTATATTTGCAATAAGACCATCATAAAGTCTTGAAATAAGTTTGATATACAAAATAAATGTAAGTATATTGCTAGTTGTTTGGTAAATTTACCAAATATACTTTGTAATTAATAAAAATATTAGATGAGAGTATCAAAGAGACTGATGTAATGTTTGTTCGAATGAGTCCAAGTTCAAAAAAGTGAGAAAATAAGGGAAAACTATGACATCCACTATAGTGTGGACAAGATTGAAGGGTAGAAAAAGGAAAATGACATTGGAGGAATTTGAAATGCTAGTTGGATTAAGAAAAATCGTGCAGATATAATGGTACTTGAGAATAGGCTAATGGTCAATGTAGGAGTAGATGTCGATTAAGGTGACTTAATTATAAAAAAGACATATGTAAATGGAGATACACAAAACATAAACATAGTGATGGAGAAGTTGTTTTCGAAAAACTAAGATCTGAATATCCGACTAATTCAAGGAGATTATAAATTTTGATTGTAGAAGATCTAAGATGTTATTGAGTAAGAAAAATAAATTTGAAAGCAGTTCGACTAAATCAATGACTGCAAGTATAAAATTGATGGTGAAATTAAGATTTTGTTTTTGGATAGGGTGAAAGAGAGGAAAACTACAAGGGTGACAATGCATCAAATGTTGTAGACCTGAATAATTATCTGAAAATGAGTAGAATGGGAAGACCAACCAAGTGAAATAGAGAATTCTAATTCTGAAGAGCACTTAGAGAAGAAGGAGAAATATGAAGTTGGGCAAGAGAACAAAATATTTGACTCTGAATTTGTTGATGGTGGTGAGGAAAAGAATGATTTCAATGACAAAGAAATGAATATACAGTAGGAGAACCACTCAATAGATAGTGCCCCGAGACAAACCAGCTAGCTTGTGAGGGGGTGATGATTCTAACTTTGAGGAAAGTTAGAAATATAGTGAAAAATAACAAGAGAGAACCTCCTCCACGAAAATTAATATTAAAAATGTTGATGCAGTAGCGTTACAGAATGGTACACAAATTTATCGAGTGTAGTTCTTATTCAAAATGATGCAGAAGGTGACAATTCGACCAAATAATATGTTGCTCTGGGGTTGGGCAAGCCTGACCCCTAAGGATCATACTACTCGGAGTTTTCTAAAAAAAAAACTATGATACCATAAAAGAAATGATAGAGAGAAAAATATAGAATCATAATTTATTTTATTGTACATTTATTCAAGATATATGGTATATAATATATAGATAGAAAATACCACAAATTAATGCTATTATAACCATTATTTCTTCATTTGCTCCATTATAATTGCAATCTCTACATTTGTTATTCTTTTCTTCAATATTATATTTATTAATATTGAGAATAAGATCACATATAAGATAAAATAGATAAGTGTTGTACTTTTATAAGGTTTGAAAGGTTCTACTACTTACAAGTCATGGCTTTTAAGTAGACATGGGTCCGACCCTTTATCACTACACAATACCTTTTCACATAGTATTAGAGCTAGTGAACTCGCACCCGTACCTGACTCAAGATTGGAAACCCGACTCGTGGTCTGATTCTTCTCCCCTTATCTACCATTTTCCATCATACAATCTCTTTGATTCTTCTTCTCTTCCAAGTCTCTCAAATAAAATCATGAGACCTTCATCTACTTTTCCCCCTCGTCCGAGACTGGAAGAATAACACCCGACTCATAGACAGTTGTTGAGGGAAGATTTAAAAATTGCACGTGGTAAGAGTATTCTACGAGAATACTCTTATCAGTACACAATACCTTTTCACATGGTATTAGAGCTAGTGGACTCGCACTCGTACCTGACTCGAGATTGGAAACCCGACTCGTGGTTTGATTCTTCTCCCCTTATCTATCATTTTCCATCATACAATCTCTTTGATTCTTCTTCTCTTCCAAGTCTCTCAAATGAAATTGTGAGACCTTCATCTACTTTTCCCCCTCGTCCGAGACCGGAAGAATAACACCTGACTCATAGACAGTTGTTGAGGGCAGATTTAAAAACTGCACATGGTAAGAGTATTTTACGAGAATACTCTTATCAGTACACAATACCTTTTCACATGGTATTAGAGCTAGTGGACTCGCACCCGTACCTGACTCGAGATTGGAAACCCGACTCGTGGTCTGTTTCTTCTCCCCTTATCTATCATTTTCCATCATACAATCTCTTTGATTCTTCTTCTCTTCCAAGTCTCTCAAATGAAATCATGAGACCTTCATCTACTTTTCCCCCTCGTCCGAGATCGGAAGAATAACACCCGACTCATAGACAGTTGTTGAGGGCAGATTTAAAAATTGCACGTGGTAAGAGTATTCATAGAATACTCTTATCAATACACAATACCTTTTCACATGGTATTAGAGCTAGTGGACTCGCATCCGTACCTGACTCGAGATTGGAAACCCGACTCGTGGTCTGATTCTTCTCCCCTTATCTATCATTTTCCATCATACAATCTCTTTGATTCTTCTTCTTTTCCAAGTCTCTCAAATGAAATCATGAGATCTTCATCTACTTTTCCCCCTTGTTCGAGACCGGAAGAATAACACCCGACTCATAGACAGTTGTTGAGGGCAGATTTAAAAATTGCACATGGTAAGAGTATTCTACGAGAATACTCTTATCAGTATACAATACCTTTTCACATGGTATTAGAGCTAGTGGACTCGCACCCGTACCTGACTCGAGATTGAAAACTCGACTCGTGGTCTGATTCTTCTCCCCTTATCTATCATTTTCCATCATATAATCTCTTTGATTCTTCTTCTCTTCCAAGTCTCTCAAATGAAATCATGAGACCTTCATTTACTTTTCCCCCTCGTCCGAGACCGGAAGAATAACACTTGACTCATAGATAGTTGTTGAGGGCAGATTTAAAAATTGCACGTACTAAGAGTATTCTACGAGAATACTCTTATCAGTACACAATACCTTTTCACATGGTATTAGAGCTAGTAGACTCGCATCTGTACCTGACTCGAGATTGAAAACCCGACTCGTGGTTTGATTCTTCTCCCCTTATCTATCATTTTCCATCATACAATCTCTTTGATTCTTCTTCTTTTCCAAGTCTCTCAAATGAAATCATGAGACCTTCATCTACTTTTCCCCCTCGTCCGAGACCGGAAGAATAATATCCGACTCATAGATAGTTGTTGAGGGCAGATTTAAAAATTGTACGTGGTAAAAGTATTCTCGTATAAGTGTTATAGTTTTATAAGATTAAAAATATTACAATTTATGACTTTTAAGTATAAATAAGTCCGACCCTTAACCCTATCAATATTCTAGTATGAAACAGGAGTATGTGAAATCTCCCAATTAATTTTTTTTGGTGAATTTTTTAGATAATAGGAAAATGTAGACAAAATAACAAAGGACTTGAAAAGGTGAAAATGAGTTGAAGACTTATTTAAGGGTACTATTATTGATCAAGTTGGTGAGAATGGTTGAGTTCTTGGTTGAAGAGTAGGTTGCCACTCGAATTGGTTGGAAGAGTATTAGGGAGGAAAATAATACGAGATGTACCGATAGAAAGAGTATTATGGAGGAAAATATTACGAGCTAACTTAGCGTGGTATATCATAAATAAACAACTAATACAACTCATAACATTTAGTCAAATTCGATACTATTTAGCTCATTCGGTGAACTTCCATTTCCTCAAATGGATCATAAGGTACGAGTGGAGTGACTCATAGACAACTATGCACAAGAGAGAATTCGCATCAAGAGGACGGCATATATTATGTTAAAGATGGGTAAAATTGCATATAACCACCAGAAATTGATCGCACGAATCATTAACATAACCAATGCAAGCATCCTCCATATACGACTAATTGATTACAATGATCAAATAATTTCCATTATCTCTTTTTTGAAGTCCAATAGATATAAATGGAAGCTTAATCTTAGGCATTCGTATGGACTTAATTCACTATCAAACTCACGAGAGAAGTGTTGGTTCGTAAGTAATATTCAACTAATTATAATTAATAAATTTTAAATATAAATAAATTCGACCCTTAATCAATATCTTATATAGAGAAAAAAATACTTAACTTGAGTATATTATTTTTACATGTTATCACAAAAATAATACCCGACATGTATATAGTTATTTAATGTGAGTTTAAAATTAAATGTTATAATAATACACGTCTAGAGTGTAGATGGTAGAGTGTGAGTGTTGAAAATATAATTTAAAATTATATATAATAGATAATTATTATAAGTTTATAAGATTAAAAATATTATACTAATTATAAATTATAAATTTTAAATATAAACATAAACGAGTACGATACATTATTAATACACCATTCATTCTAACCATTCGCATGGATACATATGATATATAAAAGTTTAATCCAACTGTAGCAGGTACATATACAACTCATGCATATATATATATATATATATAACTAAACCTTGACTAGATTATTATTTACCATGTGCATATTATTCTTCTTGAATTAAATGAATGATAGAATAATAAGGAGTTGAATAATCTTTTTAATACTCCATTTGAAGATAATATTAATTTTAATATTATATAAAAAAAGTATCAAAATTTTTAAGAAATTAAATTTATATCTTATTAAAAATTTAGGAAGACAATGTAATACATCATTTTTTATCAACACAAATAACTTAGTATGATGGATCCATTGTCAATCTCAATAAATCAAACTATAGAAACCAACAATCTCTATAACTGTGTGGGTGTTGCGGTTCTGATTATTTACAGATAAATGAACCAATGGGGCAGCTGGTGTGTATGGGGAAGGGAAACTCTGCTGGGTCCTATAGACTAGAGGAACATGTGACCACGGAGCATGGACGCGTATACTACTCCGGCCGTCACCATCCATAGGATCAAAAGCTCCGGCGAAGTCTTCGACGAGCTGCTTGCCTGTGTAGTCCGTCCGCTCACTGTCTCTGTCTTCCCGGAGGTCGACGTTGTTGACACATTCACCGGCATTGAGCCTGCGGTAAGGAAACGTCAATAAGAATCCATTACATTGAAGTGAAGAGATGAAACTCAGAGATTTACAGTTGTAGTTGGTCCAGCCGATCCGTTGCCCGGCAATGTCGTAGACGATGATCTTGTCCTTGAGAACAATGTCTGCAACAACAACAATGGCACCATTAGATCACTTCACCATTTCATGGTCTTGTTGGAAGGAGAAAAGTTGAGCAGAGCAGAGTAGCTGATGATCTTCTTCACCTCCTAGAATCGTTAGCCCTCTTTGAATGCTCGAAAACCCGATGCACCACACCTCAGCAACCCCCTGCAGAGCCGCATCAAACCGATCGGGAAGTTAGTCAGGATCGTAGCCCTAACAGAAGACGACGGGGAGATTTCTGCAGGCTCAAACACTCACCACAGAGCCCTGCTGCAGAAGATAGTCCTGAGGACCTAAGACCATTGAAGCATTCCCCTCAAAGTTGAAGGAGACTTGTGGGAACACATCACTCATAGTTTCACTGCCCAGAATTTCCAAATTTAGCACCAAACATGCAAAGATGGGAATAGAATGTTCAGTCTATTATGAGCTTATCAAATAAAGCATAGGATTACTCTTCGAACCTGGAGGTGATCAAGTAGCAGTAATTTCCTTTAGAAGGGACCTGCTGTACATACTGAGAAGCTGCAGCATCTATCTGCATCACCCAAAGTCACCGTTCATTTTTCCTCCGATAGAACAACAACCGCTTACCCGGCCGGAAACACGAATCTGAGAATCCGGGACTTACCGCAGTCACGAAGGGGTCGTAGGCGCTCTCTGCGAGGTACGCGAGGGTTGTCCCGGAGTCGATTATCGTGCCTCCATTGGCCGATGCTGCAAACACTGATGGGTCGATGTTCAGCGCCTTGCCATTCACCGAAATGCTCTGCAGATTCAAGTTGTAATGGGACCTGCAGATAGGCCACATGAAGACCTACAAAGGATGGTCTAGGAGGAAACGTTTTGACTAGGGAGGCCGGAGGAGGCTTACTGCGATGGGACGAGGGGGCTGTAGATCATGCTCGGGTCCACAATCTCGCCGAGGACGAGTATGCCTCCCCCGTTATCGTCGCCCTTCAAGCAGTGCGAGAAGGCATGGGGAGTTAGGCCTTGTGAGGCCAGCTGCGAGACCACCGAGAGGCTCTGCTGGCCGAACCCAAATATGCCGTCCACCGCCCTGTCGGTCTTCGTCAGCTGGCCGCTCACGGTCGTGCTGCATCTGTTCAAAATCCCAAATAAAATAAGGTTAAAAAATATTATTTATTTATAATAAAATAATAATTAATATACAATTTTAGCCATCGTGGTTTCCTGGTCAAAGAGATGACTAATTACCCGAAGACAACAGGGGAGGAAGAGTTGGTTTCGTCGAAGTAAAGGTTATCGGAGACGTAGTATCCCGACGAGGTGCTTCCGTCGCCGTACTTGAAGGTATAGCCGCAGAGGTTGTTCTGAGATGAGCAGGTGGCGTCGGAGGACTGTATACCCTTCGTGCAACGATCATCGGAGCACGAGATTTCCGAGGCCGATGACGAGCTCTTGGGTTCAAAAGAAGTCATCGGAATCTGATGACAGAGAAGGAAAAAAAGAGCTACGGCCATCAGATTTCACTGAACTTGAGATATCGTAGGATGGAAGGAGAATAGATTACGTTTAGGCCACTTTTTGAAGGGCAGCCATTGCAGGAGCTGCAGCTGACCCATAGGACGTCGCTTCCTGTGTCGATCTGCACGTAGAAATCCTTCGACGGGCTGCCCAATTGCACCGTCGTGTAATAGAGCCTGCGTATAGAGAATCAAGAGCTCTTCCTCAATCAAAGACAGCATCTGGGCTGCAAAATTGTGCTCTGTTTCTCGGCCAATCAATGAACAGTCCGAAAACAGAGGTCATGTTGAACGTTGACCAAATACTGCCAGAATTGAATTTTAGCCCTTATGATAGCAACCGGCTGTCACCGGTTAGCCGCACAAAAACGATCTGCAGAGAACTCAATTCTATCGCATGTGACCATGAAAATGAACTAGCTCAGATGATTTAGCTGATACGTTACCCGACAAGGTAGGGGTTGAAGGTGCCGCCGACCGGGAAGTCAATGACAACCTCACTAGCGTTGGTGGACGACTGCTGCAGCAATCTACCATGCCGGGCCTTGTCACGGGCCACGAGGTGGCTCAGCTCGACGTCCCGTATTGCCGGAAAAGTCCGTTGCAGGGTCATGGTCGTCGGAAATCCGTCACAGAGCATCACCAGATTCACCACCACTACCGCCGCCGTGGAAAGGACCAGGATTCCGGTAGACGAACTCTGTCGAGCCATGGACGATCAAAGACGATGAAGCCTGAGTTGGATTGGATTGGTGTAGAAGAAGGGATAACAGAGGGAAGAGAATGGGACAGAACAGAAGAGAAAGAGGTTTTTATTGGGAAAACGTGTCGGGCAAGAACAGATGAGACAGACAAACAAACCTTAGAAGTTTCGAAGATGAATAGAAAAATTAAAATTGAATTTTTAAAAAAAAGAGTTGGGTGGTAAACGCGACATGTTATCAACAGCGTGGACCGAGGTAAGCCGGCGACGGCATTGGACCTTTGCTCGTGTGAAAGTCTACAAGACACGCCAAGACGGCATTGGACCTTTCCTCATACTATTAGACAACATGGTACAATAAATCATATGCCATGAAACATATATTAATTAATTAAAAAAGATATTTATCCAACAAATTCATGATTATTTCCGAGATGCTAATTTGGTGGGGGCAATATGGTCCGTCTGTCATTCGTCATGTTGTCACTTGTCATGCCGTCACAAATTTAGAAAATTAGACTAATTATTCAATTAATTAAATGGTGAATTGATTAATTAATAATCAGTCACTATTTTTGGTCAAAAACACAATTCATCCATGGACGGATGGGAATGCTAGAAGAAAAAAAGAAGCAGGGAGAGCTGACTAGATGCTTTCTATACTCACACATGTCCTTATTTATTTAGGTAAATAATATATGGTAGAAAATATTTTAAATATTTTGATATAAAATATCTAAAAATTATTTTAGTATAATAATAAAAATTTAACTAATAATATTAGTTTTTATTAAATTACCATATTTATTGAGAATATTATAAAAACTTTAATAAAATAAATAAATATTATTATTTTATAATATTAGAAATATTACACTAATTACAACTAATTACTTTTAAATAAAAATTAGAACGAATACTTATCTATATAAATTATCACAATATTTATTTATACTAAAATTAAATTTTACACTAATATATAATATAATATTAATAAAAAATTAATAATGAATATAATATGCCCATCCGTCTTATACAAGCTATAAATTTATCCAAATATTATTATAATAGATTAATTGAATTCCATAAATTCAAACTTGTATATAATGGATTCCAAAATTTTGGAAGTATTATCCTATTGATTTTGATATTTAATCAATAACAATTTATTATTTTCTATAACATGTTGGTTATTTATTTTGATAATTAATTAATAATAATTATTAATTCTATAAATTTTTTATTATTTAGTATAAAAGTTTTAATGTATAGTAAAATTTATTGTATGTTATACACGTTATAAAATATTATATTATATTATTGTTTATTTAATAAGAAATATAAATAATTTGTATATCAAATAAAAATTTATTGAGTTAAAAGTATAATAATTCTAAAAATGATTAATTGAAATTGATGATATAATTTATCATATAACAACATGCTTTAAGGTAAATTTAGGGTATTATGTATACTAAAATTAAAAATAATTAATTCTAAAATATTGCAGTTGAAATAGGATGGTAAAAAAATCGATTATCCATCTACCTATTCCGATCCCTCGTACCTATACCTACTCCGAACCTAACTTTATTTTATATTTCCTAATATCGCCCAACCCAAACATAATTTCCATAGTATATGAATATGATTAAATTGAAGATCCTATTTATTTTTAATTTATTTTATTAGGGTTATAAAATTAGTATTTTGTGGTCATCGATGTTATTCAATTTTATATTTGATAAAATAAATAAATATTATTAGTTTATAATTTGAACATTTTTCAATATTTGTAAATTATAATTTTTAAATAGGAATAAGTCCGACTTTCTCACATATTATTATATTTAGTGGGTTCGTACCTCTAACCGATTCGATATTAGAAATTCGTGTTCTGCTCGATTATTGTGAAAAAAATATTAAATTCGAGATTATTGTTTATACTCGCCCGAAATCGAAATAATCATATCTGACTAACAAGTAAATTTTTTTAGAACAAATGTAAAAATTACACGTATCAAATATATATATATATATATTGTGCGATAAATTTAAAAGATTAAAAACATTACACTAATTATTAATAATAACTTTTAAGTAAAAATTTATACATCCATTTTAGTAAATGGTATATTCTCCTCATGTTATTATCTGATTTATATCTACTCGTGTTATTAGGATTAGAACAAAATGTTTTAATATGACGAGAACTCACCATGTTCATACTTATTCATAATCGTTTCATACTTCCCAACTAGAAGATACAGTGCAACACAATATTACCGCTTGTAGTCATCTAAATTGATCGAAGATGCTGCATGTCAACACTTGTGTAAATTCACTTATTCCTATTTCCTTTTACCATACGTTATTATTACATGAGAACTATACATTCACTAACCTAATAACATCGTAACATCTAAAAGTTAGAGTAGAAAAATCTTATTAATACTTCAATGGATTAGCACTTCAGCAGCAGTAGCCAAGCATCATAGTCGAAGAGACTTCAATACTAGATTATTATATAAATTCTAAAAAATGCCACTAGATATGTTTATGTACTTTATAAAATGATTATAGGCAAATATATTGCTTCAAAACAATACACACTACAATTTTCCCATTAAATTGTCACCATCCGACGTAATATATAGATAATATTTACATAACAACTCTTACATACTTATAAATTACTAATTGAAATATTTAGATCGCGTATATGTATTTTTTCAAAATTTACTCGTAATTTGAATTTTTTATAAAAATGACTTTTTAATTTTTACCACAAATAATCATCTATTAATAACTCAAATGATTTATCTCATATTTTTTTTAATATACTTTTCATTTGTGGTGCACTATTTTGTATATCATATAATCAGTATAAATAAGACTAAATATAGAAGTTTTATGCTAATCACATTAATGAAAAATGTTTACCAAAACACAATAAAGTTTGTGACTTTTTAGATAATTAACCCATTTTTAATAGATAATTATAGCATAGAGAAGTGTTGTGGGTTTATAAGGTTAGAAAAGTAGCACTAGGTTTTTAAGTAGACATGGGCCCGACCCCTTATTGGTTCACAATATCTTCTCTAATATAGTATTTGAGCTCATTCTAACATTATAACTTACAATTCAATTGGGCATGATAGAATGTTAGAGGGAAAATTAAGAATTTTTGGGGTAAAACTTACCATTTTTGTAAAGTAAGGGAAAAATGGTAATTTTGGTAAACTTGAACCCCTTTTTATGAAATTGAGTAAATTGAGATCCCAAGAGAAATTTTAAAAGTTTCAAGACTTAATTTGTGGAAAAACCAGCAATTGCGGCCTGAAGTAAAAAAAGAAAAATAACTTTAGGGACCAATTTAGAAATATTGGAAAAGTTGTCAATTGAGTCATTTATACTAAATGAGGTGATCAAACTAGATAATAATGAACAAATGATGTTCATTTCATGTAGGAATACGAGACATCGGGAATGTCAGCTAAGGTTAAGCTCACGAGGGATAAAAATTGACTAAGTGGAAATTCACTACACGAACGGGCGAGTGAGATTTTTATATCATACCAGTTGGGATGAAAAGTACCTCGGAAAATGAAAAGCCCCTACTTAGTGGTATTTTAAACAACATAACTTAGAGGAGTGATATGAAAATGACATGGAAAAACTAATTACCAGTTGTAAGTAGATCATACCCGGTTGGTATAATGAAACTTCCTAGGAGGAAGTGGAAAACCCGTTCATCGGTTATGAGCGGAGATATTCTCATACTTGATTGGTATGATGGATAGTGAAAAATATATTTTTATCGAAAGTGTTCTCCCCTAACTGTGTGCCATTGCTTCAACGATTTGGGAGACCTTCTTGACGGGAGCTTGAATAGTTATGTTAGGCCAGATGCCTCGGTTTTGGAACTTGGGGGCTATTATGCCCAATTTTGAAAATCTCGAACAGTGGGCCATAGGCCAGTTGGTACGACCAGAAGCTCATAAACAAACATGAATTATATGCCATGAAAACTTAAATAATTGAATTGTTTAGCCATGGTACCAAGACAGGACCGACATACTAAGTTAACTAGCGGCAGTGCGACATGACAGGTCTTCGAACTTGTCATGACAAATAACCGCAGGTTGAGTTGAGGCTCAGGGCTGTTGGACTAGTGGCACCATAAATTATATGGCATGATGTGAAAATACTAATTGTGTATGCACTGTGTTTATAGGACCTTCAAGATGCCCAAGAGGAGTAGTGATGTGTCCTAGGGTCCTGGACGACCTGGTAGGTGTAAGGGCAGTTCATCGTACTAGGTGACCTTGCGAAGCTCAGAGTAGCTTCAAGCGCACGAGACCGAGGTGGGGACGGGATGAGGTCTCTGTCCTCATACGGACACGGAGAATTGTTATGGGATTGAGGGTTGGATATCGCGAACATCCTCTTATTCTCAGGGTAGAAGTGGACGTACTTTTATATAGGTGGCCGGTAAAATCGCTCCGACGCCACAAGTGGGTTCAGTGGACGTACTGGCCTGCAACTGTGTAATTGACCTTCATGATGAAGGACGTGTTTTTGAAAAATTGAGATTTTAAAGTAGAGAAAAATTTAAAGGAATTAAGGAGTCTGACACACTCAAATTTGAAAACATTTTTTTAAAAATTTTCATTTCTAGAATACCCATTCATTGAGTTGTAAAAACTCACCCCTCTTTTCTATCCATTTTCAGGAAAATGAAAATGACTAGGAATAACATCGAGCTTTACCCTTTATCAAGTATGCTTAATTTCTTTTAAGCTTGATTATATTTGATATATGTCTTTCTAGGGAATAAGGTTGAAAATACGTCTGTCTCTTCTCGAGTAAAAGAAGGGGGAAACTCCTCTTGAACTGAGAGAGCGATGGGTTGTTCACGGGGATTCGACCAAACCGGGTTGGGGCATGACAACTAGAGTGGTATGAGAGCCTAGTTCTCTTGAAACATTATCAATATTATGCCCTGACATTAACCCAACTCTAAACTATCGTGTAGGAAGGAGAGTCCCTAGAAAATTTACGGTGAAATCCAGTCCTCCAGCCATAACCTTGAAAAAGACATCCAACCCAATGGAGGAAGCCGTACAAAGGTTTCTAAAGGGCGAGAAAAGGGTGCCCAAGGAGATAGTGGAAGACTATCATAAACTAGTAGGAGCCTTACTGGAACTGGAAGGCATCATATATCCTTCTCCCAAACAAGAGGAACCAACATCTCCTCCTAGAAGTCCAACCCCTCCTCCTCCAGTCCAACATCAACCAGAAGGGAATCCCACCAAGAAAAAAATATGGGATAACTATTGGGATGCATATGCCACCTTCATGAAGGTCCATCAAGTACCTCCACCCACTCAACCTAGCTTCAATCACTCTTAATGGGTGAAGTAGACTTATGAGTATGAGGTGGAAGTACCGAGGAGGTACGAATTGGAGGCCATACATGAAATTTGTCCTATTAGGGAACGCGAATTTTTCCCCAATCAGTTACTTATAGCCTTCTGATCAATAATCCCATAATTGTTCTAGGGTTAACTCTAGTCCTATGACCCAAAGGGATTAAGGGGTAGAGAATTCTATAATAAGCCAAATTATGGCAAGAAAATATTTCTTAATTAAATAAAAGTAAAAGTTTGATTAAAACTTATGAGTTTTTTGATGAAGTTTAAAAGTATGATAAATTTTTTTTAGAAAAAGATAAAAATTCATCCAAGGAAGAAAAGATGGATTATTTATAGTTAAACTCAACCCTTAAAACTTACCCTTGGAAATACAATAAGTAATAATTCATCTAAAGGAGATAGTAAGAAAAGGAAAAAGAAATTGGGGAAACGACCCTCCAAGAGTACAAATTTTGGATAGTCCGAGAAGTTAAAACTAAGCACTGAGAATAACGGATAAGGAAAAATCGAGAGAAGTAGAACATCCCAATGAGAACCACAAGAATAAAAGCTGATCAAGAAGAGAGTAATAAGTATAGAAGCCATCAAGGAAAGATGGAGAGAAAGTAATGTAACAGGAAGGTCAAGGTATAACTAAGATATAGTTCTTTAGGAACTCCAAAGGATAAGGAGATATGTGGTAGGCAAAAGTTATGAATCAAAAGAGGAAGGGAAACAAGAGTAGATAAGTCATACAAGACCCTTAAGTCATGAGAAGATTTAAGGGAATAAATTCCTAAAGAGCGGTAAGATGATTAAACAAAAAGGGAATTCCATAATGGAAGATACAAGAAGGAGGATAAAAATAGGAAGTTGGGGCAAGGGAGGAGGAAGCTTCAGGTAAAGACAAACAATATAGGGAAGATTGCAAACTAGAGAAGAAATACGGTCCTCAGTAAGGAGTACGGGTGGCTAAGTGAAAGTATTGGGAGGTTGAGCGTGATCTACTACAAGAAGATCTGGAAACTCAAAATGGAAACTTTAGAAGAATCCGATATGAGAAAATAATTTATATGGACCAAATCATTCAGAGGAGTAGACGAAGTCTAACAAGAGATGAGGAGTAGTAAAAGAATAACCCTAACCAACATAAAAGGGAAATACTAAGGATACGAAGGTACAAAAGGTTTGGACACGATGAGGATGAGATGTCCACCTCAAAGGAATAAACAAATACAGAAGCAAGTGGGAATGAAGCAGGATCAATATAAGGTATTCATGGATCCAAAGAGTAATAGTAAGTTGGTGAAAATATCGACAAAAGGATACTCTAGAATTTAAGGATTTCAATGGTAGAACTAGAAGGAAATATCGAGGGAAAGAAAATGTGAAGCTCACCAGAGAAAGAAATCTTGGGAAGACATGGGTGTACCAAGGAGAGAAAATGGAACCAACGGAATAAGAAATAGAATAAACTTCTCAAGAACAAAATTTTGGAAAAGAAAGGATCAAGTTCAAGGAGAAGGAAATCGAAAAGAATTAAGGGATAAGTCAAACCTAGGTAATGTATAGGTAGGAAGATGACATCAAAAGATGCTAGATGAGTAAGAAAGGAACTAAACTCAGAATGAATAATAGTGGGAGGAACTTTGATAAGGGCAAGTAGGGATTTAGAAAGATAAGAGATCTTAAGGGGGGTAGGATACCAATAAGAATGAAGAATGAAGTAAAAGATAAAAAATTTTAATATGTCATTAAGTATAAAAAAATTTAAGGATTTGAAAGTGGAATGACCAAATAAAGAAATTTGGAAAAGATGAGAAGTACGAAAACCAATACTGTTATAGGGATGTAAAGTTAAGACATCACGAAGAATGCCATGCGGTAAGGGGGCATGTAAATCCAACTGAATCAAAGAAATACAACTTAGGCAAGGAATGGTCTATGAGTAAGACATAACGAAGTCAAGCATAAAGGTGATAACAAAAGAATGAGAAAGGAATCCATGTAGGATGAAAAGACAATAAATGCCAAAATTCGTGGAAGAAAAATGACTGAAAATTATAGTTATGAAAATTTGGGTAAAGAAGCTTGGGATGTGAAATGGTGCCTTGAGAAAGAAGGACGTAACGAAAGGAAATGATCATAAAATTTCAAGGAAAATACTCTAGGCTAAGGTAAGTTACATGGAATGAGGAAAGTATGAGAATGAGATAAGAATCTTAAATACGTGATGAAAGGGATGAACGAAAATAACAAAGATGGTTGTAGGACGATAGAATAGAAAATTTTATACCCAAGTGACCCAAAGAGGTTAATAAACCTTGGAAAAGAACTTTAGGACAAATTGAAAGAGAAAAACTAGATCGGTTCGACTGAACCGATTTAAGAACTGAGCCGGTTTATGAACCTGAACCGATAGAGAAGAGGGCAAAACCAGAAATTTATGGACCCTAAGTGACCTAAGGAGTCATAAAAGTCATGAAAAAGGATTTAGGGTGAATTGGAGATAAAAACCAAATCGGTTCAGGTGAACCGGATTGAACCAGTTTGGACCGATTTGAACCACTAGTGAATTGAATGGTAAATTCATTTTTCTAGGTGGCTTAAAAAATTCAAATTTGAGATTTGAGGCCACCATTAGATAGAAAATGAATTTAGAAATTTTTATATTTGAAAAATTCGGTCGAATCGGGGGTAAACCAACCGGTTTAAGCTTTGAACTCGGTGCCATATAAAGAACTCGGTGCCAAATGGACGGCCGACGAGTCCCCGAGCTCCATATAAAGAGCCCCTCTCCATTCATCCTCTCCACACCCGAAAAGCTCACTCTCTCTCAACTACTTAGTTTTCCAGTGAAGCTCGAACCAAAGCTCTAATATAGGGTCATTTCTGTGCCAAAGAAGGTGAGGTCGGGTTCCTTGGAACTAGAGAGAGGTCATCTACATGATGGTGACATCCATTCACTTTGAGAGTTGTAGGAGAAGCGCCGGCGTGATCGGTGAAGCAGCTCTGGCGGATCGAATTTGCCCTATTTCGGTCGAGCTGAAATTGGCCAATTTGAGCCCTTCTTAGGCCAAACTAAGCTCTACCAACACTTCCACAACCCTGAATTAGAGCCAAAAGGTAAGCCAATTTGGCTCCACTCTATAAATTCCGATCAGTGTTAGAGAGAATCAATGAGACTTCACTGACTAAATTCTCCATCAAATTGATATGAATTGATGCGATTCTTGATCCTAGGAGGAACCTCAGGACAAGAGTTATCTGCCTACATTAAAAGGTGGACAGTTGCGCCCCCAATGATAAGCTTTCGAAGCTCTCTCTTTACGTCCAATTTTCCAACAAAGCCCCGTTTGAGCTTGTTTCGACATCAATTCATGCCATTCAAAGTGCAATTGAATCGTATGGATGTGTAGGAACTCAAATCCACCTTCAATTTCAACAATTAACTTTGGTTGATCGGTCAATTTGAAGAAATCAAATTCGGTCAGGTTGAAAGGTTGAACTTTGGGGAAATTTTGGGAATTTTGAAAATTCGAGGGACTAAAGTGCAATTTCCTAAAATTGAGGGCCAATTGGGCATGGAAAAGATGTTGGAGGATGAATTGGTCAATTTTTGGATTTATTGGGGTCAATTTACTATTTTTGTAAAGTAGGGGTAAAATGGTAATTTTTGAAAAGTTAGGGACCAAATTGGGATTTTGGGAAACTTGAACCCCTTTTTTTTGATTTGAATAAATTGAGGTCCCAAAGTGAATTTTAGAACTTTCGGGACTCAATTTTGGGAAAAGATTGGCATTAGGGATCTAAAGTAAATGAAAAAGAACTTTATGGATCATATTACAAATAATTGAAAAGTTTGGACATTTTATTTATTAGTGATGAATGAAGGCTATCAGGCAAAATAATAATGAACATGGATGTTCATATCGTGTAGGAACATGAAGTACCGAGAACGCTAGCCAAAACAAGCTCGTGTAGAGGCAAAAAGCTGGTTGAGAGAAATTCTCCGCATTCACGGGTGGGTGAGATTTTCACATCATATCGGGTTGGGATGATGAGCACCTCGACAATAAAAACCCGCTACTATATGGGATTTTAACATCACACCTAGATGGGGGTGATGTGAGAAAACACACGGAAAAACTACTTACCGATTGTAAGTAGATCATACCTAGTTCGTACGATAAACTTTCTAGAAAGAAGTAGAAAACCTGCTTGCCGGAGATATCATCACACCTGGTTGGTGTGATGAATTGAAAGGTTATTTTTGTCAGAAGTGCTCTCCCTTGTCTGTGTGCCACTGCTTAAACTTTTTGGGAGACCTTCTTAATGGGAGCTCGAATGGCTCGGATAGGCCGGAGGCCTCGATTTTGGAACTTGGGGGCTAAAATTCCCGATTTTGAAAATCTCAAACAATGGGCTTAATGCTAGTTGGCACGTGTAAGAGCTCATAAACAAACATGAGATTAAGCCATGAAAACTTTAATGAATGATGTGTTTGGCCATGGTACCTAAGACAGGATCAACATACTCGATGGATTGGCGGTAGTACGATAAGATAGGTCCATGGACTAGTCGAGACAAACAGCTGCATGTCGAGTTGAGGGTTGGGGACATTGGACCAGTGTCACCAAAGATTAAATAGCTTATGAGGAAAACTATTGTGTTGTGCATGCACTGAGGTTCGGGACCATTAAAATGCCCAAGAGGGATAGCAATGCGTTATAGGGGCTACTAGACGACATGGTGGAGACAAGGGCAGTTTGTCGTGCTAGGAGTCAAGAAAGCTGTATGTAGCTTCATGCGCATGATACCGGGGTGGGGTTAGGATGAGATCTCTGTCCTCATATGGACACGGAGTTTCTTTTTAGGATTGAGGGTCGGATGTCACGTACATTTACTCATTCTTAGGGTAGAAGTGGACGAGCTTTTATCTAGGTGGCCGGTAAAGTTACTCCGATGCTACAAGTGGGTGCATTGAACGGATTGCCCTGCGAATGTGTGATCCCTTCATGATGAAGGGCGTGTGTTGATTGTTAAACACACTGACCGTTAATGAGGAATAATGGTTTTGAAAACCGAGAAATTGAGGAAAATGGTTTTAAGAAAATAAGGAGTTTGTCACACTCTTATTCAAACTATCAAGTTTTAAACACCCATTCACTGAGTTGTCGAACTCCCCCCTCCCTTATACCCCTTTTCAGGTAACCAAAGGAAAACTTACATAAAGACCTCCAGCTAGGTACACCTGCAAGACAGGTATGTAAGTTAAAATTTCATGTAGTTTTGATTAATGTTATTCCAAGAAAGGTACAGGTTAAAAGGATGCCTTGCTTCTCACGGTTTAAAGAAGAGAGAAACACTTAATAAGCCGAGAGAGTGGCAGGTTGCTCATGGGGATCCGACCAAACCGGGTCGGGGCGTGTCAGTTGACTGGTCCGGTCGGACCGTTGACCGATCCGATCTGACTAGGTTCGCTGTCCAAAATTCGAAAATCGGCTAGTTCGGGCTCGATTCGACCATTTTTCTGAAATTTAAAAATTTAAAAATTTAAAAATTTAAAAATTCATCTAAATTCATTTTCTATCTAATGGTGGTCTTAATTTCCCAAATTGACATTTTTAAGCCACCTAGAAAAATGAATTTGTGAACTGGTTCAATATGGTTCATGCCGATTTGGTCAGGTTCGGGCCCGGTTCACCCCAAACCATTTCGTTTCTGTCATCAATTCTACTTCCTGGTTCTTTCTTCTCATTTTTGTGAATTTTTGGTCAATTAGGGTTTTCTATTTTCCCACGTTAGCTATTTTTTATTCATTAAATGACTATTTTCTTCATGTATAAACTTATACTAGCCCGTTTTTCCCGGTTTTCTTTGATTCCAAGGGGCAGGCTTTACAATTGCAATTCCTCATCATCACTATTTGCATTTTCGCCACATACTATTAAATACTACTGAACAAAAAACATTATTCTTCGTGTGTAGTATCAATCTTCTCATCCTTTTTAGAAAAATGAGTTTTTCTACCGTAATAATCCTTTATACTTCAATCTCTACATTTCCTATCAAGTTAGACAATACTAATTACTATATTTGGCAGAACAATATCACAAATTTGCTGCAAACATATCAATTATTTGGCTATGCAGATGGTTGTATCCCTCAACCTAAACCAATTATAATGCTAAAAGAAGGAGCTACTAAGCTTGAAATAATCAACCTAGAATATGAATCATGGACTATCCTGGATAAGTTCACTTTAACAACTATAATTGCTTATTTATTTACTGAGGTGAATTTTACAGGTAATTGGAGCTGTTATCTCTATAGATGCTTGGAGCCGACTTGAAACTTTGTATAGTTCCCAAATCCGCACTCAAAAGGATATCATTGATCATCAATGGAGTGATTTTCAAAAGGGAGACCAACCTATAACATCCTATTTGACAACCATTTCTAACTTAGCTACCTCTTTTGCTCAAATCGGTCGTTTGAAACCAGATCATGAAATAAAGGACAAATTATTTGATGATTTATATAGGGAATGGGTAGCTCTTACCCTTGCAATGTCACCTATTCTCGAAGCAATGACTCTTGATTCGTTGAAGGCCCTTCTCCTCGCCCAAGATACCCGGCGGTTTCAAAAATATGGTTCTGACCTCGGCTTTAGCAGTTCACCACTCTCTGGCCTACTCGAAGGTTCTTCTGAGGTTTCTTCTCTTTCCGCTACCTTCTCTGTTCACGGACCATGGGAACTCCTTCCGACACCACCCTGCCCTCGCTTCACTGATCGCCAAATATCTTGATAACATGATCTTAGAAACCCTAATCACAAAGGAGTACACAATGGAGGAATTGATAGAGGATGGAGAAAGCCTCTTGAAAATCGTGGGCAATTTTCTATGGAGGGATTTAAACCGTGTAGATCTGGACCATGTTTCAGCCCATGTCATACGGATGCCCAACCTCTTATACATTCTGTGATTCAGCCCACTTATCCTAAGCCAACCTCTTCCTATAATATGTTATGCTAGCTATGTGATCTCACTGGCCGCTCGACCCATCATTGTCCATCATTTGAATGCTCACATCCTCTATTGCTCAGGATCACTCTTCTTATGGACATGAATCGAGTCCACATTATATGTACTGGTATGTTGATTCAGGTGCTACTAGTTATATTACTAATGATCTGTCACACTTTTATATTAAGACAATTTGACACTCCCTAAGCATCTCAAGATTGAACACGAGATACATTTACCTATTTAACGACACATACCTAATGTTTCTCACTTACTAATATTTATTATGTTTCCAAAATTTCTTTCAACTTATTATTCATGTCTTGTTTCACTAAAGACAATGCATACTATTTTGAATTATATTCCACTCATTTTCTTATCAAATATCTCTTTTCTCACCAGGAGTTGCTCCGTGGGAGTGGTAGGAATGATGTAAACCCCGCCCTTTTGAGTTAAGGAAAACCGGGAAAAGAAACGGTGAAATCGAGTAAGAAAACTGAACCGTTTCACAAACCTGTTTATTGGGGAACAAGCAAATTAGAGAAATTTCAACTACCTTGTGACCCAAAGAGATTTATAAACCTTGAGAAGGAAACTTAGAACAAAGTGGGAGAGAAAAACCATACCGGTTCAGGTGAACCGGACCCGAACCAGATTAAACCAATTTAAGAACCAAGCTGATTTATGAACCAGAACTGATAGAGAGTTGGTAAATCGGGAAATTTATGGATCCTAAGTGACCTAAGGAGTCATAAAAGTCATGAAAGAGGACTTTAGGGTGAATTGGAGATGAAAACCAAACCGGTTTAGGTAAAACAAATCCGAACCAGTTTGGATCGGTTTAAACCACTATTGAACCGAAGTCTAAATTCATTTTTCTAGGTGACTTAAATAATTCAAATTTGAGATTTGAGGCCACCATTGGATAGAAAATGAATTTAGATGAATTTATAAATTTTTATGTTTGAAAAACTCGGTCAAATGGGGGGTAAACCAGCCGGTTTAAACTTTGAACCTAGTTCGGACCGGTCCAGTCCAGTTTGGCACAATGTCGTCTTTTTCCTTCAGATGATAACACCATTCACTTGCCGTAAAATCGAAGCAGTGTCGGCAAATAAGAAATGTCTCCGTTCAATATGTTTTCGACCATCAATGCTTGCATAAAGGCACCAATCGGACGACCAAAGAGTCCCCGAGCTTCCTATATAAAGACCCCCTCCCCATTCATCCTCTCCACACCTGAAAAGCTCACTCTCTCTCAGTTGCTTAATTTTCCGGTGAAGCTCTAATATAGGGTCATTTCTGAGCCAAAGAAGGTGAGGTCGGGTTCTTTAGAACCAGGGAGAAGTCAGCTACACGCCTGTAGTCTCCATTTGCTCTAAGGGTCGCCGGAGAAGCGTTGACATGATGGAACAATGAAGCAGCTCCAGCGGACGGAAGTTGCCCTATTTCGGCCGAGTTGAAATCAGCCATTTTGAGCCCTCCACAGGCCAAACCAAGCCTTCCCAACACTTCCTCAGCCCTTCCACGGCCGAATTAGGACTGAAAGGTAAGCCAATTCGGCTCCCTTTTGCAATTTTCGACTAGTGCTAGAGAGAGAACCGACAAAATTTCGATGATGAAATTCTAACTCAATTTGATATCAATTGATGCAATTCTTGATTCTAGGATGAATGTCAGGACGAGAATTACCTGTATAGATAGAAAGCTCAGATCGCCGCGTCCTCACTAGTGAGTAATTGAAGCTTTCTCTCTCTACAGTCCATTTTTCACATCATCAAAAATTGACCAATGGGAGTGTGGCATATGTGCTTAGTCAACGGTCAAGGGAGGAAAATCCTTGTTAGTAGGGCTCACTAATGAAAGACTAACACATGACAAATGTGTCAAGTCAGTGATCAACTAGAATATCCTAGAATGATTGACCAATCAGGAGTCGACATATAGCAAGGCCATGAGGGATGGCCACGACCAGTCATAAGAGGACACGTGGCAATGGAAATATGCGTTACGTGTGAAAATTGACAAATTTAAAACAATGAATCAGAGGATGCCACGTGGCATGATCATTGGATTGACAAATTAGGTCTACTGCCACATAGGACAGAACGACCAAAGGGAGATCACCACATGTCCAATCAACGGGTCAACGTATGATCTGAATGCTGAGTAGAATGTTGCGTTAGCAACACTAGCCAATTACAACGTGACAAGTGGCAATTCACACATATTTCAAAAGATATAGAGAGAATATTGAATTATTCAACATATAATCATACACTCTCATACTAAAAAATATAGAACTAAATATATTAATTTTAATAGTATTAATAGGGTGATGGCAAGTGAGGTCAAATAACTAAAATACCAAAGACATTAACTATTGAAGTAGAATGAACTATAATTAAAGTATAGTGGGCTATAATTTTGTATGACGTGAAATAAGGCATCAAAAAAATAAAATCAATTATGTATATGTTACAAAACTGCATAATGAGTTTTATATAAATATATGTCTAATACTACAAATGGACCAAGTAATATATTTGAGAATAACATATATTATCTCGGTAAGTAAGACATTTATTTCTAATTTTAAAAAATTATCCAATTAATATAATTAATAGACAACCACTTATTTTTAACTTGGAATATATATAAAAATTATGATTACATTCTTTCTAATACATTATTTCTTATTTAAATATTACTTCAATAATTTTGACTTACTTTACCCCAAAATATAGGTGTACTCATGAATACTCTCCAATTGTTACTTTATGTATTTCCCTTTATTATTTTCTTACTTCACAAAAATTTAATTCCACAAAAGTAAAAGGAAGTGAATAAGAAAATGACGTTGAATTTTTTTATACTTTTATTTTTGGTTTCATGTTTTTATCCTTATGTTACCGAAGAATAAGTTATTGATGTGACTACATCTAGTACAAAAGCTGATGGAACTAGTGATAGAGCATAGGTAAGAAAAAATATTAAAATGTAAGCCTAATGTCTTTTAGAGATTGTGATGGAACTAGTGATAGAGCATATGTAAGAAAAAATATTAAAATGTAAGCCTAATATCTTTTAGAGATTGTGTTGTGCTTTTATTTCTTATATTTGTTATTTTATTTTGACGTTGGTGTGATCTTAAAGGTGTAGACAACTGTATGGATCTAAGCATACGAAGCCATTACCCCTAAGGTAGTTTTGATCTCTGCTAGGACAAGAGTCACTGAAAGGCTCGTGCAAGAACCCAATTAACTTTTTGAAAATCATGGAAAAAGGTATCTTCGTGGATAGGGGAGTGTAGGGTGGACAAAAAATATTTGCACAAAAAATGTTAAATGTGTGATACTCCCTTTAGTAAACTTTTTCTATGTGCAATTTTAACTATAAATTGAGTATGTAAGATTATTATGTAAAACTATTTAAGTTGTTGGGAAATCCTAATATTTCCAAAATATTATATATTAATTATGAAGTGCTTGATCTTTATTTCTTTATAAATTTCAATCCTTATTTATATTTAAATAAAAAAATACAAAATTTTGACATTTCTACCCAAAGATTTACAAATCTCATTATTTTTAAGTTAATTAAAAATTTTCATGTCAGAATCTTGCAAGGTTTTGTATGAAATATCTTTATTTGCCTAGTAAACTAACAAAGTTTAGAAATGAATAAAACATAATTGTACGTAAAATATTATTTAGTGATCATACAATAAATTTATATTGATCATGAAACCAAATATTCTTAAAAGTTGATAACATATATGAAATAATTCATCAAACATTAGTTTTGAGGTGAAATATTCCATTAATTTCATTCTCCTCACTTTGGAATGATGTAAAATGAGCATAACCTAAGGTTTAACTTTGTGACAAATACACTTGTCCAAGATATAATAACATTGAATACCAAGGGGTTTCATGTCATGGTATTCTAAACCAAGAACATCACATTCCAGTGTATCAAAATTATTACCCCCGAAGACAACCCCAATACATATGGAATCCACATTGGTCATTCAAGTGCAGTCACCATCATGGATACTAGCATCATGGATACTAGCATTTAGACTGGAGATGATTATCCATCGGGGATATTCACAATCACATCCATTACATGTGGACCCGACCATGGTATTAGCATCGGTAGCCTTGGGAAGTATAATAATGAGTTACCCATAAATGGCATATTTGTCAAGAAGTGTACCCTCACCAATACCATGACGGGTGTTAGAATCAAGAGTTGGCCTGCATCATTACCCGGAGTTGCCACCAATATACACTTTGAGGACATCATGATGAACAATGTGAGCGACCCAATACTTATCGACTAAGGTTATTGCCCGTGGAACCAATGCACTGCTGGGGTGAGTCATCCATATACTTTTTAAGCTGCCCATCCAATTATGTCTCACAATTTATTTAATTTTCTTATCACCTTGAAACAAATTATTTGAGGGTGGGCGAACAAATTAGTATGATTAAAATATGTATTGATTTTGTAAACTGTCGTAGTTTTAACCCTATATTATGAACCCACTTCTTTGTTTTTCAGGTTCTATCGATATACTAATAACCATCATCGGATGATGAAGATCGTGGAGTTAAATAGTTTTTATGAAATTGAGATCCTAAGAGAAAATTTAAAAGTTTCGAGACTCAATTTGGGGAAAACTGGTAATTGCAGTCTAAAGTAAAAATGGAAAAATAACTTTAGGGGCCGATTTATAAATATTGGAAAAGTTGTGAATTGAGTTATTTATACTAAATGAGGTGATCAAGTTAGATGATAATGAACAACGATGTTCATTTCATGTTGGAACACGAGACATCGGGAACGCCAGTTGAGGTTAACCCTGCGAGGGACAAAAACCGACTAAGTGAAAATTCACTACACGAATGGATGTGTGGAAATTTTATATCATACCCGGTTGGGATGACAAGTATCTCAAAAAATAAAAACCCACTACTTAGTGGTATTTTAAACATCACCACTTAGAGGAGTGATGTAAAAATTATACAGAAAAACTAATTACTGGTTGTAAGTAGATCATACTTGGTTGGTATGATAAAACTTATTTGGAGGAAGTGAAAAACCCATTCATCGGTTTTGAGCGTTGATATCCTCATATTCGATTGGTATGATGGATAGTGAAAAATATATTGTTGTCGGAAGTTCTCCCCCTGACTGTGTGCCACTGCTTAAACGATTTGGGAGACCTTATTGACAGGAGCTCGAATAGCTCTGTTAGGCCAGATGCCTTAGTTTTGGAACTTGGGGGCTATTATGCTCGATTTTAAAAATATCGAACAGTGGGCCATAGGCCAGTTGGCACGAGTAGGATCTCGTAAACAAACATAGATTATATGCCATGAAAACTTGAATAATTGAATTGTTTGGCCATGGTACCAAGATAGGACTAACATACTCAGTCAACTAGCAGTAGTGCGACATGATAGGTCTCCAAACTAATCAAGAAAAATAGCTGCAGGTTGAGTTGAGGCTCGGGGCCGTTGGACCAGTGGCACCACAGATTATATGGAATAATGTGAAAATACTGATTGTGCAAGCACTGTGTTTACGGGACCTTCAAGACACCCAAGAGGGGTAGTGATGTGTCTTAGGGCCCTAAACGACCTGGTATAAGGGCAATTCATCGTACCAGGTGACCTTGCGAAGCTCGGAGTAGCTTCAAGAACACGAGACCGGGGTAGGGATGGGAAGTAAACCCCACCCTTTTGAGCTAAGGAAAACCAGGAAGGGAACCGGTCAAACCGAGTGAGAAAACCGAACCGATTCACAAACTCGATCAATTGTGAATGGACAATTTAGGAATTTACAATTTTAGGTGATCCAAAGGGTTCATAATACTATGGAAAAGAACCTTAGGATGAATTGGAAGAGGAAAATTAGATCGGTTCATGAATCGGAACCGGTTGGTTTATGAACTGGAACCGATAGAGATCGGGCAAAACAGAGGAATTCAACTCCATTGTACCCTAAAGAAATTTATAAACCTTGGAAAGGAACCTTAGAACAAAGTGGGAGAGAAAAACCAGATTGGTTCGGGTGAATCGAACCTAAACCTTATTGAACCGGAATCGATAAAGAGATGGTAAACCGAGAATTTTATGGACCCTAAGTGACCCAAAGAGTCACAAAAGATGTGGAAATGGACTTGTGAAGGAATTGGGGATGAAAACCAAACTGATTTAGACCAGTTTGTACCACTATTGAACCGAATCCTAAATTTATTTTTCTAGGTGGCTTAAATAACTCAAATTGGAGATTTGAGGCCACCATTCGATATAGAATGAATTTAGAAAATTTTATATTAAAAAAACTCGATCGAATGGGGGGTGAACCGATCGGTTTAAGCTTTGAACCTAGTTCGGACCGGTTTGTTCCGGTTCAGAATAGTGTCATCTTCTTGCTCAAGATGACAGCACTGTTCACACGTCGGGAAACTAAAGAAACGCCGGCGAAGAAGAAACACTTCTGTTCGGGGCATTTTAGGTCTTCAATGTCAGTCAAAACGGTGCCAAATGGACAACCAACGGGTCCCCGAGCTCCCTAGGCTATGCATACTAAGTTCGCTACTCTTCTTTACTACCAGACTTGGGATCTTGTGTCCACTCCACCTGGTCGGCCTATTGTAGGGTGCAAATGGCTTTACAAAATCAATCATCATTCTGACAGCTCAATGGCTCGATATATGGCTTGTCTTGTCATCAATGGCTACTACCAGTGCCTTAGTCTTGATTATAATGATATCTTCAGCCCCATTATTAAACCTATCATTATCTGAGTAATTATTTCCCTTACTGTATCTTACAATTGGCCCATTCGTCAGCTTGATGTTGATAATACTTTTTTTCATGGTTATCTTAATGAGTAAGTCTATATGGATCAACCCACTGTATTTGTTGACTATTGCTTTCCTAGCCATGTTTGTCGACTCTGTAAATCTCGCTATGACCTCAAACAAGCTACTCATACTTGGTTCTTCTACCTGAGTTCCTACCTTCATCACCTTGGCTTTTGTAGCTTTGCTGCTGATAACTATCTATTTATCTACCACACGAGTGGATTTGTCATTTTTCTAATTATCTATGTTGATGATAATATTCTCACCAGTTTTTTTGCTGCACGCATTGGGAACAATTTTCATACCCTTTGTAAACCCCATCTCTTTATAAATAAGAAAATTGGGAAAAGAACTTGTCGTTCCAAAAGAGAAAATTGAGCCAGTTCACAAACCATAACTGATAAGGAAAGGGTAAATTGAGAATTTGAAAAATACCGAATGACTCAAAGAGTCATAAAAATCACGGAAAAGAACCTTGGGATAAATGGGAAGAGAAAACCAGACCGGTTCGGGGTGAAGCAAACCTAAACCAGATTGAACCGGTTTGAACCATACTTGAACCGATTTCTAAATTCATTTTTCTTGGTGGCTTAAAATGAACAAATTGGGGAATTAAAGCTACCATTAGATAGATAATGAATTTAAAAATTTTTAATTTTGAGAAAACCGGTCAAATTAGGCTTAAATTGACCAATTTACGCATTGAACCCGGTCGGATCGGTCCATAATAGTGTCATCTTCTTCCTCAAGATGACAACATTGTTCATTCAATGCAGAAATGGATAACGTCGCTGAAGGAAAAATGACTCTGATCAGACCGTTTTAGGGCTAGGTTAAGCTCGAGTAAAATGGAAAGTTGTTGGGCAGAGGGTCCCCGAGCTCCCTATATAAAGAGCTCCTCTCCATTCATCATCCACACACCTGAAATCTCTATTCTCTCTCAATTGCTCTATTTTCCTATAAAACTTGAACTAGAGCTCCGATATAGGCCTTTTTATCAACCTCAAAAGGTAAGGTTATGTCTTATAGACTTCGGGGGAAGTTAGCTACCTGACAACAACTTCCTTTCAACCCAAGGACCGCCGGAGAAGTGCCGGCGGAATCAAATAGTGAAGCAGCTCTGACAGACCGAAGCTGCCCTATTTTGGTCGAGCTGAATTTGTCAAAACTCAGACCTCCTCTCACCAAACCAAGCCTTCCCAACACCCCCACATCCCTCATACGACCTCAACAGAGTTGAAAGGTAAGCCAATTCAGCCCTACCCAGTCCTTGTAGATTGGAGTTAGGGATAGAAAGTGCTAAACTTTACTAATAAAATTCTCCTTCGATTTGATATCAATTGTAGCAATTATTGATCCTAGAAGTAACCTTAGGAAAGAGCTACCTTCCCCGATCGAGAGCTCAGACCGCCACACCTCCGACGGTAAGCTTTCGAAGCATTCTCTCTCTACGAGCAGTTTTCCGGTGAAGCTCTATTTAAGCTCAATTTATACCCAAATGTTGTGGTTCAAAGCTTAATTGAATTGTATGGTAGTGTAGGAACTGATCCATACCTTGAATTCGAGCAATTAACCCCGATTGAATGGCCAATTTGAAGAAATCAAATTCGGTCAGTTTAAAGGGGAGAAATTGAGGATTTCAAAATATTGAGGGACCTCTTTGCAATTTCCCAAAATTGATGGCCAATTGGCCATGAGAATGATGTTGAGGGACCAATTGGTCAATTTTTGGAACAATTTGGGTCAAATTGCCATTGTTGGAAAGTAGGGGCAAAATAGTAATTTTTGAAAAGTTGGGGACCAAAGTGGAAATTTGGAAAACTTGAGCACCTTATACAATTTTGAGTAAATTGAGGACTCAAAGGGAATTTTGGAAGTTTTGGAACTCAAATTGGGGAAAAGTTGGCATTAGGGATCTAAAGTTAAGGAAAATGAACTTTAGGGACCTGAACTTTATGGAACTAAGTGCAATTAATTAATAATTTTGAGTTTATATGCTCATACGTGAGAAAATGATGGCTATTATGCCAAAACTTAACTGATAAGGATGCCTAAATGAAGTAAGAACATGATAGATCAGAATGCCAGTAAGGATAGGCAAGCATGAAGTCAGAAACCAACTAGAGACGAATACATCACAATCATCGGGTGAGTGGGCTTACTAACGTCATACTCGATTGGGGTGATGAGCACAATTTAAAGTTAAAAACTACTTACTGGTTGTGAGTGGACTTAATCACATCATACCCAGTTGGGATGATGAGCTTACTTTTATGAAAAGAAAACCTACTTACTAGCTATAAGTATAGATGATCATACCTGGTTGGTATGACAAACTTTCTTAAGGAAAGGAGAAACTCGCTTACCGGTAGTAAGCAGAGATATCATTACATCTGGTTGGTGTGATGAAGTTGAAAATAACTTTTTGTAAGAAGTGTTCTCCACTGACTGTGTACCAATGCTTAAAAGATTTGAGAAACTTTTTTAACGGGAGCTAGAATAGCTCAAATAGGTCAGGGGCCTTGGTTTTTGAACTTATGAGGCTAAATGCACAATTTTGGAAAATCACGTGTAGTAGGCCCAAGGCTAGTGGGCATGAGGAGGAGCTCATAAACAAACTTGAGTAAATGAAAGCCATGAAATTTCAAATGAAATTGTGTATGTGATTTCACCATGGTACCGAGTCAAGACCAACAATACTCGATGGGCCGGCGACAGTGCCTAAACAAATAGCTGAAGGTCAGGTTGAGGGTCGGGGTCGTTGGACCATTGACACCAAAGATAATGGCTATATGAGAAAATATTATTTTGTGCATACACTTGTGGTTTAGGAGCATCAAGACGCCCAAGAGGGGTAGTGATGGGTTCTAAGGACAACTGGATGACATGGTGGAGATAAGGGTAGTTTATTGTGCCAGTTAGTTGGGAAGCTTAGAGTAGCTTCTTGCGCATGAGATTGGGGTGGGGTTGGGATGAGGTCTTTGTCCTGATACAAACATGGAGTGGCATTCGGGTCGAGTGTCGAGAACATCCACTTATACCCATGGTAGAAGTGGACGGACTTCTATCTTGGTGGCTGGTAAAGATGCTCTGAGCCCTATGTGGGTGCAGTGGATGGGTTGCACCTGCGAATGTGGGTTACCCTTCTTGATAAAGGTGTGTGTTAGTTGCTAAACACAGCTAATATGGAAATGGGAAAAATGTTTTAAAAACTAAAACTTGAGGAAAGATCCTTCTTAAATAAATGATAATCTTGACACACTTTGAAAAAGCTATTTCTTGAAAACTCACTCCCCACACCCGCACACTAAGTTGTAGAACTCACCCCTCCCTTTTTACCCCTTTCAGGTAACCAAGGAAAGACCCTTCCTAAACAGCCTATTAATTTGAAACAAGATAGGTATGTCTATTTTAAAATACTCAGTTTTGTATAATGATATTCTAGGAAAGATAGGAAAAATGACGCCTTACACTTCGTGGTTTAGAAAGGGGAAACCCTTGATAGACCACGAGAGTGACTGGTTGTTCACGAGGATCTGACCAAACTTGGTCGGGGCGTGACACCCTTCATAGAGAATTTTCTATTAAGGATCTTGGTCCCCTTCATCATTTGTTTGGCATTAAAGTTACCACTCATTCTTATGGTCTATATCTTACTCAATAAAAGTATATTCGTGATATTCTCTCCTGAGCTGTAATGAGTACTTGTAAGCCCATTTCCATACTAGTTGCCTCTGGTCCCCGACTTTCATAATATGATGGACTTCCTCTTCTTGATCATAATAAATATCATCAACTTGTGGGCTCTCTACAATATCTCACTCTCACTCGACCTGACATCGCATATGCAGTTCATCAGGTTTTCAATTTATGTTCGTCCCAATACTACTTATTGGAATGCTGTTAAGTGTATCATTCGCTATCTTCAAGGGACACTTCATCATGCTCTTACTATCATACCTCGACCCTATTTGGTCAAATCCCCGTAAACAACCCTCCGCTCCCTTGGTTCAAGAGGGGTTTCCCATTCTTTTAGTCAAGAGGAGCCAGACATAATTTCAAATCTTATTCCCTAAAATAGCATAAATCAAACTAATGTAAGCTTAAAAGAACTTTAAGCATACCGGACGGTGGATACATCTTCCCGAACTCTCTCGGTTGATTTTCTTATTCCTGAGGGAGGGGGGAGTTTCTACAACTCAGTGAACGGGTGTTGCGAGTGAGTTTTCAAACTCTTAGATTATCAAAACCATGCCAAGGTTTAACATTTTTAATGATTTTGTCACATCTCAAAATTTTGTTAGGCTCTCTTAGCACACCCCTTGCCTCGGGAGGCATTTAGCACAACAACCACACGCCTTTCACCAGGAAGGGTACACACATTCGTAGGGTAGTCCCAGTGTAAACCATGTTCCTTTAAAGATAAGAAAACAAGGAAAAGAATTAGTCAATTCAAAAGAGAAAACCAAGCCATTTAACAAATTGAAACTGATAAAGAAGGGGTAAAATGGGAAATGGGAAAATCCCAAGTGACTCAAAGAGTCATAAAAATCATGGGAAGGAATCATGGAACAAATTGAAAGAGAAATCATGATCGATTTAGGGTATACAGGACCTGAACTGATTTGAACCATACATGAATTGGTTTCTAAATTTATTTTTCTTGGTGGCTTAAATTGTTCAAATTGGAAAATTGAAGCTACCATCAGATAGAAAATGAATTTAGATTAATTTAGAAAATTTTAATTTTGAGAAAATCGATCGAATCTGTCCTAAACCAGCTGATTTTTACCATTGAACTCGGTCGGACCGATCTAATCTGGTTCAAAATAGTGTCGTCTTCTTCCTCAAGATGACAACATTATTGAAGTTCAAAAACTTTTCGTCTCTGGCGAAGGAATATCATTTATGACCAGGGCATTTTCGTGCGAGGATAAGCTCGACCAAAATGGAAAGTGGTTGGGTAGAGGCCCCCTAGGCTCCATATATAAAGAGCTCCTCTCCATTAATCCTTCACACACCTCACATCTCCATTCTCTATTAAGTGCTCCATTTTTTGGTGAAGCTCAAACCAGAGCTCCAACTTGGGCACTTTTCTTAGCCTTAGAAGCCAAGGTCGGGTCCTACAGACTTCGGGAGAAGTCAGCTACCTGAGAGTAACCTCCTTTCGACCCGAGGACTACCGGATAAGCGTCGTCAGAATCAAACACTAAAGCAACTTTGATGGACCGAAGCTGGCCTATTTTTTCTGAGCTGAATTCGACCAAATTCAGACCCCCTCTGGCCAAATTTGAAGAAATCAAATTCGGTTAGTATAAAGGGGAGAAATTGAGGGAAAATTTGGGTAAAATTGGGGATTTTGAAAATTTGAGGGACTTCCATGCAATTTCTCAAAAGTGAAGGCCAATTGGCATTGAGAAAGATGTTGGGGGACCAATTGGTCAATTTTTGAAATATTTGTGGCCAAATTGCTCTTTTTGGAAAATGGGGGCAAAATCGTAATTTTTGAAAAATTGGGGACCAAATTGGAAATTTAGAAAACTTGAGCCCCTTACACAATTTTGAGTAAATTAAGGATCCAAAGGGAATATTAGAAATCTTGGGACTCAATTTGGGGAAAAGTTAGCATTAGGGACCTAAAGTTAAGAAAAAGGAACATTAGGGACCTAAGTACAATAAAATAAGAGTTTTGAGCCTAATCGCTCATACGTGAGAAAATGAAGGCTGTCATACCAAACCTTAATTGATAAGGATACCCAAATCATGTAGGGACACGAGAGACCGGAACGCTAGTAAGGAAAAGCTAGCATGGATTTAGAAGCTGACTAGGAACGAACGCGTCACAATCACCGGGTGATTGAGAATTTTACACATCATACTGGTTGGAATGATGAGCACCCTTTAAAATGAAAAATCCACTTGTGAATGGGAAATTACACATCATACCAGCTGGGATGATGAGCACCCTTTAAAATGAAAAAACTAATTGTGAGTGAGAATTTTACACATCATACCAGTTGGGATGATGAACACCCTTTACAATGGAAAATCCACTTGTGAGTGGGAATTTTACACATCATATCGGTTGGGATGATGAGCACCTTTTGAATACTAAAAACCTACCCACCAGTTATGAGTAGGATTGCCATGCCCCAACTCGGTTTAGTCAGATCCCCATGAGCAACCAGCCACTCCCTTTGGTCCATTAAGGGTTTCACCCTTTTCTAAACTGTGAGGATTAAGGCGTTCTTTTACCTGTCTTTCCTAAAATAGCATTATACAAAACTAAATATTTTAAAATAGACATACATGTCTTATGTTCCAATATTGGAGGGTCTTTAAAGTTGGTGTTTTCCTCGATTACCTGAAAGGGGTAAAAGGGAGGGGGTGAGTTCTACAACTTAGTGAGCATGTGCTGGGTGTGAGTTTTCAAAATAGCTTTATCCAAACCGTGCCAAGGATATCATTTCCTTTAAAAGGATTTTTCCTCAAATTTTGGTTTTTAAAACATTTTTTATCATTCTCGTATTAGGTGTGTTTAGCTCTCTTAGCCCATCCCCGTGCCCCTGGAGATGTTTAGTGAACAAACACACGTCCTTCATCAGGAAGGGTACACACATTCATAGGTGCAACCCGTCTACTATACCCACTTGTGGATCAGAGAGTCTTTATTGTCCACCAAGATAGAAGCCCGTCCACTTATACCTTGGGTCTGTGTGGAACGTCCCACGTCCAACCCTCAGACCCGAATTCCACTTCATATTCGTATGAGGATAGAGAGCTCACCTTGTCCCCACGCCAGCCTCATGCACAAGAAGCTCCCAAAGCTTCATAACTGATTGGCATGACAAACTGCCCTTATTGCCCCCATGTCCTCCAACAGCCCTTGGGACCCATCACTACCCCTAGGGCATCTAGATGGTCCTATACCATAAGTGCATACACCAACGGTCCAATGGCCCCAATGCTCAACCCGATCTGCAGCTATTTGTCTAGGCCGGTCCGTCGACCTAGCCCTGATGCACTGTCGCGAGTCCATTGAGTACTGACAGTCCTGACTTGTGCCGTGGCGAAATCACACAATCAATTTCATTAGAAATTTTTCATGGCTCTTCATAATCAAATTTGTTTACGAGCTCCTGCTCATGCCCACTAACCTTGGACCCACTGCACACATTTTTCCAAAACCAGGCATTTAGCCTCATGAGTTCAAAAACTGAGGCCCCTGGTCTATCTGAGCTGTTTTAGCTCTCGTCATGAAGGTCTATCAAATGTTTTAAGCATTGGCACATAGCCAGGGAAGAATATTTCTATCACGCCCTGACCTGGTTTGGTCGGATCCCCGTGATCAACCCGCTGCTCTCTTGGTTTAAGAGGGTTTCCCCTTCTATTAATCAATAGGAGCTAGGTAAAAGAGAGGGGGTGAGTTCTACAACTCAGTGAGTGGGTGTTGGGAGTGAGTTTTCAAGACAAATAGCTTTATTTAGAGTGTGCCAATATTATCATTTCCTTTAAGAAAGATCTTTTCTCAAATTCTAGTTTTTAAAATCCTTTTTCCCATTTCCATATTAGGTGTGTTTCACAAACAACACACGCCCTTCATCTACTAGTGGATTCATATGATTTATCACTTTTATTGATTGTTATTCTTGGTTGATGTGGTTATATTTGATGAAGCACAAAGGAGAAGGACTATTATATTTCAAGGATTTTCTAACTCTTGTTCAAACTCAATTTAATGCCAAAGTTTGTACTCTTAGAACATAAAATGGTACTGAGTATGTGAATCAACATTTTTTGTCTTATCTATCTAGTAAGTGAATTATTCATTAGAATACATATCGAGATACCCCCAAACTAAATAGAGTGGCAAATGAGAAATTTCATCATTTTGCTATTAGTTGCTCGTTATATTCTCTTCAAGATGAATGTACTAATGTATTTATGGAGTGAAGATGTACTGACAACATCGTATTTGATTAATTGAATGCCCTTGCAAGTTTTGAGATTTAGATCATCTTGTAAAGTATTGATGGGAAGAAACACATACATAGTCCCTTCTCATGTATTTGGATGCGTGATTTATGTGAGACCATTGACCTTCGGTAAACAAGCTTAATCCTTGTCCATTAAAGTGTATTAATGTGAGTTATTCTAGTACTCAAAAGAGATACAAGTGTTGTATTCCAAGTTAGAAGAGATTCCTTCTGAGCATGGATGTGACTTTTTGTGAGAATGAACCATTTTATAAGGAATCAATGCAGTCTACAAAATTATTACAAGATTTGTCAATCCTTGATATACGACAAAGAAATGAAGAAATGAAGTATTAATTTTGTAAATTGTTGTAGTTTTAACCCTATATTATGAACCCACTTGTTTATTTTTCAAGTTCCATCAAAGATTAAGATAAGTAAGGTTAGCTACAAGAACATAAGGGAAACTATATTTACTCCAGTAGCTGTTAAGCTCATTTACAGCAAGGCATTCCCTTGTGAGGGTGTGGAGCTCGCTGACATTAATCTCATTTATCAGGGGACTAAGGGTACTGCAACTTCTATTTGTGAAAATGTTACTCCAACAGTCACCAGTCACCGGTACACAAAATCCACCAATTTGTGGGGCCCCTGCCCATGATGCAGCGACAACCTCCTAGATCCATCTATTGAAGAAGGAACACTTGGTGCAATTGATATTAAGTATTAACACTCAACTTATTTCAATTTTAAAAATATAGTAGCAGATTTCAACGGTGGATTTTATTTAGCTACCATCCATAAAATTGTATTGATTTGAGTTTTTTCTATAAATTGTATGAAATAATTTTTTCCCATTTTTTGGTATAATTAAACACTACAAACTTCACAATAAATCGAAATAAGTGATATTATGACACATCTTAATTATCAAGACATATAAAATGTAATTATTATACTTTTATTTATTATTATAAGATTATTTTGTTTACTAAAACATGTTTTACAATATTTATTATTTATAATTTCTTACAATTAATTTGGTATCCAACATTTTTCTCTTATTAATATACTAATTATATTAATGTGTTAAGTAAATTTGTCCCTCAAGTAAGTTATATAAAATATATTATATATTTTTTTCTTCTACGCTAATTTAAATTTAAAATACAATTGGTCTATTTAATTTTTTTTAAATAAAATATGTTATCAACATAATTCAAATTTAACTCATTTTTTATTTTGTCATTATAAATATTCCAATGAATATGTACTAAATAAGCTTTCCACATTGTATCATCTAGGCATTTGTGTTAATATTCTTAGATAAGTATGAGATTATTGGCATTAATAGACAATTTAATTCTATCATGTATTATTCATGTATCAATTCAAATATTTATCACTTATATATAAGTAAAATACATGATATTTTTTAATTAATTTATATAATTAGAAAATACACACGATTATTTTATAGTTATTAATATATATGTTAGGGAAATTTTGAAAAAGTAATGAGCACATTATTAACATAAATAATAATATAAAAAATATGCGTAAAAAGAAATCTCATTAAGTATTATTAGGATGGTATTGAAATCTCAAGAATTTATAAGAAATTCATCTGTGTATCATACTTTTAGCAACACAAAAGATAAAAGTTATTGTTGTAAAAGTTATTTATAACTATTTCACATTTAATATATTTATTATCTCATCATATTTATAAATAGTTTATATTGTACAAATTTATTATAATTTAATATTATAATTTTTTTATAATATTCATTTTATTCATAAAATTTTAAATTATTCAAATATCTATATTATAATGCACTACAAAAGTCTTTTTAATACATTTTAATTAACTTGTAGGTGCATGAATGAATATGAGATTATTCAAGAATTTATATTATAAAATTATAAGAAACACATTAGGTTTATTTATATCTATAAAATAAATATAATAGTTATATTTAATTTTTATGTCACAGTATATCTAAGTTAGGCATTAGAATGGGTCGAATAACCCAACAAATCATTCCAATATGCGTTCGAATTCATCCAACACCGTATTAGAATCGTACACTTATATAGTACAAGCCTAATATAAGTGATATACTAATAACCATCATTGGATGATCTGATGAAGATCGTGGATTTATAATATATAAAAATCAGTGGATAACTATATAGTACAAGCCTAATATAGGTGATATACTAATAACCATTGTTGGATGATAAAAATTGTGGAGTTAAATAGTTTTTATGAAATTGAGAAAATTGAGATTTCAAGAGAAATTTTAAAATATTTGGGACTCAATTTGAGGAAAAATTAGCAATTGGGACCTAAATTAGAAAAGGAAAAATAACTTTAGTGTCAATTTGTAAATATTGAAAACGTCGTGAATTGAGTCATTTATACTAAATGAGGTGATCAAGCTAGATGATAATGAACAACGATTTTCATTTCATGTAGGAACATGAGACATCGGGAAAGCCAGCTGAGGTTAAGCTCGCGAGGGACAAAAATCGACTAAGTGAAAATTCTCTGCACGAATAGATGTGTGGGATTTTTATATCATACCCGGTTGGAATGATAAGTACATCGAAAAATGAAAACCCACTACTTAGTGGTATTTTAAACATCACCACTTAGAGTAGTGATGTGAAAATGATACGGAAAAACTAATTACTAATTGTAAGTAGATCATACTCGGTTGGTATGATAAAACTTTCTAGGTGGAAGTGATGTGAATCCAACAGAAGAGAGTACGAATTCACAAGTTCAATAAACTAGATCTACAATGGAGCTGAACACTTTGTCACCAAATGGGATAAATGATCACTTGAGACTTTAAGAGGGCCCAATCACAAGGTTAAGGGGCTAAAAGATTCAAAGAAGTTATATGGGCTAATTAAAGAGATTTCGAAAAATCCAAGTGGAAGCCCAATTGAAGAAACCTGGAAAAGCCCACGAGAAGGAAACCCAACTAAAGAGTCTAAAAAAGCCCACGAGAAAGTCCAAATTTTAATTAATGAGTAAATATTTATTTAGGATATTAAATGATAATATTATATATTTAATTAGTTAAGATCTTTAAATTAGTTATTAAAAATATCCTAGATATTTAGATTATTAGATATGGTTGACATGTAACCATAAGATATATTTTCCTTGTTTTTAGGCTATTCAATTATTTTCTGAACCTATAAAAGGTTTACTCCACAGCATTGGAAGACACTTTGAAATTTTAATCTTGTGAGTTTTGTCTTCTTTCTTTTCTTGAAAGAGCTTTTCGAACTTATCAGGTTTTTACCTGTGACGTTCAAGCAATCAAGATTTATCATCCAAGGTTTTCTAAGAGTTCTTCTTAGAGGATTTGGGTGTGACGTCTACATATCTTATACCTTGTTTCTCACATGACAAGGCATACTCCATCTTTGTGTACTTGCGTTGTGAAAGTCTTGGGATCATTGCCATATTTGGTGTAGGGTGTCGTTAGTATATTGGCGGGGTTCGCATCAGTTGGTATCAGAGCACACGGTTGCACGGCAAGTTCCATCCGATCTTTTATATCTAGTTCTTTTTTTTTATCTTCTCTACTTATTTCTAGTCTATATAAAAGAAAAAGAATTCTCATCTTCTTCTATCTATCTTCTCTTCAGTAGGTAAGTACAAAAAAAAAAAGAACGAAAAAAAGCCAAAAAAATACGTGCCAAAAAAAAGAGCAAAAAAAATTAGAGAAAAAAAGGCAAAAGAAAAAAAAAGAGAGGCATACAATTCTAACTTATTCTTATTCTACTCTATCTAAGTCTATTACTTCATTCCATCTTAATTTCTTATTTTTTTCTCTATCTAAATTTTATTCTTCTCTGAGTCTATTCGTACACCATACTTAAATTCTTCTGGAATTGGTTTTTGAAAACCTTATTGATTTGTCTTGATTGTTCCTCAAGTTGAACTGCTTCGTAAAAATGATTTGTTTTTAAAGTTCAATTCAGATTGAAAAAAGACATATGAGTGGGAAAAGGCAAGAGTGCTTTAAATCTATGAGAAAAAGCCATTTGAGTGTAAAATAAGAGTGTTTGAGAGAAACATGTGAGGGAGAGTTGCGAGGTTCTTTTCTTTCTAACAATTGGCAAGTTCAGAAGGCCCAACAACAAGGAAACACAATAAAAGAAGAGGGTTTCATATCGCCCATTCAAAACCTACAGTGGAAAGCAATGAAGAGTCAAATGAAATAGATAGTGAAGTCTGAATTTGAGCCACTTCATACGCGAATGGATTGCTTGGAGGAAGGTGTGAGGCGACACTCACATCAACATACTTCCATTGAATGACTGTGGAGCAGTCAATCTCGATGCTTCGAACCATAGGAATTGGGGGAGTTCGATGATCTGCAAGTTAATCGTGGCAACATCAAGCTCAATTCCTTCAATCAACCCACTACTTGGGACAAACCATGGATTGATGATATCTTGGACAACCAACGTGAGAAGTTATTTCATACTCATTGCTCTATGAACAATAAGGTTTGTTCTGTTATCATAGATGGGGAAAGCTGCACTAACTTTGCTAGCACCGAGCTTGTGGAGAAGTTGGCATTACATACAACGAAGCATCCAAAGCCATATCAAATTCAAAGGCTAAATGATCAACCCAAACTCGAGGTAACCCAACATGTGATAGTGTCCTTCTCTGTTGGGAAATATTAGGATGAAATATTATATGATGTAGTACTAATGCATGCATGTCATATTTTATTGGGAGAACCTTGAAAGTAAGATCGTCACGTTACATATGATAGATTAACAAATAAGTACTCATTTATGATGAATAATAGATCAATATCTCTTATACCTCTTACTTTACAACAAGTTTTTCAGGATCAGTTGAAAAAGAAAAAGGCAAATGAAAAGAAAATAGCAGAAAGACAAGAGAGAAAAGCCATGATTGAAGAGGAAGAGATAAAAGACAATATTGAAAAAGAAGAGAGAAAAATTAGAGAGAGAAAAGCCAGAATTAAAAATGATGAGAGAAAAGGCAATGTTGAAAAAGAAGAGAGAAAAGCCATAATACAAAGAAAAGAGAATAAAAATAATTTTATGGAGAGAAAAAGTGAGATAAAGAGAGATATAATTTCAGATCAAATCCTTACAGTACTTATGTACAAGGATTTATGCTTTACTAACCATATTTTCGGATATTTGTCGAGCATTAATATTTCTCTTATGCATGAATTCAAGAATGTCATTCCTAAGAAGAAAACTCCTAGTTTGCAACCTGATCGACAAATCAAGTATCAAATTCAACACCAAATCCTAAATTTGATGAAGCTAGGATATGCACCGGATAACATGATTTCAGGTATTGTGAAAATGCCTAAGAAAGACAAAATTTGGCGAAGGTGTGTTGATTTTCAAATCATCAATTGTATGAAGGTAATGTATCTTCACTCTATTCCTCAAATAAATATTATGGTAGATGAGTTGCATGGAAACTATTCGTTTTCAAAATTTAATCACAAGAGTGAATATTTTGAAATTTGAATGAAGCTAATTATGGATTGAAAACTGCATTGAAAGTAAAACATGGTTTATATGAATGGTTGGCTATAATTTTTAGTTTGACTAATGCATATAACACTTTTATGAGGTTAATAAATTATAGCCTGCATGCTTTTTATTAAAAAATTTGTTGACATATATTTTGATAAAATCATAATATACAACAATTACTTAGATAAACATGAAGGATATTTAAAAATTTCCTTGCAAGTTTTTAGGAAAGATCATTTGTTTGCCAAATTGAAAAATTGCATATTATGTTTGGGTAAACTTGTATTTCCTAGATATGTTATAAGTTTTGAAGGGATTGCCATTGACAAGGAAATTAAGGTAATTCAAGATTGGCAAACACCTTATTTGGTAAGTCAAGAAAGAAGAACAATTGCAAATTATAATGAAAAGTTCAGCGGAGTAGCCCTCAAGCTGAATGAGTATCATGCAAGGTGGGTAGAATTCATTTATACATCTGGTTATGTGATCAAGTATAAGCAAGGTATGAAAAATATAGTTGCTCGTACATTATCTAGAAGGTACGTTTTGCTTACAATCATTGATACTAAATTGCTTAGTTTTACTTGGAATACTTTGTTGGTTACAAAACTTCTATTTTCAACTGCATGTTTATCACATGTTGTGTTTGCATATAATTGTTATATTTATTCAATGATTAAGTTATCACCATTAGAGATTATCTATGGTTTTAATCCATTGGATAGAAAAGAACATACTCAAGAAAATATTAATCTTTACAACAAGAGTTTCATGAAAGTTATTTTTGATATAGGGATTTGGATTAGCCTACATCTGAGGAATGAACTATTTATGAATATGAAACTATCAAAATTTCTTACATTAGTGGGATTATTTAAAGTGTTAAAACTTAGTAGTAATAATTAAAACAGGAAGTTATCTAGCAAATATATTGTTAGTAATAGCATAAATATTTATAAGTTAATGTCTTTTGATGTAGGTGATGAAGGAAAAGAAGATTTGAGGACAAATCATTTTCAAGAGGGGAGAATGATGTGAATCTGACTAAAGAGAGTACGAATTCACAAGTTCAATAAACCAGACCTACAATGGAGCTGAACACTTTGTCACCAAATGGGATAAATGATCACTTGAGACTTTGAGAGGGCCCAATCACAAGATTAAGGGGCTAAAAGATTCAAAGAAGTTATATGGCCTAATTAAAGAGATTACCAAAAATCCAAGTGGAAGCCCAATTGAAGAGACCTGGAAAAGCCCACGAGAAGGAAACCCAACTAAAGAGTCCAAAAAAGCCCACGAGAAAGTCCAAATTTTAATTAATGAGTAAATATTTATTTAGGATATTAAATGATAATATTAGATATTTAATTAGTTATTAAAAATATCCTAGATATTTAGATTATTAGATATGGTTAGCATGTAACCATAAGATATATTTTCCTTGTTATTAGGCTATTAAGTTGTTTTCTAAGCCTATAAAAGGCTTACTCCACAGCATTGGAAGACACTTTGAAATTTCAATCTTGTGAGTTTTTTCTTCTTTCTTTTCTTGAAAGAGCTTTTCGAACTTATCAGGTTTTTACCTGTAATGTTCAAGCAATCAAGACTTATCATCCAAGGTTTTCTAAGAGTTCTTAGAGGATTTGGGTGTGGCGTCTACATATCCCATACCTTGTTTCTCACATAACAAGGTATACTCCATCTTTGTGTACTTGCGTCGTGAAAGTCTTGGGATCATTGACATATTTGGTGTAGGGTGTCATCAACATATTGGCGGGGTTCGCATCAGGAAGTAGAAAACTTGTTCATTAGTTTTGAGCAGAGATATCCTCATACTCAATCGGTATGATGGATAGTGGAAAATATATTTTTGTTGGAAGTGCTCCCTCCTAATTGTGTGCCATTACTTAAATGATTTGGGAGAACTTCTTGATAGGAGCTCGAATAGCTCTATTAGGCCGAATGCCTTAGTATTGGAACTTGGAGGCTATTATGCCCAATTTTGAAAATCTCGAATAGTAGATCATAGGCCAGTTGGCATGAGCAGGATCTCGTAAACAAACATGAATTATATGCCATGAAAACTTGAATAGTTGAATTGTTTGGCAATGGTACCAAGACAGGACCAACATACTCAGTTAACTAGCGGTAGTGCGATATGACAGGTCTCCAGACTAGTCAAGACAAACAACTATAGGTTGAGTTAAGGCTCAGAGTCATTGGACCAATGGCACCCTAGATTATATGGCTTGATGTGAAAATACTAATTGTGCATGCACTGTGTTTACGGGACCTTCAAGATGCCCAAGAGGGGTAGTGATTATCCTAGGGCCCTAGATGACCTAGTGGGTATAAGGGCAGTTCATCGTACCAGGTGACCTTGCGAAGCTTAGAGTAACTTCAAGCACACGAGACCCATGTGGGGACGGGGTGAGGTCTCTGTCCTCATACGTACATGGAGAATTGTTACGAGATTGAGGGTCGGATGTCACGAATATCCACTCATTCTCAGGTTAGAAGTGGTCGTACTTCTATCAAGATAAGAGATATCTGCCTAGATTGAAAGCGGGATAGTTGCGCCCCCAATTTTCTAGCGAAGCTCCGTTTGAGCTTGTTCCGGTGTCAATTCATGCAATTAAAAGTGCAATTGAATCATATGGATGTGTAGGAACTCAAATCCACTTTCAATTTCAACAATTAACTTCGATTGATCGGTCAATTTGAACAAATCAATTCTAGTCAGGTTGAAAGGTTGAAATTGGAGGAAAATTTAAGGAAATTTTGGGAATTTTGAAAATTCGAGGGACTAAAGTGATATTCCCTAAAATTAAGGGCCAATTGGGCATGGAAAAGATGTTGGAGGACGAATTAGTCAATTTTACCATTTTTGTAAAGTAGGGACAAAATGGTAATTTTGGAAAAGTTAGGGACCAAATTGGGAATTTGGGAAACTTAAACCCCTTTTGTGATTTGAATAAATTGAGGTCCCAAAGTGAATTTTAGAAGTTTTGGGACTCAATTTTGGGAAAAGATTGGCATTATGGACCTAAAGTAAAAGAAAAGGAACTTTATGGATCTAATTACAAATAATTGAAAAGTTTGGGTATTTTATTAATTTGTGATGAATGAAGGCTATCAGGCCAAATAATAATGAACAAGGATGTTCATATCGTGTAGGAACACGAAGTACCGCATTCACGGGTGAGTGGGATTTTCACATCATACCCGGTTGGGATGATGAGCATCTTGGTAATAAAAACCTGCTACTATGTGGGATTTTAACATCACACCTAGATGGAGTGATGTGAGAAAACACACAGAACAACTACTTACCAATTGTAAGTAGATCATACTCGGTTAGTATAATGATTTCTTTGGAAGGAAGTATAAAACCCGCTTGCCAATTGTAAGCGAAGATATCATTACACCCGGTTGGTGTGATGAATTGAAAGAATATTTTTGTCGGAAGTGCTCTCCCCTAACTGTGTGCCACTGCTTAACCTTTTTGGGAGACATTATTGATGGGAGCTCGAATAGTTCGGATAGGCCGGAGGCCTCGATTTTGGAACTTGGGGGCTAAAATGCTCGATTTTGAAAATCTCGAACAATGGGCCCAATGCCAGTTGGCACGAGCAAGAGCTCGTAAATAAACATGAGATTAAGCCTTGAAAACTTTAATAAATGATGTCTTTGACTATGGTACCAAGACAGGACAGACATACTCGATGGACTAGCGGCAGTACGACAAGACAAGTCGATGGACTAGTCGAGACAAATAGCTGCATGTCGAGTTGAGGGTCAGGGTTGTTGGACCGGTGGCACCAAAGATTAAATAGCTTATGAGGAAAACTATTGTTTTGTGCATGTACTATGGTTCGGGACCATTAAGATGCCCAAGAGGGGTAGTGATGTGTCCTATGGACTATTGGACGACATGGTGGAGATAAGGGCAGTTTGTTGTGCTAGCAGTCAGGGAAGCTCTACATAGCTTCATGCACATGAGACCGGGGTGGGGTTGGGATGAGGTCTCTGTCCTCATATGGACATGAAGTTTCTTTTTAGGATTGAGGGTCAGATGTCATGTACATCCACTCATTCTCATGGTAGAAGTGGATGAGCTTCTATCTAGGTGGCCGATAAAGTTGCTCCGACGCCACAAGTGGGTGCAATGGATGGGTTGCCCTACGAATGTGTGATCCCTTTATAATGAAGGGTTTGTGTTGATTGTTAAACCCACCGACTATGGTTAATGAGGAATGATAGTTTTGAAAACCGAGAAATTGAGGAAATTTTTTTTAAGAAAATAAGGAGTCTAGCACACTCTAATTCAAACTATTAAGTTTTGAACACTCATTCATTGAATTGTCGAACTCACCCCTCCCTTATATCCCTTTTCAGGTCACCAAAGGAAAACCTACATAAAGACCTCTAGCTAGCTACACCTGCAAGACAAGTATGTAAGTTAAAATTTTATGCAGTTTTTATTAATGTTATTCCAGGAAAGGTACAGGTTAAAAGGACGCATTACTCTTCACGGTTTAAAGAAGGGAAAAACCATTAATAAGCTGATAGAGTGGTGGGTTGCTCACGGGGATCCGACCAAACCGGGTTGGGGCATGACAGTTGACCGATCCGGTCCGACTGAGTTCACTGTCCAAAATTTGAAAATCGGCCAGTTCGGACCCGATTTGACTATTTTTCTAAATTTTAAAATTTTAAAAATTCATCTAAATTCATTTTCTATCTAATGTTGGTCTTAATTTCCCAAATTTACATTTTTAAGATACCTAGAAAAATGAATTTGTGAACCAGTTCAATATGGTTCAGGTTGATTCGGTCCGGTTCGGGCCTGATACACCCAAACCCGTTCGTTTTTGTCATCAATTCCACTTTCCGATTCTTTCTTGTCATTTTTATGAATTTTCGGTCTCTTGGGATTTTCCATTTTCCATATTAGCTATTTTTCATTCATTAAACGACTATTTTCTTCATGTATAAACCTATATCGACATGTTTTTCCCGGCTTTCTTTGAATCCAAGGGACGAGATTTACACTTGTAATTCCTTATCCATTGCTATATGCATTTATGCCGCCAACTATTAAATACTATGGAATAAAAACCAATATTCTCTGTGCATGGTATCAATCTTCTCATCCTTTCTACAAAAATGAGTTTCTCTACCGCAATAATCCTTTATACAGCACTCCCTACATTGCATATCAAGTTAGACAATACTAATTACTATCTTTAGTGGAACAATATAACAAATTTGCTGTAAGCATATCAATTATTTGGCTATGCGAATGGTAGTATCCCTCAACCCCAACCCATTATGATGCTGAAAGAAGGAGCTACTAAGCTTGAAATAATCAACCTAGAATATGAATCATGGACTATCCTGGATAAGTTCACTTTAACAACTATAATTTCTTATTTATTTATTGAGGTGAATTTTAGATGTAATCAAAGTTGTTCTTGAAGCAATGACTCTTGATTCGCTAAAGGCCCTTCTCCTCGCCCAAGATGCCCGACGGTTTCAAAAATAAGGTTATGACCCCGGCTTCAGCGGTGCACCGCTCTCTGTCCTACTTGAAGGTTATTTTGAGTTTGCTTCTCTTGCCGCTGCCTTCTCTAGTCACGAACCATGGGGACTCTTTCTGACTCCACCCTGCCCTCGCTTCACTGATTGCCAAATATCTCGATAACATGATCTTAGAAACCCTAATCGCAAAAGAGTACATAGTGGAGGAACTGATAGAGGTTGGGGAAAGCCTCTTGAAAATCATGGGCAATTTTATGTGCAGGGAATTAAACCATGCAGATTTGGACCACGTTTTAGCCCACGTTAGACAGATGTCCAACCTCTTATACATTTTGCGATTCAACCCACTTATCCTAAGCCCACCTCTTCCTATAGTGTGATATGCCAACTATGTGGGCTCACCGGCCATTCGACCATCACTGTCCATCATTTGAATTAAAGCTCATATCCTTTACTGCTCAGGACCACTCTTCTTATGGACATGAATCGAGTCCACATAATCTATACTGGTATGTTAATTCAACTGCTACTAGTTATATTACTAATGATCTATCACACTTATCTATTCAGGATGATTCGACACTCCCTGAGCACCTCAAGATCGGAGACGAGATAGATTTACCTATTTAACTACACATACCCAACGTTTCTCACTTACTAATATTTATTATGTTCCCAAAATTTCTTTCAACTTGTTATCCGTCTCTCGTTTCACTCAAGACAAGACATGCTATTTTGAATTATATTCCACTCATTTTCTTATCAAATATCTCTTTTCTCACCAGTAGTTGCTCCATGGAAGTCGTAGGAATGGACTCTACTATTTTCACACTCATCGTAATACTTTTTCAATTGCTTGTATTGGTCTTATATAGTCTGTTACTCGGTGGCATCAACATTAGGGTCACCTTTCTTTCCAAATCATTTATCAATAAGTAATATTTCTCGCTTACCATTTTTTGACTCATGCTCTTGTGGTAAAATTACTCAACAACTATTTCCAATCACTCACCATAATAGTTTCCATCCTCTCGAATTAATTCACACACACATTTGGGGACTATCCCCCATTATTTCCTCTACAAGTCACCACTGTTATATTCATTTCATGGATGATTATAGTAAATTATCATGGTATTTTGTTATAAAACAACGATATGATGTTCTCTCAGTTTTTCGTGCCTTCCGTTTACAAGTTAAATTTTTACTTGGTCAATGGATTAAATCTCTCCAATTTGACGGTGCTAAAGAATTTCTCTCTAGTGCATTCCAATCTAAGTTACAATCCGCGGACATTCTCCACCGGATCTATTGTCCACACACACCTCAACAAAATGGGTTTGTTGAATGTAAGCATCATCACATTATTGATATGGCTCTTACTCTTCTTATTCACTTTCATGTTCCCACCAAATACTGGCCATTCGCCTTTGAGATTGTTATCTTCCTTATCAATCGCCTTCCCATAAGATCTCTCCACTTCCGATCCCCTCATGAGGTACTTCACCATTCTACTCCTAATTATACGCTACTTTGAGTTTTTGGTTATCGTTGCTTTCCTTATCTCCACCCTTATCTTTCTCACAAACTTCAACCATGTTCCACTCATTGTATGTTTCTCGGATATCCCTCCAAGTATCTCAGATATCGTTGTCTTGATACTCACACATCACACATATTTCTCTATCACATAATCCACTTTGATGAATCTATTTTTCCATTTCCATCCTCTACTACCACATGTATGCCTTCCCCTCCTCTTGCGGTGCACCTCCCAACGCATGTCCCATCTCCACCTCCGGACTAAGGTATGTTGCCCCAATCTCCTGTACAAACACAAGTTAACTCACATGTAGTTTCTGTTTAGGATGGTCATGTTACACCCTCTTCCTCTCCTGGATTAGATCCTCCTCATGCTCCACTTCCAGTTTTGCGTATGGTGACTCACTCTCAAGATGGAAGTCTACCCCAACGATGATTCACTATTGATCCTATAGTGTTCATTGCCTTGATTGAACCAGATACTTATTCCTAACCTTCTTGTTACTCCTTTTGGCTTAAGGCTATGCATACTGAGTTCGCCACTCTTCTTAACAACTAGACCTAGGATCTCGTGTCCGCTCCACCTGGTCGGCCTATTGTAGGGTGCAAATGGCTTTACAAAATCAAGCATTATTCTGATGGCTCAGTGGCTCAATATATGGCTTGTCTTGTCATCAATGGCTACTACCAATGCCCTGGTCTTAATTATGATGATATCTTCAGCCCCATTAAACCTATCACTATCCGAGTAATTCTTTCCCTTACTGTATCTTACAATTGGCCCATTCATCAGCTTGATGTTGATTTTTTTTCATGGTTATCTTAATGAGTAAGTCTATATGGATCAACCCATTGTATTTGTTGATTATTGCTTTCCTAGCCATTTTTGTCGACTCCACAAATCTCGCTATGACCTCAAACAAGCTACTCGTACTTGATTCTTCTGCCTGAGTTCCTACCTTCATCACCTTAGCTTTTGTAGCTTTGCTACTGATATCTCTCTATTTATCTACCACACGAGAGGATTTGTCATTTTTCTACTTATTTATGTTGATGATAATATTCTCCCCAGTTTTTTTTGTTGCACGCATTGGGAACATCCTTCGTACCCTTTGTAAACCCATCCCTTTATAGATAAGAAAACTAGGAAAAGAACTTGCCATTCCAAAAGAGAAAATTGAACCGGTTCACAAACCATAACCGATAAGGAAATGGTAAATTGAGAATTTGACATATCGCGAGTGATTAAAAGAGTTATTAAAAATCATGGAAAAGAACCTTGGGATAAATGGGAAGAGAAAAACAGACCGGTTCAGGGTGAACCAGACTTGAACCAGTTTCTAAATTCATTTTTCTTGGTGGCTTAAAATGACCAAATTTGGGAATTAAAGCCACCGTTAGATAGATAATGAATTTAAAAATTTTTAATTTTGAGAAAATCGGTCAAATCAGGCCTAAACTGTCCGATTTACGCATTAAATACGGTCGAATGAAGAAAAAATGACTTTGATCAGACCATTTTAGGGCAAGGATAAGTTCGAGTAAAATGGAAAGTGGTTGGGAAGAGAGTCCTCGAGCTCCCTATATAAAGAGCTCCTCTCCATTCATCCTCCACACAACTAAAATCTCTATTCTCTCTCAACTGCTCTATTTCCCGATGAAACTTGAACTAAAGCTCCGATATAGTCCTTTTTCTCACCCTCAAAAGGCAAGGTTGGGTCTAATAGACTCTGAGGGAAGTTAGCTACCTGACAACAACTTTCTTTCAACCTAAGGACCGTCGAAGAAGTGTTGGCGGAATGAAACAATGAAGTAGCTCTGACGGACCAAAGTTGTCATGTTTTGGTCGAGCTGAATTCGACCAAACTCAAACCTCCTCCGGCCAAACCAATCCTTCCCAACACCCCCACAACCCTCATACAACCACAATAGAGTTGACAGGTAAGCCAATGTAGCCCTACCCAGTCGTTGCAAATCGGAGTTAGAGAGAGAAAATGCTAAACTTTACTGAAAAAATTCTCCTTCAATTCAAAATCAATTATAACAATTATTGATCCTAGAAGGAACCTTAGGAAAGAGCTACCTTCCCCGATCGAGAGCTCAGACTGCCGCACCTTCGACGGTAAGCTTTCTCTCTCTACGAGAAGTTTTTCAGCGAAACTTCGTTTGAGCTTAATTCGGACCCAAATGTTGTGGTTTAAAGCTCAATTGAATTGTATGGAAGTGTAGGAACTAATCCATACCTTCAATTGGAGCAATTAACCCCTATTGAATGGCCAATTTGAAGAAATCAAATTCAGTCAATTTGAATGGGAGAAATTGGGGATTTCAAAAAATTGAGGGACCTCTTTGTAATTTCACAAAATTGAAGGCCAATTGTCCATGAGAATGATGTTGATGGACCAACTGGTCAATTTTTGGAATAATTTTGGTCAAATTGCCATTTTTGTAAAGTAGGGGCAAAATGGTAATTTTTAAAAAGTTGGGGACCGAAGTGGAAATTTAGAAAACTTGAGCCCTTTATACAATTTTGAGTAAATCGAGGACTCAAAGGGAATTTTGGAAGCTTTGGGACTCAAATTGGGGAAAAGTTGGCATTAGGCATCTAAAGTTAAGGAAAATGAACTTTAGGGACATAAACTTTAGGGAACTGTGTAATTAATTAATAATTTTGAGCCTATATGCTCATACATGAGAAAAGGATGGTTATTATGCCAAAACTTAACTGATAAGGATGCCCAAATCATGTAGAAACACGATAGATCGGAATGCCAGTAAGGATAAGCAAGCATGCAGTTAGAAATTGACTAGAGACGAATACATCACAATCATTAGGTGAGTGTGCTTACTAACGTCATACCCGGTTGGGGTGACGAGCACAATTTAAAGTTAAAAACCACTTACCGGTTGTGAGTGGACTTAATCACATCATACCCAGTTGGGATGATGAGCTTACTTTTATGAAAAGAAAACCTATTTACTAGCTGTAAGTATAGATGATCATACCTGGTTGGTATGATAAACTTTCTTAAGGAAAAGAAAAAACTCGCTTACCGATAGTAAGCGGAGATATCATTACACCTGGTTGGTATGATGAAGTTGAAAATAACTTTTTGTAAGAAGTGTCACGCCCCGACCCGGTTTGGTCGGATCCCCGTGATCAACCCGCCACTCTCCCGGTTTATTAAAGGGTTTCCCCTTATCGTAAACCATAAAGAGTAAGGCGTCCTTTAACTTGCACCTTTTTCCTGGAATAGCATAATCAAAACTGTATGAAATTTAAAACTTTACATACCTGTCTTACAGGCATCTTAGTTGACGGTCTTTAAGGGGAGACTTTCCGGGATTTCCTGAAAGGGATATAAGGGAGGGGGTGAGTACGACTACTCAGTGAATGGGTTTTTAAAAGCTTTTGACTTTTGAGAAAAACATTTATATGGAGTGTGCCAGACTCCTTTGTTTTCAAAAATCCCATCATTTAAAAATTTGTGTTTTTTTTTCCATTATTTCTTAGTTACCACGGTGTGTCATCACCCAACACACATCCTTCATCATGAAGGTTACACACATTCGCAAGTCAGTATCACTACTGAACCCGCTAGTGGCTTCGGAGAGACTTTTCCTGCCACCCGAATAGAAGTACGACCACTTCTACCCTGGGAATGAGTGGATGTACGTGACATCCTATCCACAATCTCGAAATCACTTCTTTATGTCCGTATGAGGACAGAGACCTCATCCTGTCCCCACCCCGGTCTCATGCGCTTCGTGCTACTCCAAATTTCGCACAGACACTTGGAACGACGAACTGCCCTTATAGCCACCAGGTCGTCCAGTGCCCTTAGGATGCATCACTACCCCTCATGGGCGTCTTGATGATCCTGTACTCACAGTGCATGCACAAACAATGTTTTCTTATATTGCCATGTAATATGTGGTGCCACTAGTCCAACGACCCCGACTCTCAACTCAACCTACAGCTATTTGTCTTGACTAGTCCGTCGACCTATCATGTCACACTGCCGCTAGTTGACTGAGCATGTCGGTCCTATCTTGGTACCATGGTCAAACAATTCACTTATTAAGTTTTATGGCACATATATAATGTTCATTTACGAGCTCCTGCTCGTGCCAACTGGCCTTGGGCCCACTGTACGAGATTTTCAAAATCGGGCATTTAGCCCCCAAGTTCCAAAACCGAGGCCCCTGGCCTATCAGAGCTATTCGAGCTCCCATCGAGAAGGTCTCCCAAATTGTTTAAGCATTGGCACACAGTCAGGGGAGAGCACTTCCGACAAAAATAGGTTTTTACTGTCCATCATACCGACCGGTATAAGGACATCTCCGTTCATAACCGATGAACAGGTTTTCAACTTCTTTCGAGGAAGTCTCATCATACCAACCAGGTATGATCTACTTACAACCCGTAAATAGTTTTTTTCGCATAACTTTCACATCACTTTCTCTAAGTAGTGATGATTAAAATACCACTAAACAGTGGGTTTTTATATCGAAACACTTATCATCCCCAACCGGTATGATGTTAGTAAACCCACTCACAATCGGTAAGTGGTTTTTAACTTTAATTTGTGCTCATCATCCCAACCGGGTATGACGTTAGTAAACCCACTCACAACCGGTAAGTGGTTTTTAACTTTAATTTGTGCTCATCATCCCAACCGGGTATGACGTTAGTAAACCCACTCACAACCAGTAAGTGGTTTTTAACTTTAATTTGTGCTCATCATCCCAACCGGGTATGACGTTAGTAAACCCACTCACCCATTAATGTCGTTAATTCCACTAGACTAGTTCTTTGTATTCACGCGAGCTTGTCCTTGCTGGCGTTCCCGGTATTTAACGTTCCGGTGAAGGCACGACAGTCCAAGCTTTCAATCTGGGCAGATAGGTCTCGTCCTGAGGTTCATCCTAAAATCAAGTATTGTATCAATTGATGCGGAATTGGATTAGAATTTCGTCATTGAAATTTGGTCGACTCTCTCTCTAGCATCGATCGAAGGGGAGCTGAATTGGCTTACCTTTCGGTCCTAATTCAGCCGTGGAAAGGCTGAGGAAGTGTTGGGAGGGCTTGGTTTGGCCTGAGAAGGGCTTGAAATGGCCGATTTCAGCTTGACCAAAATAGGGCAGCTTCGGTCCGCCAGAGTTGCTTCACTATTCCATCATGTCGGCGCTTCTCCAACAATTCTCGGATTGACTGGAGTTTGCTATCAGATAGCTGTCTTCTCCCTGATTCTAAAGAGCCCGACCTTTGTTCAAGTTGAAGCTCTGGTTCGAGCTTTACCGGGAAATGGAGCAGTAGAGAGAGAGAGAGAGAAGTGTTCAGGTGTGAGGAGAATGAAATGGGGATGACCTCTTTATATAGTCGTAAAACATATGTATTAAATGGTCGAGATTTATTACTAGTATTAATATTGCCATAAATTATTGGTATTAATTCCAATAATTTAATTTCGGTATTAAATTATTTGTATTAATTCCAATAATTAAATATATATTAATTGATGGCTATTTATGATAAGCCGTACGTTCGCATAAAAATTTTTGATCGAAATTTCGGGTTACAAAAAAAATCATACTTCCCAAGAGGTCACCCATCCTCACACTACTCTCAAGTAAGCACACTTAACTTTGAAGTTCTTATGAAATCTAGTTCACCTAAACCAATTTGGTTTTTGTTTTCTAGTTTGTCTTAAGTTTCTTTTCCAATGTTTAATAAATCCTTTGGATCAACCGAAAGTTGTAAATTTTCATATTGCTTATTCCCAAATGTAAATCGGTTTGGTTTTCTTATTCGGTTTGACCGGTTCTTTTCCCGATTTTCCTTAACTCAAATGTGCGGGGTTTACAAGAAGTGTGCTCCCCTAACTGTGTGTCAATCCTTAAAAGATTTGAGAGACCTTCTTGATGGGAGCTAGAATAGCTCAGATAGGCAAAAGGCCTCAGTTTTTGAACTTATGAGGCTAAATGCCTAATTTTGGAAAATTACGTGTAGTGGGCCCAAGGCTAGTGGGCACGAATAGGAGCTCATAAACAAACTTGAGTAAAGGAAAGCCATGAAATTTCAAATGAAATTGTGTATGTGATTTCGCCATGGTACCGTGTCAAGACTGACAATACTCGATGGGTCGGCGACAGTGCGTTGGGGCTAGGTCGACATACCTGCCTAGACAAATAGTTAGAGGTCAGGTTGAGGGTCGGGGCTATTGGACCATTGGCACCAAAAATAATGGCTATATGAGAAAATATTATTTTGTACATACACTTGTGGTACAGGACCATCAAGATGCCAAGAGGGGTAGTGATGGATCCTAAGGGCAAATGGACGACATGGTGGAGATAAGGGCAGTTTGTCATGGCAATTATTCAGGAAGCTTAGAGTAGCTTCTTGCGCATGAGATTGGGGTGGGGTCGCGATGAGGTCTCTATCCTGATATAAACATGGAGTGGAATTCGGGTCTGAGGGTCGGATGTCGAGAACATCCACTTATACCCAGGGCAGAAGTGGATGAACTTCTATCTTGGTGGCTGGTAAAGATGCTTCGAGGCCCAAGTGGGTGCACTGGACGAGCTACACCTACGAATGTGTGTTACCCTTCCTGATGAAGGTGTGTGTTAGTTGCTAAACACACCTAATATGGAAATGGGAAAAAGGTTTTGAAAACTAGAACTTGAGGAAAGATCCTCTGTTAAATAAATGATAATCTTGACACACTTTGAACAAAGCTATTTCTTGAAAACTCACTCCCCACATCTGCTCACTAAGTTGTAGAACTCATCCCTCCCTTTTTACCCCTTTCAGGTAATCGAGTAAAGACCCTTCCTAAAGACCCTACCAATTTGAAACAAGATAGGTATGTCTATTTCAAAATACTCAGTTTTGTATAATGCTATTCTAGGAAAGATAGGAAAAATGATGCATTACACCTCACGGTTTAGAAAGGGGGAAACCCTTGATAGACCACAAGAGTGGCTGGTTGTTCACGGGGATCCGACCAAACTGGGTCGGGGCATGACACCCTTCATAGAGAATTTTCTATTAAGGATCTTGGTCCCCTTCATCATTTATTTGGCATTAAAGTTACCACTCATTCTTATGGTTTATATCTTACTCAATAGAAGTATATTCATGATATTCTCTCCCGAGTTGTAATGAGTACTTGTTAGCCCATTTCCATGACAGTTGCCTCTGGTCCTCGACTTTCATAATATGATGGACTTCTTCTTCCTGATCATACTAAATATCATCAACTTGTGGGCTCTCTACAGTATCTCACTCTCACTCGACCTGACATTGCATATGCAGTTTATCAGGTTTTCAATTTATGTTCATCCCAATACTACTCATTGGGATGCTATTAAGTGCATCATTCTCTATCTTCAAGGGACACTTCATCATGGTCTTACTGTCACACATCGATGCTGTTTGGTTAGATCCCCGTGAACAACCCTCCGTTCCCTTGGTTCTAGAGGGGTTTCCCATTCTTTTAGTCAAGAAGAGCCAGACATAATTTTAAATCTTGTTCCCTAAAAAACATAAATCAAACAAAAGTAAGCTTAAAAGAACTTTTAGCATACCTGACGGAGGATACATCTTCCTAAACTCTCTCGGTTGATTTCCTTACTCCTAAAAAGGGATAAAGGGAGGGGTGTGTTTCTACAACTCAGTGAGCGTATTGGGAGTGAGTTTTCAAATGCTTAGGTTATCAAAACCATGCCAACGTTTAACATTTTTAAGGATTTTGTTACATCTCAAATTGTGTTTAGCTCTCTTAGCACACCCCTTACCTTAGGAGACGTTTAGCACAACAACCACATGCCCTTCATCAGGAAGGGTACAAATATTCACAGGGTTGTCCCAGTGTAAACCCCATTCCTTTAAAGATAAGAAAATAGGGAAAATAATCAGTCAATTCAAAAGAGAAAACCGAGCCATTTAACAAACCGAGACCGATAAAGAAGGGGTAAAATGGGAAATTAGAAAATCCCAAGTGACTCAAAGAGTCATAAAAATCATGGGAAGGAACCATGGAACAAATTGAAACAGAAATTAGGACCGCTTTAGGTTGTACCGAACCTAAACCGGATTGAAACGGTTTGAACCATACATGAACCGATTTCTAAATTCATTTTTCTCAGTGGCTTAAATTGTTCAAATTGAAAAAGTGAAGCCACCATCAGATAGAAAATGAATTTCGATTAATTTATAAATTTTTAATTTTGAGAAAACCAATCAAATCTGGCCTGAACCAGCCGATTTTCGCCATTAAACCCTGTCGGTCCGGTCTGATCCTTTTTAAAATAGTGTCATCTTCTTCCTAATGGTGACATCATTGTTCATTGGTTCAAAAACTTTTCTTCTCTGGCGAAGTAATATCCTTTCTGACCAGGGCATTTTCGGGTGAGGATAAGCTCGATCAAAATGGAAAGTGGTCAGGCAGAGGGCGTCCGAGCTCCCTATATAAACAGCTCATCTCCATTAATACTCCACACAACTCACATCTCCATTCTCTCTCAAGTGCTCCATTTTTTAGTGAAGCTCGAACTAGAGCTCTGACTTGGGCACTTTTCTTAGCCTCAAAAGCCAAGGTTGGGTCCTATAGACTTCGGGAGAAGTCAGTTACCTAAGAGTAACCTCCTTTTGACCCGAGGACTACGAAGAAGCGCCGTCAGAATCAAACAGTGAAGCAACTTCGATGGACCAAAGCTGGCCTATTTTTGACGAGCTAAATTCGGCCAAATTCAAACCCCCAATGGCCAAACCAAACCTCCCCGACGCCCCCACGGCCCTCACACAACCTCCACAAAGGTGAAAGGTAAGCCAATTCGGCCCTCCTCCGTCATTACAGATCAGTGTTAGAAAGAGAAAGTTTCGAATTTCACTGAAAAATTCACCCTTATATGGACTTCAATTGTAGCAATTTTTCATCCAAGAAGGAACAAAAGGACATGAGCTTCCTCACCAGATTGAGAGCTCGGACCACAACACCTCCAATGGTAAGCTTTCGAAGCTTTCTCTTACTACGAACAATTTTCCAGCAAAGCTCCGTTTGAGCTCGTTTCAGACTCAAATCATACAATTCAAAGCTCAATTGAATCGTATGTAAGTGTAGGAATTGATCCATACCATCAATTAGAGCAACTGACAACGATTGAGTGGCCAATTTGAAGAAATCAAATTCGGTCAGTATAAAGGGGGGAAATTGAGGGAAAAGTTTGGGGAAAATTGAGGATTTTGAAAATTTGAGGGACTTCCATGCAATTTCTCAAAAGAGAAAGCCAATTGGCATTGAGAAAGATGTTGGGGGACCAATTGGTTAATTTTTGAAATATTTGTGGCCAAATTTCTCTTTTTGGAAAGTGGGGGCAAAATCATAATTTTTAAAAAATTAGGGATCAAATTGGAAATTTAGAAAACTTGAGCCCCTTACATAATTTTAAGAAATTGATGATCCAAAGGGAATATTAGAAATCTTGGTACTCAATTTGGGGAAAAGTTAGCATTAGGGATCTAAGTGTAATAAAACAAGAGTTTTGACCCTAATTGCTCATACTTGAGAAAATGAAGGTTTTCATGCCAAACCTTAATTGATAAGGATACTTAAATCATGTAGGGACACTGAGAGACTGGAATGCCAGCAAGGAAAAGCTAGCGTGGATTTGGAAGCTAATTAGGAACAAACGCGTCACAATCACCGGGTGAGTGGGAATTTTACACATCATACCGGTTGGAATGATGAGCACCCTTTAAAATGGAAAATCCACTTATGAGTGGGAATTTTACACATCATACCGGTTGGGATGATGAGCATCCTTTAAAATGGAAAATCCATTTGTGAGTGAGAATTTTACACATCATACCGGTTGGGGTGATGAGCATGCTTTACAATGGGAAATCCACTAATGAGCAAGAATTTTACACATCATATCGGTTGGGATAATGAGCACCCTTTAAAATGAAAAATCCACCTATGAGTGGGAATTTTACACATCATAATGGTTGGGATGATGAGCAACTTTTGAATAGTAAAAACGTACTCACTAGTTATGAATAGGATTGCCACGCCCCAACCCAGTTTAGTCAGATCCCTGTGAGCAACCCCCCACTCCCTTTGGTCTATTAAGGGTTTCACCCTTTTCTAAACCATGAGTATTAAGGCATCCTTTTACCTATCTTTCCTAAAATAGTATTATATGAAATTGAATATTTTAAAATAGACATACATGCCTTATAGTTCCAATATAGGAGGGTCTTTAAAGTTGGTGTTTTCCTCGGTTACCTGAAAGGGGTAAAAGGGAGGGGTGAGTTCTACAACTTAGTGAGCAGGTGCTGGGTGTGAGTTTTCAAAATAGATTTATCCAAACTGTGCCAGGGTTATCATTTCCTTTAAAAGTATTTTTCCTCAAATTTTGGTTTTCAAAACCTTTTTATCATTCTCGTATTAGGTGTGTTTAGCTCTCTTAGCCCATCCCCTTGCCCCTAGAGGCATTTAGCAAACAAACACATCCCTTCATCAGGAAGGGTACACACATTCATAGGTGCATCCCGTCCACTGCACCCACTTGTGAATCGAAGCGTCTTTACTATCCACCAAGATAGAAGCCCGTCCACTTCTACCCTAGGTCTGTGTGGAACGTCCTTGAATGCCACTTCATATTCATATGAGGATAGAGACTTCACCTTGTCCCCACCCCAGTCTCATGCACAAGAAGCTCACAGAGCTTCATGACTGGCTGGCATGACAAAGTGTCCTTATTGCCCCCATGTCGTCCAATAGCCCTTGGGACCCATCAATACCCCTAGGGTGTCTTGATGGTCCTGTACCATAAGTGCATGCACAAACAAAAGTTTTTCACATATAGCCATTATCTTTGGTATCAACTGTCCAACAGCCATGATGCTCAACCCGATTTGCAGTTGTTTGTCTAGGCCGGTCCGTCGACCTAGCCCTAATGCACTACCGCGAGTCCATCAAGTACTGACGGTCCTGAATTGTGCCATGGCAAAATTAAATAATCAATTTCATTAGAAATTTTTCATGGCTCTTCATAATCAAATTTGTTTACGAGCTCCTGCTCGTGCCCACTAACCTTGGACCCACTACACGCGTTTTTCCAAAACCAGACATTTAGCCTTATTAGTTCAAAAACTAAGGCCCCTGGCCTATCTGAGCTGTTTTAGCTTCTGTCAGGAAGGTCTAACAAATGTTTTTAGCATTGGCACACAATCAAGGAAGAATACTTCTATCATGTCCCCACCCGATTTGGTCAGATCCCCATGATAAACCTGCCGCTCTCTTGGTTTAAGAGGGTTTCCCCTTCTATTAATCAAGAGGAGCTGGGCATAATTTTAAACCTTGTTCTCTGGAATAGAATAAATCAATCAAAATGCAAGTTTAAAAGAAATTTTAAGCATACCTAACGGATGATACATCTTCAAGGTTTCGTTGGTTAAATCTCCTTACTGCTGAAACGGGTAAAAGAGAAGAGGTGAGTTCTACAACTTAGTGAGTGGGTGTTAGGAGTGATTTTTCAAGACAAATAGCTTTATTAAGAGTGTGTCAATATTATCATTTCCTTTAAGAAAGATCTTTTCTCAAATTTTGGTTTTCAAAATCTTTTTTCCCATTTTCATATTAAGTGTGTTTTACAAACAACACACGCCCTTCATCTACTAGTGGATTCATATGATTTATCACTTTTATTGATTGTCATTCTTGAATAACGTGGTTATATTTTATGAAGCACAAATAACAAGCACTATTATGTTTCAAGGATTTTCTAACTCTTGTTCAAACTCAATTTAAAGCCAAAGTTTGTACACTTAGAACATAAAATGATACTAAGTATGTGAATCAAGAATTTTCATCTTATCTATCTAGTAAGTGAATTATTCACAGGACTACATGTCGAGATATCCTCAAACAAAAAGGAGAGGCAGATGGGAAAACTCATCATTTTTTGTTAGTTGCTCGTTCTATTCTCTTCAAGATGAATGTACCAATGTATTTATGGAGTGAAGATGTACTGATAGCATCGTATTTAATTAATTGAATGCCTTCATAAGTATTGAGCTTTAAAACATCTTGTGAAGTATTGATGGGAAGAAACACATACATAATCCCTTCTCGTGTATTTGGATGCATGTTTTATGTGAGACCATCGACCTTCGGTAAACAAGCTTGATCCTCATCCATTGAAGTGTATTAATGTGGGTTATTCTAGTACTCAAAAGGGATACAAGTGTTGGATTCCAAGTTAGAAGAGACTCTTTGTGAGCATGGATGTGACATTTTGTGAGAATGAACCATTTTATAAGGAATCAATACAGTATGCAAATGTATTACAAGAATTATCAATCCCTGATATACGACAAAGAAATGAAGAAATTGTCAATGATCATAGTGCTAAAAATATTATTGTAGGAGTGACTTCGTTTCCCAAAATTTGGAGTAACAAAGAAGGAAAAAAGGATAAGCGACAATTGAAGGTATATCGCAGGAGGAGGAATGATTGTGCTAAGGGGGAGAAAGATGAGTCGGGTGAAGGTGAGACTGTAAACCCCGCCCGTGTGTAGTCGCATGATTGTGCTAAGTCAGCTACACGTCTATAGTCTCCATTCACTCTGAGAGTCACCGGCGAGACGCCGACGTCATGAAACAATGAAGCAGCTCCAGCGAACAGAAGATGGCCTGTTCCGACCAAGTTGAAATCGGCCATTCAAGGCCTCATCATGCCAAACGAAGCCTTCCCAACACTTCCTCAGCCCTCCCACGGCCGAATTAGGACTGAAAGGTAAGCCAATTCGGCTCCCCTCTGCAATTTCCAGACAGTGCTAGAGAGAGAACCAGCAGAATTTCAATGATGAAATTCTAACTCAATTCAGCATCAATTGATCCGATTCTTGATTCTAGGATGAAACTCAAGATAAGAGCTATTTGACCAAATCAAAAGCTCGAACGGCCGTTCCCTCACCGGTGAGAAATCGAAGCTAACTCTCTATATTTTGTTTTTCAGCGAAGCTCTGTTTGAGCTTGTTCCGGCATTAAAATCTACAATTCAAAGTTTCTTAGAATTGTATGAACATGTAGGAACTCAATTTCAACTCCAATTTCAACAATTAGAGGTGTTTGATCGGTCAATTTGATTAAATCAAATTCAACAGTGTTGAAAAGTTGAAATTTGAGGAAAATTGGAGATTTTTTAAATTCGAAGGACCAAAATGAAATTTTATGAAATTGAGGGCCAATTGGGCATGAAAATAATGTTAGAGAACCAACTGAGAAATTTTGGAATTTTGGGGGCAAAACTTACCATTTTTGTAAAGGAAGGGCAAAATGGTAATTTTGGAAAAGTTGGAGGACCAAGTTGGAAATTTGGGAAATTAATCCCCTTTTTGTGAAATGGAATAAATTGAGGTTCTATGATAAATTTTAGAAGTTTTGGGACTTGATTTGAGGAAAAACTGGCATTAGGGACTTAAAGTTAAAGAGAAATAACTTTAGGGACCTAATTGCAAATAAATAGAAGTTTGACTTTCTCATTCATTTGGAATGAATGAAGGCGATTAGGCTAAATGATAATGAACTGAGATGTTCATATCGTGTAGGAACATAAAGTATCGAAAACGCCAGCAAGGACAAGCTTGCATGAATACAAAGAACTGGTCTAGTGGAATTCACAACATTAACGGGTGAGTAAGTTTACTAACATCATACCCGGTTGGGATGATAAGCACAACTTAAAATTAAAAACCACTTACCGGTTGTGAGTGGGATTATGCATCATACCCGGTTGGGGATGATAAGTACCTCGGTATAAAAACCCACTATTTAGTGGTATTTTAATCATCACCACTTAGAGAGAGTGATGTGAAAATTATGTAGAAAAACTACTTATCGGCTATAAGTAGATCATACCCGGTAGGTATGATGAGACTTCCTCGAAGGAAGTTGAAAACCTGTTCATCAGTTATGAACAGAGATGTCCTTATACTGGTCGGTATAATGGATAATGAAAACCTATTTTCTCGGAAGTGTTCACCCCTAACTGTGTGTCAATGCTTAAACTATTTGGGAGACCTTCTTGACGGGAGCTCGAATAGCTCTTATAGGCCGGGGGCCTCGGTTTTGGAACTTGAGGACTAAAATGCCAGTTTTTAAAAAACTCGAACAGTGGGCCATAGGCCAATGGACACGAGCAGGAGCTCGTAAAAGAACATGATATATATGTATATATATATATGTGTGTGTGTGTGTGTGCCATTAAACTTAATAAGTGAATCATTTGGTCATTGTACCAAGGTAGGTCCGACATACTCAGTCAACTAGTAGTAGTACGATATGACCGGTCTCCGGACTAGTTAAGACAAATAGCTACAGGTTTAGTTGAAAGTTGGGACCGTTGGGAAAAATGGCACCACATATTATATGGTAATTTAAGAAAACTTTCTTTGTGCATGCACTATGAGTACGGGATCATCAAAACGCCCATGAGGGGTAGTGATGTGTCCTAAGGGCCCTGGACGACCCGGTGAGTATAAGGGCAGATCGTCATTCCAGGTGTTTGTGCAAAATCTGGAGTAGCACCAAGCGCATGAGATCGGGGTGGGGACGGGATGAGGTCTCTGTTCTCATACGGACACGAAGATGTGATTTCGGGATTGTGGGTCGTATGTCATGTACATCCACTCATTCCCAGGTTAGAAGTGGTCGTACTTCTATCTGGGTGGCAGGAAAAATCGCTCTAAAGCCACTAGCAGGTTCAGTAGTGATACTGACTTCATGATGAAGGATGTGTGTTGGGTGATGACACACCGGTAACTAAGAAGTAATGGAAAAACCCAAATTTTTAAATGAGGGGATTTTTGAAAAGAAAGGAGTCTGACACACTTCATATAAACATTTTTCTTAAAAGTTAAAAGTAGACCTTTGAAAAACTCATTCACTGAGTAGTCCTACTCACCCCCTACCTTATATCCCTTTCAGGAAATCCCGGAAAGCCTACCCTTAAAGATCGTCAACTAAAGATGCCTGTGAGATAGGTATATAACGTTTTAAATTTCATGCAGTTTTGATTATGCTATTCTAGGAAAAGGTGCAGGTTCAAAGATGCCTTACTCTTTACGGTTTACAATAAGGGGAAACCCTTTAATAAACCGGGAGAGTGGCGCGTTGATCACAGGGATCCGACCAAACCGGGTCGGGGCGTGACAAAGACACAAGTATAAACACTTATACCACAATTTATGCCCCTAGATGTATCTTGTATTAATCAATCATCTAGCGGTTCCTCAACGGCTCCAAAAAGTAATGACTTCATATAAGAACAAATATTTATTCCACAATTCACACCTATAGATGTCTCGAGTATTCATCAACCTTCTAATGGTTCATCGACGTCTTCAAGTGGTAATGATTCTTTACCTATTGCCATTAGTAGAGAACGTAGAGCTAATGTAGGGTAACCTCCAATTAGGTATGGTTTTGAGAATGATATATCTAATTAGAGGTTTCCTTGCATTAGACCAACATTCAATACTAATGAAAATAGGTAAAGAATAATTATCATCCGATGATGTTAATCAATCATTAGAAGGTTGATGAATACATATGGAATATAATATGATGAAACTTTTGCACTTGTAACTAAGATGAGCACTGTCAGAATACTTATTTCATGTGATGCTAACTTCGGGAGGACATTACATCAAATGGATATAAAAAAAAATGTATTTTTACATGGAGACCTACAACAGGAAGTATATATGGAGATTTCACCTAGATTTGGTGTAATAAAAATGACAAGAAAGGTATGTAGGTTGAAGAAACCTCTATATGGACTCAAATAGTTACCGAGAGCATGGTTTGACCGATTTCGAAGTGCACTGGTCAAAATGGCTTACCAGTAGTGTAATGGAGACCATACAATTTTCAATCGACACTCTAATGGTCGAGTTGCCATTCTTGTCGTATATGTGGATGACATTGTCATCACTAGTGTAAACCCTGTCCTTTGATAACAAGAAAACTAGGAAATAACCGATCAGTTTCGAATTTTAAAACCGAATCGGACTACAAGCTCGATTATTAGGAAACTTGCAAATTGAGAATTTAACTCCCATGTGACTCAAAATGGTTCATAAATCTTGGAAAAGAACCTTAGGACAAATTGGGGAAGAAACATTGGACCGGTTCAAGTGAACCGGGTTTGAACCGGATAGAACCAATTTATGAATTGAATCGACTCATGAATCGAAATCGATAGAGAGAGGGTAGACTGGGAAATTTATGGATCACAAGTGACCCAAAGAGTCCCAAAAGTCATGGAAATACAATTGAGAAGGAATTGGAGATGAAAACCAAATTGGTTCAAGTGAACTGGATCCGACTGGTTTGGAACAATTTGAACCACTATTGAACCTGATTCTAAATTCATTTTTCTAGGTGGCTTAAAGAATCCAAATTTGAGATTTGAGGCCACCATTGGATAGAAAATGAATTTAGATTAATTTAGAAATTTTTATATTTGAAAAATTAGGGCAAATTGGGGATGAACTAGCCGGTTTAAGCTTTAAACCCTATTCAGACCGGTCTGGTCTGGTTCGAAACAGTGTCGTCTTCTTCCTTCAGATGACAATAGTGTTCACTTGCCAAAAAATCGAAGCAGCACCGGCAAAGAAGAAACAACTCTGTTCAATACATTCCATGCCATCAATTTCTGTTATAAAGGTGCCAAACCGACGGCCAATGAGTCCCCGAGCTCCCTATATAAAGAGCCCCTCTCCATTCATCCTCTCTACACTTGAAAAGCACACACTCTCTTAGTTACTTAGTTTTCCGGTGAAGCTCAAACCAGAGCTCCAATATAGGATCATTTTTTAGCCAAAGAAGGCGAGGTCGGGTTCCTTAGAACTGGGGAGAAGTCAGCTACATGGTGGTGACTTCCATTCGTTCTGAGAGTCATCGAAGAAGCGCCGGTGTAATCGAACAGTGTAGCAGCTCCGGTGGACCAAAGCTACCCTATTTCGGCTGAGTTGATATCGGCCAATTAGAGCCTTCATCAGGCCAAACCAAGCCCTCCCAACACTTTCTCAACCCTCCCACTACCGAATTAGAATGGAAAGGTAAGCCAATTTGGTTCCCCTCTGCAATTTTCTATCGGTGTTAGAAAGAGAGTCGGTCGAATTTCAATGACAGAATGCTAATCCAATTCAACATCAATTGATGTCATTCTTGATCTTAGAAATAACCTTAGGATGAGAACTACCTGCCTAGATAGAAAGCTCAGACCGCTGCACCCTCACCAGTGAGTAATCGAAGCTTTATCTCTCTTTAGTCCATTTTCCAGTGAAGCTCCGTTTAAGCTCATTCCAACATTAAAACTTGAGATTTAAATTGCTAGAGAATTGTATGAACATGTAGAAACCCAATTTCAACTTCAATTTCAACAATTGGAAGTGTTTGATCAGTCAATTTGATGAAATCAAATTTGGTTGTGTTAAAAAGTTGGAATTAGGGGAAAATATAGGGATTTTCAAAAATTCGAAGGAATGAATTGCAATTTCCTAAAATTGAGGGTCAATTGGGCATGATAAAAATGTTAGAGGGCCAATTGAGGAATTTTAGAATTTTTGGGGTAAATTTTACCATTTTTGTAAAGGAAGAGAAAATTGGTAATTTTGGAAAAGTTGGGGAACCAAATTGGAAATTTGGGAAATTAAACCCCTTTTGTGAAATTAAATAAATTGAGGCCCCAAGGGGAATTTTAAAAGTTTTGGGACTCAATTTGAGGAAAAATCAGCATTAGGGGCTTAAAGTTAAAGAAAAATAACTTTAGGAACCTAATTGCAAATAAATAAAAGTTGGTTTTCTCATTCATTTGGAATGAATGAAGGTTGTTAGGCCGAGAGGTAATGAACCGAGATGTTCATATCGTGTAGGAACACGAAGTACCGGGAACGCCAGCAAGAACAAGCTCGCGTGAATACAAGGAACCGGTCAAGTGGAATTCACTACATTAACGGGTGAGTGAGATTTTATATCATAACAGGTTGGAGATGATAAGTACCTTGAAATAAAAATCCACTACCAAGTGGTATTTTAAACATCACAACCTAGAGTAGTGATGTGAAAATCATGGGGAAAAACTACTTACCAGTTGTAAGTAGATCATACCCGGTTGGTATGATGAAATTTCCTCGAAGGAAGTTGAAAACCCGTTCATCGGTTATGAGCGGAGATGTCCTTATACTCGGTCAGTATAATGGACAGTTAAAAACATATTTTTGTCGGAAATGCTCTCCCCTGACTGTGTTCCAATGCTTAAATGATTTGGGAGACCTTCTTGACGGGAGCTCGAATAGCTCTTATAGGTTGGGGGTTTCAGTTTTGGAACTTCGGGGCTATTATGCCCGGTTTTGAAAATCTCAAACAAGTGGGCCATAGGCCAGTGGGCACGAGCAAGAGCTCGTAAACAAATATGAAATATGTGCCATAAAACCTTAATAAATGAATTGTTTGGTTGTGGTACCAAAGCAGGACCGACATATTCAGTCAACTAGTGGCAGTGTGACATGACCGATCTATGGAGTAGTCAAGACAAACAGCTATAGGTTGAGTTGAAGGTCGGGGCTATTGGACTAATGGCACCACATATTACATGGCATGATAAGAAAATGTTGTTTGTGCATGCACTATGATTACGACATCATCAAGACGCCCATGATGGGTAGTGATGCGTCCTAAGGGCCCTGGATGACCTCGTGGGTATAAGGGCAGTTCGTCGTACTAGGTGACCCTATGAAATTTGGAGTAGCACCAAGCACATGAGACTAGGGTGGGGACGGGATGAGATCTCTGTCCTCATACGGACATGGAGAATTGATTTAAGGATTGAGTGTCGGATGTCACGTACATCCACTCATTCTCAAGGTAGAAGTGGATGTACTTCTATCTAGGTAGGCGATAAAGTCGCTCCAACGCCACAAGTGGGTTTAGTGGACATGCTAGCTTGCAAATGTGTGTTTGACCTTGATGAAGGATGTGTGTTGGGTGATAACACACCAAGGTTAAATAAGGAAATGGTGGTAAAACCCAAGATTTTAAATGAAAGGATTTTTTAAAGAAAGGAGTCTTGCACACTCCAATACAATTATTTCCTCAGAGTTAATTTTTTTGAAAATCCATTCACTGAGTAGTCGTACTCACCCCCTCCCTTATATCCCTTACAGTAAATTCCAGAAAGCCTACCCTTAAAGACCATTAACCCAGACTCCTGCGAGACAGGTATGATAAATTTAAAATATTATGCAGTTTTGATTTATGTTATTCCAGGAAAAGTACAGGTTTAAAGGACGCTTTACTCTTGACGGTTTATAACAAGGGGAAACCCTTTAATAAACCAGAAGAGTGGCCGATTGATCATGGGGATCAAACCAAACCAGGTCGGGGCATGACAACTTTCGTTGTATCAGAGTCTGTTTCCTTGAATACATAATCAAAACTAGAAAATATTGTAACTAATAGAAATTATTTTAAAAATTTACAGAAATGGCTCCAAAGAAGGGAACCAAGAGAACTAGGGATGTCGTCTCCAACACCGCCCAACCATACCTACCTGTAGAAACTCCCAGAGCAGCCTAGACAACTCCTCCTGGACTCAGCGAGGAGCATCAAATATTGTATGAGGAATTCACCCGTGTATTTGGCCAACCTAACCTCACTACTAAGGTGGGCACCAACTCACGGGTTGAACCAAAGGAAGTACAATTCCACCCTCCCCCTGTTAATCCAACTACTCCAACGGACATTCCTAGAAATCTCAAAACCCTCTGACAACTAGGATGTAAACCTTTCCTCAGAGAAAAGGATGTTGAAACTACCATAGATTGGTTGGCCAATACCAAGAAGTTGATGGGAATTGTCCAGATACCACCAGAGGATAGGGTGATCCTGATGGAATTCTTCCTAGAAGGAAGCGCTAGATGGTGGTGGGACAATGTCCAAAACCTATATACCACCACCCCCACATGGGAACAATTTGAGGAGAGGTATTCGGAGGAGTACCTAGCACCCCACCTAATAAATGAGAAGAAGCAAGAGATCATCTGGCTTCAACAAGGGCTTAACTCCATATCAGAGTATGAAACGAAATTCAACGAGTTAAGACCCTTTGCTCCCAACCAAGCTAGGCCAGTTGACATATGCCAAAGGTTTGTGGACGGTCTCAACATAGACATTGGAGACCGTATGGGAGTACTAGGACGCCCCATAGACATGGCAGTTGTAATCAGTATGGCTCACGAATATGAGCGACTAGTATAAACCTGACGCCGTCGAGTGGAGCAGACAACCAGAAAGGGGGGATCCAAACTGTCAAGGAGGATAGAAAGAATATACTGACCCAAGAGGAGGAAACAAAATGGTATTCCAACGGAGAAGGGGCATGCCACCACCTCCTCCCAGAATAGTCCCTACTTTACCCCCAAGGAAACCCTCGTTGCTCGAAGTGCCAAAGAAACCATGAGGGAGCATGCCATACATGTTTCACATGCGAATGAGTGGGACACTTCGTAAAGGATTGTCCCACCCTTAGGGAGAACAGACAGAGGAATACTCTTGGACCACCTCAAGGGAATCCTAAAAACCTCATACCAGAAGCTATAGCAAGAGTACTAGCTAGAGTATACAACCTCACTCAAGCGGAGGCTAGAGGAGACCCTAACAATGTAGTGGGTATATCCTAGAATCCGACAAATTAGTCCAAAGAAGTCATGTAAACTAAACATCTTCTAATTTAATAAAAGATAATTCATTCTAAACCATACGTTTCTTAAATCAAGGTATATACAACTATGGGGACAACAAGTTTATGCCCTCTTTGACTTTAGAGGAGAGAGATCATTTATCAAGGAAGAGTTGGTTTTGAAAGTACCCTTAGAGCTCACTCCACTAGTACAAAGCCTTAACATCCTTACCCCTTTAGGAGAAGGTTTAAATAGGAATACACAATTAAAGGGATGTGAGATAAGAATTGGAGGAATCAAACTTAAAGCTGACTTGATCCCATTACCCCTAAGGGAGGTTGAAGTAATTCTGGGAATGGACTGGCTGAGTAATCATCAAGTAAGGATGGACTGTAGAAGGAAGACGGTAACTTTCCACACTTCCAAAACAAAAGGACTAAAGTTCCAGGGAGATATAAGGAAAGGTGAAGTATAATTGGTGTCCCACCTAAAAGCTCAAAGGATGATATAGAAAGGATGTATAGCCTTTTTGGCCACAGTTGTAGGAGAGAAGTCTAAAGAAAAGGAACTCGAAGACATTCTGGTAGTCAAACATTATCTAGAGGTCTTTCCAGAAGAGCTACCCGGACTACCTCTAAGTCGACAAGTGGAGTTCACTATAGAAATAACCCCAGGAACAAACCCCATATCCCAAGCCCCATATCGCATGGCTCCAATAGAACTGAAGGAATTAAAGGAACAGTTGGACGAATTATTGGAAAAGAATTTTATACGTCCAAGTCAGTCTCCACGGGGTGCTCCAATTCTATTTGTAAAGAAAAAGGATGGAAGCATGAGACTGTGCATCGACTATAGAAAGCTAAACCAGGTCACCAACAAGAATCGATACCCACTCCCAAGGATAGATGATTTGTTTGACCAATTAAATGGAGCAGCTTACTTATCTAAAATAAACCTTCGGCCGGGCTATCACCAACTCAGGATTAGAGAAGAGGACATCCCTAAGATGGCATTTAGATCCAGATATGGACACTATGAGTTCAGAGTGATATCGTTTGGATTGATAAATGCCCCTGTAGCCTTTATGGACTTAATGAATCGCATGTTCCAACCTCATTTGGATAGGTTTGTGATAGTATTCATAGATGGTATCATTATATACTCACAAACCAGGTTAGAACATGAAGAACATTTGGCAATTACATTGGAAATATTGAAGGAAAACCAATTATATGAAAAATTTTCCAAGTGTGAGTTTTGGCTGCAGGAGGTGGGATTATTAGGGCACATTGTATCTAAGGACGGAGTTAAAGTGGATCCGGCTAAGGTGGAAGCCATATCAGATTGAAAAGCTCCAAGGAATCCTACAGAAATAAGAAGTTTCTTAGGATTGGCAGGATATTATAGATGGTTTGTGTAAGACTTTTCTAAAATAGAGCTCCGCTAACTCGATTCACCAGATGGAAGTTGAATATAAATGGGATGAGTGTTGTGAGAAGTCTTTTCAAGAGTTAAAGACTTGACTAACAACCGCACCCGTACTCTCCTTACCTGATCCTAATGTAGAGGAGTACATAGTTTATAGTGATGCCTCTAGACAAGGGCTTGGTTGTGTCTTAATGCAATAGGGGAAGGTTATCGCATATGTCTCATTACAACTGAATGTACATGAGAGAAATTACCCGACTCATGATTTGGAATTAGCTGCAATAGTGTTTACCCTAAAAATATGGCGACATTACCTTTACGGGATTAAGTGTAGGATATACACAGATCACAAGAGCTTTAAGTACTTTCTAACTCAGAAACAGTTAAATCTCTGTTAGAGGAGATGGTTGGAATTGGTGAAGGATTATGATATTGCAATAGAATACAACCCTAGAAAGGCTAATGTGGTAGCAGATATCTTAAGTTGCAAGTATCAAACTAAGGCGACACAAGTAAAGACAAGTTACCTACCCTTGTTACAACAATTAAGAAGGATGGAGGTGGATCTGAGGATAGACAAGCAGGAAAAATGCTTGGTGGCAAATGTAGCAGTAAGACCCAGTATAACCGAGCATATTAAGGCTCAACAAATGACCAATAAAGAACTACAGTCTTATTTGGATATGGTAAACAGAGAAAGAAAATCAGACTATAACATGTGAGGTGACAGAGTACTAACCTATAAGGGTAGGGTAGGTGTGCCTCTAGATAAGGAGTTGAAAAAATTAATTTTAGAAGAGGCAAATGATTTGGTGTATTATATGCATTCAGGCAGTACTAAGATGTATCACACCCTCAAACAAGGATACCGGTGGAAGGATATGAAAAGGGATATTGCGGAATATATAGCCCGATATTTATCTTATCAACAGATAAAAGTAGAAAATCAGAAACCGTCAAAACTACTATAACCGTTACCAATTTTGGAGTGAAAATGGGAGTATATCACCATGGACTTTGTCACAATTTTACCGGAGGTTTCCCGTCTGCAGTAGTTGGTTACCCGAAGGGCTACTTTCTTGAACTTGTTCATGGCTCGGAACTGTTTGAGCCGGCCTAGCAGTGCGATGTCCAGCGGCGTATTGGGTGCTTCTCCATCCTCCTTGATCCACGGATGATCTGTGGACAACCAATAAAATTTGATATTTTTCATATTGAATCGTACAAGATGGTATAAAGACGATAATAGGAATGGTGCTCATTTCACAGGAGAATCAGCCGAAAAAAAGACATACTCAGGACTTGGAAGGAGGTGAGTCTCTCGCTGGGGTCGGTATTCAACATCTTCTTGACGAGATCCTTGGCCCCAGATGAGATCTTCGGCCATAGATCGCTCGTGAAATCGATGTGCCCCGCCAATATCGCGTTGAAGATCCCGTTTTCATTTTCTGTCGGTCGAAAAATAACCTTCGTCATCATCCCATCTAAGAATTTGCCAGTCCAAAAGCCACCAGAGAGGGAGCCCTGTAATAATCTTCTACCCTAGTCTTTACCTGCCCAGAAGGGTGGACTGCCGCTCAGAAAAATGTACAGCATAACTCCGATGCTCCAGATATCGGCTTCCGGCCCGTACCGCCTCTTCAAGACTTCCGGAGCCATATAGTATGGACTCCCGAGGATATCGCTGAACACATCACCTGTCCAGAAAAGGAAACCCTAATAACACATTGCGAGCATGGCATATTTTCCCTAAGTCATGCGTGTCCCCTGATCATCGCACCCTCTTGTTCATAGGATATTTACATACAGAAAAGTGGAAGCCATCTCTGCAATTTTCGAGGCTAGGCTTTGTATGGACCATCCATAGCAAGTAGCTTAGTTTATCCATTAGGGCATGCATGTATGCGTTATATACCTGGCTTGAAGAACACCGAAAGGCCGAAGTCGGTGACCTTAAGCGGCAATTCCTCATCCTTGCTCATAAGCAAGAAATTCTCGGGCTTGAGGTCGCGGTGGATGACGCCCATCGAGTGGCACGTGTGGACGATCTGGACAATGATCCGCAGCAAGGAAGCGGCGGCCCTTTCGGTGTAGTGGCCCTTGGCGATGATCCGGTCCAAGAGCTCACCCCCGGCACATAGCTCCATCACGAGATGGACGGACTGCTTGTCCTCGTAGGCCCCCTTGAGCTCCACGATGTTGGGTTGGCTTGTGAGGTGGTACATGATCTGGACCTCCCGCTTCACGTCCTCCATGTCCTCCTTGTTCACCAGCTTCCTCTTCGCGATGGTCTTGCATGCAAACTGCTCGCCTGTGGTCTTGTGGGTGCAGAGGTGGGTGACCCCGAATTGTCCCCGCCCCAGCTCCTTCCCGATCGTGTACGTGGCCTTAATGTCCTCTGTAGGCCGCCCTAAGACCGAGCCGATAGAAGAGTCGTTGTCCGCCCCTTGGAATTTGCAGGTTCCTCCTGTCAAAGAGCAGTAGTTGTACTGCCCTCCTACGTCCCGCTCGTTGATCCAACTGAAAGGAACCGAGAATAAGCCCATTTCCTGCTCGAGTAAGCTCTCGTCCCACCACCAGTCGCTCAGCACTGTATTGAACTCCCCCCCGGCCGATATTTGCATCTCATACTGCCCGTGATGGAATCTATAGGTGCAGGTGTGGCCGGAGTTGATGGGACACTGCAAAATGGACGTCATGCTGCAGTCTATCCATGGAGTCCTCCTCTGGTTGCCGTGCCCGACGTCGGTGTCTCCGGCCGGCGTCATGTGGAAGGCGAGGAGGAGGAGGAGCAGGAGAATTCTCATTTTACATTACAGCTTGGCTTGATCGCAGTGAGGAAAGAAATGGAGATTCCGACACTCAACTCACCATAGTTTTGATTGTGCGTGTAGTAGATTCGTATGTCATTGGAAATACAACTTAATGTTTGTTTGTAAATTAATTAATAAAATATTTATGTGAGATAAACAAATGCAAATAACAAAGTGTACATGGTAAAAAAATAATATCAATATTTATAAATAAAATACAATTCTTATTAAAAGATAGGGTCGCAGGTGTAAAAGGGTCGACTAGAAGGAAAACACGCTTCTACGGGTACAAAGTATGAGACAAAGCCGACAAAAGGATAAATGGGAAGTTTGCATCGAATGATGCAATAACACGTGGAATGTGAGAATTAGCATAATAATAAAACCTAATGACTAATAAGGATTAAGTGAACTCTCGGTGAAAACTCTTATTTGACGTATTACACATTCTCTTTTAACTTCATTTAAAGTGAAAACTCTTATTAGCATTTCTAGGAGTAAGTTGAATGCAGATGTTATGTTTTGCGTCATTATAAGTAGTGATTAAGAGGTACCTATAACTATATTCCATTTTTTCCTTTTTGTTTTATTTACTTGAGAGAGAGATTAATATCTCTCACAAAATAAATAGTGATTAAGATTACTACTTAATGGCACCTATAAATCATATTTACTTTGACTAATCTAACCTAACTAAATAATTGAGTTGGTGTAAACTCACTATTATCTCAAATGTATTAATGGTCATTATTTTTTAATGCGCATTTTATTCTCCTTTTTTTTATGATCATAAAGATTAGAGAGATAAAGTGATCATAAATCACTTTATCTCTCTAATCTTTCAATAATTGAAACTTTTAAAATTTCTTTTAAGACCTCAATTTATTCAAATTCACAAAAGGGGTTTAATTTTTCCAAATTTCCAATTTGGTACCCCCAACTTTTCCAAAATTACTATTTTCCCCTTCATTTACAAAAATGGTAATTCCATAAGCTCACTTGTACTCCTATTGAGAAGCATACATTTCATGTCATTTATTAGTATGTTTTGAATTATTAGAGCAAACGACAATCACATGTGATCCTATCCCCTCTATTGGAAACTTTTGATATAACTCCTTTTTTTAATGATTGAGTTGTGAAAACTTTCTAATAACAACAAGCACTTCAATTAGATGAAAATTAGAGGAGTGATGTGAAAATCATGCGAAAAAACTACTTACCGGTTGTAAGTAGATCACACTCGGTTGGTATGATGAAACTTACTCGAAGGAAGTTGAAAACCCGTTCATAGGTTATGAGCAAGGATGTCCTTATACCTGGTCGGTATAATGGACAGTTGAAAACAAATTTTTTTCGGAAGTGCTCTCCCCTGACTGTATGTCAATGCTTAAATTATTTGGGAGACCTTTTTTATGGGAGTTCAAGTAGCTCTTATAGGCCGGGGGCCTCAGTTTTGGAACTTGGGGCTATTATGCCCAATTTTGAAAATCTTGAACAAATGGGCCATATGCTAGTGGGCACGAGCAGGAGCTCGTAAAAAAAACATGAGATATGTGCCATAAAACTTTAATAAATGAATTGTTTCACTATGTTACCAAAATAGGACCGAAATATTCAGTCAACTAGTGGCAATGCGACATGGCCGGTCTTCGAACTAGTCAAGACAAACAGCTACATGTTGAGTTGAAGGTCGAGGCTGTTGGACTAATGGCACCACATATTACATGGCATGATAAAAAAATAATATTTGTGCATGCACTATAATTACGGGATCACCAAGATGCCCGTGAGGGGTAATGATGCGTATTAAGGGCCCTGGACGACCTGGTGAGTGAGTATAAGGGCACTTTGTCGTACCAGGTAACCATGCAAAATTTAGAGTAGCACCAAGTGCATGAGATCGGGGTGGGGACGAGATGAGGTATATGTCCTCATACGGACCCGAAGAATTAATTTTGGGATTGAGAGACGGGTGTCAGATACATCCACTCAATCTCAGGGTAGGTGGCCGGTAAAATCACTCTGACACCACAAGCGGTTTCAGTGGACGTGCTATCCTACGAATGTGTGTTAGACATTCATGATGAAGGATGTGTGTTGAGTGATGATAAATCGTGGTTAAATAAGGAAATGGTGTCAAAACCCAAGATTTTAAATTACAGGATTTTTGAAAGAAAGGAGTATCTCACACTCCAATACAATTCTTTTCCTCAAAGTTAATTTTTTTAAAAACCCATTCACTGAGTAGTCATACTCACTCCCTCCTTTATATCCCTTTCAGTAAATTCCGAAAAGTCTACCCTTAAAGACCATTAACCTAGACGCCTGCGAGACAAGTATTATAAATTTAAAATATTATGCAGTTTTTATTTATGTTATTCCAAGAAAAGTGCAGGTTTAAAGGACGCCTTACTCTTTATGGTTTATAATAAGGGGAAACCCTTTAATAAACTAGGAGACTGACGGGTTGATCATGGAGATCCAACCAAACTAGGTCAGGGCGTGACAACTAGGCATGATGGTATTGAGATATTACACCTAAAAAATAACTAAACAAAGAATTAGAGGTGAAATATTTGGGTCCACTAAAGTATTTTCTAGGTATTGAGAATGTAAGCTATAGGAAAGACATAGTTCTCTCTAAGAAAAATTATATACTGGATTTACTCACTGAAATAGGTTAAAGTTATAGAAAAACTTTAACGCCAATAGAACCAAATCATAAGTTATTTACTAAGTCAGGTGAACCAATGGTTAAAGAATGGTATTAGAGGATTGTGGTACAATTGATCTATATACGTCATACAAGGCCTAATATCACATATGCAATCAGTATTGTGAGCATATATGTGTCTGATCCGAGGATAGATCATTGGGAAACTACAATGAGAATATTGAGATATTTAAAAAATATTATGGGTAAGAGACTTTGTTTTAAAGCTCAAATTCACACTAGAGTGGAAGATTTTTGTGATTCAGATTAGGCTAAATGTGTGGATGATAAGAGGTCTACATGTGGCTATTGTATACCATTTTGCCCCTACTTTACAAAAATGGTAGATTTCACCCAAAAAATTTCAAAAATTAACCAATTGGTCCTCCAACATCTTTTCCATGGCCAATTGGCCCTTAATTTTGGGAAATTGCACTTTAGTCCCTCGAATTTTTTAAATCCCCAAAATTTCCCCAATTTTCCCCTAATTTCAACCTTTTAACATGATCGTATTTGATTTCATCAAATTGACCGATCAAGAGAGGTTAAATGTTGAAATTGAAGGAAGATTTAAGTTACTACACATCCATACGATTCAATTGCACTTTGAATACATGCATTGACATCGAAATGAGCTCAAACGGAGCTTTGCCGAAAAACTGAACGTAGAGAGAGAAAGTTTTGAAAGCTTACCATCGGGGGTGCGATGGTCCGAGCTTTCAATTTGGGCAGATAGATCTACCCTGAGGTTCCTTCTATAATCTAGAATCACCTCAATTCATGTCGAATTGAGGGAGAGTTTAGTCAGTAAAGATCTGTTGATTCCCTCTCTAGCACCGATCGGAATTTACAAAGGGGAGTTAAATTGGCTTACCTTTCCATTCTAATTCAATCGTATGAGGGCTGAGGAAGTGTTAGGAGAGCTTAAATTGGCCTGAGAAGGGCTCGAATCAGCTGATTTTAACTCAACAGGAACAAGGCAACTTCAGTCCGCCGGAGTTGCTTCATTGTTCGATCACGCGGGTGCTTATCTGGTGATCCTCGAGGCAATTGGAGACCACTGTCGGGTAGTTGACTTCTCCCCGAGTCTAAAGAATCTAACCACACCTTCTTCAGCTCAAAAAAGACCCTATGTCGAAGCTTTGGTTCGAGCTTCGTCGAAAGACTGAGTAGCTAAGAGAGAGTGAGGTTTTCAAGTGTGTGGAGGATAAATGGAGAGTGACTCTTTATATAGGGAGCTCGGGTACTCTCCGACCGTCCATTTGGTACTTTAATGATAGCCATTGATGGCTTGAAACGTACTAAATGGAAACGTTTCTTCTTCACTAGCGCTATTCAATTTTTCGGTGAGTAAATAGTGTTGTCATCTAAAGGAAGAAGACGACACTCTTCCAAATTGGATTCAACGCTTAAACCGGCCGGTTGATGCCCAATTAGACAGAGTTTTTCAAAATTAAAATTTTCTAAATTGATTAACTATCAAATGGTGGCCTCAATTCTCCAATTTGAATTTTCTAAGCTACCTAGAAAAATAAATTTAGCATCTGGTTCAATAGTGGTTCAAACCGATCTAAAACAGTTCAATCCCATTCAGACCCGGTTCATTTGAACCGGTCTAGTTTTCTTTTCTAAATTGTCCTAAAGTCCCTTTCCAAGGTTTTTTTTACCCTTTGGATCTATTGGGAGTTGTAAATTTCTCAATTTTCCTGTTCTCTAATGATCGAGTTTGTGAACCAGTTCGCTTTTCTCACTCGGATTGACCGGTTCTTTCCCTAGTTTTCCTTAACTCCAAAGGGCGGGGTTTACACCAATAGTCCAACCGGGTCAACGGACCGCTTGCTAGGTCAGTGCCCCATTAGTGTGTGCGACCAATCAACACGCGACACATGGCAAAGCACGCACCGTCAGCCGCAAGGTCAACGCTTGGAAGCGCTAACCAATCAAAGCGTGACACGTGTCTCAAGCAAACGGTCAAACGAAGAAAATCTACATCATCAAAAATTGACCATGGGAGTGTAGTATGTGTGCTTAGTCAATGGTCAAGGGAGAAAAATCCTTGTCAGTAGGGCTCACTAATGAAAGGCTTACACATGGCAAATGTGTCAGGTTAGTGACCAACTAGAATGTCCTAGAAAGATCGACCAATCAGGAGTCGACATGTAGCAAGGCCAGGAGGGATGGCCATGACCAGTCAAAAGGGGACACGTGGCAATGGAAAGATGCGTTAGGTGGGAAAATTGTCAAATTTAAATCAGGTCATTCGATGGACAAATTAGGTTTACTGCCACGTAGGATAGAATGACCAAAGGGAGGTCACCACATGTGCAATCAACGAGTCAACGTATAATCTATATGCTGAGTAGGATATTGCATCAGCAACACTAGCCAATCATAATATACAATGTGATAATTCGCACATATTTAAAAAATTATAGGGAGAATATTGAATTATTCAACATATAATTATATACTCTCATTCTAAAAAAATATAGAACTAAATATATTAATTTTAATAGTATTAATATAGTGATGGCAAGTGAGGTCAAATAATTAAAATACCAAAGATATTAACTATTAAAGTAGAATGAACTATAATTAAAGTAGAGTGGACTATAATTTTGTATAATGTGAAATAAGACATTAAGAAAATAAAATCAATTATGTATATGTTACAAAACTACATAATGAGCTTTATATAAATATATGTCTAATACTACAAATGGACCAAGTAATATATTTGAGAATAATATATATTATCTCTCGTAAATAAGACATTTATTTCTAATTTTAAAAAATTATCCAATTAATATAATTAATAGACAACCACTTATTTTCAACTTGGAATATATATAGAAATTATGATTACATTCTTTCTAATACATTATTTCTTATTTAAATATTGCTTCAATAATTTTGACTTACTAATTAATATATGAATTATAGTATGTTTTATTAAAATAAAAGATATTACTATAAAAAATTAAGATAAAATATCACTTTCAATTCGATTTTTAATAGCTTACTACTTGATACTAACACAACTATTTTCGTAAAACTATAAGTATATTATTTTTAAATTATTACAAATTTTAATTGGTTCAAGACATTAATCTATTTATAGTATTAGATGTTGCTCAAAGAGAAATAATCAAACACTTACTTTATCACAAAATGGAGGTGTACTCATCAATACTCTCCAATTGTCACTTTATATATTCCCCTTTGATATTCTCTTATTTCACAAGAATTTAATTCCATATAAATTCATATCAAAAGGGAAAATGAATAAGAAAATGTGGTTGAGTTTTTTTACGCTTTTATTTTTAGTTTCATGTCTTTATCCTTACGTTATCGAAGGAAAGGTCATTGATGTGACCACACTATAGCAGAGGTAAGAAAAAAATTAAAATGTAAACCTAATATCTTTTAGAGTTTGTGATGTGATTATATTTTTTATATTTGTTATTTCATTTTATCGTTGGTATGATCTTAAAGGTGTTAACAATTGTATGGACCAAAGCAACAGAAGCAACTACCTGGGCGTAGTTTTAATCCCGTAGAAACATGCATATTAGGACAAGCATTACTCGAAGGCTTGTGCAAGAACTTGATTACCCTCCAAGTGGAAGGCATCGTGAAGGCTCAGAGGACCCAACCCAGATCAATGGTGATGTATGGGTCAACTTTGATACTGTCGACCTTTTGAAAATAATGGAAAAAGGTACCTTCAATGGTTAGAAGAATATAGCGTGGTGCACAAAAAATATTAAATGTGTGATGCTCCTATGAGCAATTTTAACTATTTAAGTTATAGAGAAATTCTAATATTTTCAAAAATATTATACATTAACTTTGAAGTGCTTGAACATTATTTCTTTATAAATTTTAACCCTTATTTATATTTAAACAAAAAAATACAAAATTTTGACATTTCTATACAAAGTTTCACAAATCTCATTATTTTTAGGTTAATTAAAAATTTTCAAGTCAAAATCTTGTAAGGTTTTGTACCATAGTAAAATACGAAATATCTTTATTTGCCTAGTAAACTAACAAAGTTTGGATATTAATAAAATATAATTATCAAGTAAAATATTATTTAGTGATCATATAATAAATTCATATTGATCATGAAACAAAATATTCTTAAAAGTTGATAACATATATGAAATAATTCATCAAACATTAGTTTTGAGTTGAATATTCCATTAATTTCATTCTTCTCACTTTGGGATAATACAAAATGAGTGGTTCAACTTTGTGACAAATGCACTTGTCCAAGATATAACAACATTGAACAGCAAGTGATTTCATGTTATGGTATTCGGAACCAAGAACATCACATTCTAGAGTATCAAAATTATTGCTCCCGAAGACAACCCCAATACAGATGGAATCCACACTGGTCATTCAAGTGCAGTCACCATCGTAGATACTTGCATTGAGACTAGAGATGATTGCGTATCCATTGGGGATGGCAGCAAACAAATCACAATCACATCCGATACATGCGGATCCGGCCATGGTATTAGCATTGGTAGCCTTGGGAAGTATAATAATGAGTTACTCGTAAATGGCATATTTGTAAAGAAGTCCCTCACCAACACCTTCACGAGTGTTAGAATCAAGAGATGGCCTGTATCATTACCTGGAGTTGCCACCGATGTACACTTTGAGGACACCACGATGAATAATGTGAGCGACCCAGTGCTTATCGACTAAGGTTATTGCCCGGGGAACCAATGCACTCTCGGGGTGAGTCATCCGTATACTTTTCAAGCTGCCCATCCAATTATGTCTCACAATTTATTTGATTTTCATATCACCTTGAAACAAATGATCTAAGGGCGAGCAAACAAATTGGTATGATTAAAATATGTATTGATTTTGAAAACAGTCATAGTTTTAACCCTATATTATGAAATGACTTCTTTATTTTTCAGGTTCCATCAAAGGTTAAGATAAGCAAGGTTAGCTACAAGAACATAAAAGGAATTATATTTACTCCAGTAGCTGTTAAGCTCATTTGCAGGGAGCTCGCTGACATTAATCTCACCTATCAGGGGACCAATGGTACTACAACTTTATTTGTGAAAATGTTACTCTCACAATCACCGGTACACAAAATCCACCTATTTGTGGGGCCTTTGGTGCTGCTATGTCGTAACCTCCTAGATCTATCTATTGAAGAAGCAACACTTGGTGCAATTGATATTAAGTATTAACACCCAACCTATTTCAATTTTGTAAATATAGTAACACATTTCATCGGTGGACATTATTTCTGTCATTAATTCCACTTCCTTGTTCTTTCTTGTTATTTTTTTGAATTTTCAGTCACTTGGGATTTTCCATTTTCCCAAGTTAGCTATTTTTCATTTATTAAATGACTCTTTTCTTCATGTATAAACCTATATCGGCCCATTTTTCCCGAGTTTCTTTGATTACAAGGGACAAGCTTTACACTTACAATTCCTCATCTATTACTATTTGCATTTCTGTCGCCTACTATTAAATACTATTGAACAAAAACTAATATTCTCAGTGCGTGGTATCAATCTTCTCATCCTTTCTACAAAAATGAGTTTCTCTACCGCAATAATCCTTTATACTTCACTCCCTACATTGCCTATCAAGTTAGACAATACTAATTACTATATTTGGTGAAGCAATATCACAAATTTGCTGCAAGCATATCAATTATTTGGCTATGCGAATGGTAGTATCCCTCAACCCAAACCCATTATGATGATGAAAGGAGCTACTAAGCTTTAAATAATCAACCTAGAATAAGTCATGGACTATCCTGAATAAGTTCACTTTAACAACTATAATTGCTTATTTATTTACTGAGTTGAATTTTACAGGAAATTAGAACTATTCTCAAAGCAATGACTCTTGATTCACTGAAGGCCCTTCTCCTCGCCCAAGATGCTCGACGGTTTAAAAAATATTGTTATGACCCCGGCTTCAGCGGTGCACCGCTCTCTGGCATACTCAAAGGTTCTTTTGAGTTTGCTTCTCTTGTCGCTGCCTTCTCTAGTCATGGACCATGGGGACTCCTTCCAACTCCACCCTGCCCTCACTTCACTGATTGCCCAATATCTTGATAACATGATCTTAGAAACCCTAATCGCAAAGGAGTACACAATGGAGGAACTGATAGAGGATGGGGAAAGCTCTTGAAAATTGTGGGCAATTTTCTGTGCAAGGATTTTAACCATGTAGATCTAGACCACGTTTCAGCCCACGTCAAATGGATGCCCAACCACTTATACATTTTGCGATTCAGCCCACTTATCCTAAGCCCACATCTTCCTATAGTGTGATATGCCAACTATGTGGGCTCACCGGCCACTCGGCCCATCTCTATCTCTCATTTGAATTAAAGCTCACATCCTCTACAGCTCAAGACCACTCTTCTTATGGACATGAATCGAGTCCACATAATTTGTACTGGTACGTTAATTCAGGTGCTACTAGTTATATTACTAATGATATATCACACTTGTTTATTCAGGATGATTTAATACTCCCTGAGCACCTCAAGATTGGAGATGAAATAGATTTACCGATTAAACGACACATACCCAATGTTTCTTACTTACTAATATTTATTATGTTCCCAAAATTTCTTTAAACTTGTTACCCGTCTCTCATTTCACTCAAGACAATGCTTGCTATTTTGAATTATATTCCACTAATCTTCTTATCAAATATCTCTTTTCTCATTAGGAGTTGCTCCACAGGAATCATAGGAACGGTCTCTACTATTTGTGCACTCATCGTAATATTTCTTCTATTGCTTGTATTGGTCTTATATAGTCTGTTACTCGGTGGCATCAAGATTAGGGTCACCTTTCTTTTCAAATTTTGACTCGTGTGTTTTCCCATCATTTATCAATGAGTAATATTTCTCCCTTACCATTTTTTGACTCATGCTCTTGTGGTAAACTTATTCAACAACCATTTCCAATCACTCACCATAATAGTTCCCATCCTCTTGAATTAATTCATACATACATTTGGGGACTATCCCCTATTATTTCCTCTATAGGTCACCACTATTATATTAATTTCTTGGATGATTACAGCAAATTATCATGGTATTTTTTATAAAATAATGATATGATGTTCTCTCTATTTTTCATGCCTTCCATTTACAAGTTAAAATTTTACTTGGTCAACGGATTAAATCTCTCCAATTTGACAGTGCTAAAGAATTTCTCTCTAGTGCTTTCCAGTCTGAGTTACAATATGCAAACATTCTCCACCAGATTTGTTGTCCACACACACCTTAACAAAATGGGTCTATTGAACATAAGCATCGTCACAATATTGATAGGACTCTTACTCTTCTTATTCACTATCATGTTCCCACCAAATACTGATCATTCACCTTTGAGATCGCTATCTTCCTTATCAATCACCTTCTCACAAAATCTCTCCACTTTCGATCTCCTTATGAGGTACTTCACCATTCTACTCCTAATTATGCACTACTTTGAGTTTTTGGTTGTCGTTGCTTTCCTTATCTCCACCCATATCTTTCTCACAAACTTCAACCTTGTTCCATTCATTGTATGTTTCTCCGATATCCCTCCAATTATCTCACATATCGTTATCTTGATACTCACACATAAAACATATTTCTCTATCGCACAATCCACTTTGATGAATCTATTCTTTCCATTTCCTTCCTCTAGTACCACATGTATGCCTTCCCCTCCTCCTACAGTGCACCCAACTACGGTGTACCTCCCAACGCCTGTCCCATCTCCCCCTCCAGACTAAGGTATTGCCTCAATATCCTGTACAAAGACAAGTTAACTCACTTATTGTTTCTGTTGAGGATTGTCATGCTACACCCTCTTCCTCTCCTACATTAGATCCTCATCCTGCTCCACTTCCAGTTTTTCGTATGGTGACTCGCTCTCAAGATGGAAGTCTACCCCCATAATACTTTACTATTGATCCTACAGTGTTCATTGCCTTTATTGAACCTGATACTTATTGTCACGCCCCGACCCGGTTTGGTCGGATCCCCGTGATCAACCCGCCACTCTCCCGATTTACTAAAGGGTTTTCCCTTATATTATAAATCGTAAAGAGTAAGGCGTTAACCTGCACCTTTTTCCAGGAATATCATAAATCAAAACTGCATAGTAATTTAAATTAGTTGTACCAATCTTGCAGGCGTTTAATTGCGCAAGTCCTTTAAGGTTCGGCTTTCCGGGACTTCCTGAAAGAGGTATAAGGGAGGGGGTGAGTACAACTACTCAGTGAGTGGGATTCAAATCTTTTAACTTTCAAGAAAAACATTTATATGGAGTGTGCCAAACTCCTTTGTTTTCAAAAAAATCATTTCATTTAAAAATTCATCTTTTTCCATTATTTCTTAGTTATCGATGTGTCATCACCCAACACACATCCTTCATAATGAAGGTTACACACATTCGCAAGTCAGTATCACTACTGAACCCGCTAGTGGCTTCGGAGCGACTTTTCCTGCCACCCGGATAGAAGTACGACCACTTCTACCCTGGGAATGAGTGGATGTACGAAACATCCGACCCACAATCCCGAAATCACTTCTTCGTGTCCGTATGAGGACAGAGACCTCATCCTGTCCCCACCCCAATCTCATGCGCTTAGTGCTACTCCAGATTTCGCACAGACACCTGGAACGACGAACTGCCCTTATAGCCACCAGGTCGTCCAGTGCCCTTAGGATGCATCACTACCCCTCATGGGCGTCTTGATGATCCCGTACTCATAGTGCATGCACAAACAATGTTTTCTTATATTGCCATGTAATATGTGGTGCCATTAGTCCAACGGCCCCGACTCTCAACTCAACCCGCAGCTGTTTGTCTTGACTAGTCCGTCGACCTGTCATGTCGCACTGCCGCTAGTTGACTGAGCATGTCGGTCCTATCTTGGTACCATGGCCAAACAATTCACTTATTAAGTTTTATGGCACATATATCATGTTCGTTTACGAGCTCCTGCTCGTGCCAACTGGCCTTGGGCCCACTGTACGAGATTTTCAAAATCGGGCATTTCGCCCCCAAGTTCCAAAACCGAGGCCCTTGGCCTATCAGAGCTATTCGAGCTCCCGTCGAGAAGGTCTCCCAAATAGTTTAAGCATTGGCACACAGTCAGGGGAGAACACTTCCGACAAAAATAGGTTTTTACTATCCATCATACCGACCGGTATAAGGACATCTCCGTTCATAACCGATGAACGGGTTTTCAACTTCCTTCTAGGAAGTCTCATCATACCAACCGGGTATGATCTACTTACAACCCGTAAGTAGTTTTTCTGCATAATTTTCACATCACTTTCTTTAAGTAGTGATGATTAAAATACCACTAAACAGTGGGTTTTTATATCAAGGTACTTATCCCCAACCGGGTATGATGTTAGTAAACCCACTCACAACCGGTAAGTGGTTTTTAACTTTATAAGGTGTGTTCATCATCCCAATCAGGTATGATGTTTGTAAACCCACTCACCCGTTAATGCCGTGAATTCCACTAGACCGGTTCTTGGTATTCACGCGAGCTTGTCCTTGCTGGCGTTCCCGGTACTTCGTGTTCCGATGAAGGCACGGCGGTCCGAGCTTTCGATCTGGGCAGATAGGTCTCATCCTGAGGTTCATCCTTTCGGTCCTAATTCGGTCGTGGAAAGGCTGAGAAAGTGTTGGGAGGGCTTGAAATGGCCGATTTCAGCTTGGCCGAAATAGGGCAGCTCCGGTCCGCCGGAGTTGCTTCACTATTCCATCATGTCGGCGTTTCTCCAACGATACTCGGATTGATTGGAGTTTTCTATCAGATAGCTGTCTTCCCCTCGGTTCTAAAGAGCCTGACCTTTGTTCAAGTCGAAGCTCTCATTCGAGCTTTACCGGGAAATGGAGCAGGAGAGAGAGAGAGAGAGAATTGTTCAGGTGTGAGGAGAATGAAATGGGGATGAACTCTTTATATAGTTGTAAAACTCGTGTATTAAATGGGCGAGATTTATTACTGGTATTAATATTGCCATAAATTATTGGTATTAATTCCAATAATTTAATTTCGGTATTAATTCTAATAAATTAAATTTCAGTATTAATTCTAATAATTTAATTTTGGTATTAAATTATTTGTATTAATTCCAATAATTTAATTTAGGTATTAAATTATTGCTATTAATTATATATTAATTTATGATAAGGCGTACATACAAATTTTTGACCGAAATTTCGGGTTACAAAAAAAATTCATACTTCCCAGGAGGTCACCCATCCTCACATTACTCTAAAGTAAGCATGCTTAACTTTAAAGTTCTTATGGAATCTAATTCACTTGAACCACTTTGGTTTTTATTTTCTAATTTGTCTTAAGTTTCTTTTCCAAGGTTTAACGAACCCTTTGGATCACCCGAGAGTTGTAAATTCCCAACTTGCCCGTTCAGAAATAATCGAGTTTGTGAACCGGTTCTAAATCCTCACTTGGTTTGACTGGTTATTTTCCTGGTTTTCCTTAGCTCAAAAGGGCGGGTTTTACAACTCTCCCCTCCTTTTAGGAGTTTTGTCCCCAAAACTTAGTTAACATCCTTGCATGAGTAATCATTTCCTTTGATGCCCCTTTAGTGTTTGCTTAAGATGCAAAGTCTTCTCTTGTTCTTTTAATTAGTCCTTTTTACATCCTTCACTTAAGGAATTTCTTTTTCTTTATATTATTTACTCCCTCCATGGAGATTATCATAACGAGACATACCTTACTTCATGGTATATTTTTAGATTTATATCTTTCTTTGCTTAGAGCACATTCTTCCCTTTGAGGTTCTGTACTCAAGATTAGAAATTCCAAGATACCTAACCATTCCCATATCTAGTTAACCCCTTGGTCGTTGAAACCTTTAGCTCAATGTTCTTTCGGGTGTTACATACTAGTTGCCACAGTTTTCTTTATTCTCACTTTTTCATCTCATTTTGACCCTTTCTCCATTCGTTGTCTATTATAACTTCAGTCCAAATTTTTATATTAGACCTCATCATGCTTATTAGCCGACTCTTCCTTACTTTGAGTCATATTCTCCTCGGGATTGTTGGGCTTACATACCCCTTACAACATGGCATTTTCTAGGACCTGTCTTTGTCCGTTAGATTTCTAGAACATCTCCTTGAGGATCTCTCTTAGCTTTTTTTTTTTTTGACCTTTCAGGAATCATATAACTTCATCCCTCTTTTCTTTTGATGGCATTCCTCAACTATCCTTTTTACCGTTATCCTCTCATCCATCATGCTTTTGAAGTTATGTCTCACATAACTGCATGGATTTTGCTTACCTACTCATCCTTTCAAAACGTTTTTATTTTGTCCTTTCAATTCCAATCGTTGGGTTTCCTGATGATTATTGACATACGAGGATTTTTTTTTTCTTATGTACTTTCTCTTCTTTAGTGACATCCCTTATTCAATGACTTCCTTTTTCCTTAATCCTCTTTTACTTGCTCATAAATCACTTCATGATTCTTCATTCTACAATAATTGCTTTCGATCTATGTGTCGATTACTTTGCTTGGGAAGGTTCACCCATCTAGTTTTGTTCATTATCTTTGGCTGTCCGCCGTTACTAGTATTCCTCTTTCTACATGGTTCTCCTATTCTTTCCAAACAGGTCACAATGGACCATTACAATACTTCCTTTCTTGGAAAACATTTCCTAAATAAGGGTTGGTTCCATTTCCTCTTAATTGGGATACACATGTCTTTCCGAGGCTTCCTTCCTTGGTAGGATTCTTTGCCTTTCCCCTGACATTCTTTTCTTACATTTGCTCTAGGGGATTTGTACCCTTAAATGACATCCCTTGATGTCGTCTTCTCATATTTACCTTTACTCCTCAAATCTTTTAGGCATATCTTTTATGCTCTATTTGCATCCTTATTCGTACCCATTACTTGTCTATTTCTTTAGGGAGCGTACAAATCTTCCCTGTTTCAGGATCATTGTGGAAGAGGCTTGCCTAGTCCTTTCTTGGCTTGAGTTTAGTCGTTAATTGGCCCTTGGTCCTTTTTAGGATTTCTTGTATCCTTCTTTTCCCGAGTATTTGACCTTCCTACCTCTCTCTTCTTTGTCGGAACTTACATTATGGCTTTCCCAAGTATTTGTTCGTTAACTGCTTTGCCTCCACCATTTGTTTGGTCTAAGTTTCTTAGCAGTAGTTTCTCGAGTCCTCCTATCCTTAACATCCATCTCACCGACCTTTTTAAGGTGTAGTCCCTTCTACTTCCCGGTCTTCCTTAGGGTGTCATTTGTTCCCTCTGACTATCTTGTTGTAATGACTTGCTTTCTCTTGTCCTGTTGGTCCGAACTTCCTATTTGACATAGTTGCTTTTTCCAAGGTGATTTATTCCTATAATCCCAATACGTCCCGTTTGTCAACAAATGTTCGTCTTGTCTTCTCTTGTGGATGCACTCCTTTCTTTGCTCCTAATTGGTTTGGATTTTCTTCTTAACGGGGGAATTCTCTTCAACTATCCTTTGTTCTGTTTGTGGTTTTATTGAGGTCCTACCTTTACCCCTTTTTCCTTCTTACCACTTTGCTAAGATTTTGAAGAGTTTCCTCTCATTTGTGGTTGCAAATGGAGTCACGTTTCTTGGGATGGTATCCTCTCGAATTTCCTATAGTTGTGGGGTATTTATTCTTGGAAAATATTGTCCTGACTCCTAGCGATGTGGGACAATTTTTCACTTCGTGTCCTATTCCCCTCTAGGTTAATCTTGATTCCTGTCCTTTGTAGGGTTGGGCACTTCTCCATGCAGTGTCCCTATCATTCATGCTTGTAATTACATGAACATAAGTGGTTCCTCTTGGCGTTTTCTTAAAAATTGTTAATTTTAGTGCTCCTTCATCCTTAAGTCTGGATACCACGAGAGTTTTTTTTTTTTGAGTCTTGAAGATCACATCATTTGAGGGATAGGGTTTTTAGGAATTTGGAGTACTTCATTAATAGAGTAGTACAGTATGTTGGGGATTTTGTCCCTATTACTGAAAATGGTCACCAAATAACTAGGGAGCTACGAGATTCTTGATTAGCATCCTCCTATGTAAGGTTATATGCCTCATTTTATGGCTTCACGCTTGGCTTCCTTTATACTTAGAGTTGTGACCTCAATAGGTCCTGTCACCATTCTCTAGGATACTTTCTCATTTGCTCTTTTGAGATCCCGGCCATGCTTTAGGCATTTGGGAAGCTTCTAGAGTTGTATTCCAACGAAGATAAGGTGTTGAGTAGAGCCATTCCTAGTTTTCTTGGTTTCTCTCCTGGGAGCCATCTGAAAATTTTAGGATAAATCCTATTAGTTACAATATTTTATAGTCTTGATTATGTATTCGAGGAAATAGGCTCTGATACCACTCTAGTTGTCACGCCCCGACCCGGTTTGGTCGGATCCCCGTGATCAACCCGCCACTCTCCCGATTTACTAAAGGGTTTTCCCTTATATTATAAATCGTAAAGAGTAAGGCGTTAACCTGCACCTTTTTCCAGGAATATCATAAATCAAAACTGCATAGTAATTTAAATTAGTTGTACCAATCTTGCAGGCGTTTAATTGCGCAAGTCCTTTAAGGTTCGGCTTTCCGGGACTTCCTGAAAGAGGTATAAGGGAGGGGGTGAGTACAACTACTCAGTGAGTGGGATTCAAATCTTTTAACTTTCAAGAAAAACATTTATATGGAGTGTGCCAAACTCCTTTGTTTTCAAAAAAATCATTTCATTTAAAAATTCATCTTTTTCCATTATTTCTTAGTTATCGATGTGTCATCACCCAACACACATCCTTCATAATGAAGGTTACACACATTCGCAAGTCAGTATCACTACTGAACCCGCTAGTGGCTTCGGAGCGACTTTTCCTGCCACCCGGATAGAAGTACGACCACTTCTACCCTGGGAATGAGTGGATGTACGAAACATCCGACCCACAATCCCGAAATCACTTCTTCGTGTCCGTATGAGGACAGAGACCTCATCCTGTCCCCACCCCAATCTCATGCGCTTAGTGCTACTCCAGATTTCGCACAGACACCTGGAACGACGAACTGCCCTTATAGCCACCAGGTCGTCCAGTGCCCTTAGGATGCATCACTACCCCTCATGGGCGTCTTGATGATCCCGTACTCATAGTGCATGCACAAACAATGTTTTCTTATATTGCCATGTAATATGTGGTGCCATTAGTCCAACGGCCCCGACTCTCAACTCAACCCGCAGCTGTTTGTCTTGACTAGTCCGTCGACCTGTCATGTCGCACTGCCGCTAGTTGACTGAGCATGTCGGTCCTATCTTGGTACCATGGCCAAACAATTCACTTATTAAGTTTTATGGCACATATATCATGTTCGTTTACGAGCTCCTGCTCGTGCCAACTGGCCTTGGGCCCACTGTACGAGATTTTCAAAATCGGGCATTTCGCCCCCAAGTTCCAAAACCGAGGCCCTTGGCCTATCAGAGCTATTCGAGCTCCCGTCGAGAAGGTCTCCCAAATAGTTTAAGCATTGGCACACAGTCAGGGGAGAACACTTCCGACAAAAATAGGTTTTTACTATCCATCATACCGACCGGTATAAGGACATCTCCGTTCATAACCGATGAACGGGTTTTCAACTTCCTTCTAGGAAGTCTCATCATACCAACCGGGTATGATCTACTTACAACCCGTAAGTAGTTTTTCTGCATAACTTTCACATCACTTTCTTTAAGTAGTGATGATTAAAATACCACTAAACAGTGGGTTTTTATATCAAGGTACTTATCCCCAACCGGGTATGATGTTAGTAAACCCACTCACAACCGGTAAGTGGTTTTTAACTTTATAAGGTGTGCTCATCATCCCAATCAGGTATGATGTTTGTAAACCCACTCACCCGTTAATGCCGTGAATTCCACTAGACTGGTTCTTGGTATTCACGCGAGCATGTCCTTGCTGGCGTTCCCGGTACTTCGTGTTCCGGTGAAGGCACGGCGGTCCGAGCTTTCGATCTGGGCAGATAGGTCTCATCCTGAGGTTTATCCTTTCGGTCGTGGAAAGGCTGAGAAAGTGTTGGGAGGGCTTGAAATGGCCGATTTCAGCTTGGCCGAAATAGGGCAGCTCCGGTCCGCCGGAGTTGCTTCACTATTCCATCATGTCGGCGTTTCTCCAACGATACTCGGATTGATTGGAGTTTTCTATCAGATAGCTGTCTTCCCCCCGGTTCTAAAGAGCCCGACCTTTGTTCAAGTCGAAGCTCTCATTCGAGCTTTACCGGGAAATAGAGCAGGAGAGAGAGAGAGAGAGAAGTGTTAAGGTGTGAGGAGAATGAAATGGGGATGAACTCTTTATATAGTTGTAAAACTCGTGTATTAAATGGGCGAGATTTATTACTGGTATTAATATTGCCATAAATTATTGGTATTAATTCCAATAATTTAATTTCGGTATTAATTCTAATAAATTAAATTTCAGTATTAATTCTAATAATTTAATTTTGGTATTAAATTATTTGTATTAATTCCAATAATTTAATTTAGGTATTAAATTATTGCTATTAATTATATATTAATTTATGATAAGGCGTACATACAAATTTTTGACCGAAATTTCGGGTTACAAAAAAAATTCATACTTCCCAGTAAGTCACCCATCCTCACATTACTCTCAAGTAAGCATGCTTAACTTTAAAGTTCTTATGGAATCTAGTTCACTTGAACCACTTTGGTTTTTATTTTCTAATTTGTCTTAAGTTTCTTTTCCATGGTTTAACGAACCCTTTGGATCACCCGAGAGTTGTAAATTCCCAACTTGCCCGTTCAGAAATAATCGAGTTTGTGAACCGGTTCTAAATCCTCACTTGGTTTGACTGGTTCTTTTCCTGGTTTTCCTTAGCTCAAAAGGGCGGGTTTTACACTTATTCCCAACCTTCTCGTTACTCCTTTTGTCTTAAGGCCTATGCATACTGAGTTCGCCACTCTTCTTCACAACTAGACTTGGGATCTCGTGTCCGCTCCACCTGGTTGGCCTAATGTAGGGTGCATATGGCTTTACAAAATCAAGCATCATTCTAACGGCTCTGTGGCTTGATATCTGGCTTGTCTTGTCACCAATGGCTACTACCAGTCCCTGGTCTTAATTATGATGATATCTTTAACCTCATTATTAAACCTATCACTATACGGGTAATTCTTTCCCTTATGTATCTTACAATTGGCCCATTCATCAGCTTGATGTTGATAATACTTTTTTTCATGGTTATCTTAATAAATAAGTCTATACGGATCAACTCACTGTATTTGTTGAGAAGACCAGTCAAATCAGGCCTAAACCGACCGATTTACGCATTGAACTCGGTCGGATCAATCCGGTCCGGCTCGGAACAATGTCATTTTCTTCCTCAAGATGAAAATACTGTTCATTCAATGCAGAAATGGATAACATCGATGAAGGAAAAATGACTTTGATAACACCGTTTTAGGGTGAGGATAAGCTCGAGCAAAATAGAAAGTTGTTGGGCAGAGGGTCCCCGAGCTCCCTATATAAAGAGCTCCTCTCCATTCATCCTCCACACACCTGAAATTTCTATTCTCTCTCAATTGCTCCATTTTTTGGTGAAACTTGAACCAGAGCTCCAATATAGGCCTTTTTCTCGGCCTCAAAAGGCAAGGTCGAGTCTTAGAGACTCCGAAGGAAGTCAGCTACCTGACAACAACTTCCTGTCAACCCAAGGACTGCCCGAGAAGCACCAGCGGAATCAAATAGTGAAGCAGCTCCGATGGACCGAAGCTACAATGTTTTGGTTGAGCTAAATTCGGCCAAACTCATCCCTCATACGACCTCAACAGAGTTGAAAAGTAAGCTAATGTAGCCCTAATCAATCATTGTAGATCGAAGTTAGATAGAGAAAGTGCTCAAATTTACTGAAAAATTCTCCTTCGATTGGATATCAATTATAGCAATTATTGATCCTAGAAGGAACCTTAGGACAAGAGCTACCTTCCTCGATTGAGAACTCAAACTGCCACACCTCCGACGGTAAGCTTTCAAAGCTTTCTCTCTCTACGAGCAGTTTTCCGGCGAAGCTCCATTTGAGCTCAATTTTGACTCAAATGTTGCGGTTCAAAGCTCAATTGAATTGTATTGAAGTGTAAGAACTAATCCATACCTTCAATTGGAGCAATTAACCCCAATTGAATGGCCAATTTGAAGAAATCAAATTCGGTCAGTTTGAAGGGGAGAAAATGGGGATTTCAAAAAATTAAGGGACCTCTTTGCAATTTCCCAAAATTGAAGGCCAATTGGTAATGAGAATGATGTTGAGGGACCAATTGATTAATTTTTGGAACAATTGGGGTCAAATTGTCATTTTTGGAAAGTAGGGGCAAAATGGTCATTTTTGAAAAGTTGGGGACCAAAGTCGAAATTTGGAAAACTTGAGCCCCTTATACAATTTTGAGTAAATTGAGGACTTAAAGGGAATTTTGGAAGCTTTGGAACTCAAATTGTGGAAAAGTTAGCTTTAGGGACCTAAAGTTAAGGAAAATGAACTTTAGGGACCTAAGTGCAATTAATTAACAATTTTGAGCTTATACGCTCATACATGAGAAAATGATGACTATTATGCCAAACCTTAACTAATAAGAATGCCCAAATTGTGTAGGAACATGATAGACCAGAACGCTGGTAAGGATAAGCAAGCGTGGAGTCAGAAACCGACTAGAGACGAATATGTCACGATCATCGGGTGAGTGGGCTTATTAACGTTATACCCGGTTGGGGTAATAAGCACAATTTAAAGTTAAAAAACATTTACCGGTTGTGACTGGACTTATTCACATTATACTCGGTTGGGATGATGAGCTTACTTTAATGAAAAGAAAACCTACTTACTGGATGTAAGTGTAGATGATCATACCCGGTTGGTATGACAAACTTTCTTAAGGAAAGGAGAAACTCGCTTACCGGTAGTAAGCATAGATATCGTTACACTTGGTTGATGTGATGAAGTTGAAAATAACTTTTTGTCAGAAGTGTTCTCCCCTGACTGTGTGCCAATGCTTAAAAGATTTGAGAGACCTTCTTGACGGGAGCTAGAACAGCTCAGATAGGCCAGAGGCCTCGGTTTTTGAACTTATGGGGCTAATGCCCAATTTTGGAAAATGATGTGCAGTGGGCCTAAGGCTAGTGGGCACGAGCAGGAGCTTGTAAACAAACTTGAGTAAAGGAAGGCCATTAAATTTCTAATAAAATTGTGTATGTGATTTTACCATGGTACCGAGTCAAGACCGACCATACTCGATGGGCCAGCGGCTGTGCATTAGGACCAGGTTGATAGACTGGCCTAGACAAATAGTTGGAGGTCAGGTTGAGGGTTAGGGTCGTTGGACCATTGGCACCAAAGATAATGGCTATATGAGAAAACTATTATTTTGGGCATGCACTTGTGGTACAGGACCATCAAGATGCCTAAGAGGGGTAGTGATGGGTCATAAGGGCTACTGGACGACATAGTGGAGCTAAGGGCAGTTCGTCTTGCCACTCAATCGGGAAGCTCGGAATAACTTCTTGTGCATGAGATCGAGGTGGGGTCGGGATGAGGTCTTTGTCCTCATACAGACATGGATTGACATTCAGGTCTGAGGGTCGGATATCGAGAACATCCACTTATACCCAAGGTAGAAGTGGACGAACTTTTATCTTGGTGGCCGGTAAAGACGCTCCGAGCCCCAAGTGGGTGCAGTGGACGGGTTGCACCTAGAAATGTGTGTTACCCTTCCTGATGAAGGGTGTATGTTAGTTGCTAAACACACCTAATATGGAAATGGGAAAAAGGTTTTGAAAAACTAGAACTTAAGGAAAGATCCTTCTTAAATAAATGATAATCTTGACACACTTTGAACAAAGCTATTTCTTGAAAACTCATTCCCCACACCCGCTCACAGAGTTATAGAACTCATCCATCCCTGTTTACCCCTTTTAGGTAATCGAGGAAAGACCCTTCCTAAAGACCCTACTAATTTGAAACAAGACAGGTATGTCTATTTTAAAATACTCAGTTTTGTATAATGCTATTATAGGAAAGACATGAAAAATGATGCTTTACATCTCGCGGTTTAGAAAGGAGGAAACCCTTGATAGACCATGAGAGTGGCTGGTTGTTCACGGGGATCCGACCAAACAGGGTAGGAGCGTGACACCCTTCAATTCTCTATTAAGGACCTTGGTCCCCTTCATCATTTGTTTGGCAATGAAGTTACCACTCATTCTCATGGTCTATATCTTACTCAATAGAAGTATATCCATGATCTTTTCTCCCAAGTCGTCAGTACTTGTAAGCCCATTTCCATGCCAGTTACCTCTAGTCCCCGACTTTCATAATATGATGGACTTCCTCTTTCTGATCATACTAAATATCATCAACTTGTGAGCTCTCTACAGTTTCTCACTCTCACTCGACCTGACATCGCATATGCAGTTCATTAGGTTTTCAATTTATGTTCGTCCCAATACTACTCATTGGAATGCTATTAAGTGCATCATTCGCTATCTTCAAGGGACACTTCATCATGGTCTTATCTTCACACCTCGACCATCTTTGGTCAGATCCCCATGAACAACCCCTCGCTCCTTGTTTCAAGAGGGGTTTCCCATTCTTTTAGTCAAGAGGAGCCAGACATAATTTCAAATCTTGTTCCCTAAAATAGCATAAATCAAACTAAAGTAAGCTTAAAAGAACTTTAAGCATACCTGACGGAGGATACATCTTCCCAAACTCTCTTAGTTGATTTCCTTACTCATTGTAGTCTACAACTTTAAGCTTAAATGGAAGGGGTGAGTTTCTACAACTCAGTGAGTGGGTGTTGGGAGTAAGTTTTCAAACGCTTGGGTTATCAAAACTAGGCCAAGGTTTAACATTTTTAAGGATTTTCTCACATCTCAAAATTGTGTTTAGCTATCTTAGCACACCCTTTGCCTCGGGAGGCGTTTAGCACAACAACCACATGCCCTTCATCAGGAAGGGTACAAACATTCGTAGGGTAGTCCTAGTGTAAACCTCGTTCCTTTAAAGATAAGAAAATCGGTAAAAGAATCGGTCAATTCAAAAGAGAAAACTGAGCCATTTAACAAACATAAACATGTAAAGAATGGGGTAAAATGGGAAATTGGAAAATCGCAAGTGACTCAAAGATTCATAAAAATAATGGGGAGGAACCATGGAACAAATTGAATGAGAAATAGGACCGGTTCAAGGTGAACTGGACCAGAATCGGAATGAACCGGTTTGAACCATACATGAACTAATTTCTAAATTCATTTTTCTTGGTGGCTTAAAATGTTCAAATTGGAAAATTGAAGCTACCATCAAATAGAAAATGAATTTAGATTAATTTAGAAAATATTAATTTTGAGAAAATCGATCGAATCTGGCCTAAACCAGCCGATTTTCGCCATTGAACCCGGTCGGACTGGTCTGATCCGGTTTGGAATAGTGTCGTCTTCTTCCTCAGGATGACAACACTGTTCATTGGTTCAAAAACTTTTCTTCTCTGGTGATGGAATATCCTTTCTTATCAGGTCATTTTTGGGTGAGGATAAGCTCGACCAAAATGGAAAGTGGTCGGGCAAACGGCCCCCGAGCTCCCTATATAAAAAGCTCCTCTCCATTAATCCTCCACACACCTCACATCTCCATTCTGTCTCAAGTGCTCCATTTTTCGGTGAAGCTTGAACTAAAGCTCCGACTTTGGCACTTTTCTTAGCCTCAGAAGAGGCCGGGTACTGTAGACTCTTGGGAAGTCAACTACTTGATAGTAACCTCCTTTCGACCCGAGGACTGCCAGAGAAGCGCTGTAAAAATCAAACATTGAAGCAACTTCGATGGACTGAAGTTGCCCTAATTTGGCCAAGCTGAATTTGGCCAAATTCAGAACGACGGCAACGTATTTGATTAATTGAATGCCCTCACAAGTGTTGATATTTAGATCATCTTGTGAAGTATTTATGGGAAGAAACACATACATAGTCTCTCCTCGTGTATTTGGATGCATGTTTTATGTGAGACCATTGACCTTCGGTAAACAAGCTTGATCCTCGTCCATTGAAGTGAATTAATGTGGGTTATTCCAGTACTCAAAAGGGATACAAGTGTTGGATTCCAAGTTAGAAGAGACTCTTTGTAAGCATTGATGTGACTTTTTGTGAGAATGAACCATTTTATAAGGAATCAATGCAGTTTGCAAAAGTATCACAAGAATTGTCAATCCCTGATATAAAACAAAGAAATGAAGAAATTGCCAATGATCATAGTGCTAAAAATATTATTATAGGAGTGACTTTGTTTCCCAAAATTTGGAGTAACAAAGATGGAAAAAAGGATAAGCTACAATTGAAGGTATATAGCAGGAAGAGGAATGATTGTGCTAAGGGGGAGAAAGATGAGTTAGGTGATGGTGAGACACAAGTATAAACACTTATACCACAATTCAAGCCCCTAGATATCCCTTGTATTAATCAACCATCTGGCGGTTCCTCAACAACACCAAAAGATAATGACTTTATAAAAAAAATATTTATTCCATAATCCACGCCTCTAGATGTCTCAGGTATTCATCAACCTTCTAATAGTTCATCGACGTCATTAGGTAGTAATGATTCTTTACCTATTGCCATTAGTAGAGAACATAGAGCTAATGTAGGGAAACCTCCAATTAGGTATGGTTTTGAGAATGATATATCTAATTGGAGGTTTCCTTGCATTAGACCAACATTCAATACTAATAGAAATAAGTAAAGAATAATTATCATCTGATGATGTTGATCAATCACTAGAAGGTTAAGAATACATATGGAATATAATATGATGAGACTTTTGCACTAGTAACTAAGATGGGCACTATTAGAATGTTTATTTCATGTGATGCTAACTTCGGGTGGACATTACATCAAATGGATATAAAAATTGCATTTTTACATGGATACCTACAACAGAAAGTATATATGGAGATTCCACCTAGATTTGGTACGATGAAAATGATAAGGAAGGTATGTAGGTTAAAGAAACCTCTATATAGACTCAAACAGTCACCGAGAGCATGGTTTGACCGATTTCAAAGTGTACTAGTCAAAATGGGTTATCAGTAGTGTAATGGAGACCATACGATTTTCTATCGACACTCTAATGGTCGAGTTGGAATTCTCGCGGTATATGTGGATGATATTATCATCACTAGGGTTGATGGTGTTGAGATATTACACCTAAAAAAATAACTAAACAAAGAATTTGAGGTAAAAGATTTGGGTCCTCTAAAGTATTTTCTTGGTATTTAGATCGTAAGGTATATGAAAGACATAGTTCTTTGTCAGAAAAAATTATATACTGGATTTACTCACTGAAATAGGGATGTTAAGCTGTTGAAAAACTTCACCGCCAATAGAACCAAATCATAAGTTATTTACTGAGTCAAGTGAACCGAAGGATAAAGAACGGTATCATAGGATTGTAGGACGATTGATCTATCTACGTCGTACAAGGCCTAATATCACATATGCAATCAGCATTGTGAGCATATATATGTCCGATCCCAGGACATATCATTGGGAGACTACAATGAGAATATTGAGATATTTAAAAAAAATTACGGGTAAGGGACTTTGTTTTAAAGCTTAGAGTTACAATAGAGTGGAAGATTTTTGTGATTCAGATTAGGCCAAATGTGTGCATGGTAGGAGATCTACATCTGGCTATTGAATACCATTTTGCCCCTACTTTACAAAAATGGTAGATTTCACCCTAAAAATTTTAAAAATTAAACAATTGGTCCTCAAACATCTTTTCCATGGCCAATTGGCCCTCAATTTTGGGAAATTGCACCTTAGTCCCTCAAATTTTATAAATCCCCAAAATTTCCCCAGTTTCCCCCCAATTTCAACCTTTTAACCTGACTCGATTTGATTTCATCAAATTGACCCATCAAGAGAGATTAAATGTTGAAATTGAAGGTAGATTTAAGTTCCCACACATCCATATGATTCAATTGCACTTTGAATCACATGAATTGATGTCAGAACAAGCTCAAACGGAACTTTGCCGAAAAACTAAATGTAAAGAGAGAAAGCTTCGAAAGCTTATCGTCAGGGGTGCGACGGACCGAGATTTCAATCTAGGTAGATAGATCTACCCTTGAGGTTCCTCCTAGAATCAAGAATCACCTCAATTCATGTCGAATTGAGGGAGAATTTAGTCAGTAAAGATCTATCAGTTCCCTTTCTAGCACCGATCGGAATTCACAGAGGGGAGTCAAATTGGCTTACCTTTCCGTTCTAATTCGATCGTATGAGGGTTGAGGAAGTGTTTGAAGAGCTTAGTTTGGCATGAGGAGGGCTCGAATCAGCTGATTTCAACACAATAGGAACAAGGCATCTTCGGTCCGCAAGAGTTGCTACATTGTTCGATCACACTGATGCTTCTTCGGCGATCCTTGGGCAATTGGAGACTAATGTCGTGTAGCAAGAACATACATGCTAGCACAAGTGTCACTGAAAGGCCCATGCAAGAACCCGATTACCTCCAAGTGGAACGCACCGTGAAAGCCCTAGAGGACCCAACCTAGATCAAGGGTGATGTATGGGTCAACTTTGATATTGTCGACCTTTTGAAAATCTTGGGAAAAGATACATTTGAGCGTTAGGGGAGTGTAGCGTGGATAAAAAATGATTGCACAAAAAATGTTAAATGTGTGATGCTCCCTTCAGTAAGCTCTCTCTATGAGCAATATTAACTATAAGTTGAGTATGTAAGATTGTTAGGTAAAACTATTTAAGTTGTTAGGAAATCCTAATATTTCCAAAAATATTATATATTAAATTTGAAGTGCTTGAACTTTATTTCTTTATAAATTTTAACCCTTATTTATATTTAAACAAAAAAAATACAAAATTTTGACATTTCTACCCAAAGTTTCACAAATTTCATTATTTTTAGGTTAATTAAAAATTTTCAAGTCAAAATCTTGCAAGGTTTTGTACCATAGTAAAATACGAAATATCTTTATTTGCCTAGTAAACTAACAAAGTTTATATATGAATATAACATAATTGTCAAGTAAAATATTATTTAGTGATCATACAATAAATTCATATTATTCAACATCAAACCAAATATTCTTAAAACTTGATAACATATATGAAATAATTCATCAAACTTTAGTTTAGAGGTGGGATATTCCATTAATTTCATTCTCCTCACTTTGGGATGATGCAAAATGAGCAGAATCTAAGATTCAACTTTGTGAAAAATGCACTTTTCCAAGATATAACAACATTGAACACCAAGGTATTTCATGTCATGGTATTCGGAACCAAGAATATCACATTCCGGAGTATCAAAATTATTACCCCCGAAGACAGCTCCAATACAGATGGAATCCACATTGGTCATTCAAGTGCAGTCACCATCATGGATACCATCATTGAAACTGGAGATGATTGTGTATCCATTGGGGATAGCAACGAACAGGTCACAATCACATCTATTACATGCGAACCCGGCCATGGTATTAGCATCGGTAGCCTCGGGAAGTATAATAATGAGTTACCCGTAAATGGAATATTTGTAAAGAAGTCTATTCTCACCAACACCTTGACGGGTGTTAGAATCAAGCGTTGGCCTGCATCATTACCCGGAGTTGCCAACGATGTACACTTTGAGGACATCACGATGAACAATGTGAGCGACCTAGTGCTTATCGACCAAGGTTATTGCTCGTGGAACCAATGCACCGTCGGGTGAGTCATCCGTATACTTTTCAAGCTCCCCATCCAATTATGTCTCACAATTTATTTAATTTTCATATCACCTAAAAATAAATGATCTGAGGGCGGGCGAACAAATTGGTATGATTAAAATATGTATTGATTTTGAAAACTGTTGTAGTTTTAACCCTATATTATGAGCCCACTTCTTTATTTTTCAGGTTCCATCAAAGGTTAAGATAAGCAAGTTTAGCTATAAGAACATAAAGGGAACTATATTTGCTCCAGTAACTGTTAAGCTCATTTGAGCAAGGTATTCCCTTGTGAGGGTGTGGAGCTCATTGACATTCATCTCACCTAACAAGGGACTAATGGTACTACAACTTCTATTTGTGAAAATTTTACTCCCATAGTCACTGGTACATAAAATCCACCTATTTGTGGGGCCCTTGCCCATGGTGTTGCTGCAGTCACCTAAATTCATCTATTGAAGAAGCAACACTTAGTGCAATTGATATTAAGTATTAACACCCAACTTGTTTCAATTTTAAAAATATAGTAGCACATTTCAACATTATTTAACTGTCATCCATTCAATTGTAATGATTTTAATTTTTTTCTATGAATTGTATGAAATAATTTGTTCCCATTTTTTGATATAATTAAACACTACAACCTTCACAATAAATCAAGATAAGTGATATCATGATAGATCTTAATTATCAGGACATATAAAATGCAATTATTATACTTTTATTTGTTATTATTACGTTATTTTGTTTACTAAAACATGTTTTGCAATATTTATCATTTATAATTGCTTACAATTAATTTGGTATCCAACGTTTTTCTCTTATTAATATACTAATTATATTAATGTGTTATGTAAATTTTTCCTTCAAGTGAGTTATATAAAAAAAATATTATATATTTTTTTCTTCGATGCTAATTTAAATTTAAAATACAATTGGTCTATTTAATTTTTTCAAAAAAAATATGTTATCAACACAATTCAAATATAACATATTTTTTATTTCGTCATTATATATAGTCCAATGAATATGTACTAAATAAGTATTCCACATAAGCTTTCTGGACACGACCTATCTGCCCAAATCAAAATCTCGGATTGTCGCCCCCGACCGTAAGCTTTCGAAGCTTTCTCTCTCTAAGTTTAATTTTTTGGCAAAACTCCATTTGAGCTTATTTTGGCCCCAAATCATTCAAGTCAAAGTGCAATTGAATCGTATGAATGTGTAGGAACTCCAATTTAACTTTAATTTTAACAATTAAACTCATTTTATCCGTCAATGTGATGAAATCAAATTCCACAGAGTTAGAAGGTTGAAATTGGGGGAAATTTTGGGGGAATTTTCAAATTTTCAAAAATTAGAGGGACTAAAGTGCAATTTCATAAAATTGAGGACCAATTTGGCATGATAAAGATGTTGGAAGACCAATTGGGCAATTTTTGGGGCAGAACTTACCATTTTTGTCAAGTAGGGGCAAAATGGTAATTTTGAAAAAGTTAGGGGACCAAATTGGAAATTTGGGATATTTAACCCTTTTTTGAGAATTGGAATAAATTGAGCTCCTAAGATAAATTTTAAAAGTTTCAAGACTCAATTTAAGGAAAAATCGGTATTAGGAACCTAATTGCTAATAAAAGGAAAAGTTTGGTTTTCTCATTCATTTGGGATGAATGATGGATGTTAGAGCAAAGAATAATGAACAAGAACGTTAATATCATGTAGGAGCATGAAGTATCAAGAATACCAGCTAAGACGAGTTCGAGTAAGGACGACAAGCTAGCTAAGAGAAATTTTACTGCACTATCATGTGAGTGAAATTTTTATATCCTACCCAGTTGGGATGATAAGCACCTCGAAAATGAAAACTCACTACTAAGTAGTATTTTAAACATCACACCTGAGAGGAGTGATGTGAAAATCACGTGGAAAAACTATTTACCAGTTGTAAGTAGATCATACCCAGTTGGTATGATAAAACTTACTCGAAGGAAGTGGAAAATCTGTTCATCGGTTATGAGCGGAGATGTTATCATACCCGTTTGGTATGATTGATAGTTGAAAATATATTTTATCGAAAGTTCTCTCCCCTAACTGTGTGCCACTGCTTAAACAATTTAGGAGACCTTATTGACATGAGCTCGAATAGCTCTGTTAGGTTGGGGGGCTTAGTTTTGGAACTTGGGGGCTGATATGCCCAATTTTGAAAATCTCGAACAGTGGACCCTAGGCTGGTTGGTACGAGCAGGAGCTCGTAAACAGACATGATTTATATGCCATGAAAACTTAAGTAATTGAATTGTTTGGCCATGGTACCAAGATAGGACCAACATACTCAGTCAACTAGTGGCAGTGCGACATGACAAGTCTTCGGACTAGTCAAGACAAACAGCTACAGTTCAAGTTGATGGTCGGGGCCATTGGACCAGTGGCACCACAGATTATATGGCATAATGTGAAAAATGTTGATTGTGCATGCACTAGGTTTACGAGACCTTCAAGACGCCCAAGAAGGGTAGTGATGTATCCCAGGGCCCTAGACGACCTGGTAGATATAAGGGCAGTTATTCATACCAGAAGCCTTGCGAAGCTCGAGGTAGCTTCAAGCGCATGAGACTAGGGTGGGGTTAGGATGAAGTCTCTGTCCTCATACGAACATGGAGAATTGTTATGGGATTGAGGGTCGAATGTCGCGAACATCCACTCATTCTCAGGGTAGAAGTTAACGTACTTCTATTTAGGTGGCTGGTAAAGTCACTCCAACACTACAAGTGGGTTTAGTGGACGTACTAGCCTGTGACTATGTAATTGACCTTCATGATGAAGGATGTGTTTTTGAAAAATCGAGATTTTAAAGTGGAGAAAAATTTAAAGGAACTAAGAAGTCTGGCACGCTCCAATTTGAAAACATTTTTTTTAATTTTCATTTCTAGAATGCCTATTCACTGAGTTGTAGAAACTCACCCCTCTTTTCTATCCCTTTTCAGGAAAAAGAAAATGACTAGGAATAACACTGAGGCTTACCCTTTGTTAGGTATGCTTAATTTCTTTTAAGCTTGAATTATATTTGATATATGTCTTTCTAAGGAACAAGGTTAAAAATACGCCTGGCACTTCTCGAGTAAAATAAGGGGGAAACTCCTCTTGAACCAAGAGAGCGGCAAGTTGTGACTAACAGGAGGTCTTTGGGTAGGTTTCTCATGGTTACCTGAAAAGGGATATAAGGGAGGGGATGAGTTCAACAACTCAGTGAATGGGTATTTAAAGTTTGACGTTTAGGGAAAATATTTGAATTGGAGTGTCCCAAATTTCTTATTTTCTTTTAAAATTTCTCATTTTCAAAATAAAGGTTTCATAGCCATTACTCACTCCTCAACCATAACCAGTGTGCTTATCAACCAACACACGCCCTTCATCATGAAGGGAACACGCATGAATAAAAGTATATGTCTGTATGAGGACAAAGACCATATCTCGATCTCGTGCACATGAAACTCAAACACAGAAGCTTCAAGAAATCCCAAACACAGTGGTTTCATGGAGTCCAAACACATAAATTGCGGGGAGTACAAACATAGAACTCCGTGGAGTACAAACACATAACTTTATGGAGTACAAACACATAACTCCATGACTTACTAGTATGATGAGAAACACAAACCCAGTAGCTTATCTTTTCCCTTATCGCCACCATGTCATCCAGCAGCCCTTAGGATGCATCACTACCCCTCTTGGGTGTCTTAATGGTCTCAAACCTCAAGTGCATACACAAACAAAGTTTTCTTCAAAGCCATTTAATCTTCGGTGCCACTGGCCCAATGACCCCAACCATCAACTCGATTTGCAGCTGTTTGTCTTGATTGGTCCGTCAACCTGTCATGTCACACTGCTGCTAGTCTATTGAGTATGTCAGTCCTATCTCGTAACCATGGCCTTACAAGCTACTACTCATGCCAACTGGCCTAGGGCCCATTGTTCAAGATTTTTAAAATCGGGCATATTAGCCCCCAAGTTCCAAAACCGAGGCCTTCGGCCTAATAGAGCTAATTGAGCTCCCGTCAGGAAGGTCTCCCAAAATGTTTAAGTAGTGGCACGGAGTCAGGGGAGAGCACTTCCGACAAAATATACTTTTCAGCTATTCATCATACCAACCAAGTATGAGGACATATCCGCTCATAACCGATGAACAGGTTTTCCACTTCCTTCGATAAAGTTTCATCATACCAACCGGGTATGATCTACTTACAACCGGTAAATAGTTTTTTTGCTGGATTTTCCACATCGCTCCTCTCAGGTGTGATGATTAAAATACTACTTAGCAGTGGTTTTTCATTTTTGAGGTGTTTATCTTCCTAACCATGTATGATATAAAAATCTCACTCACCCGTTAATGCAGTTAATTTCCCCTCATCTACCTTGTTGTCCTTACTCGAACTTGTCTTACCTAGCGTTCTCGGTACTTCGTGTTCCTACACGATATGAACATTCTTTTTCATTATTTTTTGGCCTAATAGCCTTTATTCATTCCAAATAAATAAGAAAACCAAACTTTTCATTTATTTTCAATTAGGTCCCTAAAGTTATTTTTCTTTAACTTTAAGTCCCTAATGCCGGTTCTTCCTCAAATTGAGCCCTGAAACTCTTAAAATTCACCTTGGAACCTCAATTTATTCAATTTCACAAAAAGGGGTTCAATTTCCCAAATTTCCAATTTGGTCCCCCAACTTTTCCAAAATTACCATTTTGCCCCTACTTTACAAAAATGGCAAGTTTTGCCCCAAAATTCCAAAAATTGCCCAATTGGTCCTCCAACATCTTTATCAGGCCCAATTGGTCCTAAATTTTATGAAATTGTACTTTAGTCCCTTGAATTTTTTAAATTCCCAATTTTTCCCCAATATCAACCTTATAACTCAACCGAATTTGATTTTAATTTCCCCAAATTGCCCATTCTCTAATGATTGGGTTTGTGAACCGGTTTGATTTTTCTCACTCGATTTGACTGTTTCTTTCCCCGATTTCCTTGTTTTAAAGGGACAAGGTTTACACTATATATTCCCCTGCATTTGGGTCGGGAAAGGCTAGTACTGGGGCTATAGTTAGCCTGGTCTTAAGCCTTGGAAGGAGCTCTTGCATTTCTCGTCCCACTTATACTCGACTCCTTTCTAGGTTAGTCAGGTCAACGGGGCAGCAATCTTAGAAAAATCCTCGACGAACTTCCGATAATATCTCGTGAGACCTCGGAAGCTACATATTTCTACTGGGTTGGTGAGGGTTTTACAGTTGGAGATCATTTCTATCTTTGTTGGGTCCACCTTATTCCCATCCTCCTTAACAATATGCATGAGGAAGCTCACCACCTATAGCCAAAATTTACTCTTCGAGAATCTTGCATATAGTTGGTTCTCCCTTAAGACTCCTAGGGTAATTCCCAAGTATTTTTCATGTTTTGCCTTGGTTCATGACCGAGCTCATTGGTCATGTGGGCTAACTGGGCGTTGACCTGGCAAGCGGTCCGTTGATCGGCTGGACTATTGACCGGTTTGGTCAGATCGGGTTCGATGACCCGAAATCAAAAATCAGTTTATTCAATCCCTTCTTGAGTCACCCAAAAAATTAAAATTTTGAACTTGTTCTCTCGATTCTATGTTGTTCTATCCAATTCGGGTCCAATTCACTATGGTTTGATCACGTTATTGCCTCAATTGTTTGAATTAAAGGCTAATAAGGGTATTGAAGTTGATTTCCATCTCACATTGATCACTTGGTGAAGTAGTGGTTCAATCGGGACCTCAATTTTACTTTAAATTTTTTTGTTCTCATTCACGTTTCTTTTACTTAGGGAAGTTGGGGCTTATAAATATAGTACTCGCCTATGGCTCCCACAGAGTATCTGGTGATGTGAGTGAAGGCCCTTTACAAGGAAAAAATGAGGGATGGTAACAAGAGTTATGTTTCGTAAATTGAGAAATAGATAAAATTTTTATGAAAATTTGGGGAAAATAATAAATATTTTTAAAAAGGAAATGATACGTGAAATTATAAAGATATGTAGAGCCAAATGAGATTATGGGAAGACTTGTTCCATTTCTAATTACAAAGTGCACATAAAACTTTTGGTCCTCCAGAACAGTTATTTGAGATAAATCATTAATAATATAATTAGTAGCACCGAAATTTATGTAACAGTCTATTTGATAATCATATTCGCCCCTAGATAGAGTATAAGCTTGTGATCCTTTGAATATGGAGGCAATGTGGTCATTTTGTCCTCATAGTTGCCAAAATTATCCAACTAGAAAGTCTCGTGAGCTTGTAGATATGCACGGTAAAGTGTGTTGGATTGTATTGTGGGAAGGCACTCCAAAGCATTGGGCTAAGAAGCGGGCTAAAGATTGGCCTATAAAGCTTTAACCATTTGGTCGAACAATTGAATGTCCAAAACGCCCTGTATTATTGAAAGAACGCATTATATTTCATCGTCCCTAAAACATAGCATGTTTTGTTTTCTCTGCAGATTGGTCGGAGAAATTAGGGCTAAATCGTCTGTGTTGCTGACTACGAGGTTGTGGAGAAGAAGGCAAAAGGTCATGCTAATGCTGGGAGAAAGCTGGGATAGGAGAGTTGGTGTCGTGAGTGTCATCCAAAAGTTTAGAAAGTGGTTCTCTACAAAGGAAAACTTGACGAACATACTAAGCCAACAAGAGAGATTTAACAAAATCGATGGACATGGAGTGACTCACATTCGAGATTTCAAATTGAAAGTTAATATATTCGATTTTATTTAAATCTAGATCCTTTTAAATGATATATAAAGTAAAGGGAAAGGTAGTATAAGAATCATCCGCATATCCTAGAAGACAATAAATATATAAAAAATTACTAATATTATTTTTCTATAGATTATAGTTTGTGTTATCGAATTTTACTGGTAAAGTCGGAAGAGAGTTTGAAATTGTAATGCTAACAGATGATGTGCCCATTATACCTATTGTTTTGTAGATTGTAACAGACTAAGATAAATAAAAAGAATAATTCTGCTATTCAAACAACTAGTCATTATAAATTATAACAATGGGTTCGATAAATGATCAAATTAATGTATAGTTAAAAGTAATAAATTATAATTAGCATAAGTTTTTTAATATTATAAATTTATAATATTTAATATATAATAATATTTTCAATCATATATATTAAAAATTTTCTCAAAAAATTAAAATGAGATTGTATTAATATACTCACAGTTCAAGTCGATTAAAAAATTATATAGGATTGTTTCAACTTTATCCTGGGTACGTTTAGGAGTCCTACAAAGGAACCTCCAACCTTATGAAGATGAAACCACTTGATGTATGGGTCCATTACTTATCTAATTATAATACCTTTTAAGTAAATATGGTATCAATAATATTATTCCACTATAACACTATTTGTAATCAAATCACAGGGACAATATTCATTTAGAGTGCCAAAATCCTAAGTAGTGCAAAGGCATTAGTAGTTAGTGAATAGGCCCAATAACAAAAATAAAATATAAGGATTTTGTTTTATAATTTTGGCTGTCGCTAATCGGAAACATATAACAGACAAAAATAGGTGCGGTTGCCAGATTTTTTTGGGGCTGTGGGCTATGTTAGAGAGTTCTGCATGCATAAGATTGCACCCTCTCCCCTTTTGTGATGTGCGTGCATAATTGTGGGTGGTCGGTCACATGCGCATTGATAATATATACTTAAAATTTATTATTTATAATTTATAATTATATTAACTTTATAATCTTATAAATTTATAAGATTTTTATATTTTATTTAATTTAAAATTTTATTCTTAATATTTACTCTCATTTATAACGTCCGCCTCATCTTCTTTCATCACCCACACTCAATAATGGTATAAAAACCAGTATTATTAGGCGCTCAATAATTGTGTAAAAAAAGGTATTATCATTTCAGTCTTACTCGTGAGAATGATGTACTCCAGTTGGTTATTGTGTTAAAAGTGTATAAATATTATATTTTAATTTTTATTTTAAGAATAAGATAATATCGAATAAAATATAAAATTATTATAGATTTATAACAATAAAAATATTCACTAAAATATTTACCAATACTACATTAATTAATAGCAGTCGTGCTCACTAGCATTTCAGCAGTGGCATTATATTTCTTCGTCAGTTGCAGACGTTTAGAAGCAAGCACAGAGCAGCAGCACCGGTGGTGGTGACAGCATGACATAGCCGAGCTCGGCATGCAGAGGAGATGCCCCAGCCAAGTGTGTCTCTCTCTTCCCCATCTCTTTGCCTTCCCACTCAATCTCAATGCCCCTCTCAGCTAATTCTCCATAATCGATCTGGAGTGACTCCAGGCTGAAGCTTAGCTAGCCTCCAATGACCACCGCTTCGATCCTCAGGTTCAGGAAGCTCTGCTATGTGGAGCCCCTCCCGAGGTGCCCTTACGTCATGGGTTTCAGCTTTTTCAAGGAGCCGACCAAGAGCAAGAAGGGCGACATCGACAAGGTTGTCGGAAAGAGAGGGCTGCAGTCAAGGCAATGGAGGTGCATTGACTCGTGCTGCTGGTCGATCGGTTGCTTCTTCACTACGTGGTGGTTGGTGTTGTTCGTCATCCACTGCATGCCTCCTGCCCTGACTCTGCCTGGGTTTCGGGCGACCGAGCTGCCCGGTGACCGGCTCCGCGGGAGGAGGGCTTGTCAGCGCTCCACCCGGTGGTTCTCTTGCCCGGGATAGCCACCGGCAGCCTCGAGCTCTGGGAGGGGAAACCATGCACTGAGGGGCTGTTCAGGAAACGGCTCTGGGGTGGCGGCTTCACTGAGATCTTCAAAAGGTCAGGGACTTCTCCTGCAAATATCAATTCAGAATTGTGCACATGTTTAAAGAAAGAGAAAATCTACACTTTAGTCCTAAATGTTTAGGAAAATCAATAATTTAGTCCATATTATTAATTTGGTCATTATTATATGATATTATTTTTTATGGTAAGCATAATTTATTCATTTTATATGATATTATTATACAATAAAAATAAGATAAATATGATATATTTTTTTATTTTATTTTATATATTTTTCTTGTTATTATATAATTAATATATATATACTAATTATTAAAGGAATGTCAGTTGCACTTAGACAGTCATTACATGTCCATGTAGCTGCAAGGAGTTGAATCCATGCCTTTGTCTTATCATAGGCCACTGTGTTGGTTGGAGCATCTGTCCTTGGACAACGAGACGGGTCTCGACCCACCGGGGATCCGTGTCCGGGCAGTCCCGGGTCTGGTGGCGGCTGATTATTACTCACCGGGGTACTTTGTGTGGGCTGTACTGATCCAGAACCTGGCCAGGATTGGATATGAAGAGAAGAATCTGCATATGGCTGCATATGACTGGAGATTGTCATTCCAAAACACAGAGGTACTGTCATCTCCTTCCTCCACCTTGCCTTCTCTGCAATCTATAGCTGCAAAAGCCCATTCTTCCCATAAGAAAATTGAGTAGAAAACTTCAGGGAGACAATAACTATAGTTTCCAGCTTTGCTCTTCACGGAGAAAGATTGGATGTTCACCACATCTTATTTATATTGAATAGGTGAGGGATCATGCTCTGAGTACACTGAAAAGCCAGATCGAGCTGATGTATTCAACAAATGGCAACAAGAGAGTGGTAGTGGTACCTCATTCCATGGGAGTCCTCTACTTCCTCCACTTCCTAAAGTGGGTCGAGATGCCTCCTCCGCTCGGCAGCGGTGGCAACCCCACCTTGTGCTCGAAGCACATCAAGGCGGTGATGAACATTGCTCCTGCATTTCTGGGTGTCCCAAAAGCCATGACTAACATAATCTCCAATGAGGGCAAAGATATTGCTGCCATCAGGTTAGCCTCTTTAGCTTGTTCATGCCGTTGCATTTGCTTCAGGCTGAAAACAGACATTCTTTGCAAGTTACTCAGGAAGGCTTTAGCTGTGGCCTGGGAAAGAGGAGAAACCTCCACTCTCCTATGACCATCGACAGCAAGAACACCACTGAGGGAAAGGTGATTTTCACAGAAGAGGAGCACCCCAAGTATGGAAGAATGATTGCATTTGGCAAGTCAGCTGCACATTTGCCTTCTTCAATACTCGCTATACTCAACGCCAAGGTAGCTTCAGTTCCTGCTATGGCATCTGCAAATAGATCTGCATCCTCACTGGTTGTCATCTCTTTGAACATCTCGGCAGGAACTTTCATATGGTGCTGCCTTGGGGAAACTCAACCCGTCACGCCAAGAGGCTTGGACTGAGCATGATGAGATTAGCAGAGAGAGCACCACAGTGGTGGTAGGGAACAACAAAGCCTACAATTCTCGAACCATTTTCGACCTGCTAAGAGTCCTTGCCCCCGAGATGATGAAGCGGGGAGAGGCCCACTTCTCTCACGGGATAGCCGACAATCTCGACGATCCTAAATACTATAGCAGCTACAAATACTGGAAACGAGGTATCAATGCAAGAAGCTTCGAAGCACCAACAATCCAGGTCATGTTCTTTACGAGCTGATGCAGGTGATCACTCTGTTTTAGGTTACCGGAGGCCCCGGAGATGGAGATATACTGCCTGTACGGAGTCGGTATTCCCACAGATCAGTGCAAGAGCATCCCCTTCCGCGTCGATGGATCAGCAGAAGGAGACAGCCTCGGCTGCCTAAGTGGTGGAGTATACCTTGTCGTGGAGATGGGAGTTTACCAGTAGTCAGCTCCGGCTTCATGTGCGCAAAGGCATGGAGGGGGAAGACCCGGTTCAATCCCCCGGGAAGCCCTACATACCTGAGGGAACACAGGCACAGGGCACCGGCAAGCACACATGTAGACATCATGGGAAACGTTGCGCTTATTGAGGATGTCTTGCGGGTCGCTGCAGGGGCCAGCGGCCTGGAGCTCGGAGGGGATCAGATTTTTTCAGATATAAAGAGGATATCTGAACGGATAGATCTTCGACTGTAGCGGATGGAGAAGTGGAGGAGATACGGGGAGAACACATCACATGACGCTCATATGGGATTATAGCATTTAGGACTTAGGAGTCTCTTCTTCTTCTTCATGGAAGTGCAGCTGTTGCTGTGGGTATCTTCTTTGGTGGTCTGTGATAAATATACTCTCAATATCCATCAAAAGTTCTTGGGACTTGCAGCCTTTTTCCTGATCATGATTGAAGTATTAAATGCCATAATTGAATATCCAGGCAAATGAACAAAGGGCCTAAACTTCCTGAAGATCAAGATCTAATACAGTACAAGCATCCATTGCCAGTGGGCAACCATCCTTGCCTTGATTCGGTAACTTCCCATCAACTTCGGTGATAGGGGAAGCAGCAGCCCAAGGTAAATGCTTCCCAGGATTGATGAGGTGATCACACTGAATTGCAGTCTATCTTGATCCATATGTTACCCTTTGAGTATCTTACATCCTAATAAATACTGATGATGGATTTCCCATCTGGTAACCTTGTACTTGATTGTGGGGTCTGCTGTCCACTTTGCAGCAGCTGCTCCAAGATATCACTAAGATGGTGGACTCATGCAGAGGAAGTCGATATTCTGATGAGCTCAAAATCCAAGTAGTCTCAGAGCAAACTCGGCCTAAGAGTAAATTTCAGCCACGAGGAGATTGAAACTGAGTCTTCAAGCTCTGTATTTAATCTCTGCAAGGACAACACCAAAATTCATGCTATTACTCTAGTTCTAAGCAATTTTCAATTCGGTCTCAGGATCAATTGATTTGATATTACAGGATAATAATTTTCTAGAATAAACTTACTCAGATGTATTTATGACAGAGCTCAAGCATTCTAAGAACAGCTGCATCATCTGGACAATGCTCTTCAATAGCATCTTTATCCCTAGGAATATCCTTTGAACTGTTCCATTGGTTTAATATACTTACCATCTTTCTAAGCTGTTCTCAATGTAAGGAAAAAAGTTGATTGAAAAACCAGGATTCTAATATTCAACAACCACAATGATAATGCAATTGTAAAGATTTCACGGGCAGCATTAATTATTAAAAGGATACTGCAGTAGTTGTAGAATTTGATTTTGTCCGATCAGCATCTGATATCTCATGCTTGTCTGCACAATCTGGCCCTTGGTCCAAAAGATCTTCTTCAAACAGATCACAGCTGGATACAAGGCTCGAGACATACTGGCACAATCTCAACGTTCCAAATTCAGTTTCTTTGATTTTGACCAGTAGTCGAGCCATAGCACTCCATAGTGCATTTCTGGCTTCAGCATCATTTGATGTAAAGGGCAATATGCTGAATAAACCCTGTAATAAAGCTAAATCTGAAGATAGAAAATGTCAAACTTTGAGTACTTCAGCAGTTTAGTAGAATTGTCGTGCAATAAAATCACCCAAACTTATAGAATTACAATTACCTTGTGACATATCAAAGGCCATATTAGGCACATCTGACAGGATGTTTGCAAGTAGGACTGCAGAGGTGACACAAGACTCCGAGATCTACGACCATATGCTTCTATCAATTTTAAGAACACAGCAACTGAATAAATTATGGCAATGCACTAGCTATGTATTTTCAAATCTAGATGATACCTCCATCTTATCAGGAAATTTGATCAGGTTGCAGATGAGCTGAACAAGCTCCACATTTGAAGAGATTTCTTGAGAATGATCATTCATCGTAGACAGAGCTTCAATAGCCCGAAGAATAGTATCGAGCACAGGCAATCTAAAATGTATATGATGTACAGTGTGATTTCCTCACAGCATAATGAAGTTGTCCCACTAAATGTACCATATCTATCTTTAACTAAGTTATAGCACAGAAATACCTTTCAGGGGATCTTTCCCTTGTTAGTAAGGTTATCTCAAAATCGAGGAGGCCAATCAGCAGTTTTATTACTCCATTCTCAACCAAAGGAGGAAGAAGAATCGGTGCAGCACCTTTTTCGCTTTCCAAGATGACCAACAGAAGCCCAACACACTAAGAAGCCAAGGATATTTTTCAGCCAAATAGAGACAGACTTATATCAGCACATTTTTCTCTCGTATGTTTTCATTTGTTATAATCAACTCACCTTTTCTAGGAGCAGGGGATTCAAGGAGTTTTCTGCAATCCATAATAGACGGTTAATCACACGGTCAGGCAGCAATGCCTTTGCCCAAGTGACACATTCATTACCTTGTAGACACAGTGCTAATAACCTGCATAAAAATAACATATAAGAAATGAAAAATAAAAACCTATTTATTGAGAGAGGATATGTATAATACTGAGAATAAAGAAATAATATCATGAATCAGGGAGAAATAATATATGCATAAAACAAATGATAACATAAAAGAGAGAGGCATTAATATCGTAACTTGATAAAGATGATCTGCAATTAAATGGAATGACCATAATGTGGAATAGATAAGTTAACCACCAGATAGACATAGCTTAAGAGGTTAAGATGTATACCGGGAAGCTTCAGATAAACATTGGGTGTCATCCAAAAACAATTGATCAATGATCGTCTGAACCAACCCATTTGTAGAAACTATAGTATCCATGAGGACTTCATGACAGGCTAGATTCCCAATGATGCCCAGACAGATCTCCTGCAAACCAAGAAAAGAAAAAGAAACTGGAGTCGATCATATCTATATACCAATTGAATTTAGTATGACTTCTATCACATGAAGAAGGAGATCAAACAGACAGGAAGAGCAATTAAGAATGAAAATGAAGCTCACTGTAACACGGACAGATTGGGAGACTGTGAGGTTTGCCAGAAGGACCTCAAGTACAAGGTTCTGAACCTGGAGAAGCGACCGATATAAGTGAGATCTGGAAATCAGACATATCAACATACACATTCCATATTAATGCCTAGCGATATGAAATTCGAACAACAAAGATCTCACACATCATCATAGAGCTTTATTCCCTTGACAGTTGGTATACATTCATATTAATATTGTGTAGTTGAGGAAGTTAAAAATGAAAAGAAGCAAGAAATGGCAGAGAGAAAGATGTGAATGGTAATATTCTAAGTTGTACAAAATGAAAGACTCTGGTAATTCATTTAGAAAAGATGCACAGCAGTTGCAGCATTGAAAATCAAATCAAACACTGTTAAAAGAAATGCATATTGTCGAGGTGTACACACCACATCACAATTAAAGCTTAAGAGATCAATTAAATGGCCTGAGAAAGGCTATACTAATGAGATGCATTGACTCTTCGAGTCAAATGAAAAGTCGGGTACCATAAGCTCTGCATGAGTACGACTTGCAGCTAGATCCCATAAAATGCAGCCATACTCTTCCCATGCCTCTTCTCTAGCAGGTACACCATGCTCATCAATTTGTTGTCGCGTGTCCATCACCTCAGATTCGTTTCTTGATGGGCTCCTCTTACCATCAGAATGTAAAACTGGCTTTTCTTCAGTATAATCCATGCCAGATTTATGATCACCATTGCTATGATCCACTCCACCAAATGTACAGCTATCCAACTGAGTGATTGGTAAAAGTTTCCTTATGAGAGAGATTATATAGCTTGGATCAACTGTGGTGGAGATGTCAAATAGCTGCATCGGTAATAAGAGAGTTGAGGAAAAAAGATTACACGAGGGCATATAAAAGCATAACATCATTATCATAGCTGTGCATTTTGTTAAGCTGATACAGTGACAAATTTTCACAACCTAATACCCGCATGAATCATAGAATTACTCAAAATTCCTCTTTGCCAAACGTCAACAAGATGGAACTTACATACGTCAAAGGAATGGTCCTAAAAACATTGAGCATTCACTAATTAGCATCTCCTACAATTACATACTCTTGAGTATGCTCAAGCGTCAGCCTACTGGCTGGATGATTGATGAAATAGTGATCAAGACCCATTAAGGAAATTCCACTGATTTTCGTTTTCATTTCTCTACCTTACTCCGCTCTGCGATATAAGTGACGGATGCAAGGGAGATTGATATCACATGTATCTCACTTCACAAATATGTAATCAAGGAAGATATCAAATGTATCTCACTGGCTAGCACAAAGTTCAGCATCCTTCAACATGTAGCTCGTTGAGAATCAGCAGGAAGAAAAGCAGATAAATCTGATCGAAAGAACCTCCAAAGAGCTAGTTTACCTCGTCTGGTGGTGCGACGGGGTGATGCGACGGTGCGCCGCCCTCCGCGACATGCACTTCCTCTTCCTCCTCATCCACCGACATTCTAGGTTGTCACGTTTGACCACAGGAGGCAGATAATAGATGAATCTTCGAATTCCTGAACTGCTTCTTCTCTAGTCTCTGCGCCTGAGAATCGGAAGCAGACTGTTCTTCGATAGCCGCCGGTTCGGCATCCAACGAGGCGGACAGAGAAGCTCGCGCAGATTCCAGGTTTGCTACGATCCGACCCGAAACTTCTTTTGGAGGATCCATTTTATTTGGGCCGGCCCAACTCCCCTACGGCCCGAAAATGTCAGACCTTGTTTTCAGCGGCTCAGCCTTGGACATGTAGGTGGACTGTCCACATGGCCAAGCCACGTGTCGCTAGCTAGGATCATCTGAAATTCATATATATATATATTAGAAAATTACCAGAGAAATGATAATTATTTCCCACTTTGAAGGTAGCAGCCAGAGAACCTGCAACAGATTCTTCTTCCATGTCCGGAGCTCGAGCTCAGAAATGGCGCTGAGTCCTTGTACTCCACAGATCCTTCAGTTTTCTACACACTATCCTTCCAGTTCAGCTCGTTGCCTCATCTTCTCCGACCTGACTTGCTCCCACGTCCTCCAATCCCCTCCGCCATGGCCGCAGCTGCAGATTGGGCAACAGAGAAGCAGAGCTCCTGTGCATCCCGTAGCATCGAGGGTAAAGTGTCTAGCTAAGTCGACGGAGAAAGAGCGGTGGACTGAGGCGGAAACTCTAACATCCAACGCCGATGAGTTGGTGGATTCCGATAAGATCGAGAGCCATCAGAATTCTGTTGCAGATGTCGGCGCTCAGAGGACTTCTTCGGCGTCCTACAGCGACTCTATTTCTCTTGGAATCCGTGAGCCATTTTATGAGGTTTGTGCTCTTTTGTTCAAAGAAATGTGCTATTGTATGAGACCATAAGCTCGGTTAGTGTTGAATCTAGGCTAAGCAGCCCCTGCTTGTGGATATCTCGTGTCTGAGATAAACACGTTTCTAGTTTTTTTTTTTCAGGGTCCCCATTAAGATGGGCTTATGATGATTGATATCTTCCTTGATATCGGATTATTTACCTTAATTAGTTCAGGTTTTTATGACATTAATATTTTATTGTGCTTCTTCGCTAGGTCGTTGAAGTGAAATCCAGCGGGATAGTCTCAACCAGGAAGATTAACAGACGACTGCTTTTGAAGTCTAGTGGTAAAGCTTCATAGTTTCCCTCTGTTTTTGAAATGACATATCAAAATTCACTAATAGAAATTGTATAATCATAATCTGTTTTCTATTTAACTTCCATACAAGTGTTGGTTGGATTTGTTATTATTATTTTTTTATCGATGTGTTATTCTAATTTTATATCCTCTGATTGATTAATCTATAACCAGGACTCCGGCCAAGGGATATTCGAAGTGTGGATCCATCTTTGTGGCTCACAAATTCAATGCCTTCTATAATGGTACTCAATGAAATAGTTTTTATCTTAAGCTTTTTGTTTTGGTTTCTAATAGTCTGAATCTGAAAGGCAGCCCCCTTTTAATGGTAGCTGATAATAGAATTAGTGATATTATGTTATTGGGTTTAATGGGTTATTGTGCTAGTGGATGATGGATATCCATATATTGGAATCCACTCTATATAAATTTATTGTACTCTTATTTTGCCCTAATGAGAAAATATTTCATATCCCTAATCTCACAGTTTATCTGCATTCTTTATTGATGCATCCGCTGCAATTGACTCTATTGTAATTTTCCCTTGTTGCATCCATGGTAGGTCCGTGAACATGCTATTCTGCTGAATCTGGGTTCTCTACGTGCAATAATAATGGCCGAAAATGTTCTCATATTTAACTACAACAGGTTGTATCTTTGGCTGCCTAAACAGTTCTTTGCATGGTCTTGCTTATTGGTCTATCTTAATTAAGGTCATTCCCAAGTGAAATAACATTGGTACTTTGTAATAACATTGATATATTTCAGGCGAGGAGGGAAAGCCTTCATAGACTCCTTGTTGCCACGGTTGAATCCTAAAAATATGAGTGGAGGCCCTTCTATGCCATTTGAGCTTGAGGTCAGTTTACATTCTATTTCTTTTGCTTGTAGAGACCACCAACTACACCGGAGCTCATTAGCAGAACTGTACTTCAGATCCTTATTTATTTTCCTCAGTCTAGATTGCATAAGGTGATAAAATCTTTGATTTTCTTAGTGAATAATTTAATTTGATCCATCATGGGTGCTTTCAGGTTGTTGAAGCAGCCTTGGTGTCTCGGATACAACGCCTAGAGCAAAGACTAATGGATATAGAACCTCGTGTAAGTCTGAGAAAAAGCTAGACAATTTGTTTTACTATGTTCAGTTTAATATAAAATTGTTAGAGGATTAGATGGATCTCTACACAAAGTATTTAGTGGTAAAACTGTCTTCATCATTGTTTTTTTCCTCTTCATTTGCTCCATCAGATCCCTAAAATCCAATTCACTTTCACAAAGTTGAAAGAAAACTTGTCACTGATGGCTAACAAGCATTTTGCATTGTGAAACCACAAGGAAATATGAGGTTGTGGCCTCATTATCTGCAACTTCTTTACTTGAACAATCTGTCTATCGACCATCATAATGGAAATGTAAATGGACTTACAAGGTAATATTAGGTAATTAATAATGATGATGGAAACCCTGGTCTACTAAAGTTGTACTTTCTGAATAGATTGTTATAGCCATCTCAAATTTTCTCGCGTCAAGAGAGATTTACTTATGCTCACCTGATTGCCTAAATATCCATCTAGTGCCTCTCTCTATCCATTAGAGCTTAGACATACACTTGAACTACTTTTTATTCTCCTAGAAATTTGTCTGTCTTGATTTAAAATTTTCTCGAAATGTTACAATGAGTTCTATGGTTCTCAACTTTTCCCTTTTCTTCTGTATCTGATAGACAATCTCTAAATATTAAATGGTAAAAAATGAGAATATTTTCACCTTCATTGTTGAATACAAATTGATGCATAATTGTTCAATTTGTATTGGAGCATAAATATGGGTCTGCTATTTGTTCAGGTTCAATCATTGCTTGAAGTCTTACCCAATCGACTAACAGCTGATATATTAGAGGAGCTTCGGATTAGCAAGCAGACCTTGGTTTGTTTCCTTTAATTTGTTTCTTCAGCGCAATTCTTTTTCCAGTGATAAGAAGTATGTGGTTCATTTCTCCCTCAAAAAGGTTGAATTGGGCTCGAAGGCTGGGGCTCTCAAACAAATGCTTCTTGACCTCCTTGAGGATCCTCATGAAATACGCCGTATATGCATCATGGGGAGAAACTGCACAATAAAGAGAGGGAGTAATGTTGTTGAATGCTCTCTCCCATTGGATAAACAAATTGCAGAGGGTAATATTGGTCCAAATAAGTCACTTATATAAATTAAAATTAGCAAAAGCATAATTTGTGCACAAATGCTTCTTTCTTCATATCACTGACTCATGTTGATTTGATATCTCAGAAGAGGAGGAAGAAATTGAGATGCTTTTGGAAAATTATCTCCAAAGGTTTTCCTCCTGATCTCATTACTAGCTCATATTGATCATTCTAGAGGATTGGCATAGAAAAGAGACTCTATTAGATCTCAATGTTTAAACCTTGATTTTGGCATCATAGATCACATATCAGCAGTCTTCTTGAAAATGTACTATTGTGTGTATAACTTTCATGGTTATCACATGGCAGGAATGTGCTTATATACTGTTAAATTGGAAACGTATAGCTCTTCTTTGCACTCATTCACCGTGTTTACTTATGCGGTCCCAAATTGTGGTTTCTGAAGATTTACTGGGCTAGCAAGTGCTCTGCTTGCATAGTAGGAATTAAACTTAGGGAATATGAGATGCTCCCATGATATGAATACGATGATGGAGTTTTTGAGTTTCTTCATTCATATATAGGACAATCAAGTTTACTTTATGTTGATCAAGAAACAATAGCAGATTCATTCCCCATTTCATTTGCAATTTCAGATGTGAATCCTGTCATGGACAAGCAGAAAGACTTCTTGATTCTGCCAGAGAAATGGAAGATTCGATTGCCGTCAATTTAAGGTATATGGGAGTTGATGATTCTATTTTAATTTTTTTTTCATGTATCAAATCCACATGGCTTTCACTTGCGTTGATCCTAAGGAAGTGTTATAAAACTTGGATTAAAACTGTTTTTGTTAATGCAATTTGTAATTCATGGGGTTGAGGATGGTATCATACCTAAATGTAATCAATATCTGATCATCTCTTCCTTTATCAGCTCCCGGAGACTTGAAGTCAGCAGGGTGGAGTTGCTTCTTCAGGTAGGAACATTCTGTGTGGCAGTCGGTGCTCTAGTGTCAGGTACTTCTAAACCAAAATCTTAATCTACTTAGTTCATGTCTTTTTCTAAACTTCTAAACCCCAGTAATAAATTTTTGTGTGCAATTGCTGAGACAGACAAGAACTCATGTCTATGTTCGTTCTTAATTAAATTCAGGTATATTTGGCATGAATCTGAAGTCCTATCTCGAAGAACACGTGGTACATTTCTCATCTCTATTGCTCCAACATTCATTCTTGATGCGGCCACTCATGGCTCCTGATGATAAGTTCACATCGTGCCTGCAGTTTGCATTTTGGCTCACCACAGCTGGAATTATCTTTGGTGCTGCTGTTGCCTTCTTTCTCATGTATTCTTATCTCAAGACGAGGAAGGTCCTTTAGACTATAAACGAAGGAACAACGTATTTAGGTAGAAGTTGCCATTTCTCCTTCTCTTTATTTCAGTGGATCATTGCTGTTCTTGCTCTTCTATCCTCCTCAGAGGCTGATGGTAATCCTATATTTCCAACAGGCTACATCAAAGAAGAAGAGAATACATCCATTGAAACTGTCCATAAGCCCCATTTCTGGGAAGGCACTAAGGCGCAACAAAACAGATCCTACATCACCCTCAGTTCATGTGAAGATGCCATGTATTGGATTTCTCCTATGTAAGCAGGCAATAGCACAGTTGTATTACTAAAGCAAAATGCATTATCAGTTTTTTCTTCGGGGGCCTAGATTGCATCCAAGCATATATTATGGTATAGGATTCTACAGCTGCAATGTTGGCTACAAGTTATAGCCTACAACAAGGGAGCTTGGTTGTTCTACTCACAATTAGACCAAATCCCATCATATTCTTTCATCTTCCAGGATTTCCCCATTCTAACCCTCAAAATTTCACACTGAGTAGTTCCTCGCCCAGAAGCTCAGCCCCTCTATGTTTTGTTGCTCTATGGTAACATTTTCATGAAAAAAACCGGGAAAAAAAAAGTTGTCAGGAGAATTGAATTTATATTTACTTAAAAGTTAAATTAATAAACGATTATATATATTTTAAATATATTTTAAAAAAATATTCCCACAATAAAAGTGTTGCATTTTTTTAAAGGAGAGAGGCAACAATCAAAAGTACTTAATTTGATCCACTGTAAATATGGGTGACTCAAATGAAATCATTTATTTTAATAATATATAATAAAATATTATCGATTTTAAGTGTTCCTACTTAATTTTCTTATAATATTACAATATTTCCAAATATTTATATACATCATACGCATACAAGAAGTTCGCACTTAAAAATCGATTTACCATACGAACTTTGGCGTCTAAATTCTACAGTCTCCAACTATTTTTCCCTTTTTACACTATGCTATAACGTTCATCTAACTATTTTCCATCTTCCATCTGTATTTAGTAAATTAATATTTGAACACAATGAGTTATTTTTCGACCATTAATGTGTTCGGTAAATTGTGAACTTATCAATAAATTTTATAATATACAATTTGATTAAAAATTGAATGAAGTTAACTTATTTTTCTTATAAAACTACAATTGACCGGATTAAAAGAAAAAGAGGTGCGAGCGATTTCGAACGGGTTGACCAATTCGGATTTAGGTAATCTCACTTCCCTTTTGTTATTTTTTATTTAATTAAATTATTTTTTTATTTATCGGACCCTCGTTTAATTTAACACGAAATCTCAATCACTAATTAAACATCATTATTAATCAATCCTAATAGTTATAATTATATGTATATATTAATCATATATAAGCTATCATACACTAGTAACGAGAAAAATTAAAATTATTTAAGATAAACAAATTTTAAATATTGTATTAGTGAAATTTTTAAAATATCGGAGTGGGTAATACTTATCATTTATAAATGGTTGATATATATATTTTAAAAAATATTTATAAAAAATATATAAAAAATACATTTTAGAAAATTTTGAAATATGAGTCGAAATAATATAAAAGGTGAATGAGAACCTAATGCCTTGAAGGTAAAAATCTAACTATTTATAATATTTATGAAAATATACTAATATATATATGTATATAAACTATTAAAATCTAATTTGTTTATAAAAAATTAGTTAAAACCCAATTGTTTATATAAAATTATTAGTACTCAATGTTTATAAAAAAATTGGTTAAATCCAAAATTATTTATAACAAATGTGATAAAGTTAAATGTTTATAAAAAATAACATATATTCAATATTTATAAATGAGTTAGTATAAATGTTGGTATATGGCCTAATATTTATTAAAAAAAATCAAGGTTAACTATTTATAAGTTTAAAGTCCAAGTTGAATGAGTTAAAAAAAAGTTAAAAATGTTACGTAATTTTAAGGAATAACTCGAAAAATTTTAAAGATAAGTAATAATTTGGCACATTTAGATGTATAATTTTTTTTACAAGAGGAAAAATGACTTAAAGAATATATAATGTTATTGTATTATTATAATTTATTTGATGCATTTATACGGATAGTGATAAGATGGTGTAAAAATTTGGAATACATTATATTATGTAATTGATTTAATGTGTGAAAAGTGGTATGAGAATTTAAGATATATTAGATTGTGCGATTGATTTAATGTATTTCTATCTATATTGATAAGTATGGTACTATAATTTAAAATATATTGCATTATGTGATTGATTTAATACATTATTATGAATAGTAATAAGTATGGTACAATAATTTGGGATGTATTACTCACTATACTTTAAGAAATTTTATAAATAGAAAAAAGGGTGTCATGTAAATTGAAATAAATTGTATAATTGTAATTTTTTTTATGCATTCTTATTTATAGTGATAAGAGTATTACTCTAAATTAGGATTTATTTTTATAATTGTGATTTATTTAATATATTCTCGTATATAATAATACAACTAGTATTATGAATTAGAATGGATTGTATAATTATAATTTAAGATAAATTGAGTATTATATTGATGCATTGATTTGACAAATTTTTATATAAGAATTGGATTTTATTTAAATTTTGTAATTTTAAAGAGAAACTTCAATGATTGTATATATTCGTGTTAAACCTATTTTCCACATATTGTTAATTAATTGTGTCAAATCATATATTATACCACCAAAATGTGACATGGAACGGGAGTAATTTTTTTAATAGAAAATTACTGATATTGAAAATGATAAAACTTATAATATTGTGCTAATACACTTATTTTTATTTTTAAAGAGTAATTTATTCGAATATAATTAAAATGAAAGGGATTTTAATTGCATATATAAGTGAAATTTCTATGAATTCAATACTATTTAAATATATAAATGGATATTGGTCAACTTACCACCCTTTACTGTATTATTCGGGTATTTTTATTCAAATGAAATAGTGAAAGTAAACGCATATTTAGGTTCAAACCCCTTAATTTAGGTTTGGAGTAGAATGCATACATTAAGAGGCTAAGCGTGTTCGAGACTTTTGGGAGAAACTACTATAATGTTTGATTTAATTTATTTATCTATCCAGTTAAATTTTTTCATTCATTATATACACACTTTACATGGTCAACAACTACACTCCTATTATAGGAGTGATCACACATTCGTAATACAGTTCTCAACTATGTCACTTGTGAACCATAGCGCATTTATCGTCCACCTTGATAGAGGTGTACTGCCTCTACTCGGAGTTCGAGTGGATATCAATAGTCTAACACATCAAACCCTAATCACTTCATTATGTCCGCTTAGTGGGACGAGACCTCATTCCCCTACTGCCTCGGTCTCCATATGCAGGAAGCTACTCGGCTTCACGACCTACTAAACGACAGAATCGCCCTTATACACCCTTGGTCGTCTAGCAGTTCTTGGGCTCCATCACTAGCTCCTGTTAGGTGTCCTGATGGCATGAACGTCACGGTCCATGCATAATCAACAATCTTTTAAAATTATAACCTTTATCTTTGGCCCTCTAGCACAACAGTCTGTCGGCTTGGCTTCGACCCACACATACTAGCCCAACAAGTTCGATGACCTGGCTTCGACAGAGCAGCGGTTTGAACCAACAAGCTCGACAACTCAGTTTGGCTCGATGGGTATCAAACAAAGTTCCCATTATTCAAGTCTTTTAGCATCATATATATCACATATCCGTTGGACGGCTCCACACCCGTATCTATTGGCCTTGGGCCCATTGACATCTCGAGCCTAAACCTGGAATTAACTCTCAAATGTTTTAAGCAGAGTCACCCAGTCAGGGAAGGCTAATTCCGAGAAAATAGTTTTCAAAGTTGAACCGTCATTTCAACCGAAATTGACATTATAGCGATTCCCACTCACCCGGTGATTTCGACGGGGTCGCGCCGACGAAATCTCTCTCCTTGGTGCGCTTCAGGGGCCAACACTCGAGTAATCCGTTCTCCTGCATGATACGAGTGTTCATATCAGGAAAAGGTTGCACACTCTCTCATATTTGTACCTAGGGCCCCGTATTTTGCTTAAACTACACCTGGGTCCCTGATTTATCTTTATTCTCTATTAAGCCCCCTTTGGTTTCTAATTATTTTGTTTGGGTCATCAACTCTTTTAATTTCACCAATTGACCCTTAATTTACCAAAATTGTCATTTAGTTCTTAATTTTCCAAAAATTGTATTTTGGTCCCCAAACTTTTCAATTTACCCCATATTTATCCAAAATGCCCAATTGACCCTTAATTGGGGTGAATTTCATGAAAGTACCCTCAATTTCGTGAAATTGTTGTTCAGTCCTCAAATTTTCAAAAATTGCATGTTGGTCCCCAAAAATCCCCAAATTACACTTTATCTTCCTCTCCAATTCAAGTATATAAAGCTTCAGATCTTACCTCGTTAAATTGGAGGCATGTAAGTCCTTAATTTCTTCGATTCTTGCCTATATTTGTCTCCTCCAGCTCCCTCTGATTGTCCTACACTTTAAATTTTCGAATTTGGTTGAGTTTTAAGCCTTGTCGGAACTTTGTCGAAAAATTCACAATAGAGAGAGAAAGCTTGCATATCTTACCGACGGAGGGGCGATGGCCGGAGCTTGAGGTTGGAGCAGTTAGAGCTAGTCAAGTGGGACCTAATAAGACCGAATCCTGCTGCAATTCGTCGCTGTCCTGTGGGAATTTGAAGAGAGAAGTTTTGGGAGGTGCAGCTCTAAAACTTAGAAATTCCGATGAGTGGAGGAGAAATTGGGATTACTAGGACCTGTAGAGGTGTTATAGAGGGTCTTAGGCGGTCAGATGTGGCCAATGTGGGCTGCAGAAGGGCCGAGAGGGTCGAGGTTGGATCAGGCAGGAGCTCGCTATTTCAAGCTTTGTATCAACTTCATTGTGCGATCACTCACACACTTCTCTTAGCGTCCTCCGGTCGTTCTGAGAGTGTATGGAGCTAGAGCACTCTTTTTCGGTTCCAATGCCACCCTTTAGAGCTTGTTTGGTGGAGATTTCTCTCATCGTCGGAGCTCTATTTTGCAGTTCATCGAAAAATGCACTCTTCTTTTTTTTTGCTCGATTGTAGGATGTTGAGAATGAATGAGTGGTGCTCTTTATATAGGGAGCTCAATAATTGTTCAAGCTACCCACCAGCGTAAGACTCGGCCTCCAACTCGATCAACAACCTGATCAGAGAGTTTTTCGAGTCGCCGAAGACTCCAACTTTTTCAACGACTCTCTCTTCTCCCTCTTCTCTGTCAGCGTTTGAAGGTTGAAGACGATGATGTGGCAATTGTGCCATGTGGCACCTGTGATGGGTCAGTTTTTCTGACGTAGAGTGCCAGCGTGGTTGCCCTGTCAGTCGTTGACTGTTGACCTTTGACCATTGACCGTTAACCTTTGACCATTGACCGTTGTCTGTTGTCCGTTAACTGGTCTGATCAAGTTCGTTGTCCAAAATTTGAAAATCAGTCGATTCGGACCCGGTTCAACCGTTTTTCTAAAATTTAAAATTTTCTAAATTTGTCTAAATTCATTTTCTATCTAATGGTGGTCTCAATTTCTCAAATTGAAATTTTTAAGCCATCAAGAAAAATGAAATTATGAACTGGTTCATTATGGTTTATGCCGGTTTGATCTGGTTGGAGTCTGGTTCTAATCCCAATTCCACTTCCGAGTTCTTACTCATAGGTTCATAAAGTTTTGGTCACTTGTAATTTTTCAATTTTCCATGTTAATCATTCCTTACTATTTTACATTGATTAAATTGGCTCGATTTTTCGGTAATGAAGTCCGTTCTTCTCCCGGTTTCTTTGGTACGTAGGAACGGGTTCCATAGATATCCTCCGTGTTGATGAGGGTAGATCATTAATCCGGTGGTGGAGTCTTACTCCCCAAATTTGGATATAGTAGTAGGGTTCGGTCGGATCCTAATCGATTATTATTTTTATATTTTATTCAATTAATATTTAAAAATAATTTAAATTTACATTTTATATATTAATTCATTTTAAATTTTATATTAGAATTGGGTTTGAGTTTTACACTTAAAACGAGTCCGAATTTTAGAACGTGGTAGTAGGGAGATTGGACGAGCAGGAGAGATAAGAAATGGAAAACTACAAGGTTGCTTATAGGAAAATAAGAGAATTTAAAGAATGGAAGAGGGACTAGCTTGAATTCTCACATGCACACACCACGGTCCCTAAGTCATTTAGACTTTCATCTACTTAGGAAAAATGATTCTAACTTCTCACTTCTACTTTCATTAAAAAATAATTTTAGTAAAAAAATATAAATATTAAATATAATTATATTTTGAATATTATAATCATATAGAAAAGATAAGACTAACTTTATTAATATTTGAATTTTAAACTAGCTAATACATCAAGTCGTGGGTTGGTCGGGTCCCGTCAATCCGAATTTGGCACATAAACTAGCTAGCTCATATTATGTCGGTTTGGATTCGACACTATTGCAATTTACACAATTAGTTGATTATAAAAGTTTTTATCTTACTTATCTACGAGCTATAGCACGTGTCCACTAACCTTGTACACACTTTGCAAGTTTTCAAAAACTAAGCCTTATACCCTTTAAGTTTAAAACCGAGACATCCGGCCTGTTAAGCTATCCCAGCTCTAATCAAAAAAATTTTCCAAAAATTTTAAGTAGTTGCATAAAGTAAGGGAAGATAATTTTTGGAAAATAATTTTCAATTTTTAAAGAGTGCATTCATTACCTCAGTCGGGTATAATGCCAAAAACCTCCACTCACAGTGGCTTTTAATTTAGAAAAAGTGCTAATCATCCTAACCGGTTATGACGTTAAAAGTCTTACTATACCGATTATTGTGACGTGTTCATCCCAATCTAATTTTCAATCCTTGTCATGCTCTTGTTCTTGTTCAATTCGTACCTACAGGTTTCGAGCATTACCATAAGAAAAAATTTGGTATGAAATGCCTCTAATTTCCATGTATTTGCAACTAGGCCCCAACTTTTGCCTTGTTGTAATTAGGTATCTTAAGTTTATAATCTTTGACTTTAGATCCCTAATACTCAGTTATTTTCATTAAGTCCTTATAATTTTTAATATCACTCTTGAATCCTTAATTTTTCAAAAATCACCAATTGGGACTTAACTTTTCTAAAAAAATTTCAATTGGTCCCTTAATTTTCCAAAATTACCAATTGGCCCAAATTTTCCAAAAAATGATCAAGTGGCTCTCCATGTTCCTTTAAATTGCTAATTGACCTTCAATTTTAGAAAAATTGCACAAAGGTCACTCAATTTTTGAAATCCCCAAAATTTTCCCAAAACTTTTCCCCTAACTCTCCTTTCCATTGATTTGAAATTGATTTTATCAAATCGATCTTTCAAATTGTGTTAATTGTTCCCTATAATGATGTTAATCAGTTTTCTCACTTCCTTATGATCTGGCCGAGCTTTAAATCATCATTTTTGGGTTCGAAACGAGCTCAAACGGAGATTAGCCAAAAAACTGGACGTAGAGAGAAAGAAAACTTCAAAAGCTTACCGATGGAGCTACGGCGATTGGACACACTTTCTCTCTTTAGAAATAAGCTATTTCGATAAGGAAGCACTGAATTGACTTACTTGGGTACTTCAGGAGGTCGAGAATAGGCTGGAAAGACTTGAGGAGGGCTTGATTTGGCTGTAGGAGGTCGGGGATGGCCGAGTTGTGACTGGGCAGAACAATACAACTTCATTATTTAGACCCGTCGACGCTTCACCGGTGATGCTCAGGTCGAATGGAGGGTGTCATTGGATAGCTGACTTCCTTCGAAATCTATAGGACCCAAATTTGCCTTATGAGGAGGAAAGAAGTACCTAAGTCGAAGCTCTGGTTCGAGCTTCATCAATAAACTGAGCACTTCTTCTTTTTCATGTGTTTGAGGTGTGAGTCGGATGAATGAAGGGGAGGTCTTTATATAGTGAGCTCAAGAACCCTCGGATCTACTGATTTCTATATTGGCCAAGCCTATCCTATTCGAAAAATGCCATTATCGAAGGGAATATTCCGAATGACTGAGATGACACTGTTCCGCACGTGCGGACTTGCCACGTAGCGGTCCATGATTGGCTGGTTCTATTGACGTGGCTTCCTACTCAGCCACCTAGTTAGTCGTTAACCCGTTGACCGGACACATGACAGCCTCCCATTGGCTGCTTGTGCACATGTGGATGTCGACTGATTGTGACATGGGGCGCCCTCTGATTGGCTGGTTTAAATATATCGGTTTTCCCACCAGATGCATAGTGTCACTGCCACGTATTAGCCTTTGATTGGTTAAAGCCATCCAACGTAGCGTGCCACGTGTCGGCCTCTGATTGGTCGGTCGTTTCTCTAACATCCTTGTTAGATGCTGACGTGGCATCCTTGCCACATGTCAACTCCTCATTGGTCAGCCTACCAGGACACGTGTCACTCTCCTATTGGTTGGTCATCGCTAACGTGGGTTTTCTTCCTTTGACTGTTGACCAATGACACATGTCGTCTCTTGATTGTCCAACGCTTCCAAGCACTGATTGGGTGCATTTTGCCACACGTCGCACATTGATTGGTCGTGCATGCTAACTGGGTGTTTAAGCGTTTCTGCCACGGTTTAATCCGATTCAATCCAGTTCGAGTCCGATTCACCCTAAATCGGTCCAGTTTTCACCTCTAATATCTTCCTAGTTCCTTTCCATTGTGTTTAAGCGTTTCAGCCACTTGGGATTTTCTAATTCCCAGTTTTGACCCTTTTTTACCATTTTTAATTCACTTAATTTTGTTGTTTGCTCTCGAAAATTTTCGATTTCCTTTTCCGGTTCCTTAGTATGAAAAGACGAGATTTACATAAATGGCGTGTACTTGATTGTTAAATACTTGAAGGAGAATGGTATAATAAAATCAATGTTTTAAATGATTACCTTTATGATTCACTTAATTAGTTGTAGAACTCACTCTACTCCTTTAAACCTTTGAAAAAAATATGAAAAGTGACAGCAAGTGAAGAGTAAGGCTTATACCATAATTATATTATGATATTTATTATGGAAAAATATATTTTTTTTATAAATTATTTTAAAAATATTTTAAAGTTACGTCCACTTCGGTACCATAGTGGTTATTATTTTATACTGAGAGTAGTGATGGATTGATCACAGAGTTTCAACTAAACCAGATTTGGGCGTGACATTGTCGATATCATCAAATCATAGTGGTTGTTAATTTATAACGAGAACAGTGATTGATTAATCACGGGATTTCAACCAAATCGGATTGGGGCGTAAAATTATCAGTATCGTTAAATCATAGTGGTTGTTATTTTATACCGAGAATAATGATGGGATTAATCACGGAATTTCAACCAAATCGAATTAGGGCGTGAAATTATCGACATCGTCAAATCATTAATTATGTATAGTATATCACTAACACTCGTCTTGACATTATCTATGTCATCCACTAGTTTTACTAGTTTATTAATCAACCTACCTTTGCTCATTAGATTAGATTAATATTAAGTATATACTACAATATTTTCAAGTACTTATCACTATGAACATTTTCTCTCGTGTAATTATTTCACTACTCTTCACTATTTTTTAGATATTAATTAGGTTGGCAACTATGATAATTATTACTTTGTTAATAATTTTTCTATTTTTTATACGTTAATTAGATATTAATTAGTTCGACAACCAGGATAATCATTGCTATTTTCATTATGAATTTTTTTTCTTAATTGTCCAACTACTCTTCACTATTTTTTAGATATTAATTAGGCTGCAGGCATAATAATGTTGTTCTACCAATGATTTTTCTATTTTTTTAAACCGCAATCTAATCTCATGTAACTCTAATAAACAATAAATAATTACTTAATTTACCACTTATTCGGAATATAAGAGTATAATTAATATTATTATTGATATTATATTAATCAAGTCCCTTCTTGATATTTCTATTTCTTATTATTCAACCTTACATTGATAACATTTCTATATATATATTATCAACCACCCCATTTTTCATTATCAAACAAAATATATTAAAATTGATTAAAATATTATTTGATAACACATTAATTATATTATAATCCAGATATTATTCATTTGTACCCATACTTAACTTGACAAACTACTTACTAAAGATTGTGTTATTTGTTTCTGCCACTTGTGTACTAAACTCAATATTCCTTAATTCACCTTAAATTTACATGTGTGAGTATTAGACAAAAAAAATTACTAGACTTACCTGGGCTAGAGATCAAACCTCTATATCATGTCCTAGCCACACCTCATCCTTAGACCACCTACTAGAGCACCACGTTCCTATAACAAATTGAATAAGATCAAACATATCACAAATACGTATATGTAGATACAATTCTAATGGAATAAGCAAGGATAAATCCCTCTTGGAGAATGTGCTAAAATTCTTCTTTTCTGAAGGAGATCTTCCCTAGAAATGAGATCCTCGGTGGGAGAGCTGTAGGAAAAGTTCCCATGGCTCGCCTCATTCTGCTCATAAAATTGTCTGCAAACCACTTCCTCGAAGCTCGAACACTCATTGAGTATTAAGTAGGTGCGCGGATCCAGCAGCGCCAGGAGAATATCAGATGAGCGAGGCCGTCCTTCTCATCCTTCAAGGCCCGAAGAGTTTCTGCTTGTTTTCATAGCCTCCTTCTTTGACTCTTCAATATCCAGCCTTGCTTTGTGTACCCTGTAAAAAATCTCACAATATTTCCTCACATTTATGTAAATCTCGTATTTAACAATCTCACCAATTTGCTAGCAAAACACCTAAAAGTTGGGAAAATTATCTTTTTTTTTAAATATCTCATATTTACTAAAATGTAAAAATATTAACTAAAAAATATATTATAAATATTAGTTTTTTTTCTTTTAAATGTTATTAATTTTATTTTATTACTCTTGTTTATTCCATACATTTTAATACAATTATTTAATTAACTTAGTTAGGACTCAATTTTAAATTTTTTATCCCACTTCTTACCTTATTCATTTTTCACAAAAAAATAAATATATTGCTAATTTTTTACAATTTAAATATTATATATTATAATAAAAATAATATAAAATTGTGAAATTCGCTAATTATAAATTTGCTAAACAAAAACAAAAAGGTAAGATGCGATCTATGCCATTATGCAGTTGATAAATGCCTTTCAAAATAGTCCCACCGGAGGGGAAAAAGCAAATTGGCGTTTAATTAATTAGTAAATTAAAATTTTAAAATAAAGCAACCAGTCGAGTATAGCTGGCATGAGAGGAAGTAGAAGGAGGGATGGAATCAAAAGAGAAGAAAAATAAAGAGGACGAAAATAGAAACTATTAACATTAATGTGCGGTTATTTGATTTCGACGACGACGAACAAAAAGGACCAAAAATAATAGAATAACAAGAATTGGGGGTAATGCAGTAAATTTAGAGGTCGTCTTCGGCGCTCTTGGTCCTCGGACCCATCCGCTTTTCCAATTTCATATACACCCCGGTCCACTTCTCTCTCTATTGAAGAACCCAGAGATTTTGAGCTCCCTTCCTTCTCTCTATCTCTCTCTCTGAGCAAATCAGACATTGTCAAATTTTGCCTCAGCTTCGAGTTGATCTATCCCTCAAAGCCGCAATTCGGGGGATCTTCTGTCCACTCGATCATCGGGAGATCTTCGATTCACAGCTGAGCAATAGAAGGTGAACTGGGACGTGGACGAGGAGGAAGGGTTTTTGATCCAGCTGAGTGCGCTTCAGTCCCGCTGTGTGCTTGATTGGATGATTGAGTGTTCGATCTGAGAGGACATGGCGTTATCAGGGATGAGAGGGTTGTCCGTGTTCATTAGCGACATTCGCAATTGCCAGAATAAAGAGCAGGAGCGCCTCCGAGTCGACAAAGAGCTTGGTAACGTCCGTACGCGCTTCAAGAATGAAAAGGTTAGCTTCTGTTTCTCCATTTCCGTTTTGACACCATTCAGTTGTTCTTTAGGTAGCTCTGGCCGCAATGGGATAGAGTGGGTTAGTTTATGATGCGGCCATAGCCTCTATGATCTGGACGATAATTTGTCGAGCCATTTCTACAGTTGTGCGTCTAGTTTATGAAATTGCATATGGTAATAGAATGTACATCTCTGCTCAAGCTTTTGTGACTATTCCAGTTGCAAACATTTTACCCCTCATTCTCCAAGTAAACCAGCATCTGCGCCCTACTGTCACTTGTGGTTTAGAGAGTCCTGCTTTACCATATTTAGGCCAATTTGTGACGAAGTGTATGAGGTGGTATATGTATGACGACTAATTCAGAGATTGCTCTGGAGTGCCTTTGCTTTGGGTGCTGCCTCAGGTGACTTACTACTAGGAGAGAACTAGTGTAGCTTCATTGGCTAGTGAATGCGATGCCTTTGAAATCCAGATTTTCTATGACAAGATGTAACTGACTGAAGCAATAAACTGTTGAAAAAGTTAGATTGGTGAAATTTGATGGTAAAATTGTGTGTTTTAATCAAGAGAGTGAATAATCAGTGTACTTTCTACTGTTGTGTTACTAGTCATCTGTGCCAACACGGGCTCTTTTTTCCTTCATTCACTTAATGATTGTGTAGTATAAGATGGGTTCAGATACAGATTGTTGAGCTTGTATGTTTACAGGAATCACATTTATATTGGGAAATATTCATTTAATTGTAGGCTTTATTTAATCTCCTATATATGAGTGCCATTAGTGTTGATTAATACTGCTATACTAAGCAGTTACAGCTCTATTTGGATATACATGATTTGAAGATCAGTGACTTATCTTTTGCTTAGTGGATTGCATTCACCATGCCTTTTATAGCTAATGTAGTGGGATTAACATCTGAAGAAATAGGTGAAAGCAGTCTCCATACTGCTATGAGATATTTTGAATGAGATGCAACATTGTTAGATATTCTTTTGATTGGAAATAGTATATAGACACCTATTCTTTAGAACAGAAATATATTACTAGATCATATACAGCATGCGCTGACTATGTTTCTCTTCATACATTGCATTTAACACCATTGTTGATCCTGTTTTTCCATCTGAAAGATCATGTAAACTGAAACTGTAAGTTTGATTGCAGGTAGTGACAACTGAGATGTGGATAAGTGTATTTTTCTAAGAATATGTTTGCGAGGCTATCTATTTATATATGTGATTTTGATATAGAAAAGAAGGCTTTGATCTCATTGGTTGGATTGGATGGGACATACTCTATAAAGTCTAAATGTTGCGATGTTTGAAACCTGATGAATAGATGATTGCAAAAAAGATTTTAGGTTTGTGATCTACACTAAGGCACCTCTCTTTGAGGTTCTGATGGACGAATTCATTAGAGTTTTCCCTGATGTCTTGTATGTTCTTGATGTATACTCCATGGAATTCTTTAACAGGGGTTAACTCCTTATGAGAAGAAAAAATATGTTTGGAAGATGCTCTACATATACATGCTTGGTTATGATGTGGATTTTGGTCATATGGAAACTGTTTCTTTGATATCTGCCCCAAAGTATCCTGAGAAGCAGGCAAGATCCTACTCTAGTTTTTTTTCCTCTATTGCTCAGAATTAAACATTGAGTTGCTCTACTCATTTGTTGGATTTTTCCTACTCTTCAAGTTTATTTTGGTTATAATTTAACGACCTTTTATTAATGGGAACAGGTTGGGTACATTGTAACAGCATGCATGCTCAATGAGAATCATGATTTTCTCAGATTGGCTATTAATACCGTCAGAAATGATATCATTGGTCGTAATGAAACCTTCCAATGTTTGGCCTTGACCATGGTATGCTTTCTAAAGAGCCTAATGTTTTAGTAACTTCAGTTTATTCTCATATGAAATCGTAGTTGATTGAAAAGGCTACTGTTATCTCCTCTAGGAAATCTGGCATTTATAATATTTTATGATAATTTATTCTCTCTTCATAGGTAGGAAATATTGGTGGAAGGGAGTTTGCAGAATCTCTAGCACCTGATGTCCAAAAGTTACTTGTGAGTGACATTCCTACTTACATTTGCATATTTCTTTTTTTTTCCCCAAAAAAACTAAATATTGTACTTCAGATTTCTAGTAGCTGCAGACCACTGGTGAGGAAAAAGGCTGCATTGTGTCTTTTACGCTTGTATAGGAAAAACGCTGATGTTGTAAATGTAGATGGCTGGTGAGTCCATATAACTCTTCTATGTAAAGCTCCTTTTTGCACAATATGTGCTGTAACTTAATGAAGTTTTTTTTTAATTTAAGGGCGGATCGGATGACACAGCTCTTGGATGAACGTGATCTTGGTGTTTTAACTTCTTCTATGAGTCTCCTTGTCGCTCTAGTATCAAATAACCATGAAGCATACTGGAGCTGTCTTCCAAAGTGTGTTAAGATATTAGAGCGGCTTGCTAGAAACCAAGATGTTCCCCAAGAATATACCTACTATGGCATTCCATCGCCATGGCTACAGGTCTGCCTTGTAGATTTTCAGTTTGACAATATAACTTAATGTAACAATATGTTGAATGTTGTCTGACCTTTGCATGTTGGGATGTAATTCAGAGTGTCATCTTTTTCTGTATGTACAGAATAATAATTCATATTCTGGTAGAAATGTTGTTTTTGTGCATCAAAATGACTAAGATTGAAACATCATGTGAAGTACATTGAGAAAGATAACATGGATGGGGAATTACGTTTATCCTATTACGCAATAGGCTTATATCAATCATGGGGAGTATTTAGGCCCATGTTCCATATTGAATAGCTAGAGTAACAATTGCAATTTTTTAAAAGAATTACCAGAAATATTATTCTCATGATGAGTTTCTTTTATCTGGGATTGGCTGGTATGACTTCAAATTTGTGTAACATTTTGGTATGAAGCAGACAACTAGATATATTGCTGAAATATTCAGCCACTCTAGGAAATGGGAGAGCTTTATTCAGTGGTTATTTATATTTGGGATTGCAGGTTAAGACTATGAGGGCTCTCCAATACTTTCCAGTGATAGAAGATCCTAATACCAGAAGATCATTATTTGAGGTTTGATTCTCTTGTAGTAATTTTATTTCTTTCTTTTTTGGGTAAATATTCAAGAAAACATAAATTGATGATTAGGTGTTGCAAAGAGTACTGGTGGGAACCGATGTTGTCAAGAATGTTAACAAGAACAATGCATCTCACGCAGTTCTCTTTGAAGCCCTTTCTTTGGTAAGCTGCTGAACAGCTGACTTTCACTTTGCTAAGTTAATTATATCACTTTTGATTATCAGAAGCTTTGGTTCAGAGGTCTCCATGATCTGCTCATGGGTGTCATGAATTAGTCAGCAGTGTGAGGGTGACTGCAGTTATCGTAGTTACTGATAAGGATCTCTTCTGCATCCCACAAGAAGTAGGTCAAATTTTGAAATTTGTTATATGCATTCATACTGATTGCTTTCTATTGTTTCCTTTCAGGTCATGCATCTTGATGCTGAAAAGGAGATGATGTCTCAGTGTGTTGCACTTCTTGGAAAATTTATAGCTGTTCGTGAGCCAAACATTCGATATCTTGGCTTAGTAAGTTTCACATAAACTTATCCTGTTTTCTTTGCTCATTTTAGTTAATGTGTTTTAATCAATATTCAGTTATGTATGCTAATAATTCTGAATATAACACTGCATCACATTGGCCTACTGCAGGAGAACATGACACGAATGTTGATGGTAACAGATGTGCAGGAAATTATAAAGAAACACCAAGCTCAGATCATAACATCATTGAAAGATCCAGACATTAGGTCAGTTTATTTTTATTCTATGATATAGTGTTTCTTCCCTTAATGAGAAATCCTAGCAGCTTCAAATTATTGCTTTCTCTGGAACCTGAATTTACTCCAGCATCCGTCGACGGGCACTTGATCTTCTCTATGGCATGTGTGATGTCTCTAATGCAAAAGACATAGTTGAAGAATTACTGCAGGTACATAGTTTGTAAGTTTATTGTCATCTGACATAGGTTTCTTGAAAAATATTTAAGAGTACTTTCTACAATAAATTGGAACTTAAAACACTATTTACTTTACCTACCGTTCAGTATTTGAGCACTTCAGACTTTGCTATGCGTGAGGAGTTGTCACTCAAAGCCGCTATCCTTGCTGAAAAGTTTGCCCCTGATTTGTCATGGTAAGTACTAAGCAGAAAGCCAGCATATGAGGATGTATATATTGGAGATCTTATAGGGAGTTTTCTGTCAATTCTCATATCTAAATGATTCTTTTAGTTCTTGTATTTCCTGATTTATTCAATTATTTGATGCGCTGATTGCTCAGTTTTACTCAATTTCTTGATTTCCGAGAGCACCTTCTTTTCTTGTGGTGATATAACTATGTTAGCTTGGATATTTTCAGGTATGTTGATGTGATTCTTCAGTTGATCGACAAAGCAGGAGATTTTGTCAGTGATGATATATGGTTTCGTGTTGTTCAGTTTGTCACAAATAATGAAGATCTGCAGGTGATGGGAACTTAGATAGCCATATTTCTCTTGTTGATGAGAAAATTCATTTGACAGACTTTTTATTCAACCAGCCTTATGCTGCCCTAAAAGCAAGAGAGTATCTTGACAAACCCGCCATTCATGAGACCATGGTGAAGGTGTGTCCTTCAGCTATTACTCATCTGCATTTAATGGTGCAAGTTGCATGTTCTCTGCTTGCACCGTTTCTTTGATTCCTAATCATGTTGCACTGATTGCAGTGAGAAAGTTCCTTTGTCTTTAACAGATTTCCACAGTCACATTTTTGACAACCCACTAAGCACTTCATGAAGTTAAATTTTGAATTCTTACATTTGGATAAGGATGCATAAGCTAAAAGAAAAAGATTTTTAAGATGAGATCATTTATGGTGGGGATATGGCAGGTCAGTGCTTATCTGCTTGGAGAGTACAGCCACCTTTTGGCAAGGCGACCTGGTTGTAGTCCAAAGGAGATATTCACTATTATACACGAGAAGCTTCCTACAGTATCGTAAGTGTTCTAGTATACACATTATGCGATTATCATCCATTTGAATATTTTCTTAGAATTTGATGCTATCTGCAGATCGCCTACCATCCCTATTCTTCTTTCTACGTATGCTAAAATCTTAATGCACACCCAGCCCCCAGATCCGGAACTTCAGAATCAGATTTTAGCAATTTTCCAGAAGTGAGTTGTCTGCTTCTTGTTTCCATAGGTTTATTTACTGATGATATGCTATGTAGTTTTTTTAACTTAATAATTCATTATAGATACGAGAGCTGCATTGATGCTGAGATACAACAGAGAGCCGTGGAATATTTTACATTAAGTAGGAAAGGCCCAGCTTTGGCCGACATATTGGCTGAAATGCCAAAATTCCCTGAGCGACAGGTTAGAGCATACTACTGTCTGGCTCATGTTATATGCATTTATTATGTCAGTGTTAAGCAAAAGTTCAGTGATAAATGATCTTAATCAATAATTTTGGTAATAATTGGTGTTTTCATTTGCATCCAGTCTGCATTAATCAAGAAAGCTGAAGACATTGAAACAGATACAGCAGAACAAAGTGCTATCAAATTGCGTGCCCAACAGCAAATATCAAATGCTTTAGTTGTGACAGATTACCGGCCCCCGAATGGGACACCTCCTCCAGTTAGCTCACTCAATCTTGTGAAGGTTTCTAGCACGAGTAGTAACTCGGTTAGTTCATGTTCCCAGTTAAGCTGGACTTGTTAACTGTTTCTAAGCATAACTGTCACCAAGTACTGATAGCTTTATATCACAATAATGACAGGATTACAACTCAGTGGATCAAGGAGCAGACCACACTAATGGTACTGTGAGCAAATCAGATTCACAGACTGCTTCAGCAGATCTCCTTGGGGATCTGTTGGGCCCACTTGCTATTGAGGGCCCTCCTGGTGCTGCAACATCAGAGCAATCTGTTCTTTCAGGAGGAGATGTCCCAAGTGCTGCAGATGCTGCAGCCATAGTTCCTGTCCAGGATCAGCCAAATTCTGTTCAGGTATTTACATAGGACACCCTCATTAATTATTATTTTGGATATATGTGAAAAATAATTTTATTTTCTTTATGACATTCTGCCTTTATCATGATCACTATATTTTCTTTTTTCTGCTTGTTTTGTATATCTTACACGCAGTGCAAAACCTTTTCAAAATGTACAATTTTAATACAATTTTTAAAATGTAACAGCGCAATACACAATCTTTACAAAATTGTAACAGTGCAATACAAATCATTAATTTGCACTGTACTGTTAACTTTTGTAAATCCTGTGTACCACATTGTTATATTTTAAATTTTTTGTAGTAAAATGATACATTTTCAGAAGGTTTTGTACTATGCATGCAATTTAGCCTATATGTTTTGCTTCTCCGGAATCTTGTATTTTACTTGCCTACCTGTATTGCATGTGGAAGTTGACTCTCAGCATAGGATATTGTACCTTTCATGTTTATGAATATATGTCATTGTTTTATTTCTAGAATTAAGGTGTCAAATGTATTTCTGGTTTTTCTGCCATTCAGTAGGTGGCTAGTGCATGCTGATCATATTCAATTTCTTGTTTTCAGTAGTTTATATACTAGGTTTTTAAATTGTTGTCATACTCAAATTTGGATGCTTGTGATCATTCATACACATTGAAGTAGCTGTAGCTTATGTTGCAGTTTAGTATGATGAAGGGTTCATTTACCTTCAGATGGCCTCTTACTTTTCAAACCTTAAGAGGATCTCATTTTCACTTGCCTTTTTGCAGCCTATTGGGAATATAGCAGAAAGATTTCATGCTTTATGCTTGAAGGATAGTGGTGTCTTATATGAGGATCCCTATATTCAGGTTTATACCATATCTTTTTGGTTTAGTTTTCAAAAAAACTTCCCTTTTCAGACTTACTATTGAGAACTGAGAAGTCCTACAATCCCTGAAGTTTTCTTTCAATAATTTCAGATTGGCATTAAAGCTGACTGGCGTGCTCATCAAGGACGTCTTGTTCTTTTCCTGGGGAATAAAAATACATCTCCACTAGTTTCAGTTCAAGCTCTTATATTACCTCCTTTGAATTTAAAAATGGAACTATCATTGGTACCTGATACTATACCTCCACGGGCACAGGTAAATGTAACATCAGATTCTCCTGTAGTTGTACTTAATTCACGTCTCTTCCTTTCAAAAATATTTCCATTTCTTATGAAAAAAATATTTCTTGAGTTAGGTTCAATGTCCTCTTGAAATCATCAATCTTCGGCCAAGTAGGGACGTTGCAGTGCTTGATTTCTCCTATAAATTCGGGACCAATGTGGTAATATTCAGAAAAAAAAAAACTTTAGGACCTCTTTTTTAAATATATGCCATACAATAAATTCATGTAAGATACTTCTTTTTCACTCTTACAGGTCAATAATAAGCTCCGCCTTCCTGCTGTCATAAATAAGTTCCTTCAACCCATACAATTGTCTGCTGAGGAATTTTTCCCTCAATGGAGATCATTATCTGGTCCACCTTTGAAGCTTCAAGAAGTGGTAATACTACTAGTCAAAGTCTAATATGCCTATTGATATTGAGCAGTTTTAAGTGTTGTCAACTCTCATTAACTTTGCTGCTAAGTTGCAGGTTAGAGGTGTAAGACCACTTCCCCTAATGGAATTGGCGAACTTATTCAACAGTTGCAGAGTGATGGTTTGTCCAGGGTTGGTAAGTTCTTCCAGTTTTTCAATCTGAACCATCTTTTCAGATTCCTGTGCGATGAGTCTCTGAGCGGTTTGAGGCTATTGCAGGATCCGAACCCAAACAATCTGGTTGCGAGCACAACCTTCTATTCAGAGAGTACTCGGGCAATGCTGTGTCTGGTAATTAATATATATCTATCAGTGTCACCTTTCTGAGAACCAGTTCACATAGACTTAGCATACATTTGGAATGTTTGCTCAACAACTTTGGTTGTGTGAAATGGATATGCTATTTTAGTTATCTTATTACCGTTGCTCTTTTCCCATATCTAATCTAAAGTCGACTTTTGATTGGATCAATTGCTAAATTCCTTATATTGCCTATGTATGCATATCCAGGTAAGAATCGAGACTGATCCTGCAGACAGAACACAGTTACGTATGACAGTTGCCTCAGGGGACCCTACATTAACATTCGAGTAAGAAAGTCATCTGTTAAGATGGAACATACTTTAGCAGGACTGCAATCCATCTACCTTTGTACCTTGGGAATCCTCTTATTATTCAATGCTTCTCTGTGCAGGTTGAAGGAGTTCATCAAGGAACAGTTGGTCTACATTCCCGAGGCTTCTCATGGACCCACACAAGCACCTGCCCCAGCTGTACCACAGGCCCCAGTGATACCACCCGATGATCCCGCTGCTATTCTAGCAGGACTACTATAATAAACTGAAATGTCGAAATCAAGTAAATGCCTTCCATAAGCTTCAATTATACAGAGGATGTCCAGTGACTCCCTCCGAGAGGTGAAAAGTAGGACCACATTGGTGATGCAAGGGCTGGCCTATTCCAGCGCGAGGTAAGATTTGTAATTGGGGGTTTTTTGGTATGGGAATCCAGTTTTTCGGGCATATTTTGAGATTCATTTTGGGCACATCTTTATTTGTTAGACAGTGTTATGATTACTGTCGGTTTACTTACTCTTATTTGCGTATTCTGATGTGTATCTTGATGCTTTGATTTTTCACCCACACGGTTTTTATTTTCTTTTAGAAGAGTCACAGAAGAGTATGTGTAGGGGGCAGCGTGTAAGATATGAAGTCCATGGAGTTAAGAAACCAGTTTGTATCAGTGCTTGCCATTTTCTTGTCAATTCGATAGTTGTTATGCTTTCATTAAAACTGTGTTATTGGAAGGAGAAAAGGAATGTGAGCTGGATTTCATTTTTGACTTCACTTTCATTGCCTATTTCTGTGCTTTTTTTATTCTGTTTTTGTTCAAATGCACTTCATATTCCACCTGATAGACCTGCTATTATACTGCTTTACCAGTATTTCTGTGTTTTTGTCTTGGGGTTTGTAAGTTCTATTACATTAAAAAGCAGCTGTGCCGCCTGCCTGCATGGAGAAAATATGGACCAGAGTCCTGACATATCGCAGCATCAGACATAGCCGCCATTGACGCAAGGCTCTCTCTTCCAGGACGGTACGTATAAGATTTCTCCGAGGCCCAATAGGCCCATTGTAAGACAAACTTCCGCTTTTTATTGGGCCGTTATGGTACCGGGCCTTGTCAGTTCTTAATAATGAAGGGCGTTCTACGAATGTTATTTTTTTTTTCAGATATTCAATGATTTTCTCCAAATAAAAAGAAAAGAAATTTGGGTTGCCAAACTTATAGTCTAACATGTTTTTACGGGTTGGAACTTTTGGAAGCGAGAAAATTAAGTTGTAAGACCTTCAAACCTCGATATTTCATCCTCTGTTAAAGTTATGCGTATTTCAACAAATCGACTCTAACATTATTTTTGAATGGCGGTAAAATGTCTGTATTTGAATTATAATAAAATTACTTTGCTAAGTTATTTGTAGGGGTTATAATTTTTTTTATTTAAATTATTCTAATACTTCTTATTCTTTCTTGTATATATAATATAATTTTTTTTATTTAAATTACCTTATTATACCGTGCGCAACCTACAACATATTTAAAGAATGGAATTAGCTCACATCTCAGCTCTAGCTTGGATATTGAATTCGTTTAACTAGCCTATACCCCAAATATTTCTCTTAACCATCTAGTATGATTTAGCTCTGAATATTGAATTCGTATTACTAAATAGCTCACATTCTAACTAAATAGCTCATAACTTATATATTTCTCTTAACAAGCTAGTATAATTTATCTATTAATATTGAATTCGTGTTACTAAGTAGCTCACAATCTAAATATTTTTTTAACCAACTAGTATTATTTGTTAACTTATTACTCGTACTATACCGTACAAGTACATTGCCTCGCACCCACTCACTCACACATAAATTGGGATAACTCAGAAATTAAACAGGCACTGACTACCTACAACTAGTATGCATATAATAATACACCCCAAATGTACGGTAGTCTTCTCATCACTCATTTGCCCAACAATATCTACTCGGATCCCAAATATATATTACCACTAATTATCATTTTAACGATCTACTTCTCTATGATTATTTATGCTACTTAATATTGTAATAATAACGGCCAATTTCACTTTTTTAATTGAGTAAACATTTGTAAATTAATAAATATGGGTGGGCAAATTTTCCATCTCCAAAAAAATCACTCCGATCTCCTATTACAAATATTCTCAATTTTTGTTTGAACAAATATAGGAGTAACGTATATACTCTATTACAATCGACAATATCGTCTCGCAACTGAATATCTAATTACATGAGTTCATTACCGCATTATTGCCACTAATTAAACTATATAATTTACACGTACGACTCCATTCTGTTATTTATTAAATTTACTAAATTATTTTTCGATTATCTACAGTTTTAAGAGTCTTTCACTTTTTTTAATCCTTACTAACCTCTTAATCAATTCATTTTTTTGTTTTAATTTTACATTTTAGTTTAACGTTTTATCTCCATATTTCACTTCGAAATTTAATTTAGTCTGATTAAATTAGAATTTCATTATTTTATAATATAAATGTATACATTACTCGATAAATAAAAGAAGATAACATTTTATTTTATATGTTGTTCCGTTATAGTATTAATATAGTTAAGGGAATAGTATAATATTATTGTAATATTTGTAGATGTATTTATATATGTTTAATAAAATATTTACAATAATAAATATTATAAGTTCATACGAACCTATATGGATTAATACCCGAAGATAAAATTTAATAAAAATGGTGTATTTTAACATGATGTATGAAATATAATTTATTATATATTATATTTTCGTAAAAGTAAATAGTGAGAAATTAATATAAATAAAATAATTAATAAATTAATGTCTAAAATTATTTAAAATGGTTGAAGAATAGCACAACTGAAAACTACAATAACAAACTAAAGTACATAAATAATATTAAAATAAATATTTAAATTAATTGAATATATACGCTAAAAAAGGAAGAAAATTATTAAATATAAAATAAGTTAAATGAGAACAATATTTTAATAGAGGTGAATAAGTAATATATATAAAAATTGACTATTTTTTCTTTATATGAAAAAAATTAAGTTGAACTTTAAGAGGTGAGATTTTAGGTTCAATATAATAAGTATATTAAAATAAGAGAGTGTTAAAATAAAGAAAATATATGTTAGAAGATGAATTTCACTATTAATATAGAAAATAATAAATTAATCATGTCAATATTTGAATTAACTTAGTTTAAATTGAATAAATATATTTAAAATAATAAGTTAAAATTATTTAAAATTTTGATATTTAAAAGAAGAAAATTGAATTAGATTAAGTTTTTTTTCAAAAATATCAGAATTTCATTTTTTTTAATTAAACTAGAAGGAAATAATGGAGATTGTGAATGAATAATATACGGTAATGGGGTGGAACCTAATTCGTATAATATTGTTGTGATAATTTGATAATAAATTTATATAATGGGAGGAAATTTATATAATTTTAATAAAAATTTTACGTTAATATTTACATTAATTATTATTATTATTATTATTATTATTATTATTATTATATATTTTGAATTATAAATATTATTATAAATATTTTATTTAATTATTATATATTATTTATTTATTTTAGAATATAATGCCTTCCAAGTTTCTGCACTATCTCTATATTTGGAAATAAAAATCTCATAGTATTAACCAAAACCACTGCCATGAATATAATAACATTAAATATATAAATAGCAAATAATTCACAAAATTTCCAAATAAAGTGGTTTCTCATAAATTAATTATTTTTACAATGTGGGAAATATCCTAGAAATCTTCAAAATTAGAAACCCTAAAAAAACAGATTTTTTATACCATATAATTCATATAATGACCCTAAAAAAGATTTACAGAAATTGAAATTATAATGGCAAGTAAAAAATTAGAGAAATATAATAAATCATATACTAGGAATTTATTAATTAATATCTATTAATATTATTTTTAATAATTTAATTATTCCAATTTTCTAAATATGCATGCGGGATCATAATTTGCATTAGCAATTGACCTTTGTCATTATAATAATTAACATATAATCTACAATATTTTTACTATAATTAATTAATTTTTACTATAATAAATAATATATTTTTTATTATTTCATTCTATTAATTCAGATAAGTGCTATTTTTAGTTTTCATATTCTTTGATGTTGCATTGACTATAATAATAATTTTTTTAGTTTTTTTATTTAGTTGAATTGACAAAGAGTTAAACTTTCAAATAAAATCCAAAATATTTTTTTACAATAAAACCCCTCAAATAAGAAAAAATTAACACTTACTCTCATTATTATGTACATATTTATGGGCTGATTTGTTAGAAAAATCTATGGGATACCAAAGTGTAACAATATTTCATTTTTAGGGTATTTTTTGTTGGAAAAAAATACTTCAAATATCCAAATATTACCTTGAATATTATTGGGGAAATAAAATTTTAGTTATTGTGCTATTATGTAAATTAAATATTTTAGGGTTAAATTATTTTGGAAAATAATATTATGGGTGAAATTATTGGAAACTTACCATAAAAACTAAACTATTAGTTAACTCTAATAAATACATCAAAAATTGTAATTTACAGAAGGAAAAATAGGTTTAAGCAAAGCAAAATCTCCATTGTCAATTTAAAAAAAAAAATTTTGCCTTCTGAGTTCTTCATTACTCGAAGTCAAAGCAAGGTGATGTGAGTTCTCTTATGCTCTCTGCATTTTGATATATATTGCTTTGTATTTGAAACGATATCTGCTTTCTGAATCCATGGCGGAGGAGGCTTTTGCCGCGTCTTCTCCTTCCCCTTCTTGTTTATTCCGGCAGCCATGGCGGAGAAGGCTTCATTGTCTTTTTGTTATTATTATTATTCACTGGGTTCTTTATTTTCTTTTAATGGCAGAGAAGAGGATAGGGTTATTGTTTCATGGAGGGCACTAGCAGCAGCGTCGAAATATCTGCGAGCGCGGTGATGGAGAGGGAGCAATCGGTGTCGACGATGCGGGCAGCCTCTCAAGTCACTGATGCGATCATGGCCGGGGTGGGAATGATCCAGACGCCACCCGGTGGCTTCGCTTTTGACGGAGGAATAGGACAGCCCAGCGCTGCACCGATAGATGAGGAGGCTGCTGGCGGCTCTGCAGCCATATCCACGCCCGCGGTGGGGAGAAAGAGAGGGCGGCCGAAGAAGTACGAATTTCTCGAATCCGGTGAATCGCAATCTGATCTGGCTTCTCCGCGACCGAATAACAGAGGCCGGGGGAGGCCGAAGGGCTCCATGAACAAGCAGCCTCTGCCTACTTCCGGTGACTTTCTTCCCTCACCCCCACGCTTCTTGTATAATAATAGATTACCTGCATAATATCAGACTGTTAGCAGAATTATAGCATGTTGTTCAAGATTGTATCTTTTTTCTGTTCTCATCAATGCTACTATAATCGTTGGATCTATACTATTTAATGCCCTAATGACTGTGATTCTGCAACTTGTTCTTTTGAAGCTTGCAATCTTATTGAGACCACCGGAATGGACTTCACCCCTCACGTGACGGCAGTACAAGCCGGCGAGGTACGATGATGATGATAAAATTCTCCAGGTTTTCCTCGATTCCACCGTCAGTTCCATATCGAGATTGCAATTAACAAAATGCTGCATCGGCTACTGGGTTTTGCAGGATATCATTAAGAAGGTAGCTTCATACTCTCATGGCGGCGATTCAGTCCTCGTGATGTCTGCAACTGGTGATGTACTGAGCGTGGTTATCCGACAGGCTGCGCGACCTGATCATGGAAGCACAGTCACAATGAATGTATGGTGGTAGTAGTAGCAGTCTTGATTAGGATCACATCACATTACTTCCCAGCAATTTAAATGCAAATGGCAATGGTATTCACTGATGATGTTGGTGGGGCTTCAAACCCTCCATTATGAACATGCAGGGCACGCTTCAGATACTATCTCTTCAAGGGCTACTGTCATTCAGATCAGGGGTCCCCAGCGGTCTCAACATCCTTGTAGCACAACCCAATGGATATATTTTCGGGGGCCATCTTGCCGGCCCGCTAATCGCAGCCGGTCCCGTTCAGGTAACTTCTGTCCTCAGAATTCACCTTTTCCGATCACCAGAGATCGAAAACATAATGAGCATTCCCCTCTTCACAAGCTAGGGTTTACATTTTGAAAAATTAGGTTTGCATTGCATGCCCTAATCACATAATCCCTTTACCCCAACTAAAATACTATTCGTTCTTGCATCTAGCTATGCCCAGAATCTTGTCCCCAATAGCTTGTTCTTTCCATTCCCAGCAGCTTCTTCTAAACTCATCTTGGATGCCCATTTTGCAGTATATCATAGATCATGTGTTGCTTTTATTGCAGCTTATTTTGGGCACGTTCAAGGAAAACATTCCGAAAGAGAGAAAGATGAAGCGACCCCGGAAGTCTCCCCTATCGGCCCCTAGCGACGCGGCAAAGTCAGATAAGGCATCGGAATCGACTAATCCCAGCAATGCTTTTGATGGAGCTCTCTTGTCCTGTGATGTAAGCTGCAAGATACCTGCATCAGCTGGACTGGAGGAGTTGGCACCTGGTCCATCTGGTCATGCGTCCGAAGACCATTTCCCTCATGACAACTGATAAGTATATAGGCTAGTTATTCTTCTTATGTACCTACTTGAATGATCTCTTCATGTTGTTTGATAGAGGAGCCAGTAAGCAAAAGAGAGAAAATTCCCATTCACTCTAATGGGATACAGTCTTATTGCTGCTGCTCATTGGATTTTGGTCCCTTCAGCCACTTGTACTCGCATGCATGATGAGTACACATTGATAATATAGGGTTTTTGTTGATTTCATATTATTCTGAATTAGATAATAATATTTTTTTATTTTCTTTATTATCATGTAAAAATATTATATTTAAATTGACAAAGAATAATCATAATCATCAATATAAAGCATACCCTTAATGATATTACACCTTACTTTTTAATACTTTAAGCTTATAGGTGTGCTATTGCACATTCTCCTTTTTCTGCACACACTTCCAATTTTTTATTGCATGTGGGAGGGAGGCATCCAGCCAAATTATTTCAACCCTTTTCTTGTTTAGCATTTCTTTTTCATGGAAAAGAGCAAAAAAAAAGTGTCGGTCGATCTGTTCAATAATTGCTTCTCTGGCCTTGCTGGCCTTGTTGGGATTATGCCCATGACCATGATTGCACATTATCATAATCTAATGAGTTGAAGGGTCAATTCTTGGATCCGATGCCCATTGCCCACATGATTCTAGTCCTCTTAGGGATACAGCTTCAACACCCCCCAAATGATTCTAGTCCTTTGCTTGTTAGATTGACATGTGATTGCTATTTCACAGTTTAAATTGCACGGTTTGATCCTATTGTCGGATCCTATGTGGACTGTGAAATGGGTGAAGGATGGTTGGAATTGTGCTAAGAAGCCAGAGCTCAATAAGTGCACGTTTCTCATATGCCAATGCATATTATGAACATAAGATGCTTAGACAAGAAGGTCAAACGATGATGCTGAGTTGGCATATTTGTCGATCCCCAAGCCAACGCACACTCCTTAACTTGTAAGGGGAAGAGTGTCGGTGCTCATGACTTTCCCCTCACTCTCAGCTAGCATTCCATCTCTATCACCATACCAACCAACTGTGTGACTGTGTCTTGGTCTGAGCCTACCCTTTCTCCATCATCCATGTTTGTGGTCGGGCTCAGCTCGACTATCTCTTAGTGACCTCGCAAGAACACCCACCCGCACACCTTATGCCCATAAAATATACACACCACGGTGGCCGATTAGAAAACTTGTTGTTGGCAAGCTGCCATCAAGCACACGGAGAAAGGATGATCGATGGCATGGAAGCCCAATACCCGTCCAAATTAAGGATTAATTCCATGTGAGGCAACGTGAAGGGGAAGTATAATCAAGTTTTCTTCTGCCAATCAATTGTTTCCTCTACACACCATCTCTCCCAACCCTATATCACTATTTTCAACATGACTCAAAGACCAATTTGAGGTGGGTCAAATGTGGGATCTTGCCTTTGGTTTCAAGGAGATTAGATACCCAAATGTGTCGTTGCACCTACTACTACTACACCCATCAATAGAAGGAACAAGTTGGGGTGACTAATAATGATATGACATCAAAAGTCATCCTCCATGGAGATTTTAGACAGTTCTCTAATTGGGTAGGTATTAAGATCTAACAAAGAAAGGATGACTTTCAAATCCACATTTACTTCACTCTTTTTTTAATGGCTATATGGGGGTGTTAGTCACTTGGCCATAAGAGATTATTAACTAATTAATTTGGTTAATTAGATATGATTAAGCCAAGGATTAAGACTAACTAACACCCCATTAATGTATATGTGTGTCTCATTAAAGGATGATGCCATCGACCATACTTTCTTATTTTAATTATTGACTATTTGCACCATAGTTTAAGACATTATTAAAAAGTCATATGCCTAATGATATCATTATCCCCTAATGAAATCACTTAATTAAAGTGTAACTAAAATTATACACATCTAAGTCAATGAGACAAATGCTAGTTATTCCTCCCCAACAGCTCCACATAAAATTAATTGATTATGATTAGTCAAATTCTAATAAAATTTCAAATACTATATTTATACGGAAAAATATTTAATGAGAATCAATTTCTATAATATCAATTTGATAAAATAGTCAACTATACATCCATTCCAAACCAATTTGATAGAGATAGTAAAAAACTTTAGGTAATTGATGAAGATAATAATAATGAATTGAATAAAATAAAATAAAAGTAATTTAAGTATATAAAATTTAAAATATTACATAAATATAAGTAATAAATATTAGTCTAATTTTATTTACTCTAAATATTGTATTAAAACCTATTAGAGATTATTGATCTATTTATTTATATAAAAATTACTCAAATTTAGGGGTCATAATCCAAGGGAGTAAGATGAAGAGAGAATGTCATTAACTAGTAAAAGATTGCATTACAATCTTTAATAATATGGAATAAAAAGGAATAGAATATGCTGAATGAATATTCCATTTTTCATGTATTGGACATAAATGGACAAGACAAAAAAAATATAACACATATATTACAGCTGGCTGCTGACAAGCATGTGTTGTTTTGTTTAGTGTGTGCCTGTGAGGACCGGTCAGTGAATCGATCCATGGAGAGGAGAAATTCAATCACTGACATTAAGTTCTACGATTTCCACTTGCCCAATAATTGATTGATATAAACGGTGGTGGTGAGATGACCCAGCAAGAGAGCTTGGACTAAGACAATTGCCATGCCATTACTTGATGAACAGCTGAAGTGCATCAGTACAGCTTAAGTCTATGAAATGAATTTGTTATTGGAAAAGAGGACTGTCGGTTGGGAGGTCAAGAAATTAAGGGCCAAACATGCATGCATGGCATACACATATACTAAAAGGTAAGGCATAATAGGGAAAGAAGCTTCTCCTCCCATTAGTTAAATGGTGTATTTGATTAGTCTACTAGGGACATGCTTGAAGGCTAATAGTAGACTTAGTATAATAATATGTCACACATATAATTTGTATATATATAGATAGGTGCCTTGAAGATCACATGGCTGATCAGCTGAATTTGCTCGGAGATAATATTCTCCCATGGCAACTCGCCTTTCTTTTAACTTGCAAAAAAGACTTATCTCTTTTTTTAGCTAACTAATTTGACTAAACCCCACTTAATTTTGTATGGTTTCAAGTATTATATTTAGTATGGTTGTATAATAAGTAATTTAGCTCATATTTATTTAAATTTTATAAACTTATAACATTTCTATATTTTATTAAATATTTAATCATATTTTTAATAAATTTATTAATTATCAATATTTTATATTAATTTATTATTCAAATATTTGATCAAATAACACACTAAAATGGGTCTATTTATCCCACCTATAATACACATGGGACCTACGGAGGGCACGGGTCCATCTGGATACTAAGATGCAAGCCCTACCATATCGCATTGATAGATATGACTAAAAAAACTATCTAATTTTTAGGCGACAAATCAAAGATACTTTGCTAAAACAAGGTATCTCTTACCAATGGAGCTATAAATTCAATGGCTACCCATATCACCATTAAACATAAATCTATGTTTTTCTCCTACAAGACAACAAAAAATGTGGGGTACATGTCACACTTCTTTGGTTCCATTTATGTAAGCATGTTAGGTATCAAATATTTGGCCTTTTTCATAAATAATAATAATAATATAATTTATAAAATAAATAAATATTCAATGAAACTTTTAATTAAATATAAATTTAATAATTTATTAACACATAATACAGTCGGATCACCAAAATTCTTAATTATAAAAAATTTACTATTTATACTGAAATTAGAAAATATCAATAACATTTACTAAAATAAATAAGTATTATAGTTTATAATAGTTTACCATTTACAATTTATTACTTTTATTTAATATTAGTATAAAACACTCTTTAATACACCTCTTTAGTCGAGTAATAATAAATTTAATACTGATAAATATGTTATTTTTAAAATTTAAAATCATCTAAACAACCCTAAAAATTATAGGATAATTTTATATTAAATGTTAATCAACTATACTTATTTGACTAATACCCACTTAATATTTAGTAATCCATTTCTCTCAAAAAAATTTCACTTTGGCAATATATGATCTCGGGAGTCTATAAAATTTTGATCAATTTTATTTAAATTAGTCAACATAATATAACATAAAATTCATCGAATTCTCGACTTTTTCCTCCATAAAAATGATCTCCAACTCCCCTTTTCACTTAATTTTTGTAAAATTAAATTAGTAAACTATATCATTTACCATTTTTTTCTCAAAAAAAACAAATTATGGTACAAAATAATCACATTAAAACGGTTTGCTTCTATATTTGTATTAAATAAATAATTATAAATTAAGATATTAATGAGAAAATTATCATAAAAGTTAAAAAGATTCAGTCACAATCATACAAGGCGAATGGGAAGTTTGCTCTCACATGGCTATAGTCTAGTCTATAGAGTATCCTTTGTCAGCCAATCATGTGCGCCCAAATTAAATTAAAATTAAAATTAAAAAAATAACATATCATATAATTAATAATTTATAATCAATTAGTCCACCTTAGATTGAGTCCAAAGCAAATTGCACAGTTTACTTGCACTGCACTTTGTTCTATTCCATGTCATGTCTCCCTAATTTTGTTGTAATTAATCTCCATTTTGTCTCATTAATTATCACAATTATAAGTTAATCTCCCCACTCTAATAATTTAATTGTCTTAATTAGGCACGCAGACAAGCCGTGATTTGTGAGAACGCCAAGCGGACCATACCGCCTTGATTAGTGGATGTCGTCACATAATAAATCACGGCTTGCTTGGAACATGCAAATATTTCCATTAAAATCAATTTTATATTCAAATTAATTTTAATATAATCAATCTGTTCAAAGGTGAAGATACCCAAATAGAAAAAATTTTGGGCAATATACCGCAATTTCATCCGAAAATTAGTGATCAAATTGGGTTGAGCTTGATGGCCAACAAGAAGACCCCACTTAGGGTTACAATAAGGTCTCATGACCCCAATAGTCGGGAAAATTGAACCTGAAATCACTCCAATGTGGTGCTAATTAGATCCAATAATGGAAGCTTCAATTAGTTTAGTAGTCCAATAAATCTCTCTGGGTCCACTTTAGCTGCAAAAGAATTCAAGAATGAACATCACTTTAAGCATATGAACACCAAAAAAGATGCCATGGAAAAGCAAGCTAGAGCAAAGATCTGGATCCATGGATATAAGACTCAAATGTCTCTGGTTTGAGTGGAGTTTTACCCTGGAAGAAGAGATGTTGACCAGGTAGAGTGTATTATAATAAGGTGGCTGACAGAGAGGATGTTAGTATTTTGAGACAAGGCATTTAACATGGCTTACTTGTGTATATGAGTTGTCTTTGTGTCAGAGCTCTTTCCATGTACATGTACATGTACATGTACATGATGTATTTCCATCTAAATAATCTCCATCCATCCTTTCTCTATAAAAAAAATGATATTCTTCTTCTTCTTGTTCTTCATCATCATCATCCTTCATTTTTTGCATAAAGGGCTTCTACAATCATCCTATGAAGCAAGCACTACACCATTTTCAACTTCAAAACCAATAGATCATGCTCACTTCTCACCTCTTACAATTATTTACTACCCAAAAACCAGTGGGGATCTATTAGTGATTTTCGAAAATAAACTAAAATGAAATAATTAGAGTGGGATTGGATGGACTTTTGTGCTATTGGGATGTGGGATAGAGGACAAAGTTTGTTTGTCTTTGACCCAAGGGAAGGAGCCTCGAGTAGTGAGTGCCATTAAGTGCGCATGGATTGAATGGCTTTTCCAAGGAAAGGAAGGCATGGAAGAAGCAAAATGAACACTTTGTACCCTTTCTCTGGTTTTCTTTGGATTTTTGGGAGTTTTTTTCAATACTTTTTTTTCATCATCTTTGGACCAAATTTGTTGAATTATGTTGCTCTTCAAATGGATATAAAGTAATGGCCAAAGCAACATTTGGTCTATAAAGTGACATTAGTTCACCAAACCCACATTTTTCCCTCTATAGCCAAGCCAAATGTATCCTAAACACACACTCTCATTAATTACCAAAGTCATCCCTCTCACCCTTCTATGCCATTTGAGGCTCATGTGCATGAACACTATGTGTAAGGCCTTAAATGTGACCAACAACCCAACTCAACCCTCTTAAATGTTATCAATTCAATCATTTCTTGAATATTGCAACATTCATATATCATCAAATATTAAAGTGGTAAAATAAGAGGAAAAAAATTGGGTCTTGAAGTTACATCATTTTTTTTGGTGCAAAAAAGGTTGATGTCATTTTTCATTTAAAAAATAATTTATTTTTTATAGATTTCACATTACAAGATTACCAATACAAGAAGCAAAAGGTTGACTCTCCATGGTAACCAGATCTAAGAAGCAAAGGCATTAATGTCTCATAATTCATTGACCAGAGATGGATAAGCAAGTCTGCCTACAACTCCGCCACTATTTCTGCCTTGTGATGAACACCATCTTTCCTTGGGATGGGGATACTGTTTCCTCATTCGCGCCGTGTGATTTGAGCAAAGCTCATGGCAGTCATCCTTATCTCCTTTTTCCTTTTATCTTTCTAGTAGGCATGCCATTACCAAAAAAAAAAGTTGAAATTTCAAATAATATTATATATGTTTTTAATTTCCATTTAAATAAGAATAATTTATTTTTTTGACAATTTTGGGCCAAATTTATGCATCAAGGAGGTCCTGAAAACCCCTAAATGGGATCTACAAATCACAAAATTGCAAGCAGGGCAGGATAGGGCAGGATAGAGAGACACCCAGGAGTGTACCGTACATAGACATCATCATATGGGGGTGGGGGGGGGGGGGGGGGGGGGTGGGTTGTTTGGCAGCACATATTAGTAGGCTCAATTGGGTCCAAATGCTAATAATAAGATGTTTGCAATAAGTGAATTAGGCATGACTTGACTTCTCTGGAGCAGGGACCAACATTTATGGGTTAATGATGAATGAAGGATCAAGCCAAGTGATACACGGCTGGCTGGTTGGCTGGCTGGGTAAGTTAGTAAATTAGCATAGCATAGCATATCCCCAAAATTAAACTGGAGCCGAAATCATTTAAGATAAAAGGTGGCGGTGAATTGACCGCCATACCCCCCACGGTCATAGCCGTGTTATAATGGGCGCAGCGCAATTATCGTGTAATCAGGGACCCTTTTCGATAATCTAAAAAAGTGACCCCTCCGCATCCTTTTGTAGTAACTAACTCATATAATGTCACAATCCCATCTTTATTATTTATAAAATAATTACTTTATAAAATATTTTCTTGTTTTACTCTTAAATTTGATTGCATTATATTTACTTGAAATTTAATCCAATTATTAATTTTTATAATACAAAATATTATCATATTTATTCATGATTTATTTATAAATAAAAATAATATTATTATTTGTATATTATATAATAAATTTTGTATGGATTTTCTCATTTATCAAAGTTGAAAAAATTGCTCCAAGTTCCCTCAACTAATTCATGTGTGACATTTGGATTAAATATTTCATTCAAGGATGTTTTAAAAATATTATTAGAAAAAACAAAGAAAAAGATTAGGGATTAAAAAATAAATAAATTAATGTATAGAAATTACGAAATTGGACTGGAACTGACTATAAAAGACTCGGGCTATTCTATGTGCGTCCATTGCTCTACGGCTCCACCCACCCCTCTCTCTCTCCCTCTCTCTATCTTCTCAGCCTCTCTCTCTCTGCTTCAGTGCCACTGTGGCTCTGCTTTTCATCTACTTCTGTTAATGGAGGGAGTCACTTGTCGGCACGATCAGTGAGAGCGGACAGAGGAAGGCATCGTAGAGGCTCCATTGCTGAGGGGAGCGAGTTTGTAGAGAGAGATCTGAGGACAGGGTTCATCTGAATCTGAGGATTCCGTTCCGTCATACGCCTGAGCAATTCTTCTCGATTCTCATCTCCTCCCTCTGCATTGCTCCAGATGGCGGATGTATCGTCGGCCAAGGCGCTGATACCGGATTCGTTCATGGTGAGCAGAGATGACATTGCAGGGCAGGTATGGATGATGTGGGAGCTGATTAAGGGCCCGCTGATAGTCCCCTTGCTGAGGCTCTCCGTCTACATTTGCCTCGCGATGGCTGTCATGCTCTTCATGGAGCGTGTGTACATGGGAATTGTCATCGTCCTCGTCAGGCTCTTCTGGAAGAAGCCAGAGGACCGTTATAACTGGAAGGCCATCGAGGAGGACGTGGAGGCCGGAAGCTCTGCCTACCCCGTGGTCCTCGTCCAAATCCCGATGTTCAACGAGAAAGAGGTCCAGTACTCACTTCCTCTGCGTCTGTTGATCTTACGTCCTTCACTTTCTGCGTTTTCTTTTTGTCGATTTCGAAAGCGGTGTTGAAGCTCACTCCATGGCCATAATCTGTGACGACAGGTGTACAAGATCTCCATCGGAGCAGCTTGTGGTCTCTCATGGCCATCAGATCGCCTTGTGATCCAAGTCCTCGACGATTCAACTGACCCTGTGATTAAGGTAAAATCTAGCTCCGTTCGCATCTCTCTCAATCAACGCTGTTGTACTGAATTCTCGAGTGCCGATTGTCATGATAAATACGAATTCGATAATGGCTCCCATTCTGATGTCGGATTCGATTCTGTATTTCATACCGATCTGAGGGTTTTGTAAATGCGGTGGCTGAATCTGAATCTGTATTGATTGTTGCAGCAAATGGTGGAGCTGGAGTGCCAGAGATGGGCGGCAAAGGGAATCAACGTCATCTACCAAATTAGGGAGACGAGAGGCGGCTACAAGGCGGGAGCTCTCAAGGAAGGTCTGAAGAGGAGCTACGTCAAGCACTGCGAATTCGTGGCCATCTTCGATGCTGACTTCCGACCCGAACCCGATTACCTCAAACGGGCCATCCCATTCTTCATCAACAACCCGGACCTCGCCCTGGTCCAGGCCCGCTGGAGATTCGGTGAGCTCTTCCTCCCAATTCCAATTCCAATTCCTCTATTTGACATATTACACTGCATAAAAACCCGAAGAAAACGATCAATTATAAGCGCTGGTAAAAACACCCCCATTAAGGATCTGCAACTGCAAACCCATCAACTCAATACTATACATGCCATCAAAGATCTCTGCCTTCCACTGTAGTGTGTGAAATTTAGAAGTGTCGGTGGCCCTTTTGTCCAGTCCCATCAATTTTCGGCATTTTCATTTTTGTTTGGTATATATTCCCACCAGTCCTTTTCCTACCCCTTTCTTTCCTCCTCCATTTTTAAATTAATACTGGTGAGTTCTACAATGCCGTCGGTGGCGAATACTTTGCTGCTGGTTGCATGGGGGCGGGGTCCGCAGTGGAAAAAAAAAGGCAGGCAGTCCATCAATCACGGGGTTAACTGACCATTAGGGCCCATCACATACACATGCACCACATACCACGCTCTCACTACATCATTAATGGTTTATATTCAATATCTTTTATATGCTTAGGTAAGATCCCGAATCCAAACTCCATAAATCTAACCAAGTCAAAATCAAACTTCTATCTTATAATTAAGAGTGGTCACTTGGAAGCAGACAAACGTGAAGGGTTTGGCTCGTGTACTTCCATAAATCTAACCAAGTCACCCTCATCACTGTGCAGCCCATGTGCCCTCTATTCCACTTGGGTTTGGCTCGTGTGTATAAATAGGAGATTAAATCTGTTAAATGAGAATCTAACATGTATTCTTTTAGTTTGTTAATTGAATAATGGTTATGTTACTAGTTCCATTTTTCCAATGATTTTTTAGGAACTTGAAAATGAGGCATTTTCAAGATGTGTAGACTTAGGTATAAATATTTTTATTTAATATATACATATATTAATAATTTAATTCATAAAGAGATATTTCACTGAACTCATTTTAAAAAATAATTTTATTTGAATTTAGTAATTATTGAAAAACTTACACATAAATTAAGTTTAAAACATATATAAAATTGTGTTTCATTTGGGATTTTAATCGGTCTCCCCTTATTGAAAGTAACACTGTATCAGTAGGCTTAGCTTTAACCCTTTTGCTTGATCCGAAAATTGCAAATCTGATGGGGGAAGGGAAGAATAAAGAGGTGGAGTGTGGAAAGTAGACTAGTTTGGTTCGCTATTACGGGGTGGGTACAGAACCCCCCGGTTAAGCTCTAGATGAGGGTCCGCATCAGATGGAAGTAAAAAAGGTAGGGTAGGATAGTCTTTTCACCCCCACTAAGCTAAGTCTCCAGCTGCTCCCCACGTGCCCTTTTTTTAAGCAAAAACTAATCAAACAGAACGGGCAGCTATTGACTTTTCAGAGATAGTTTAACATTTTAGCTCATAATTAATTAATAAGGAGAATTTTTAATTTAAGGCAGATCGGCCTATTTCCTAATTCCCCTAAAAATAATTTCCCAAATATGAAATATTCACCATGGCATTTATTACCTGCCGACACTTTCGGATAAAAAAATTAGGGGAATTTTTCGATGGAAGAATGTGCCAATGCCACCGCACTGACGTGGCGTATTGCAGTGTCGGTATCACGTGACGGGTCCACCGTGCAAAAAAATGAAGGTTTTTTGTTTTTATTGTCGGGGTTGCAACCGCATTTATCTTTTAGAGATATATATTTTTTTTGGCATACATTTTTGCTTTGATTGATTTATTGGAGCACCATGTCTTGGGCAACAAGACTGTCCCAGCTCATGTGGTACAGATAATTTTTTGTCTGCATGCTAGGGTGATGGAAGTCCGACCATGTTCATCCTATCACTGAGAATCTTGACATCCGACAAACTTCTCCTATAGTTTTAGGTTGTCTAGGCGAAATTTCGTGGGCGAAGAATGGCTCTTGCCCGAGTATGGTCCTTCTGAATGAGGCCAAAATGACACCATTCTTCTGTGTTTGGATTAAAATTTGAAGTAAAATTTGGTTTACTGATTCCTATAATAACATTGCAGTGAATTCGGATGAATGCTTGTTGACGAGGATGCAGGAGATGTCATTGGACTACCACTTCACTGTGGAGCAGGAAGTTGGGTCAGCTACTCACGCCTTCTTTGGATTCAACGGTAAGAATTTTAACTTCCAATGGAAAAATCTTGATGCAACGGTAGAATTCAAATCTTATAAAGGAAAGGAGAGCGAGAGCGGGTAGAGTAAGATGTGGTGACATAGCTATTGTTTTCTTCTTGTCCTGTCTCCTCATTAGTCGTCATGAGCCTGCTGCTGCTTGATTCTGTCTTAGTTTCTGGTTGAAGATGACATTCCCATCTGAGACAAAAACAAATGACCAGTATGGGCTCCGTAAAAGTTGAAAAGTCTTTCTGGGCATCTCATCTGCCATTATTAGTATAGCTCCAAGCATCAAATTTCTTCATATCCATGCAGGGACGGCTGGGGTATGGAGGATAGCTGCCATTAATGAGGCGGGCGGATGGAAGGATCGAACCACTGTTGAGGACATGGACCTTGCTGTGAGAGCCAGTCTCCGTGGCTGGAAATTCGTCTATCTCGGTGATCTTCAGGTATAGTTACGGGCATGTCCTTGGACATAGCAGCAGGTCTGAATAAATATGAACTATAGTGAATGTTGATGACCGACCATAAGTTCTAACGATATGGCAGGCCAAGAGTGAGCTGCCAAGTACCTTCAAGGCCTTCCGGTTCCAGCAGCATCGCTGGTCCTGCGGTCCTGCAAACCTTTTCAGGAAGATGGTGCTGGAGATCGCCAGAAATAAGGTCCGTTTGCCTATACAATCCACATCCACATGAGAATCTCTAACAAACGTAACGTCTTTGGTCAGTGTTTAACTGTTGTCTGGCCTCTGGAAATGTTGTTGCTGCTGCAGAAAGTCAAGTTCTGGAAGAAAGTGTACGTCATATACAGTTTCTTCTTCGTGAGGAAGATCATAGCCCACATGGTCACCTTCTTCTTCTTCTGTGTCGTGCTTCCTCTGACCATCTTGATCCCAGAAGTCGAAGTTCCCGTCTGGGGCTCCATTTACATTCCTTCCATCATCACCATTTTGAACTCCGTGGGAACCCCCAGGTAAGCACTATCATCTAGAAATCAAGCCTCCTGACCTGGTACACCCAATAATAAGCCATTAAATTTCATTTTGTTCTGCAGATCAATCCACCTACTGTTCTACTGGATCCTTTTCGAGAACGTGATGTCCCTGCACCGAACAAAGGCCACCTTCATCGGTCTACTGGAAACTGGAAGAGCCAATGAGTGGGTTGTCACCGAGAAGCTGGGGGATGCCATGAAGAACAAACAGAACAACAAGGCCTCCTCCATCAAAAGACCCCGATTCAAAATCATGGACAGGTAAAAGAATCACTCCCCCTCCCCCTCTTCTTCAGTTCGACTGTAAAACCGACATTCCTCTGGTTCAACCCCGACAGGATCAACCCGCTCGAGCTTTTCTTCGCTGTGTTCCTCTTCATATGTGGATGCATGGATCTCTTGTACGGGAAGCATTACTACTACATCTACCTCTTCCTCCAGACGGTCACCTTCTTAATCACCGGATTCGGCTACATCGGAACCATCGTCCCCTAACTCATCAGGTCGAGAAGAGCAAGTCGGCCAGGCCAGGCCAACCTTCCCCCACCCCTGCCCCCAACCCAAGCAAGCTATATACTGGATTGTGCAACAACAACCACTCAGCTCATTTATTATTTTTCACCAGCTTCAAGTGTGTTAAATTCCTTTTGCAATCTGTATCTTTTACAGGGAGATTCACATCAACCAGTAGAGGGTTATGTGGAAGGAAGAAAACCCCTTTTAAAAAGAAAGACACAAACAGCTCCATGAATTTATTCCTCCTGATCACACAGTTGAATCTCATTCTTGTAATGCTTTTGTTCATCATCAGTCCCACCGCTTTTCTTAATATACATAATAGTCTGAAGGATTACTAAGATAAACTTATAGGATCAGGCAAAAAAGTATGGCTCTCTTCTTTTCTTTTTTTTTTCCCTTTCATTAGACAGTTTGAGATTTCAGTTTTTGGGTTTTCTAGTGTCATCCTTAGTCTATCCACTTTCCCTTCTTAGGGCGGAGAGGTTGTCTGTAACAATAAAGTAGTATGTCAGCTTCAGTTATATACCGTTGTAATGATTTCTATCACTTCTCTTCTCAGTTGAAAGGGAAAAAAATGGGAAGATTTTGCTTTGGAAATTATTCTCTTTCTTTTTTCCCCCTTAAATTTACCCAAAAGATACTTTGTTTGCCATGTTGGTGGCTTGGTGATGATGCACATGAGGACTTGCTGCATTGGATAGATCCCAATGATTTATTGCAAGGTTTAATCCCATAACATAATGATGGTATGCCCATTGTAAAATCATATTAACATCATTAATAAATGCAGACATAATAATGCTAATATTAATAATTTATTAATGCAATATTAAAATAAAAGTATTATAATGTGTAGATAATACGATGCTATGAACTCACAATCTCTTGTATTTAAGTAATTAATTATGACCTCAAACATAGTCATTATTTTTTTCTTCTTATTTTAGATAAATTAAATATGATATATCTCTAACATTTAAGCTAATATAATAGTTATATATTCATTATATTATAAATTAAATTCTACCATTTAAAATTAGTGTGTTAAAATATTATATTTTAACTTTTTCACTTACGTCTATAAAAAATCATTATACACTTCAAATACTAAACTAATAAGGGTAATATTCAACTTTTTATAAATTATAATATTTTTATATTTTACTTCATATATAATTTATATATACTTATATTATTAACAATAATTATAATTCAAATATAATTTTAATTAGTATTTTTATAATCCGATAGGATACTAACTGAATTTTTCATAAATGATGAGATACTTTCCTATCTCACTAACTTCATATTATATATAGAAATTATAATTATTATAGGGATGGAATAAACTTATATTTTCTTAATGTAATGTAACATGTTTTTATAAACTCATCTTTATATTTACTATATATTTTATAGACACACATGCTTTGAAAGGTGTGATGACACTAACTTTTAGTTTATAATACATCAATTTGTGACCACTACAATTTGAGAATGGATATCTGGTATCCAAAATTTCTTTTAATAAATAATAGTCATGTGATGTGTATGATACAACTTAAAATTTATAAATATTTTTCTAGCTAGTTTATAACAAATCACGTTCTATATACAACTATTTCTAATTTATTAGATGACCGTGCTACACAATTTATTATAAACAGCTAGTAGTGGAGTGGGGCATCATTTTCATCAACAACAGCCCATACATCTAGAACATAATCTAGATCTTTATTGCGACATGACTTACTAAAACAAGAAAAAAAGGGTAAGGGAGGGGTAGAAAAGAAGACCCTCATGCAAATACTCAGATGACAGGGCTGAATAAATGTATAGGTAAGGAAGAAGGAAGAACACCATATGTACACAAGGAAGGTGCTGAGGGGTTCTTCGCTGTGACAGCGACAATTGAAGAACATAGGGACCACCGAGAGATCTATATAGAGAGAGTGTGTGAATAGTGTTGATAGATCTTCTACTGTTTGGTGCGATCCTCAAGCATTTAGTAGGAAAAGAAATGCATCCGACATATTGTCTGTCCAATTAAAAGGGTCAAAGAAAAAGGAAGAGGGGGGACAAAGTGTGACATGTGAGTTGGACCAGGGTGGATCATGATGGATGAACCAACATCAATAACTTACACTAGTTGATTCCGGAGAGATGTCAATCATCAGTGAATGGCACCTTCTCTATGCTGGGTGTTAGCTAGGGTTTTGGAACTAGCTAGCACTGTCTCACTGCAGCAGCTGTCTGTGTGAGGCTGAGCTCATTAGTACGAAGGAAGAAGGAAAAGTGGGTCTAAGAATGCTCCTTTCATCTCTCTTCAAACCAGAATGAGTAAATAAACAGGCCTCAATTATTTGATTGTAAAGGCAAATTCATACCCTACTGAGAACATGGCTGTCCCCATTACACGTGTCTCCCAGCCCCCTCTGGCTCGCATGTTCACCTCTTTCGTGCGCACATTCCCTAATCATATTCCTATTAAACAATGACAGTCTGCACATTTTCTCATCAAAATAACACACCAACTTGGATGTAGTTTGATTTACATGGGTGAAACTTATATATCCTTGAAATAACGAGAAAGGTGGGCAGACGAACTAAGATTCACTCACTCGTAGATCTCGTGGCTATTTCTTATTGATAAAAAATCAAGACTAAAGCTATACACACTCTCACTCCATTGTGCGTGCCTATTTGAAGTATAGTTCTCATATCTTAGTTTACTCATGGCTGGGCAGGGCAAGTAATGCAGTAACCTTGGGCCAGAAGCACTGACCGTGCATAAGATGAGGTGCCGGAATTTAGGTCTATTTACATGAGCTTCTAATCAATTTCAATGGGCCTATTGAGCAAGCCTAATTAGATCTAAGGAAGAGATGGACCTATAAGTAGACCAGCAGGGTCCCAAAATGCTATCAGAACACTAAAGCCTTGATAAAGGCCCAATTCAGGTTAATGAAAACAGCCATGCCCACCGACCCAAAAGAGAAAAAGAAGATTAAACAAATGAAATTGAAGACCCGAGAGGTGAATTCTGTCATAGAGTAAATAACTGACAAGTTAAGTTAAATCATACCCGTAGTGTAGCAAGATCCAAGAGACTCTGGCATGTTCTATGGTGTACGCTCAATAGTATTGGTAGGAGTATTGTCTCCTTTCTTGCCATAAGAAACTGCATTCACAGCCAAGAGCAGCAACAATTAGAGGATATACTTTTGAGGACTAATCAGCTGACTACAGAAGTATGGATCATAGAAACCCATTTTCATTCACCTGTGTCTGAGAGACGCAGTTCAACAGAATAATGATATGATCGCACTCGGATGTGAGGAAGGACAGTCTACAGATTTGCAATCAGAATAACCCTTGGAAGGATAGAATCACCTCTTCTTTCCCTGTTTCAGAATATTCATTCCACGGACAATGATAATCTAAACCAAAAGCCTCCACAACAGCACCAAACTTCAGAGTCCGGCTTGACAAAACAAGAAACCAGAAAAGGCCAAACCGACCAGGAGATGATGGGGGACGTAAAACCGGCAATTCAAAAACTTGTCCCAAATGTTTAAGAAGGCCAATGACAGCTCCCAAGCGAAGATTGAGAGAGAGAGATATAAATTATTTACAGGTGTTGATCATAAATTAAATGGATAAATGTAGCATGTTTCATCATATAGAGCATTTGAATGTGTTGATTGACAAAAAGTACGATGGTATATACTCCATAAAGTAATTTGGAATATTGCATCTTGCAATCTTGATCAAAATGAATAATTTACATATTAAACTATCCTTGCGGTTTTCTCAGGAAATGCAAGTAGATTCTGGCCCGTACGATCACCTCGAGAAGTCCATGAACTTGAGCCAGTTAAAGCCCGTCTTGATGGCCTCTTTGGAGCAGGGACTGCCCGGCCCAGCCACCGCGGCGGCTACCTCCGTGTTGGCCTCTGGAGGCCTCCGATGATAGAGGAAGAAGTTCCGAGACCCCAACGTTATCAGCTCCGCGTCTCTCCTTATGCCTGGCCCACCGAAACAAAACCAAACCAAATAGAATCATCAACAATCGGCTCCGTCGCTGATATACACGCGTATAATTTCTAAACGAATTCCCGAAAGATATTAGGAGATGAAGATCAGGATGGACGATGGCGAGATGGAGGATATCGAAGGAAGATGAACTTACTCTCTAAGCTAAACTGCGAGTAATGGAGGTCGAATCCGGCTGGATCAACTGTAGGCAGCACCGGTCGCCGTCCCTCCCTCAGGTACTGTTGCACGGTTTTGGCGATCAGATCTCCGACGGTTGAATCCGACGTGATCACCGCCTGAACAGGCCCCACGCTCCCCTGTACGGTCACGTTGAGAAGTAGCTTCGTCAATCGTGGCCTCTCCTCCTTCGTCCCTGCGGAAGACGACTGGATCGAGAACGCCGTGGACCGCAGGTCCGGAACCGTCTTCGGCCGTCGCAATTGCTTCGCCGCCTCAGTATCCATCATGCTCTTTCCGTGGTACGACGATGCCTTCTCTGTCAGCCTCCCCCTCCGGCTCTGGTCTTTTCCAGCCTCCACTCCTCTCCTGTGAATCTTCGAGTTCGGCATCAAAATCACAGCAAATGAAAACACTACACAACGGAAAGGCTCCAATCCAGATCACCTCCCCACCTCACCCCAGTCGACGGTATCGGAAGAACCTCGGTCTGAGGAAAGCAAGAGCATAAGAAAACCACCTTCTTCTCTCCGATTTCTGGTCTCCAGAAGCTACCATACCCCCCAAGAAGCGAAAAAGCAGGGAAACAGATATCAGCGCCACTAGCGAGAAGCCTGAGAAGATATATATGGCAGAAGAAGAGGCAGAGAACCTCTGGCGGTTATGTCAAGATTTATATATCAGTCCCAATGGAGAAAGTATCCGGCGCATCTAAACCTACCATATTTATAAAGAATTATTTTCATAAAATTTATTTCATATTTTAATATTTTTATTAATTTTAGAAAATAAAGTTTATTAAATTTTGACTGGACGACAAAACATGGCGGCCGAAGAGCAGTGTATATGGAATGACGTATCAGATGCCTCACGTGGTCTTTTATGGGGATTGGCATGTATGCAAGCATCACTAAAGGGACAAAAGGGTCATTTCAGCTTGACGGGATAACAGCACGCGCCAATTCTGTTAGATACACTTGGTGCAGGTTTTATCCAAATTTTTTAATATTAATATTATCCGAATAATAATATATCAAACGATATATTATATAATATATCCAATTAATCCTAATAATTTTAAATTAGTAATATTTTACCGATTGAATTATTATTATTATTATTATTATTATTATTATATATTTTAATTAATTTTATCTATCATACCACATTGGTATATTTTCTTAATCCCATTACGGTAATATTTATATTTAATTTCACAAATTTCAACTTTCTCCAATTAAGGAAAAAAACTCCCTTCAATCTATTATGGATTTCTCTATCATATATGGTAAAATTATTAGTATTTTCCTTATTTTTACCTTGCCTTGATCATTTATATTTAAAATTTTTATGGTAATTAATATGAGCAATATATGGTTTCTACTTACAGTGCTTATTGATTCCATTAGGTTATATTTGATATTTTACTTATTTTAAAAATAATAATATTTTTATGTTTATTTAATAAGTAATAATTTAAAATAATTTATTTTAAGGATATGTTATAATTATATTTACTAATTATAAGATTCTATTCATCATAATAATGATAAAAAAATATTAGTACCATATTCTTGGTCCTCCGCTTGTAGGGCATGTGATGGAGAAATTCATCTATTAAAAAAATATAAAAAAATAGAAAAACGATGACCGTCCAATGAGAAGTTACCTTTTTCATAATGAAAATAAATAAAAATATCGGTGATGGAGGGCGAAGATAGAGGATTTTGGGTGTGTGTGCAGTAAGACTATTCTAATGTGTGTACACGTCAGCAGTAACCCCTTCAATTATTGGTTGCACATTGAAGAAAGAAGCTCTATTGGTCAGTTAGTCCTAGGCCCTCACTCCGCTATTATTTTGAGATGACAAATTTGATTTATTATTTTTTAATATACTATATAAAATAATTTATTTTTTTTGCACTTTTGCAGAAAAAAATACATTTACATTTTTTATTTCACTTATTTTAATAAACTTGATCAATGTAATTATTAAAATTATAACTAAATAATAAGATATATATGAAAATTACTTAAATATTTTTTAAAATTTGTCATTAATTCCTTCTGAATCCAATGGGCCATATGAGTGAGTCCATGGGTCCCAGATATGATATTCATATGCATGGCAGTGTGGCGGTGTGGGGTCAGGGAGGAGGGTGCCTCCTGGTGAAGGCTATGGCTGGGACTATAATATACTGTTCTTTATGGCCCATTCTGTCTTCATCTCCTTTACTTGTGCAAAATCAAATTTCATGTCAATTCATATGCTGCTGCTCAAGCATACCCGAAATTATTGGTCCTGTCATTTTACCCCGACCCAGATGGACAGACACCCATACCAACCAACGCTAGTGGCAGTCCTTATCTAATGAAATGTGAATGAGTAATGAAGAATATTTTTGTTTAATTAAAAAATTTTAAAGTTTTTTAGGATTTAATTACATTATTGAAATTGATAGGATTAATTCTTTTTTCTGTTCGTTCTTAGAATCTTGCAATAGGGAATGAATATTAAAGTGCTGAAAATTTTCATAGATGTTGAATGTTCATTCTATGATTCTAAGATTGAAAGGCAGAATCTAACCCCACCAACTCTCAAATCATACCTTGAATGTACGGTAAATATGACTATAAATGAATATTGAATATTAAAAATAGAAAAATAAAATTAATTATAAATATATATAATATATATTTATACTATTTACCAATATATTTCTAATTTATTAATTTTAAATATTATCACCCAATATGAAAAATAAATATCTATTATTCATATGGTTACAAATATTATTCTATTATTTAGTTAAGAAAGTTATTAATTATTTACTAGTTTTTATACTATTTTTGATAAAAAAAAACAATTAATTTACACGTTTTGATTATATTATTTTAAAATGAATTTTTAGTAATATTGATACCAAACATGTTCTAACCCCATAATTTTATTGAATTTTTTTAAAAAATAAAATTTAATTAGTAAATTTTTTATCTAAATTATTTAAAAAATAGTTTGAGTTATTGATATTTACTATATTTTTACTAATGCAATATTAATTTCAACAAATAAATAGATATTCTATTATACATGCAATTAGTCCAATCTAAATCACAAATCACTTTCACTCTATTTTGACTCTCAGCCTTAAATCAAAGTCTATTATCCGTATTTTTTTTAAATATCTCAATATACTCGTAATAGTCTCCTAATAATCTATTTTATTATCGTGTATATATCCACTCACAATATTGACTATACATGTGATGTTAGACCTTGTATGACATATATATACCAATTATCTCACAATTTCTAATATCGTTATTTATTTAGCAGGTCACCCCTAATTGAATATATAACTTATGATTTGGTTCTATTAGTGTCGAAATTACTCAACGATTTACCATCCCTATCTGTAAATCTAGTGTATACTTTATTTGAAAAAAATACCATGTCTGTCTTAAACCTTGCAATCTTAATACTAATAAAATATTTGAAAGAACTCAATTTTTTCATCTCAAATTTCTTGCTTAATTATTTTTTTCAGCTGCAATATCTTATCACCATCATCCCTAATGATGATAATGTTATCAATATATAGAGAATAACGGAATTAAAGTGTTGATAGAAAATTGTATGGTATTCGTCGATAACTCATTTTAATAAATATATATTGAAATCAGCCAAATCATGCTCTCGGTGACTACTTGAGTACATAAAGAGTTTTATTCAACCTACCTACCTTCTTCGAAGTATTTATCGTACCAAATCTAAGTGAAATCTCCATCTATACTTTCTATTTTGGGTCTCTATGCAAAAATACATTTCTTACATCCATTTGATTTAATGTCTACTCGAATTTAACAATACATTAAATAAACATTATTATAGTACTCGTCTTAGTCAATGGTGCAAAATCTAATCATAGTCTATTCTATATATTTAACTATATCATTTTGTCACCAACTTTACTTTATACTTCACAACTTCTCCCTTGTTATTATGTTTCACATTAAATACCCAATTACATCCTAGAATTTTTTTCTCATTTCTAAGTTAAACAAGTCCTCATATTTTATTTGTCTCTAGTGCTTTCATCTACTTGTACATTGCTTCAAACCACTTTGAATCTTGTTTAGTCTCTTTCCAATTTTTTGATATTTACATTAATTGTAGTGACGCAATAAACGTCTTATATATAGGTGGAATAGATACATATTAGACATAATCAATATATAATTCTCAAAATCATACATAATTAGAGTTTTCCATCTATATTTTCTACTAATACCAATGAGTAAATAATTATTACCATCAGATAACGTCGATTAGCTGATAGGGGATTGATAAATACTTGAGACATCTAAATGTATAGATTGTGGTATAAATATATGTTATTGTATAGAGTAATTACCATATGGTGATATTGAGGAACCTCGAGACCATCTAGGGGTATTGATTGTGGTATAAGTATTTTTTATTCTGTCTAATCATCATATAACTCATATTTCTCCTACTTAGCACAATCCTTATCACTACTGCTATATACATTTAATTTTGGCTTATCATTTATTTAATATTTGCTACTCCATCTTCTAGAATACGTATTCACTACTATAATAATATTTTAAGCACTCTAATAATTGACAATTTTTTCATTTTTTGTCATATATTAGGGATTGAAAATTCTTATAATATTATTGAACACTGATTTGATTTCTTATAGAATATTTAATTATCACAAAAAGTCACATTTATACTCACAAAATATTTTTTTCTCACATGTACTCCAATACTATCCAACACTTTCCATTTTGAGTAATGAAACAACCCACATAAATCTATTTCAATATACGATGATCGAGTTTGCTTATTGAATGTCGATGATTTTTCACAAAATATACACATCCAAATACAAAGTATGGACTTTATGTGTATTTTTTCTATTAATACTTCATAATGTGATATGAATCTCAACACTTGTGAGTTTATCTGATTAATCAAATATGCTTCTGTCAATACGACTTCACCTATAAATATTTTGGAACATTAATCTTAAAGAGAATAGAACGAACAAATTCTAACAAATAATAGTTTTTCCTATATGCCACACCATTTTGTTCCGGTGTATTTTAACATGTAGTCTTTATTAATAATTCAATTACTGGATAGATAAGATGAGAATTCTCAATTCACACACTCAATATTATTGTCTATTCTAAAAGTACAAATTTTGATATTAAATTAAGTTTTAACAATAGTTAGAAAATATTTGAAAAATAATAGTGTTTCTAATTTGTGCTTAATCAAGTATAAAAAAATAATTCTCAATTCACATGCTCAGTAATATTGTCTATTCTAAGAGTACAAACTTTGATATTAAATTGAGTTTTAACGATAGCTAGAAAATATTTGAAACATAATAATGTTTCTACTTTGTGCTTAATAAAAAATATTTAAAAAGTTCTTTCCTATTTGTTTGCATTTTTGAATATTTTTATAAAATTAATTTCTCATTTATTTTATAAATTTTATAAATCTAAACTCAAAAATGCTTTTTAACATCCAATTTCTTAGAAATTTATATTTAGGATTTAGTGAACCTATTATATATTGGTCTAAATATCTTGTCTAAGAAAAAAGTTTTTTATTTTCTATTAATTTTTTCCCTAAGGATCTTATCTTTTCTTTTATGTAGAAAATAATAAAACTTTTTTTTTGTTATTGTGACAAGCGGACCAATGGGGAAAATAAAAATCCCCATCAGAAAATGAGAAAATATATTATAAAGGGGAGTACTATTTTGAGATTAAGATTATTTTATCCGACGTTTATTTGTCGTACAAAATTTTTTTTAAATTTCCCGTTGAAAGAGACTTCGCTAATGAAAAAGCTTTCAAGACTACCCAATATGCCATGACAATCAATAAATGTAATAAATAATCTTAATTCACTAATATAGGTAATCTAACATAACCCCCAAACATTCCGTGTATCAATAAAAATAGTTCAATATTTCTTGATATATTAGAATTATAATTTATTTTTGTGTGATTTCCAAACTCACAAGTATAACAAACAAGTTTATTATGTTATAATTTATTTATTAGCTCTAATCTCAACCGTTTAATATTATTAAAATATGAATGTCTCAATCGATAATATTCTAATATTATTTTACCTTTTTTTTACTATTTACTGCAACAATCCAACTATTATCCATAAGTCTCCTATTGAAATACAACAATCATTCACCCTACTGTTAATTTTGAGTATTTTCTCAGTATTTCTCTATTGTAATAAACCAGTGTCCCGATAAAAAAATACTTAATAGTTCAATTGATTCATAATACTACTAAATAACAATATATTAACTTAAAAAGAGAAAACATGTAAAATATAGTGATAAAACCAATATATTTAATAGAGCATTTCTATTTTCTAGATCATGCATTTTAATAATATAATTAATATTAATTTGTACAATAAGAATATAATCAAACAAAAAAGATAGAATTATCTTATTTTTAATAATATAGTTAATATTATCAGGTAAATCAATATTTAAACTGTTTGAACTCTTATTTTTTATATTAAAATATGTCAATATATTTACACATAAGTTATTTAATCAATTAAATTAACTTGTAAACTCTCTCACTTCACTTCCCCATCATCATAACACCCTCCAACATCATCAATTGATTCCATGCCTTCATAATTTCTGCATCAAGGAGAACTTTTGGTATTTTCTTCTTAGCCTTGTATAGAACCATAGTACCAACATTATCAATTTTCAGGCGCATGAGCTTCTGAATAATTTCTTTAAGTTCCTTGCTCCACAATTCTTCATCTTGGCCTAACACAAAAAATATCATAAGCATGTAAAACCTTTTTAAGGATTTCTTACAGTTACTCAAAACTATGAGATACCTTCTTTTGCAATTTTGAGCTTCAAATGACAAGGTATGGCATCATTATGATCCATAAGATTCTTCTGAATAGGAGGAGAGAACTTCTCTTTGGTCTTCCTCTTTCTCAATTTCCCTTGTTTTTAAGGGATGACTTCTAATAAATATGAAGAGAGTTGAGACATATTTACTCTAGGCCTCCTAAGAGATCTTTTTTTCTTAAAATTTATAGGGAATGAAAGAAAATAAACATGTATTTCTTTCCGCAGCCCCTTTGTCCTCTTTCTCTTGCATCTCATAGGAAAATTTGGACCAATTTTTTGGACTTCTAATAAGACATTGATTCCTTCTAAACAATCTACTTTTCATCTCTAATTCATCCATATATTTTTGAGATATGGAATTTTCCTTTGATTCCATATTATGCAAGAGATTATCATTGTCAAAATTCAAGTACCGCTTACCCGATTCATTTTTCACTTCCAAAGATGACCCATTGACAGTTGTATCAAAGTAATCATTTACTATATCAACAAAAGGAGTAATTGATGTAACTATGAGACTAATACTTCTTACATTTCCCAAAGGTTCTCTTGTATTGCACTCTATGGTTTGGTAAGGGTCAAAAGGATAACTTGTATAGCAGACAACATCTTTCTTGTGATCACACTCTTTCTGGTTATCTTGATCATCTAAACATGAGATTGTAAATTGATATTTCTAAAGAAAATCACACAATTAGTAAGCATAAAAGATAAAGCTGATAATAATAAGTGCAGTACCATCATTGGCTCCACATCCTCTTTCTATGCCAAGAGATTCGAGGTCTACTACAGATGAGCCCGGAACTTCTCCTGATTTGCAATCCATTTTCAAGTTAGCCTACTGTTCCTTAGAAGTCCTCCTTTTAGTCTTCATTTATACTTAAGGATCTTGTATGGTTCATTTACTCTAGCTTTTCTCGCTTTTTGGCTCCATATCTCTCCTTATTTTATGAAGTTCCTAAGAAATTGTGTCCTAGTTCTTTACAAGTAGGTGTTATACCTGGGCTTTCTTGCCATCAGATTTTCTTCTTATCCTACCCCTAGCGGTCTTTGACATTCTTGTGTTCCCCCATAACTTCATTTCTTCCTGATCAGCTTCCATTCCTTTGGTTTCCTTTGGAATAATCTACTCCTTGTTTTTCCTTACTCTTATTCCTTGAGCCTTTCCCTAACTCTTTGAACTCTCCATAATTTCATACTCTTTGATGTTTACTTCCCTTTGTTCCAACTTCTCCTTCCTTTCCCTTAGTTAAGATCTCCCTTGAATGAACTCTTCCTTGCCAAGTTTATTGTACTTCTGAGGGAAAGTCATAAAGGTTGAGGTTAACTATAAATAATCCATTTTTCCTTCCTTAGGTGATTTCCTACATTTTACTTTAATCTTTATTGTCATACTCTTTTTGCTTTGAATTTATCAAGGAACTCAGAAGTTTTATCGAAAATTTCACTTTCATTCATTCAAGAAATATTTTCTTGCCATACTTGGCTTATTACAGGAATTTTCTACCCCCTAATCCCTTGGGGACATAGGCCGAGAGTTAGCCTTAGAATGGTTGTGGGACTCTTGATTAGAAGGCTCTGAGGAACTAGTTGGCGACCATTCATATTCCCTAATAGGATGAATTTCATGTATGACCTCCAATCCATACTGCCTTAGTACCTCGACCTCACACTCATACGCTTACTTCATCCATTAAGAGGCATTGAAGTTGGGCTAAGTAGTGGGGGTACTTGGTGCACTTTAATGAAGGTGGCATACACATCCCAACAGTTGTCCCAAGCCTCATTCTTGGTTGGATTCCTCTCCGGTTGTTGTGGGGCTGGAGGAGAAGTTGGGCTCCTAGGACGAGGTACATGTTCCTCTTATCTTGGAGGAGGGTAGGTGATGCCTTCTAGTTCTAATAGGGCTCCTACCAATTTCCGGTAGTCTTCCAACATGTCCTTGGGTACTCTTTTCTCGCCTTTTAAGAATCTTTGAACGACCTCTTCCCTTGGGTTGGGTGTCTTTTTCAGGGTTATGGGTAGAGTTGGATTTCATCATGAACTTCCTTGGGATTCTCCTTCCTACACGATAGTTATAGTTTGATTAATGTCAGGGCATAATATTGATAATGTTTCAAGGGAACTTAGTACTGATACCACTCTAGTTGTCACGCCCCAACCCGGTTTGGTCAGATCCCTGTGAACAACCCACCGCTCTCTTGGTTCAAGAGGGGTTTTCCCCTTCTTTAATTCACAAGGAGTCAAGCGTAATCTCAACCTTGTTCCGTTGAATAACATATATCAAATAAAATGCGAGCCTAAGCAAATTAGTCATACCTGACAGAGGGTAAGGATTGGTGTTATCCCTAATCATTTCTCTATTTACTAAAAATGGATAAAAAGGTTGGGTGAGTTTGTACAACTCAATGAATGGGTATTTTAAAAAAATAAACTTTCAATAAAATGGTATTTAAATTGGAGTGTGCGAGACTCCTTATTTTCTTTAAAATTCTTTCTTCCTTTTTTTTCTCAGTTTTCAAAGCCATTTCTTTATCATCAACCACAAACAGTGTGTTTAGCAACAGACACACACCCTTCAACATGAAGGGATCATACATTCACAGGATAGCACGTCCACTTCACCCAGTTGTGGCGTAGGAGCGACTTTACCGACCACCTAGATAGAAGCATGCCCACTTCTACCCTAAGAATGAGTGGATGTACACGACATCCAATCCTCAATCCCATAAAGAAAACTCTATGTCCGTATGAGGACAAAGACCTCATCCCGACCCCACCCCGATCTTATGCGCATGAAGCTACATCGAGCTTCCTTGACTGTTGGCACTACAAACTGCCCTTATCACCACCATGTCGTCCAGTAGCCCCTAGGATGTATCACTACCCCTCTTGGGTGTCTTGAAGGTCCTATACCTCAGTGCATGCACAAAACAATAGTTTTCCACATAAGCCATTTAATCTATGGTGCAACTAGTCCAACAACCCTGACCCTCAACTCGACCTGCAGCTGTTTGTCTCGACTGATCCATAGACTTGTCATGTCGCACTGCCGCTAGTCCATTGAGTATGTCAGTACTGTCTTGGTACCATGGCCAAACATATCATTCATTTAAAGTTTTCATGGCTTAAACTCATGTTTGTTTACGAGCTCCTACTTGTGCCAACTAGCCTTAGGCCCACTGTACGAGATTTTCAAAATCGACCATATTAGCCTCTAAGTTCCAAAACCGAGGCCTCCGGCCTATCTGAGTTATTTGAGCTCCCATCAAGAAGGTCTCCTAAAAGGTTTAAGCAGTGGCACATAGTCAGGGGAGAGAACTTTTGACAAAATAATATTTTCATTTGTCCATCACACTAACCGAGCGTGAGGATATCTCCGCTTATAACCGATAAGCAAGTTTTCTACTTCCTTCGAGTGAGTTCATCATACCAACCTAGTATGATCTACTTACAATAGGTAAATAGTTTTTCCGTGTAATTTCTACATCACCCTATTTAGTTGTGATGGTTAAAATTCTACTTAGTAGTGGGTTTTCATTTCTGAGATACTTATCATACCAACCGGGTATGATGTAAAAATCTCACTTACCCGTTAATGTCGTGAATTCTTCTTAATCGACTTTCATCTCCTCGTGAGCTTTGATTGAGCTGGCGTTCCCGATACCTTGTGTTCCTACACGGTATGAATATTCTCGTTCATTATCCTTTAGCTTGATAGCCTTCATTAATTATGAAAGAATAAAATACCTAACTTTTCAAATATTTACAATTTGGTCCCTAAAGTTCTCTTTCCTTTACTTTAGGTACCAATTGCCAAATTTTCCCACAAATTGAGTCTCGAAACTTCAAAATTTTACTTTGGGACCTCAATTTATTCAAAATTACATAAAGGGGTTTAAGTTTCTCAAATTCCTAATTTTATCCCCAATTTTTCCAAAATTACCATTTGCCCCTACTTTACAAAAATGGTAAGTTTTACCCCAAAAGTACCAAAAATTGCACAATTGGTCCTCCAACATCTTTATTATGCCTAATTGGGCCTCAATTTTATGAAATTGCACTTTAGTCCCTCGAATTTTTGAAATCCCCAAAATTTCCCACAATTTCAACCTTCCAACTAAGCCGAATTTGATTTCATCAAATCGACCGCTCAAATGAGTTTAATTGTTTAAATTGAAGTTAGATTGGAGTTCCAACACCTTCATACGATTCAATTGCACTTTGAATCGCACGATTTGACGTCAGAATGAGCTCAAACGGAGCTTCGTTGGAAAACTAAACGTAGAGAGAGAAAGCTTCGAAAACTTAACGTCGGGGGCACGATGGTCTGAGTTTTTGATCTAGACAGATAGCTCTCGTCCTGAGGTCCTTCTTAGAATCAAGAATCACCTCAATTCAGCATGAATTGAGGGAGAATTTAGTCAGTGAAAATTTGTTGGTTCTCTCTCTAGCACCGATCGAAATTCATATAGGGGGTCTAAATTGGCTTACCTTTCCTCACTAATTCGGTCATGGGAGGGCTGAGAAGGTGTTGGGAGAGCTTGTTTTGGCCTGAGGAGGGCTAAAATTGGCTAATTTCAGCTCGATAGACACAAGGCAGATTTAGTTCGTCGGAGTTGCTTCACTATTTGACCACGCTAGCGCTTCTCCGATGACCCTTGGAGAAATTGGAGACTACCACCATATAGCTGACTTCTCCCCAAGTTTTGGAACCCGAACACACCTTCTTTAGCTTAGAAAAGACCCTATATCTGAGCTCTGGTTTGAGCTTTATCGAAAAACTGAGTAGCTGAGAAAGAGTGAGGTTTTTAGGTGTGTGGAGGATGAATGGAGAGGGGCTCTTTATATAGGGAGCTCGAGGACTCATCTGTCGTCCGTTTGACACCTTTATGAAAGTCATTGATAGCCTGAAACATACTGAATGGAAATGTTTTCTCTTTGTCAGCACTGGTTCGATATTCCGGCAGGTGAACAATGCTATCATCTGAAAGAAGAAGACAACATTTTTCTGAACCGGACGGGATCGGTTTGAACCATGTTCAAAGCTTAAACCGACCGATTTATACTCGATTCGACTGATTTTTTCAAAATTAAAAATTTTAAATTCATCTAAATTAATTCTCTATCTAATGATGGCCTCAATTCTCAAATTTGAATTTTTCCAAGCCACCTAGAAAAATGAATTTGGCATCTTGTTCAATAGTGGTTCAAACCGGTTCGGATCCGGTTCACTTGAACCGATTTGGTTTTCATCTCCAATTCATCCTAAAGTCATTTTTCATGACTTTTGTGACTCTTTAGGTCACTTGGGAGTTGTAAATTTCTCAAATTGCCTATTCTATGATGATCAAGTTTGTGAACCGGTTCGGTTTTCTCACTCAATTTGACCGGTTCTTTTCCCGATTTTCATTAACTCCAAAGGGTGGGGTTTACAAGCTGACTTCTCCTCGAATATAAGGAACCCAACCTTGCCTTCTAAGGCTAAGAAAAACATCGATTTCGAAGCTTTGGTTTGTGCTTCACCGAAAAATGGAGTAGTTGAGATAGAGTGGAGTTTTTATGTGTGAGGAGAGGAGCTCTTTATATAGGGAGCTTGAGGGACTCTCTAGCCGTCTGATTGACACCTTTATTGCGCTCATTCATGGCCTAAAACACCCCGAATGGAGACTTTTGATCTTCGCCAGCGCTGTTCATTTTTCTAGCGAGTGAACAGTGCTGTTTAATGAAGGAAGAAGATGGTAGTGTTCTGAACCGGATGAGATTAGTCTGAACCGGGTTCAATGCTTAAACCACCCGGTTCAGGCCCAATTTGACCAAAATTTTCAAAATTAAAAATTTTTAAATTCTTCTAAATTCATTCTCTATCAAATGGTGGTTTCAATTCCCCAATTTGAATATTTTAAGCCACCTAGAAAAATAAATTTATAAACTGGTTCAATGTTGATTCAAACTAGTTCAATCCAGTTCATCTGAACCTGTTTGGTTTTCTTTTTCAACTTATCCCAAAGTCCTTTTTCATAACTTTTATAACTCTTTAGGTCACTTAGGACTTGTAAATTTAGCAATTTACCCTTTTCTAAAGGTTGGGGTTTGTGAACCAACTCGATTTTTCTCACCTAGGTTGATCGGTTCTTTCCCCGGTTTTTCTTACCTTTAAGGGACAGGGTTTACAACTCCCCCCTCCTTTTGTTCTTAAAACTAAATTAACATCCTTTGCCTTAGGAATAATTTCCCTTGATGTCCACTTAGGGTTTGCTTGACATGCTAACATTTTGTTTGTTCTTTCACTTAGCCCATTTTAAACATGCACTTAAGGAACTTCTTTTCCTTTTCACTGTTTACACTTTCCACGGAGTTTATCATAACTAGACGATCCTTATTCATTATTCCTAAGGCACATCCTTACGTTCACTTCTCCCTCTGCCTAAGGCAAGATTCTTTCTCTTATGGTTCTTGCCGAGGTCTTCAGGATTGGGAGTTCCAAAATGTCTAATCATTCTCGTGTCTAGTTATTCTCTTGATCATTGAAATCCTTAGCTCGAGGTTCTTTTGAGCATTACGTACTTATTTTCACGGGTTTCGATGTTATCCCCTTTTCGTCATATTTCAACCTTTTTTCCATCCGTTATTTATTACAACTTTAGTCCCACTTAGGTTTTACCTTGTCATACTTACTAACTGACTCTTCCTTACTTGAGTCACATTTTTTTCTTGGGACTGTTGGGCTTACGTGTCCCTTACAACATGACATGTTCCAACATCTGTCTCTATCCATCATATTTCTATAGCACCTTCTTTAAGGTCGTTCTCAACTTTTTAATCTTTCAAGGATCGTATAACTTCATCCCTCTTTTCGTTTGATAGTATTCCTCGACTACCTTTACCGTTATCCAATCACCCTTCATGCCCTTGATGTAATGCCTTTCATAATCGTGTCAATTTTCTTACCCACTCGTTTCTTCCGAACTTCCTTATTGCTTTTTTCCGGTTCCAATCATTTGGGTTCTCCTATGACTTACCGACACACTGGGATTCTTCCCTTCTTATGTCCTTTCTCTTCTCTAATGGCATCCTTTATTCAAGGACTTTCCTCTTCCTTAATCCACTTTTACTTGCTCATGACCATTTCATGATTCATTATTCTGAGTTGATCCCTTTCGATCTATGTGTCTATTGCTTTATTTAGGGAGTTCCCTTCTTGCGGTTTCATTCTCTATTATGTCCCTCAAAGTAGAAACTTTTGTCTTAGGAGCTACATGCTCAACCTTCTTACCATTCCTTGAAGGTTTCTTCCTTCATTTCCTTACGCCTCCTTCTATATTGAGGCATTTTCCGACATTGAATCCTTCCTTATCTTAAAATTCCATTTCATCCCTTATTCCTTATCTGAGGAACTTCTAATTATTAGTCTTATTTCGTGTACTCCACCCTATGCCCAGACATCCACTCTTTATGCGAGTGTGGAGCACAACACGTCTTGATATTAGTGGTTGTTACCCCCTCAACCACTTCTTATTTGGAGGGCTTACTTCTCCAAGGTTTCTCAGATGTTCTTTCCTCTTTTTCTTTATTTTGGGCAGTCCACCCCTCTCTTAATTGTACGACATTTTTTTGATGCTATCTTCCTACTTACCCATTCCTTGGGTTTAACTTACTCATTGGGTCCTCCTAATATGCTTCCCTTGGTTCTTCCACCTTAGCATGCACTTCATTTGCAAGTTTATCTCCTCATCCCTCGTTACTTGGTTCCATTACCTCTTAGTTGGAACATGTATCCCTCCCCAAGGTTTCCTTCATTGGAGGATTCTTACCCTTTTCTCCTGAAATTCCTTTTTCATTCGCCCTTGAAGGCATCCAATCTTTAAATGACATCCTTTGATGCCATCCTCTCCTGTCTACCTTTACTCTTGAAACCTTACTTGCACATATTTTATACCCTATCTTCATTCTCACTTGTACCCCAATACTAGTTTATTTCCTCAGGGAGGCTTTCCAATCTCCCTTGTTTCAAGCTCTCTTGATCACCTTGCGAGAGGCTTACTTAACCTTCTCATGACTTGAGTTTGGTCGTTAATCCGTTCTTGGTCATTGATCTTTTTAAGGATTTCCTTCATTCTTCTTTTCCAATATTTGGCCTTTTCACTTCTCTCTTCTTTTTCGGTGTTTAAATCCATGGTTCTCTCGAAGGCCAGTTCGTTAACTACCTCGTTCCTACTTTTTTTTTTATCCAACTGTTTGGGCAACTGTATCTAGAATTCACTAGTCCTTCATGCCCATCCTACTATCCTTCATAGAGTGTAGTCTTTACTACTTCTCAGCCCTTCTTAGGGCATTGTTTATTCTCCTTGACCATCCCATTGTTACTAGTTCCTTCTTTCTACTAGGTTCTCCTCGAATCATTATTTGGCACTTCTGCTCTTCCACAGTAGGTCACACTTGGCCATTTCGATATATCCTTCCTTCGAGAAGTTCCTAATGATGGGTTGGTTCCTTGCACTCTACGTTATGTCCATCCACCCATCAATGATCCCTTCAAGGGGTACTTAGTTGTCAAGAAGATCTCCCAAATAGTTTAAGTATTGGCACACAGTTAGGGGAGAACACTTCTGACAAAATAAGTTTTCACTGTCCATTATACTGACCGGTATAAGGACATCTATGTTCATAATCGATGAACGGGTTTTCAACTTCCCTCGAGTAAGTCTTATCATACCAACAAGATATGATCAACTTACAACCGATAAGTAGTTTTTCCGCATAAGCTTCACATCACTTTTTCTAAGTTGTGATGATTAAAATACCACTAAATAGTAGATTTTTATACCAAGGTACTTATCATCCCCAACCGAGTATGATATATGAATCGCACTCACCTGATTGTACAGTGAAATTCCATTTAGTCGGGTTCCGTCCTTAGCAAGCTTAACTTCAACTGGCGTTCCTGATGTCTCATTCTCCTACACGACATGAACATAATTGTTTATTATTCTTTGGCCTAATAGCCCTCATTCGTTCCAAATGAATGAGAAAACCCAACTTTACATATATTTGTAATTAGGTCCCTAAAGTTATTTTTCTTTAACTTTAAGTCCCTATTGCCGGGTTTTTTCCTAAATTTGAGTCCTAAAACTTTTAAAATTTATCTTATGACCTCAAATTATTTAATTTCACACAAAAGGGTTTAATTTCCCAAATTTCCAATTTGGTCCCTCAATTTTTCCAAAATTACCATTTTGCCCCTTCTTTAGAAAAATGGTAAAATTTGCCCTAAAAATTCTAAAATTTCTCAATTGGTCCTCTAATATTCTTATCATGACCAATTAACCCTCAATTTTAGAAAATTACATTTTGGTCCTTCGAATTTTTAAAAATCTCTAAATTTCCTCAATTTTCCCCCAATTTCAACTTTTCAACACTGTCGAATTTGATTTTATCAAATTGACCAATCAAACACCTCTAATTATTGAAATTGGAGTTGAAATTGAGTTCCTACATGTTCATATAATTCTAAGGAACTTTAAATCGTAGATTTTAACGTCGAAACGAGCTCAAACGGAGCTTCGCCAGAAAGCAGACTATAGAGAGAGAAAGTTTCGATTTCTCACCGGTGAGGGTGCGGCGGTCAAAGCTTTCTATTTGGGCAGGTAGCTCTACTCCATAGGTTATTCCTAGGATCAAGAAGACATCAATTGATGTCGAATTGGATTAGAATTTCTTTATTGAAATTCAGTCGACTCTCTCTCTAACAACTATCTGAAATTGTAAAGTGGAGCTGAATTGGCTTACTTTTCAGTTCTAATTCGGCCGTGTAAGGGCTGAGGAGGTGTCGGGAGAGCTTGGTTTGGCCCAAGGAGGGCTCGAATTGGCCAATTTTAACTCAGTCGAAATAGGGCAGCTTCGGTCCGTAGAAGTTGCTTCACTGTTTGATCACGCCAGCGATTCTCCGACGACTCTCGGGATGAACGGATGCCACGACCATGTAGCTAACTTCTCCCCGGTTCTAATGAACCTAACCTCACCTTCTTTGGCTCAGAATTGACCCTATATCGGATCTCTAGTTCAAGTTTCACTGAAAAACTAAGCAACTGAGAGAGAGTGAGCTTTTCAGGTGTGGAGAGTACGAATGAAAAGGAGCTTTTTATATAGGGAGCTCGGGGACCGATTGGCCGTCCATTTGATACTATTATGACAGGAATTGATGATCTGAAACATACCAAACGAAGACGTTTCTTCTTCACCAGCGTTTCTTCAGTTTCCCGGCGAGTGAACAGTGTTATCATCCTGAGGAAGAAGATGACACTATTTCAAACCGGGTTCCAGCTTAAACCGGCCGGTTCACCCCTCATTCGACCGAGTTTTTTAAATCTAAAAATTTCTAAATTTATCTAAATTCATTATCTATCCAATGGTGGCCTCAAATCTCCAATTTGAATTATTTAAGCCACTTAAAATAATGAATTTAGGATTCAGTTCAATAGTGATTCAAACTGGTCCAAACCGGTTCGAATCCGGTTCACCTGAACCGGTTTGGTTTTTATCCCCAATTCCTTCACAAGTCCATTTCCATGTCTTTTGTAACTTCTTTGATTACTTGGGGTTCATAAAATTCCCGGTTTACCACCTTAATATACCAAGCTCTAGAGAATCAATGAAGTTACTGCAAATAGCTAAATTGAAGGTGGGACTTGAGATCTGTCTTTGTTAGAAACTATTTAGGTTGTAGCGTGGGTTGAGAATAATATCATAAATTGGATAATATAAAAAAAATATTTTTAATTTATAAGGTTGAAAATATAACACTACTTATAAATCATAACTTTTAAATAAAAATAGGTCCGATCAATTATTAGTATACACAATACCTTCTCTTACATATTACTCGTTTCTAATCCAAAACTATAAATTCGACTAGTGTTCTAATTCTTCTCCCCTCGAAAACTAGAAGAATAATCTCTTCTCATCTTTATTGGTGTTAACTTCTTCATCCAGATGCTACTCAGTCATAATTTGTCTATATTATGTTCACATACTGACCACTCATTATTTGTCCATGTCGAGATTTTAAAAGTTCAAGTGGCCTTTGTTCCTTTCAAGTCAAACTTGCCCCTAAAATATTCGATCATGTTTGATGTTCAAAGTCAATGTAAATCCAAATTCAAATTTATAAACCCATTTCTTTCAAAACTTACCCTATATAGTTGAACCTGATATTTTCTATTAATATAATTTTGGGTTTAGATTTGGTTTGATTATTATACCCAATTTCTCCAATGGTCTATGCGATCTGAACTAAGGTTTATTTCACAATAAATCCGATACAATTGGATATAATAAAATAAATATAATAAAAGAAATTGTATAGGATAAAAAATATAAGATAAATAAAATAAAATTTAATATTTTAAAAGAGAAGATATAAAAAATAAGTTTGAATATGTTTTAAAAAAATATGAATATAGATATTTTAAGAATTTGAATTAGATATATAAAAAATTAAATTAAATATTTTTTAAAGAAATTAATTTAGGTGTTTTAAATAAAATAAATTTGTATTTACATGTAATTAAAATTATATATTTTGAATAAGATCTATTTGGAATTATATGGAATAAAGTTTTGACTTTTTAACATATTCAAATTTATCTACTTAAATTACTATTTTTAATATACCTAAATTTATCTATTTCATCAAATCTAATTTTATCTACTTAACTTATTTATTTTAGTATAATCAAACATGTTTTATTTTTATATCATATCCAAATTTATCAATTTTCTATTATAGTTTTCTCATTTTTTTAGTAATCTAAATTTTAGAAAATTAAATAGATTTGAAACACTTTTCTTTTTTTAATATATACTTTACCCAACATTATCATCATACTATTTATTTTTTCGAAAAATAATTATTTAAACCAATTAATGCTCGATTTTTTTTGCTTTAATTTCCAATTATATAAATTTGATAATTGATTTGTTATCAATAAATTTTTCGGATTTAACTTAAAAAACTTTTATAAATTTTGAAAATTCACTTGCATATAAATTTTCAATACAAATTTTCTTTTCAATTCTTTTTCCATTTTTATTTCAATTAGGTTTATTGCTGTCCCTATCTTTTTGTTATTCAGGCGTCAAGGATTCCAAGGTTATTTGACCATTCCAAGGTTTTATCTAATAGGTTAGCATTTCCCTATAAGGTGAGAGTTCCAATACTAGATATTTTCAAATAATCATTTCTAATTTTCAACATAATAAAATTTTATATTTTTATATATTTTATGAATGATTTTATATTGATAGAAGATTGATGTAAAATTGTATAAAAAATAATGAATATTTCGTATAAAACTATAAAATTTTATTAGAATCTTTTTCAGAATCTTGCATCTTCATGGTCATGGACCCAGTCAAAAAAAGTTAAACGATGCAGTTGAGCCCAGACTTGATGGAGATTGATCAGAAAGAAGGCTCTTCTCCGAGGAGAAGCTCCCTGAACATGGCCTCGCAGAGCTTGCCTTCATGGATCATCAGGTGGCCGCCGTCTGGGACTTCGTGGTACTTGATCCATGGAAGCTTCTTTGCCACGTACCTCTGCATCTCGAACGGGACGAGCTTGTCGTTGTGGCCCTGCCACAGGTAGACGGACCCTCGGGCATCCTCGAACGGACTCTTCAGCTCCATGGGATCGAACTCCCATTTCCCGAAATGGATCATAAGGTCCCGGTGGAGTGACTCGTACACACCCTGCTGCCTGATCTTTTGCTGCAATGACATACACAAAGAAAGACCAGCAGCAAAGTAGGAATCCACATCAGGCGTTCTTCAAACACAGATACTGACCGCCTACTAAAATTTGATCCTATAGACTGATCCAAGAACTCCAACATTTAGGATGTCAAATGAATATAAATAATCCCAACAAAGACGGTAACACGGAAAATCTTGATCCTAGGTATAGCTGAAGGAAGAAGGGGAGAGCTACCTCATCAGAGTCTGGAATTTTCGGCAATGCCTGGATGGTTTTTAGGTCCCTTTCGTTGAGGAGGATGGGGTGTCTCTCCATGATGGAGGAGTAAGGAAATAGCCTCTGGGTCATCCACCAGTACACAAAAACTGGTGTATGGTGAGCGATCCAGAGCTTCCACTGGTCCCTCTTGAGTTGCTGCTTGTAGGTCTCCGCCACCAGCTGGGGAGGAAAAGACGGCCACCAGAAATTGATCACAGGAACTATCAACATCACCCCTGCAAGCCTGCTTGATATATGACAAATGAGTCAATGTGTTCGAATTGTTTTGGCATCTCAATTTCTCAAGTCTAAAAGATAAAAAAATGGAAGCTTGCCTGTGGGGTATGTACTTGATGCAGGACCAGACTGGATATGTTCCGATGGATGCCCCCATGAGATAAAACTTGTGACCGAGGTTTAACCTATCGGCTAGCTCTTGAATATCGAAGGCTTCGCTCTTTACCGAGCGTTCCGGGTTCGGGTCACTCTCTCCATAGCCTGCTCGATCGAAGGCCAGGATGTACAGATCCAGCTCCTTCATCACCTCCTGCATTACACCATCATACGGTTACCTTACACCAGCAATGACTGATGACTTCTAATGCCACTAGATTCCCGTGATCAAGACAACACAATTCTATAATCATTGAACATACCTGAGACAGAGGGATGTACATGTCCTTGGAGCTATCAAATCCATGGACAAGGACAACCTTGTGCTTGGCCCTCTCCCTTGACACACCACTCTCTCTGTAAGCCAGATGCCTCCCATCAGCTAGCTTGATTCGAGGTGCGGTCACAGGGGGTCCACCTGGGGATCCACAAACTTTTGGCCGTGGAGGCACTAGGCTGTGGTAAGCATAGTAGGAGGCAAAGAGACCTACAAGGAAAGCAGCTGCAACCACTGGAAACATCCCGTCCACCTGAATGATTGGAACAAATACAACAAATTCAGATTATCACATTCTTCAAGCCAAAGCAGAGAACAGAATGCCATTACCTGCTTCAAGAAGAAATCTATATCCTCTGATTCAATTGGAAAGGTAAGTGAATCCTCTTTGTATATTATATACAGTATAGAACCCACCTTAAATTCTTCCACCTACTTTTGACCTGCGGATGTGGCGTGTCTTTCATACCTGCAGCTACCCTTCCAAATAAAAAAAATAGTTAGATCACTGTGAAGGAGAGGAGCTGTACATGCAGACCAATTATTGCCCCCTATTGCCTCAGTTCCTTCCCTGAACATACAGAGGAAAGAAGACAGTCCCTACCCACCTGACCTGGTCGCCATCTACTTCAGATTCTACAATGTCTCCATTCATCCCTTTGAATTCAAAAGAAGCATTTGGAAAGATGGCACAGTCAATACCTAACCCAGATATCTTCTGATCAAACAATGGGGCTGGGGCTAAAGAGATGCAATCTTACTGTTGATGAATTAGTCTGGTTCATTTGAGCGACCAAAACCTTGACAGGAACATTATAGGAATTTGAAAGCTCGTTAAGAAGCTCTGAGCTGAATTCTTGACAGGAAGAAAGCAGTCTTGCCTATTGTTCCAGGTGCAGGGAGCATGCTTCTGTGCTTTCTGTTCTGGGCTTATACCCAAATAGTGGTTCTGTACAGAAAAACCACAGCTTGAGATTGCCATTATATATGCACAGATGCAGCTGCTAACGCTGCCGGCATGGTGAAGGGCTTTAAGCTTGGCGAATTTGCAGGTGATCTGAAAATGGTCACTTTTTGGAGGATTTTGAGTGGAGATGGCGATGGCTTTTGTTCTGTATGAAATCATCCACAGACCCTCAGTTCTAACACTCATTCACATCAAAGAGAAGAATTGTTGATTCAAGCATTTTAGAGAGACAAACAGAGAATTATATACTAAGAACATATGATCAACAGTTACAATTTTTTTCTTTTTTTTCGATCGAGACGGAGAGGAAATTGACGGATTACTTCATATTTTGTCGAGCTTGGGAGCTTTGACCACAGGGTTGGCCTTGGATATCTGCTCCCTGCCCTGCCCCTTGAAATCGAAGCCGCACGCATGCTGCTCAGGGTACCTGTGGGACCCGCAGTAGGTAAGGCCGCACCGGCAAGTGAACCCTGTGAGTCCCACGCGCCGCCGGCACCTCGAGCACCGGTTCCGCGTCGTCGCCGCCGCCTTCGCTCGTGTCGCCTCAATCTGGACGGCAGCACCGGCCGGAGAAGGGACGGTGTAGGGAGACACCGAGATCGACGGCGACGGATCTGTTGCGGAGGATAAGCCGAGGGTTTGGTTGAATGCGATCTTGGCGCTGGAGGACTGCTGCTCCTTCAGCTGGAGATCACGGTAGCATTTGGAGCAGAGGTCCTGTGTCGCCGGACTCCCAAAGAAGCCGCAGTTGTTGGCGCAGAGCCGCGGGGCCTGGAACCGGTGCTCTTCCGCCATTTCCACAGCCAGGGACACCTAGAAATCAGAGAATCAATCCGCAAATCCACAACAAGCAGCGGCAATCGACGAATCAAAATTCGAAACCCTGAACTCCCGCCGGAGAGAGAAAAAGGAACCGTGCAAGGCTTAATTGCAGAATCTCCTTGGCGAGCCGCCAGTGGTATAATATATATAGACGAAGAGGTATCGAGAGAAGGTAAGGAACCTCTTTTCCTTCGGCAGAAGAGACAAGAATCGTTCCTCGGCGAGGATTCCGAGCAGCTTCGTCTCACGCGCCTCTTTCTTTCTCTCTCTCTCTGATAACTAGACGGTGAGAGCAACGGCGTTAAATACGGCGAGGATGGAATCATGGAAAGCAGTTCAGGTGGTTCTGTTTCTTAACGGCAGTGGATCATTGTCAGCTCCCCCAAAACGGTGACGCAGTTATATCCAAAGAAATAATTTTTCTTTGATTTATAATTATTTCGTGGATTCCAGGTTTCACATGTTTAGCCCACGAAATGGGCCCACTCCATTTTTAGGGTCCAATTTATCTATTAAGCCCAATTCATGAAAATTTATTCGTTGTATCGGCCTTCGTCACGAATTTCAACGAACCAAACGCCCCTATCTTTTCTTCGCTAAACTACTCCGTGTTCTGGACACCTCGTGCACCCGGGTCTATACTTACGGAAGAAAGTAGGGCTTCGAAAGGCCCCCACGTTCGGTAAATGGGCGCGTACGCCCGGCTCACGTATATTTCTCCATATGAACGAATCCTGTTTCTCATTTGACAACACCATCGAAATATTGTCTGGGTTGCCCTTCGTCGTCGTCCTCTTTCTCCCTACTTTTCTTTCCAGGCAAAACTTTCCCGATCATCGATTCCCTCCGGAGAAAGGATTCTCTCCAAACGAAGAATTCTCCGATTTTCAATTCGATTCATTTTACCGTACTGGTTGTCTTCAATTTAGAGGTCTCATCGCCTGAGGTGATCCGCTTCCGATTAGGGTTTCCGTCGCTCCGCTGACTGGACTACTCCCTGCATGAGATCCTTCAGCTCCAGTCCCTGAACGATGTACAGCAACTTCAAGGAGCAGGCGATCGAGTACGTCAAGCAGGCGGTGCAGGAAGACAATGCCGGGAACTACGCCAAGGCCTTCCCTCTGTACATGAATGCGCTGGAGTACTTCAGGACCCACCTCAAGTACGAGAAGAATCCTAAGATCCGGGAAGCTATCACGCAGAAGTTCACCGAGTACCTCCGGAGGGCGGAGGAGATCAGGGCCGTGCTCGATGAGGGCGGGCCAGGGCCTGCCTCGAACGGGGATGCCGCGGTTGCGACGAGACCCAAGACCAAGCCCAAGGATGGGAGTGGCGGTGGCGATGGGGATGATGCTGAAAAGGAAAAGCTGAGGGCTGGATTGAATTCAGCTATCATAAGAGAGAAGCCTAATGTGAAGTGGAATGATGTAGCTGGACTTGAAAGCGCAAAGCAAGCACTTCAGGAGGCGGTTATATTGCCCGTCAAGTTTCCACAATTCTTCACTGGTACGTGGGGGCTGAGCTCCTGCTTTTAGCTGTTAGTTTTACTTTAATCGTACTGTTGTGTTTAGTTGAAGAGAATCTTCATAGACTACATGCATGAAATTGCGCGTTTCATCTGAGCTCCTCCTCTGGTGCATATTTCTTTTTCCTTGGGGCGGGTTAATATGCTCTTGATGCTCATTCTGCATACTTGATGCGACTACAGATTAATGGAGAGCTATATTTATCACCTGGATTAACTCTAAAATGATTTAAAGTTTTCCATTTCACTTTGTTCTTTCAGGCAAGCGGCGGCCCTGGAGGGCCTTTCTATTGTATGGCCCTCCTGGGACAGGAAAGTCATATTTAGCAAAAGCTGTTGCTACAGAAGCAGACTCCACATTTTTCAGGTGATGGTTGTGTAATGAAGTAATGGTCGGTTCCTTTTTATATGAAAAGTTTAAGCTGCATCTTCTAACTCTCTAGTTAAACTCTGCTCTATCCTTCATGCATGAAGATTGTACTTGATTTACATATTGAAAGAATGGTACACCTGTGCATCTTGCACATATTTATAGGTTTAGCCAGTAGTGAGGGTGCTAAATTAGAGGAATGTATTATTAGAAAGCATACCTGATGTTTTTTTCTCTGTTTCTGTTTGTCGATAGTGTATCATCCTCAGACCTTGTATCAAAGTGGATGGGTGAAAGTGAGAAGTTAGTTTCAAGTCTCTTTCAGATGGCCCATGAAAGTGCTCCTTCCATCATATTTATTGATGAAATAGATTCCCTCTGTGGCCAGCGTGGAGAAGGTAATGAAAGTGAAGCTTCTAGACGTATCAAAACTGAACTTCTTGTCCAGATGCAGGTAATTGTGGAGTGATTTGAAGTTCTTGTTTTGGCCTTCATTGTATAAAAGTTTGTTTTCCATAAAAAAATACATTGGGGAATACAAAATGGACGCTTTAGATTCATGTCGGATCTTATTTGTTTCATTTCCTGCCTTTAATAGTTCACTCATATTCAAACTTTTCAGTTTGAAATTGTTGGGTGTAAAAAGGGCTGTGATGCTACTTGTGCTTGTATGATGGATTAAATAGAATTTCAAAGAACGAGCACAGCGCTGAGGTCAAAATATCTCAATGTGCATATAGTTGAAGAAAGCTTTTCTTTAAATTTTAGTTTAAAATTTTGTCTTCCAAGTATTATGCCTTATGGAATCTGATATTTCTACTGTCTTTTTCATTTGAATTTGCAACTGTTTGTCTTTCTTTACTCTTCATTTCTACTGTAAGTTATACTATGTGGTATGGAACTTGTTTCATCATTTCTTCTTTGATTAGGATTTATTTATATTGCTTATCTTGGTGGTTCATTTGTGTGGATGTATTGTGTACTATGATACCTAATCAAGTATAATTTTCCTTTAATGAAGATACATCCCAGTTTTGACCTGGAATTACTTCTTTCACCATTCAGGGCGTAGGACATAATGAGGAGAAGGTTCTTGTCCTTGCAGCAACCAATACTCCTTACGCTCTTGATCAGGTAAATGGAGATTTTAACAGTTGTTTTGTTTTATTCTTAGTTCATATAATTCCCAAGAGGCCTGTTGCTTATGTAGATTGTGAACTTCAGGCTATCAGGAGGCGTTTTGACAAGCGTATATACATTCCTCTACCAGATCTGAAGGCACGACAGCATATGTTCAAGGTACTTTGAGCTGGCGGTCAGTTTTCTGATTCATGTGGAAAGTTTCGTATAAGTGGACCACATGTTACACAGAAGTCAGACTAATGCTCTTAAGTTTCTGTTAATATGGTAGGTTCATTTGGGAGATACTCCTCACAATTTAAACGAGAGTGACTTCGAAAGCTTAGCACGGAGGACTGACGGGTTCTCTGGTTCAGATGTATCTGTCTGTGTAAGTGCCTTTCTTCTTCCTCTTCCTCCTTCTCCTCTCAGCATGCCTATTTGACTTATCCTTTAATCTGTGTCATTCCATATCATTCATTCAGGTTAAAGATGTCCTGTTTGAACCTGTTCGGAAGACGCAAGATGCTATGTTCTTTATAGAGACCCCCGAGGGGATGTGGGTTCCATGTGGACCCAAGCAACGAGGTGCTATTCAAATTACAATGCAGGAGCTAGCATCCCAAGGAAAAGCTTCTAAGGTATGACTGCTAAAGTAGCCCAGTTAGCTTCTATGAATCTGGCTATAGTTCCCGCCTCCTAGGATGATTTTAATGCACTCCATATGATGATGCTTAATGAACATATACCTTATGCACAAATTTGGGTGCAGATCCTCCCTCCTCCTATCTCAAAGACCGATTTTGATAAAGTATTGGCAAGACAGAGGCCGACGGTGAGCAAGGCCGACCTAGATGTCCACGAGAGATTCACAAAGGAGTTTGGGGAGGAAGGCTGATCCACTGTACCCGTCCATCTGCTCTGCCCTACTCTGCACAGCTTTCACTGGGTGGCAGAGGTTGCCATGATTTGTAATTTACGCCGGTGAGTTCTCATGGAATGCAAAGGAATCTATATACCATCTTTTCTGCTTCGTTTTGTTGGGAAGATGGTGACTTCTCTGACTTTCAATTCACTCACTTGAGTACTCTCTAAAAATCACTTCTTTCTTCAATTTGTGTAAAGAAATCCAGAGTTTCCCTAATTAATCGGATTAATGAGATGTTTTTATTCATGAATAATTTAGTACATTGCTTTGTTGAGCGGTACACGTGCTCTCCATGTACATGATAATGAATAGCTTAACCCAGATGGATCAGATGTGCTCTCCATGCCACTGTTCCTTATTATAGATGTTGGTGAATTATCTTCTGCAAACTACTCCGGGGCCGTCCTCGCCGTTCCCGCAGCTCAAGTTAGCATGCTCCAAAACGTCGGTGGTTGAATTCCTGAGCCAACTGAGCCGCCCAATGAACCGGGAAGCAGCACAGTCGGTGGCAAACAGCCCGGATGATGCAAACTCCCTCTCACCGCCGAGGACAGGCATCGAGACGTCCATCTTGGCCCTGCTCACGTAGCCCCGAGCATACGTCTGCCCGAGGACGCCGCTGACATCTCCGGTCAGGCTGTAGAACTTGAAGCTGAGGTCGAGGTGGGCAAAGCAGTCCTCTCGGGTTATGCCGTAGCTGTGGATCATCGAGTCCTTCTCGGTTATGGGCACCACGGAGGCCTTGATCCTGAACTTACCCTCGGCTTCGATGTTGACGGAATTTGTGTCTCGGGCCCTCGTGATGGTGATGACCGGAGCTGACGGGGACTTCCAGGCGGCGCCCTCGCTCTCCGGCAAGGAGATATCCTCGCCGTCGACTGCCAGTTCAAGGCGGTCATTGGCATCATCCCAGGTGGCTGTCTTCTTGGCACCTATCATAATTCCAAAAGAATTTCATATACCCGGCTTTAGATTTACGTCAATAATGAATTGAATTATTCCATATGCTCTCTTACCGACGTAGAGTTGGTGGGTGTCGAAGAGGATCCCGAGAGCTTGGACCCATGTGAAGTCTCTCTTCATATCGGCGTTCCTCCTTCCGATGAAGTGGCCGTTGATGTGGAGGTTCGAGTCGGATACAAGGCAGAAGTGGTGGCCTTTCTTCCCGTGGAAGTAGAAAGTGACGCCGTCGCCGCCGATGAACCGAGGGTCTTGGCAAACGGTGCCCACCCTGTCGCAGTCTGCTCAAGAAACAGACCATATAACATCAGCAGGTATGGCCTAAGACTGATATATACGATTTGATGGGTTGATTATTACCGCAAATGGGCTTGCAAGTGACGCAGTCCACCTCACATGTCTGTGGGCAAGTGCTAGGGCAAGTGTGCTCCACCATATTGCACTGAGGGTACGCCTTGTTCCTGCACCTCACCCTCTTCCCTCCTGCCGCCTCTGACTGACCCGGGGGCGGCGGCGGCGGTGGCGGAGGTGGAGGCGGTGTTGTTTGAGATGGTGGAGGAGGGGGCAGTGGTGGTGGAGGTGGCATCACTACTGGAGGAGGAGGAGGAGGAGGAGGAGGAGGGTTTGTCTTGGGAGGAGGAGGAGGGTTTGTCTTGGGAGGTGGTGGAGGTGGGGATCTCCGCCGCTTCGGGGGAGGCGGCGGGGACGGAGGCGGCGGAGGCGGGGAGGGTGTGGGGAAGCAGACGGGCTGGCACCTGGCGCAGTCCGCCACGCATGTCCGGAGACATGAAGCCGGGCAGTAGAAAGTCTGCTTGTAGCAAGCGGGGAAGTTCTTGTCCTTGCACCTCACCTTCTTGGCCTTACGCGGCCCGGCCTCCACTGCGCCCGCCACTAGGAGGAGGAGAAGGGCCAGGCACGCCACCGGGCGTGCCACCATGGATGCCATTTGCAGCCAGACAAAACCTTTCCACAAATGGGAGATGAGATTAGATAATGGATTGAAGGCCTTCAAATGGTAATCTTTATATAGATGATGAAAAGTGGCAGTCAAACAACTATCTTTCCAAGCTACTTAACCTATAATTCCTCCATTGGCATGATAGCATGGATTGACTCTCACCTTTGCCAGCATCCCAAGTGACCATCTTTTTTTCTAGCCAGAGATAGTTCTCATTATAATCAACACTATACAATTGTCATGAACTAATGTCAATTAACTAATTTAGCTAAAATGGAACCTAATTTCTGTAAAAAAAAAATCTCTAAAAATGATTCATTTTTTTCCCTTGAGAGATTCGCGTAAATCCTTTTGATGGGTGTGGTGGCTTCTTCCTTATGAGACATAACCATATATACTTTGATCATAATTATGAGTATACTTGGGCATGAAAAGTCAACGTTCTAATGATCCAAGGTCAACCTGCAAAAGTTTCACTCACACTCCATGCATGAAGCAGCCAGTGAGACATTGAAGAACCTTGCACAACAATCCTTATTATTAAGCTAATAGTATTTTTATCATGAAATAATTTCAATAGCTTTTCTTCTAATGATTTGGTTAATATTGTTGAGGTTACGAGATATTAGAGAGTTAACAAACCATTACTAATAAATAGTAAAATCTTATTAATATTATATACCTATAATATTTATTTATTTAATAATTTTATTATCAGTTCTCTCCATAAATATAATTACCGTTTAATTTTAAAATTTTTATAATTTAGAAGTATATTTTCTTGAATATTTTTTTTATAATCGAGTACACAGTTCGCGCGAATTCATTTACTTTTACATGGTTGAATAAGTTATTAAATTAATATTAATTTAAAATTAATAAATTATAAATAGCAAAAATATTTTAATTTTATATTTAAAAATAATTTTCTATATCAATATTTATTAATATAATATTTTATTTAATAATGTGAGATAATAAAATAAAATAAATCTTTCAACTTTATATATAAATAATATTTATTTATTTTATTTAATATATTATTATAATAATATATTATGTAGCCAGGGTCACTCCCCATATTTAATTAAAAATTATATATAATATTTATAACTTTATAAAATTATAACAATTTTATATTTTATCAAATTTATAATAATATTCTTAATACCGGTTTTAATATGCAACGTGTACATACTTTAATTTTAAATCCAAACTCAATAATCAAATAATTATTATTTTTACAATTTTATATAAATGATAACAATTAACTCAAATTGTGTATTTTTTTCACCTACTCAATCAAAATACGAATCAAATTTTTAGTATCAAATTTTTAGTATCAAGTTAAATACAGGCGCGACCTCATTATATATAAGAATTTATGAGAATATATTATAAAACGATAATAAGTTATAAACATTTATAAATTTTTTAAACTTATAAATAATATATTTATTTATTTTATTTAATATTTAATTATATTCTCAACTATTATTATTATTATTTATTCATATAAAATTATTTTAAATTTAATAGATTGAAGTAATTTTAATAATTATTTCGCTTTTGATTCTTTAATATTCCCATTTTCTTAATAAAATCAATAATATGGAAAAAACATTTTATACTTCATTTCATTTAACTATTATTTAAAATTATTTATATTATCCAATTTTTAAATTTACAACCTTACTTTAATAGCTCATTTTTGTGGAATTATTTTATTTTTTCAACATTTAAACTTTTACACCATATTTATTTATAATTTGATACCACATATATTTATTTTGCTTTCATATATAATTTAATTTTCATGTTAGTCAGCTATAATTAAAATTTTAAGTTGTAATATTAATATATAATGTATTTTTTTTCTTTTTTATGAGTATTTATTTTTTATATTCTTAATCTTGGAGATCCGTCTCAATTTGACTTGCTATAGGGGACTTGTCCTAGTCTTAAAAAATTTGACTTGTATGGGTTTGGTTCCCACCCATATATCCATCCAATAAAATATATTATATCACACTTATTTTAATTATAGTATTGTAATTAATCTGCCACCATTAAAAAATATCGATTATTTTTTCTGTTTACTTGTTGCGAGTGAATGGATTTCCCATCCTAACTATATAAGACTATTATTCAATAAAATGTAAGTAATAAAATATCTTCAACATTACATATATAAAAATTAATGGTCTATTTTATTTAATATGAAAATCTAATTATTAATATTTATTCTCACATACATAAAAAAAAAATTAACTCCTCTACTAACTAATAGATTAAATTAAATATACTCTAATAATAATTATAAATATTTATTAACTAATAAATTGAATCAAGTTCACTCAAATAATAAATTTTTATACTCTATATAAAATATGTGTTAGATTTTTACGCCTGATTTTTTTTATCAAATGCATTTACTTTTATATTATATGATAATATTATAAACTATAAATAATTAAATGTATATCAATTTTAAATAATTGGTAAGTGATTAATATTGAATGATATATCAGCTTTAATTAAATGCTAATTATTAGACAATGATGAAAAGTAAATCTCTTATGTTCCATTACATAATCGGATTAGTTATTTGGTATAATAGAAATTGTAAAATATTATATTTAGTTTATTTTATTTTTATTATATCAAAATTGTATAATATATAGACAAATGATTAATAAAATATATGAAAAATTATATAAACTACTTTCAATATTTTGACCAGTTTCTCATATTATATTTGAGAAAGTATTGAGTTTCCATAAAAATTAGTACTCATATATAATTAAAAGTAATAACTTGAAAGTAGTGTAATATTTTTAAATTTATAAACTCACAACATTTATCTATTTTATTAAATAAATAATCATATTCTCAACACATACGCTCAACGTGAATATACTTGTCAATTGTAATTTTAAACTCGCTCTTAACAACTATTTATGAGCTGATTATTATTTTTTTGGTCTCGGACGAAAGTGAATAAAGAAATCGAGTTGGGTCTTGGACTGAGTAAACCGGGAAAGGAGCTGACGGTTTTGAGAAAACCAAAACGAAAAAAAAGGGACAAAAAAGGGTTAAAATGAGAAATTGGAAAATCCCATATGACAAAAAAAATTATAAAAATCATGAGAAAGAACTGGGAAGTGGAATTTATGAGAAAATCAGATCGGTTCAGGGTGAACCAGACTCGAACCGGACTAAACCGAGATAAACTATGGTGAACCTATTTAATAATTCATTTTTCTATATGGTTTAAAAATGTAAATTTAAGAAATTGAGACTGCCATTAGATAGAAAATAAATTTAGATGAATTTAAACAATTTTAAATTTCAGAAAACCGGTTGAATCGGGTCCGAACCGGCCAAATTTCGAATTCGGGTCACCGAACCCGGTCAGACTGGACCAGTCAATGAACCAGTCAACAGTCAATGGTCAACGATTGATAGAGCAGCAACACTGGCAATCCACGTCAGAAAAATCAATCAATCACAATGTACCACGTAGCACACCCGCCATGTTATCGTCATCAACCTCCAGCCGCTAACAGAAAGAAAAGAGAAGAAAGACTTGCTGGAAAAGTTGGTGTCATGCCCCAACCCAATTTGGTCGAATCCCCGTGAACAACTCACCGCTCTCTTGGTTCAAGAGCAGTTTCCTCCTCTAACTCAAATGGAGCCAAACGTACATTCAACATTGTTCCCTGGAAAGATATATATCAAATAAAATGTAAACTTAAGAGGATTTAAACATACCTGATAGAGGGTAAGGCTTGGTGTTATTCTTAATCATTTTTCCTAATTCCTAAAAAGGGATAAAAAGAGTCGTGAGTTTCTACAACTCAGTAAATGGGTATTTTAAAAAAAATGAAATTTCGATAAAAATAGTTTTCAAGTTGGAGTGTGCCAAACTCCTTAATTCTTTCAATTTTTCTCATTTCCAAATCTCAGTTTTCAAAATCAATTCTTTTTACCACAGTGTGTCACACCTAACACACATCCTTCATCATGAAAGTAAAACACACAATCACAGGCCAACCCGTCCACTGAACCCACTTGTGGCATCAAAACGACTTTATCGACCACCTAGATAAAAGCACGTTCATTTCTACCTTGAGAATGAGTGGATGTTCACGACATTCAACCCTCAATCCCGTAACAAATCTCCGTATTCATATGAGCACAAAGACCTCATCCTGACCCCACCCCGATCTCATGCGCTTGAAGCTACTCCAAGCTTTGCAAGACTTCTGGTACGACTAACTGCCCTTATATCCACCATGTCATCCAGAGCCCTATGACGCATCACTATCCCTTTTGGGCATCTTGAAGGTCCCGTAAACACAGTGCATGCACAATCAACAGTTTTCACAAAATGCCATATAATCTGTGGTGTCACCGGTCTACAACCCCGACACTCAACTTAACCTGCAGCTGTTTGTCTTGACTAGTCTGAAGACCTCTCATGTCGCACTGCCACAAGTCCATCAAGTATGTCGGTCCTGTCTCGGTACTATGACCAAATAACTCATTTACTTAAGTTTTCATGGCACATTTATCATGTTTATTTATGAGCTCTTGCTCGTGCCAAGTGCCTAGGGCCCACTGTACGAGATTTTCAAAATTAGGCATATTAGCCCCCAAGTTCCAAAACCGAGGCCTCCAGCCTAATAGAGCTATTCGAGCTCCCATCAAGAAGGTCTCCCAAAATGTTTAAGCAGTGGCACACGGTCAGGGGAGAGCACATCCAACAAAATAATTTTTAACTGCCCATCATACCAACCGAGTATGAGGACATCTCCGCTCATAACCGATGAATAGATTTTCCACTTCTTTTGAGAAAGTTTCATTATACCAATCGAGTATGATCTACTTACACCAGTTTTTCGCATGATTTTTCACATCACTTCTCTAAGGTGTGATGTTTAAAATATCACTTAGTAGTGAGTTTTCATTTTTGAGGTGCTTATCATCCCAACCGGATATGATATAAAAGTCCCACTCACCCGTTAATGCAGTGAACTCCTCTTGACGGGCTCTTTGTATTTCACGCGAGCTCATCCTTGTTGGCATTTTCAGTACTTAGTGTTCCTACACGATATGAACATACTTGTTCATTATCCCTTGTTCTAATAACCTCTATTCAGTCCAAATGAATGAGAAAACCAATTTTTTTTTATTTAATTGTAATTAGGTTTCTAAAGTTATTTTTCTAACTTTAAGTCCCTAACGCCGATTTTTTCATCAAATTGAGTCCTGAAACTTTTCAAATTCACTTTGAAACCTCAATTTATTCAATTTTGACAAAAAAAGGTTCAAGTTTCCCAAATTCCCAATTTGGTCCCAATTTTTTCAAAAATTACCATTTTGCCATTCCTTTAGAAATTGGTAAGTTTTAACCCAAAAATTCTAAAATTTGCTCAATTGGTCCTTTAACACTCTTATCATGCCCAATTGGCTCTCAATTTCATAAATTTGCATTTTGGTCCCTCGAATTTTTGAAATCCCCAAATTTTCTCCCAATTTCAACTTCCCAATTGAGCCGAATTTGATTTTATCAAATTGACCAATCAAACAAGTTTAATTGTTGAAATTGAAGATAAAATAGAGTTTCTACATCTTAATACAATTCCATTGCACTTTGAATCGCAAGTTTTGATGTCGGAACAAAGCTCAAACAGAGCTTCGTTGGAAAACAGAACGTAGAGAGAGAAAGCTTCAATTGCCCACCGTCGGGGGCGCGGCGGTCCGAGCTTTCAATCTAGGCAGATAGCTCTACTCCTAAGGTTACTCCTAGGATCAAGAATTACATCAATTGATGCTGAATTGAGTGAGAATTCTATCATCGAAATTCTGTGGGTTATATTTCTAGCACCGGTTAGAAATTATAGAGTGGAGCCGAATTGGCTAACCTTTCATTTCTAATTCGGCTGTAGGAGGGCTGAGTAGGTATTGGGAAAGCTTGGTTTGGCCCGAGAAGGGCTCAAATTGGTTGATTTCAGCTCGGCCTAAACAGGGCAGCTTCGATCCGCCATAGCTGCTTCATTGTTCGATCACGCCAGTGTTTCTCCGGCGACCCTCGAAGCGAATGGATACAACCACCGTGTAGCTGACTTCTCCCCGGTTCTAAGGAACCCAACTACACCTTCTTTGGCTCAGAAAAGACCCTATATCGGAGCTCTGGTTCGAGCTTCACCGGAAAACTAAGTAGTTGAGAGAGAGTGAGGTTTTTAGGTGTCGAGATGATGAATAGAGAGGGACTCTTTATATAGGGAGCTCGGGGACTTGTCAGCCATCTGTTTAGAACCTTTATGATAATTATTGATGGCCTGAAATGTACTGAACAGAAACATTTCCTCTTCGCCGGCGCTGCTTCGATTTTTCGGCAAGTGAACAGTGCTGTCATTTGAAGGAAGAAGACGACACTGTTCCGAACTGAACCAGATCGGTCTGAACCGGGTTCAAAGCTTAAATCAGTCGGTTCACCCTCGATTCGAATAAATTTTTCAAATCTAAAAATTTCTAAATTTATCTAAATTCATTTTTTATCCAATGGTGGCCTCAAATCTCAAATTTGAATTTTTTAGCCATCTAGAAAAATAAATTTATCATCCGATTCAATAGTGGTTCAAACTGGTTCAATTTGATTTAGATCCGATTCACCTGAACCAGTTCGGTTTTCATCTCCAATTCATCCATAGGTCCTTTTTCATGACTCATGTGACTCTTTAGGTCACTTGGGATCCATAATTTTCCCAATTTACCCTCTCTATCGGTTCTGATTCATAAACCAGCTCGGTTCATAAACCGATTCAATCTAGTTCGAATTTGGTTCACCCGAACTGATCTGGTTTTTCTCTCCCAATTGGTTCTAAAGTTCTTTTCCAAGGTTTATTAATCTTTTTGGATCACATGGGAGTTGTAATTTCTCCAATTTTCCTGTTCCTCAATAATCGGGTTTGTGAACCGGTTCGATTTTTCTCACTCGGTTTGACCGATTCTTTCTAGTTTTCCTTAACTCCAAAGAGCGGGGTTTACAACTGGAGTCTCCAACGACTCAAAAAACACTTCGATCAGGCTGCCGGTGGCCGAGTTAGAGGTTGAGTCTTATGCCGGCGGGTAACCTAAGCAGTTGTCGAGTTCTCTATATAAAGAGCAACCATCCATTCAATCTCAGCATCCCACAATCGACCAAATAAGATGAACTACTCAGTTTTCCGGTGAGCAGCAAACCAGAGCTCCGACATCGGGGATATTCTCCACCTCATAAGCTATATTCAGTACCATTATAATTGGGAGGAAGTCCTCTACCCAACTACAACCTCCATTCCACCCGAGAGCCACCGTAGAAGAACGAGGAAGCTCAAACAATAACGCTGCTCTCCGACTATCAATAGCCCGAGCTGATCGAGGTCAACTCGAGCTGTCCACAGGCCAATGTCAGCCAAACCAAGCCCCTTAAACACCACCTAGAGGTGCCCCGATCTTTCCCTCAACTAGCACGGTAAGCCCCTCTGCTGGAAAATACTATTCAGGGTTGATTTCTATAAAAATTTTAACACTAAAATTCACACTACTCAAGCCACCAATTGAGGCGTGGTTTGATCCAGTAAGGATCCTAGGGAGGAGAGCAATCCAGAGGAAGCAAGAGCTCCTGTCGCTAGACCCTCACCAGTAAGATATCAAAGTTTTATCTCTGTAGACTAAATTTTCCAATGAAGCTTTGTTTGAGCTCATTTCTGAGCCAAATCAAGCTATTCAAAGCTTAAAATGATGAGGGAGACATAAAAGATGATTCAGATCATAAATTGAGACCATTAACCCTGTTTTTGGGGTAAATTGAATACAATTATGATTCGAGGACCAAATTGCAATTTTGAGAAAGTTGGCAATTTTGGGATTTTTTTGGGAAATTGGGGGCCAAATTACACAATTTAAGGAAAATTGGGGCATTTTCATGAAATTAACTTCTAATTGGGACCCAATTGGGCAATTTGATGAAATGGAGGGCAATTGACAATTTTTGAAAGTTCAAGAACCAATTTGTAATTTTTGGAAAGTTAAGGACAAATTAGTAATTTTGGAAAAATTTTGAGGACCAATAGGTAATTTTGGAAAATTAAGGACCATGAGGAATAATTGGGAGTACTAGGGACTTAATTGAGATCAAATGAAAATTTATGGACCCAAATGTAAGGCTATAAACGTTGAGGGGCTTAAATATAATTTAGGCATAGTGCGAGGACCTATGCGCAAATACCTGATACTATGAGATCCCTTATGTCAACTCTCCTGATAAGGGTACTCGAACCATGCAGGAGCTGATCATTCAAGTACCGGTGCAAGGAAGCGCACCACGAGTCAAGATCTCACTGGGACGGCTACGTCATTATCACCGGGTGAGTGAGATTTTCAACATCATACCCAGTTGGGGGTGATAAAAATTATTTTGAAGTTTGAAAACCATTTTTTTAGGAATGGTCTCCCCTGACTACTTGAACCTGCTTAAACATTTTGGGAGACGCTCTTGATAGGAGCTGAGATTGCTCCAATAGGCTTGAGGCCTCGAATTTGAAAATGATAGGGTCAAAGGCCTAATTTTTGGAAAACTTGTGAAGTGGGCCCAAGGCTAGTGTGCACAGGTTGGACCCGTAGACAAACATGAATTATAAGGACCATGAAAACTCTTAGAAAAACTGGAATTGTTGTGTGATTAACCATGAGAATAAGACAAGACTCACAAATCTTAATAGGCTAGTGGCAGTGCGCCTAGACCAGGTCGACGGGCCGGTCAAGGCAAATAGTTGTAGGCTAGGTCGAGTGTCGAGGCCGTTGGATCGTTGGCACCAAAGAGCATGGTTAATGAATCAAAATTATTGTATGCTTGCATGAGGAATTCAGGAGCATCTAGACGCCCAAGAGAAGTAGTCAATGAGTCCTAAGGGCTACTGGACGACCTGGATGCAATAAGGGCGGGTATGTCGTACCAATCAGTCATGGAGCTTTAATAGCTTCCTGCGCACTGAGACCGAGACCGGAGGGGAAATGAGGTCTCCTCCCACAAAGCAGGCATGATGAAGCGTTGAGATCGAGGCCGGAGGGGAAATGAGGTCTTGTCCCACCCAACAGACATGATAAGGGTTTGAAGGGTAGGACTATTGATGTCCCCTCAAATTTAGGGTAGAGGCAGTACACCTCTATTCGGGTGGACGACAAAGACGCGTTGAACCATAAGTGGAATAGTTGGGGACTGTTTTACAAATATGTGATCTCTTTCTATGATAGAAAGGGTGAGTGATTGTTTGTTGTGACATCTTCCGAACAAGGGAAAATGTTCAAGAAGAGACGAATTCATATTACAATAAATTAAAAGCATAAAACTTTTCAATAAATTGATTTTTTTGAAAACTCGCTTCCCAACCCCCACTCACTGAGTTGTTGAAACTCACCCCCTCCCATTAACTTTTTTCAGGAGAAACACCTCGCCACAATGAGCCTAGGCTGAGATGGCACCGCCATCATGTAACTTTTATTTTTTGTAAACTTTGTCATGTAAAATAGGTACTCCAATACCTTTACCTTTCTCAGACTATTTTGTAGAAATACTATATTTGTACTAGAAAGGGTGGCGGGTTGATCACGAACCCCGACCAAACCGGGTCGGGGCGTGACACCACAAGTCGAGTTTCCTGTCTCGAGTCGAGTACGAGTGCGAACCCACTAACTCTGATACCATGCAAGAATGTATTCATGACCGATAATGAGTCAAACTCATATCTACTTAAAAGTCATGATTTGAAAGTAGTGAAACCTTTCAAACCTTATAAACCCATAACACTTCTCTATTTTATCCAATTTGGGATCATATTCTCAACAGTATCATAGCACATTATTCTATAGCACATCAATCTCATCAGGCATTCTTTCCTCTCCAACAATCTTTCTAATGTACTCCTTATGTGTCCCATCATATATTGGGTCTTGCTTCTATTTTTTGCTCATTCTCATGTTAACATCCCTTCTGAGATCTTCGTCATCTACATCAAACAAGAAGTTACAATGAACTCTACATCTTTTACCGTGTCACTACCATCCTTTAATCTTATACTTTCGATTAAATTGGACAATTCAAACTACTATCTATTGAGAAACAATAAGGGTCATCTTCTACAAGCATATCGCCTCATTGGATATGTCGAACCTGCACCCTCTTAATTCATCATCGAAACAACTAAAAAAGGAGATAACTACAAGTTGTCAAACCCAAAAATTGAAGTTTGGGAAACTCACGATAAGTTTTGTCTCACTACTATTTTTGCATCATTAATAACTAAAGTTAACATGCAAGTTATTGGAGCCACTACGGTCGCTCAAGCTTGGCAACAATTGGAAACCCTTTTCAGTTCTCAGGTTCACGCCCAACAAGATACTTAGATCAGCAATGACGTGACCTTAAGAAGCACGATAGCTCTATGTCTGCTTATTTGTCCTCAATTAGCTCTCTTGCAACAAGTTTAGCTCAAATCAGCCACGCAAAAACTCCAAAATAAATAAAAAATTGCATGCTAGCAGGATTGGGTATGAATGGAAGTCTCTTAAATTGGGGCTATCTATAACATTGGATTCTATAACGGTCGATGCCGTCAAATCTCTACTCCTTGCACATGAGGCAGTCGATCTTCCTGTATGGATCAACAAACCCATGAGCTCCACTCTTTGGTCTTCTAGAAGGAATGTGGACTCCCATTGTAGCAGTCTCTCAACATCTTCAAGGAGCCTTACAGTCGAGATCCTTCGGGCGCATCGCATCGGCGATTGGAACGGGCAATCAAAACCCTTAATTTGGATGAGTCGCTTTTCGGTCTTCAAAGCATCGTGGACGCCAATTTTCAGTTGGCAGAAGGAATGAAGCTCAAACACACCGTTTTGACTCTCAGGGGCATTTTTATAGAGGACCCAATCAGATGGGCTTTACAAGACGTAGGATGGGCTTTATAGGACACAATAACGAGCCTAGTTTCACTGAACATGTTAATGAGCTTGGGTCCATTCATTTGGCCTCACAGCACTTTGGGCCAAATCTTGCTACTGGCCTTCTTACTCGACCCATCATGAATAGGATTGCCTCCTTTAAGCAATGAACTAGATTATGATCGAAGTTATCTTTCCAATTATGTGGAAAAATAGATCATATTGCCTCCCTTTGTCCACAATTGTTTACATTTCAAGATTCTCAAACATGTGACATACCCGAAAGCAACACCAATCATCAACTTGATTGGTATATTAATTCAGGTGCCACTAACCATGTTACTCATGATTTATCTTAGTTATCTATTCAGGATGGCCAAGCATTTCTCGAGTATCTACTGATCGGAAATGAAACATATTTACCCATTCTCCACTTTGGAACCACTTATCTCACCAATCTTGTTCACCATTTATTACGTACCCCAAATATCAATTAATATCTTATCTATTTCTTAATTCACCTCAGATAATTCATGTTATTTTGAGTTTTACACTTTAATTTTCCTTGTTAAGGACCTTGAATCTCATTAGGAGCTGCTTCATGTGGAACATAGAATATGGCTATATTGCTTGCGCTTAGGATCTTCACTTGTTTCAACTTGTGCTTATGTTAGTCGTTCTATTAGTAGTTCAGTGTGACGCCAACGTCTTGGGCATCTATCAATAAATCAAGTTTCTCATTTACCTTTGTGTGATACTTGTGCTTGTAGTAAAATTATTCAACGTCCATTTCTTATGACTTATCATCTCAACACTGAACCAATTCAGCTAATTCACATTGACATTTGGGGTCATACTCTCATCCTCTCTCAAACCAGTTATATATATTATATTCACTTTTTAAATGAATTCAACAAATATTCATGATTCCTTATTCTTAAATACTGCTCAGATGATTTATCTGTTTTTTGAGTTTTCCCTCTTCAAGTTGAAAATATTTTTGTTCGGAAAATTAAGGCACTTCAAACCAATGGAGCCAAAGAATTTATATATCTCTCTTTTTAGACTAAACTTCAATCTCATGACATTCTTAATTGTATATCATGTACTCATGTCCATCAACAAAATGGTTTTGTTGAACGTAAACATCAACACATTGTCGATATTGAGCTAACTCTTCTTGCTCAATCTCACCTTTTTTCGAAGTTCTGGATTTTGGTTTTGAAACCACTTTTTTCTTATTAATGGTCTTCCCACCCAAACTCACCCATCCCCCTTTCTCGCCTTTTTCATAAATCCCTTGATTACACTCATATTCGTGTTTTTGAATATCTTTGTTTTCTTTATCTACGTCCTTATCGTCTTCACAAGCTCTAACCCCGATCTACACCATGTATTTTTCTTAGTTATCCCCTTAGTTACCTTGGCTATTGATGTCTTGATCACTCCACTAGTCACACTTTTATCTCTCGTATTATTATTTTCCATAAGTATTATTTTCCTTTTGCAAGTCATTCCCCGTAGCGTAATGTTCTCTCTTCTACTCCCATGACAGCTCCTTGTCTTTGTATTCCTTTACCCTCTCCCTATGTTCCTCTCACAAATACCTCGAGATTAGGTATGTCTTCTTCCTGAGATATTGTTGATACTTCATTCTTTCCTATACATGTAGACTCTTTGGCCTCATTACTGCAAGAGCCTCTCGGCTCTCCCATTGCCCTGACACTTACTCGGATGGCTACTCATTCTCAGGACGGTACTCTTCCTCCTCGTCGTTTTACTATCGATCTCACTGTTGGAATGCAATGTCTAATGAACTCTATACTCTCTATCACAATCATACCTGAAATTTGGTATATTATCCACTAAATCGACATATTGTAGGTTATAAGTGAGTTTACAAAATCAAATAATACCCTAATGACTCCATTACTCGATATAACGTTTGTCTCATTACTTGAAATTTTTCTTAACAATCTAGTCTTGAATATGATGATACATTAAATCATATTATCAAAAATGTCACTATACTAGTTATTTTCTCTCCTACTATCTCTTTTAGTTGGATTACTTTTCATCTCAACGTGAATAATACGTTCTTTAATAACCACCTCACCGAAAAAGTTGATATGACTTAATCACAAGGATTTGATCCTTCTCATCCTCACTATTTTTTATACCTCTAACGCTCCTTTTATTACCTTAATTAGGCGCTAGAAGCATAGTTTATTCATGTAAGCTCATTTTTATTTCATTTGAACTTCATACGTTCTAGCGCTTCTGTTTTAATCTATCGTACTCAAGATTTTGAAGATTTTATTATATTCCTAATTATCGGCGCTTTTGTTTTAATCTATCGTAATCAAGATTTTGAAGATTTCATTATATTCCTAATTATTTATGTCAAAAATATCATTATTACCGTTTCAACTCATACTCCTATTAATTATGTTTCCTTGAAAATTAGTAAAAAAAATTTCATTAAAGACTTGGAACTAATTAATCACTTTTTATATATTAAATTTCATCTGACCCATTATCGACAGTATATTTGTGATGGGTACCACCTTTCACTAAGGTGCCCATAGAGTTTGTGTCCCGAGTGGCACTCTCGACGGTTGGTAGAGACACATCCTCCAACGCCCAGGGGTCCACGTCCCACGTTGCCGTTAACCTAATAAGCAGGTATAGCTGGTGGGTGTCAAGAGGATCCCTTAACCTAGTAAGAAGGTATAGCTGGTGGGTGTCTAAGAGGATGCCGAGAGCTTGGACCAAAGTGAAGTGCCGTGATGTGTAGGTTCGAGTTGGAGACCAGGCAGAAGTCGCAGCCCTTCTACCCGCACAGGTCAGTCCCGTATAGGGGTAGGCTAAGGGTCCTCCATGGTAGACCCGCCCGTTCCAAACTCACCACAGTTCAGGCCATGCGAGGAGAGCCTCAGCACCGAGACCATCTAACAGTCAGCTCGGGTCAACCGCGGTCCGAAAAAAAGGCAAGTCCACCCAAGGTGTACGAGGAGGGAGGAGCCCAAAGTTGTTCCATCTTCAGGCTCCCATCTGGCCTTTGTGTGATCAACAGGAAAGCCGAGGAGCCAGAGATCGTGCCCAAATGGCCCGACATATTCCCAGCCGGCGATCATCCCCTTGCTAATCCGAAACCTGCTAAGGCTTGCTCGTATGTGCCTGATCTGACCCATGAGCCATCTCTCATCTCCCTCCTATTTGGATAGAAAATTCTAGGTAGTGAACTTTACAAAAGCTTAGATCATTAATCAATTTAATTTATGAAATTCCATTTGCTTACTTCTGTCATTTTATAAGTATAAGGGGTACCATATGATATGCTTGACAGCAGTTTCAAGCGCGTCGGTACTCATCCCCACAGTCACCGATCACTTTAAGGAGATTTTTTCCCTTATGGGAGACTTCCTTTATGCTACTTACATCCTCCTCATCAAGAACCAGAGAGAAGACCTTGTTCGTCTCATTGATATGCTCAGATAAGCCGAGTCTAACACCCACCATGGATCCTGCTACCGCTGGCTGCAAGTTCAGGATCCATATTGATTATGCATACACTAGTGGGGCATAAGCTCTACTGTTGGAGCCAGCAGGAGGGATGAGATTTACCTGATCGAGTATGTATTTCACAGCGACTGTTGGGATTGTAACCCCATGCTTGGAAGCCACTTTCTTGAGGGTTTGAAGCAGAACTTGGAACTGACCCCATCCACCCCATGTATCAACCATCTGCAGTACACACCATCAGAACTTGAGGGTTTGTTCATACAAGTGACTGCACATGAATAATGGATAAACCAGAAACAATTGGCCTATTTTTAAAAGATCTGCATCTCATTAGGCATGCTGAACTCTCTGAAATTAGAAATTTGCATACCCTTTTGTATTTCTGAAGAGATGGGGTGTTTAATGGAGGACCAGCAAAAGGTATTGACAAGTTGGTGTCAAGAAACTTCTCAGATAATAGACCACCCATTACCGTGCCATATCTGCATAAAGCACCCGGGATTTGAAATAGAGACCTGGGCAAAGATTAACAGAGGGAGGGAGGTAAAAGGTGTGAGAAAGAGACGTTATGAGTTTCACTCCAGTAAGATTACATAGCTCCGCCATCTTCTGTTGAGGACGCATGTCAACAATTGAATGTTGCACCTTGTAAATTTGCAACCAAAATTTCCAATCAGAATTGCTTGACATTTCCATGGGCTGAAATAAGTCTGCTCAGAGTACTATTATTGCTCCTACCTGATTGCTGACAACAGGAATCCCATTCTCAAGGATTATCTGTAACCTCTCTGTGTCGAAGTTAGTCAAAGCAAGTGTTTTTATTTTGCCTGCATAGAAAATCAGGGAGAGACACAATGGATTCAAACTTATCCCATATAAGCAAGAAGCTCAACAAAATTAAGAACTGCAGGCTGATCCCCCAGCTGAAAAATGTACTGGGCAGTACACTTACCTTCTTCTTTCAGATCAGCAAGATGCTTCAGTGCATCAAGGTAACCAGAATTGGCATAATCCCACCTGTTTTATGATAGATTATTCAAAGCCAATGCATATAGAGTTATAACATCAATAAAAATAATTCATATGCAGAATCCATCATGCAAGAACACTTGCAGAACTTTAAATTATAGTTCTCATAGCAAATGCATATATGACTATAAAAAAGAAAAGAACATACCAGTGAAACTGAAGCATATCCAAGGAAGCTACGTCCATTCTCTTTCTTGAAACATTTATCGCATCCCTAACGTAGCTACTTGTCATTTTAACAGGGGGTGGCACCCATTTGGTTAGACTGCAAAATCCTTGAATGTCAAAAGAGTGAAAGGACAGAAATCTTAAGTGATTCAATTTTATTTATCCTGCAAGCATTCCCAACTCACCCGCGGACCTTTTCGAGATATTCTGGAGGGCGTTCTCTTCGTACTCGGTTGATGAAGATTCCATATAGATCTTCAGCAGGTCCATCTGAGATCAGAAAGGAGATAAGAATTAAAGCTGTTCACCTGGAAGATACCGAAGCACCTGAATATCATGATTTGCTTCCATCATCACACTCATACACTGGCTTTACTCAATTAGCATGAACTACATAATGGTGACTTGGTAGCAGCAAACAAGGAGACAACAAATGTGGCCGAGTGATTACATATATCAGCCAAGTCGAAGGTGTTTAATCCCGAATCTGCATATTGAAGCATAGCATCAACAGCATCTTCTCTGTCAATCCTACCCCATCCACCACTTGTCTGCCACATACCATTCACAACCCGACATATATCAATGAGGCTATTCCCATTCTTAACCAACTCCGTTGGTTATCTTCAGTTACTGCACACAAGTAAGGTCTCCAATTGGCCCTTCTAATCTTACTCACTCTTTTGGCTTTCCAATTGATTGTGTTAAATCCGAATTTGCCATATGGGTGCAGTAACAGCTCTGCCATATGTAGTTCAGAAACTACAGGGATTCAAGGAAAGGAAAGGAAAGAACTCTTGGAATAGAAAGATTCAGTGTATGTAACACTCGGAATGCAGTATCCTCTGCAATTTCATGGATGCCTTTTATCCTAATAGTAATATCTACTTCAGCTTCATGCTCCGCTATCCACCACCATTTCTCTGGGGAATATTTAAAAGGTCCTAACTTTTTCCTTCCTTCGCATCCCCAGCACTACCCGCAAATGACAAGCACGCCCTCATGAAAACAATGAAACTCGTTAATCGAAAAACTTGACGGGCATGAAACGGGAATAATGAAATCCTAGGGACCTTTCAACAAAAGGACAAAGAAAGCATGAGTCGGCGATCCATAAGGCTCCACGTAAGAATCGAAAATCTCCACTATCCGTAAGCTAGGGTTTTTGCAAGGGGATTGAACTCTGAAATTGCATTGCATTGTAAATACGTACAGTGGTCAGCCATGTCGAAGGTGGAGAGGCCGGCGTCCGCGTGACGGAGCATGGCCTCGATGGCGTCGTCCCGGTCGATCCTGCCCCAGCCGCCGCTGGTCTGCCACAGGCCGTTGAGGATCCTACATATCTCCAGTGAGTTGGTGCCGTTCTTCAAAGTGACTACGCGGTGGACCTCCTGGTCACTGGCAACGCAGCACCTGATCGAAGCTGAGCTGGCCACAGCCCGGCGTGATGCCGAGCGAGCGAGGAGCTTCGCCGTTGACACGTTGGGCTTGAGGTCGACGAGGCTGGAGGACGGCAGCACATTGTGTACGGTCACCACTGCCATCGCTGAAAACAGAGAGGAGGCAGAGTCTTCAGGATAAGACGCCGTGACGGAGCGAGCGGTGACTTCTGGTCCTACCGCCGGCTTACGAAATGACGGTTCTACCCTTGGATATCTGGTCCAGTGGGACGCCAGGTGGCTAGAGTATGAGCACCATATTGGCTAGAAGTACGACACGTGTCTTTTAATGCATCTAAATTATCATTCAATTTAAAAAGAATACCTCAAATTAAAAAAATAGATTAATTATATTTGGTATAAGATAATTTATTAATATTTAATTAATTATAGATTATATGAATTATAAAAAGAAGGAAAGTGAAAATAAATGATAAAACTCCGTTCTAATTTCTCCTGTTTTTATTGCAAATATTTATTATAAGTGGAGCGCTATTTTAATAATTAAAACTTGAAAAATAATAAAAATTATCTAAAATTATATTTAAATTTAACTATTTTATACCATTTGTTATATTTAAAAACTATAAAATATAAATTTAATTGACTGTACTCAATTATATTAATTAATAGTTATATTATATTAGATTTTTATAGGGTTAATTAAATTAGTTAAACGATTAAATAATTAATATTTAAATTTATTATTATTTTTATATAATAAAAATAGGGAATTAAATAATTTTAATAATATTATAATTGATAATTTTATATTTATTATTTAGAATTATAAAATTATTTTATTTTTATATTATTATTTTACTATAAAATATATTATTTGATAAATTAATTAAATAATATTTTGTTTAGCAAAAAATAAATGATAAAATTTTAAAAATAATAATATAATATTTTGAAATAAATTTTTAAAAATAATAATATAATATTTTGAAATAAATTTATACAATATTGATTGAAGTTAATTTTCTTCCTTAATTGTGATAATCAAGTCCTATAATTATAAGATTTTACGAGATGAATTTAATATTAGAAGTTGGAAATGATAATTAAATTTAGAAATTTATGTTTTAAGAGTTTTCATATATCATAACTTATTATTATTTTGTTGTGTGTAAAATAATTATAAAAATATGAATGTTATCAAGAAAATAAGATAAAATAAAAATAATAAAATATTTTAAGATAAAGTTTATGTGAGTAGATGGGAGAATGTAATTCAAAATTGTAATATATTATATTTTTTTAATGAATTACGAGATATATTTGTTATAATATATAATGCAATTAATATGAGGGAAATAACAATTATTACTTTTTATCGATCTTATTATAGCAATCGGGTCAAAATTCATAAATTAAAATATTTATATAAATACTGTAATTTAAAATTTACTTTTAATTTAAATTTTTATAAAATAAAATTTCAAATCCTATGTATGATAAAATAATAACGTTAATGAGTATCTACCTTAAATTATATTTTATTAAATACGAACATCTTTTCTTGATTTTTTTATAATAGTTGTCTTTTATTTTACACTTTTTTTTCGCATATTCTTTAAAAATATATATTAACAAAGTAGATGAACAATGCTAAATAAGTGAGAAAGTTACTTATTGGTCATTAATAATCTCGATTTAGTTATAACTTAAAATAATTAATATAAAATTTGATAACTTGTTTTTTTTGGTCAATTTTTTTCTATTTTCAAGAATATATAAAAGTCAACAAAATCCATTACATATTTTTTCAAACTAATTCTATGACATTTTATCACTAAATCTAATATTAGAACATTAATATAAATTATTAAAATATGCATCTTACATAATATTAGTCAAAAAGTTCACATTTTATAATAACTTATAAATACACACTTATTATAATACTCATTTTCATATGATATTATATTCGAATTTCATTTATTTATAAAAAATTTAACTATTTTTGTATATCACATTTAATTTAATTGAATATTATTAATATTCGTTAGTCATATAAGTGTTTTTAGAATATTTTATTAATTTTCTTAATACTCATTAGAGTCTCAAATCATGTATTTAAATCACACTTATGCAAAAAAAATCATAGGCATGTAATTATGTCTCATCACAAAATATCATTAATTTAATTATTTTAGAATTGTGAGTGTATAGATGAATGTAATTATATCCCATAATTTTTCAAATAAATTAGTTCATTCGAATAAGTATTCATTTCTATATTCCAAGTCTCCCTTAGGGCCTACATTTACGGACCTGCTTATTTAGCTGACTATTTTCTAGGCCACGGAGTTGAGCTGTGATATAATTCTTATCGTCTATCTTTTTAGTGTGTATAATTATCGACTCTATATCTGTAGAAAGTTTCACTCTCATCATTAGTATTAAAGATAATTTTATTACTTTAATATTGTAAATTAACATTTTATTAGTGATATTTTTATTTTCTCCAACTATTACAAAACCTTTCGTTTTCAAATACCATACTTTTAAAATTTTGATATTTAATATCATAAAAATTAACAATTCTGTCGACATCCCATAAATCACCCATCGATCTCTCATAATAGGTATCTCATAATAGGTAACTTCAATAAAGTAAAACTAGATACTTATATTTTTGATAAAACTTTTTTGTATTTTATAGTGAAAATTTAAAACTTTTCTATAAAGATTTGTATCCGAGCCCAAAATTATTTTTTATAAATATAGCTGTTGACAAGAATCTTAATTAAACCTTTATATTGGAATTTGAGTGGTTTAGGGATGTTTTCCGCTTTCGTCCCTATAGTACTACGGTCGGATATTTCTCGGTATTATCGATAGTTTTCACGTGTAAACATATTATATGAAATCATGATAACAATAACGAGTAACTCATTTTTCACACATATATGGGCAATTCGTGACCCGTAAAACATATTGGCTATTCTGGCCTATCAAGCCCATAGCTAACATGGTAAACTAAGAGTATGAGAACCACGTGTGATTTGCTACAACCGATGTCTCACAAGGGTCGTCTCTTAATTGGATGTCTTAGCATCCGGAGTTATGGACGCAAATACCCCACTCGCCAACACAAGCTTCTTACACATCCGATTTAATTCTGTCATTTCTCGTCGCAGCAATTTACTAGGACGGTAATCGTACATCAACCGGGTGTCTCGAAAAATTTAAAAGACGAAACACAACAAATTCTCTCCGAACTCATTTTCAATTTTCCTTGAATTAACTCGGAAGGCATCCTTCCATAGCCCCTCCTACACCCACTATCACCCTTAATTTAATATACAAATGACAAGCAAATTTCTTATTTCGACTATCTCCAAATCAATACAAATAGCATACCATTAATTTAATATCCAAATGAAAAACAAATTCCTTATTTCGACTATTTCCAAATCAATACAAATAGCATACCATTATTATGAGTGTGGTCTATCACTCAACTATCTCCCCAAAATGACCACATGGCATTAATGGAGGAATGGTGCTAGTACGTCCCTCGATCCCAGAGAGGTAACATTCTAGTCTCCCCATTCAATAAAATGACCACATGGCATTAATGGAGGAATGGTGCTAGTACGTCCCTCGATCCCAGAGAGGTAACATTCTAGTGTACGTGCTAATCTGATACTTTTACTAGTAATACCGTGATTAATTATTGGGTCACCGTACTAATAATTATACTAGTTACTAGTATTTTATTTTGTATTTTTTTTATATTTATGTAATTATATTATATTATTATAATTTATTATATTTATTAAATTTTATCACAAAAGCTAATATTGATAAGATTAGTTACCATTCGGATTAAAATTTATTGTTCCAAATAATTAGTGTATATTTGAACGATCGGATATTTGATTGCTTAATTTATTTTATATTTTAGATTAAAACTTTAGATTGTATTTAATATAATTTGATTAAAATTTATAATAATTAAATATTTTAAATTTTTTAAGTTATTTTTATTAATTTTAAGTATAATAGATATCATCAATACAATTAAAATGGAACTCGAATTCTTTTTAAAAAAAATTGGAGTAAATAAAAGATAATATAACTAATATTATTGGTTGATTTGGGTAAAGTTTTACTTCGTATTTTTTCTCAAAAATTAGGATTTTATTTTTTTAATCTCATTGGTTTTTTTGCTTACTCATTATTTAATTACTTATCTTAAAAAATTGTTTAAATGTTTTCAAATCTTCTAATATCTAAATTAAATTCATCATTTTTTAAGAAATTGTATTTTAATTTCTATGCCTAATTACTTTTTTTTTAATTTTGCAAACTTTTAATATGATTGAACTATATGAATAATTTTGTATATGAAAAGAAATATAGTGTTTATTCATCATCATATATATTATTTTTTAGTTCATTTTACAATTTTGATTTATTATATTCAATCCATAATTCATATATAAAGACAAAAATAATAAGTGAAATTAACAATTTTATTAATAGTTCCACTCGGAAACATTTAAAACTAAAATTTTGGATTTAAAGTATTTATATTCTAATATTTATATCAGTTTTATTTGGTCATTCATTAAATTTTTAAAAAAAATTGTATAGATTGCAAGAGTTAACTTATATTTTAAGCGTATTATATTATTAATGCTAACCCTGAAATATGTGAGCAAAATATATGAAATTTTAGGGTTTCCCATTTCTTAGATTTTATGCTTTTCTTTAGAATATTTTAAGTTAAAATTTTTTTTTCCATTTTTGGTATTTTATTTAAAATCTTCTATGTAATTTTAGGACATGAACCTTCAATGCTTACAATACAAAATGACCTTGGAAGATGTGCCTTCAATGCAACCAAATTATCATTGAAGTTTGGGATCCTTTGCAAATTGTGATATTCATATTAGACTTTAATAATGTTTAATATATCATAATTTATTAATATTTAATTTATATATAAAAATATATCCCTTAAAATGCTGATGAATGTGGCTAGAGCTACAACACTAATGAATGTGGATGTGACTTTGATGCATCCAAATATCATTCAAAGTTAGGTTTCTTTTGAGTTGAATGTAATATTGATGTTTTTAATATATTATAGCTTTTTAGTATTAAAAATTAAGATGACACATTAAATAAAATAATAATAATAATATAATTGTTAGAAAGAAAATAAGAGAATAAATAAAAAAAGTGAAAAAACCATAAAATATTTTGAGATAAGCTCCTCTAACATTTCTAGTATAGTTTAAATTCTTAAGGAGAAAAAAAGGCCAACATAAAGAACACCGCGTATAGTTTCTCAGATGTAAATCATTCGGTCTTTAGAGCAGATTGTCCCCATCACCCTCCTCTATTAGAAGCAGATGGCATACTCACAAAGAAAGCGCAGCAGTCTGGAGATTCGGTCCTCTGCAGAAAGTCTGGAGATTTTAGTCCCCTCTGCATACAATGTCATCATCAAATGGGCGAGTTCCATCTCCTAGGATGTGAAGTTCTTCTAGGACTTTGGAACGGTCACATTCAGGATTTTCACATCTTGGAATGGCTTGTCTTGCCTGTCCACTTTCACCTTCTCGATCAACTGTCAAGTGGCAGAAATGGGTCATGGGGTAGATTGAGGCACAAGCACCCACAATAACAAATCAGTAGATGCAATAATCAACAATATATTTAGACCATAAGAATCGAGCACCCGAGTAAGGATCTCATGGCGGTCTAGGGACTACAGCCTCTGGCCATTTACTAGTTAGTCTTTGGAGGATCACTGTGACTACAGTCCTCTGTAAATATACCCAAAGTAAACACTTCTAGTTGAAGTCATATGTGAAAAAAAGGGGAGAATGGGATCTAATCACTATTAACGCAGCTCATCTTGAGCTTATGTATAGCGATTCTATTCAAAACCTCCTAAAAATTGAACAGCACATGCAAACAAGATCTTGCTAGTTACAAGAGATTTATATCATTATGTTACCTGCACGACATCCATTCCCTTGGCAACTCTGCCAAAAACTGTGTGCTTGTTATCAAGCCATGGAGTTGCCACTGTGGTGATAAAGAACTGAGAACCATTTGTGTTGGGTCCCGCATTTGCCATTGATAACGTGAAGGGTCTGTCATGCCGTAAACTGCAATGACGAAGAAAGCAACGGTTAAGTAAAGTTCAACTACAACCACTTGATCTAGGGGAAAAACATTCTGGCCAAGAGTGGATTATTATATGTTTATCACCAAAAAAGTGGAGTAACCTTGAAGAGGAAATCATATTAAAGGGATTGCATCTGCAATGAAGAAAATCATAGTTCATTCCTGTCAACAGAAAGCATAGTTACCTTTTATGAAACTCGTCCTCAAACTCCCTCCCCCAAATTGATTGCCCTCCAGTTCCATCTCCCAGAGGATCACCAGTCTGTATCATGAAGCCCTTGATAACACGGTGAAAAATAAGATTATCGTAATATCCATTTCGACAATGCGTCGTGAAGTTCTCGACAGTTTTAGGGCATTCTTCTGGGTACAAGCGCATGTGGATATCTCCCATTGTCGTGTGAACAATCTGGAATTAGGCATTAAAGAGAAACAATTGATTATAGGTATGCAAAACAAGAAAAAATTGAGATAAAAATCTATAATGAAAGAAAGCCAATTATAATAATACTAACCACATTGTCCGGGAGTGATGTGGTTGCTGATTTCCCAATATCAGACGCAGCCATAAGTTCATCGGGAGGAGGCTTCTCATTGAATGCGTCTCTTCCCTTGCTTGGATCTTCAGGCTCCTCAGGTTCTCGCTGACTATTTAAATCAAATACAGTTTTATGAACACCCAAGTAGAGAGGAAAAAGTTCTACATAGCCGGTTGTCAATCACAGTCAATTCAAAACAGTGATAAAAAACTACACAAAGAATATCTATAAATTTAGGATATCATTTTGAAAAGCAAGACTGCATGGTGGAGGGGTTGGAACTTTAAGATATACAACTGCACCATGACAGTTTAAGGGTTTTTTTAGGGTTTCAGACAAACTCCATTTTAGTAGTATCAGCAATCAGGAAATAAGACACTATAGTACAATTGGAAGACCTAGTCCACCATCAATATGCTCAAAGATACTTTTCAAGAAAACCTAATTAAGGTGCACAAAAGCTAGAAGAAAGAGAATTTCCACATCAGACCTGAACAAATAGAGTCTATGTTTCTTGAAAGCACAACACAGAAGAGTTGGGTCCATCAGTGGCTCCTTGCTCTCATTAGCATTTGCTGCAGCAGTAGGGATTTTTCTAACTTTTTTGCTACTTCTGTCTCCTTGATACAAAGCAATTCTCAAGAATCTATCATTATTTTCAACCTTCCCAAGAATTCTTGCAACTTTGTTGGTGTGTAAATTAACAACCTGTCAAGTTCAAGTAAATGCTAGTTGGAAAAACACAGCAATTAATGCTGACAAAGTTCGTCCATATTTACTATTCTGACATTATCGGCAAAGAATTACACAAGAATGCTCACTTACTTTTATCCCAAGCAAAGTCGCATAAAGAAGAAAGTTAGAACTTTCATCAAAAACAGCATTTGCTGGTGGTGGTGGTATTTCTGTTTTCTCAATTTCTCTTTCAATAGCCATCCTCCGCCCAAAGTCAATAGCATCCAATCGATATAATGGACCACCGCTTCTTTGGAGATCTTGTGCCACCTTATCAAACAAAATAAACTTTCATTTCTTCAAAAAATAACCAATTAAATAAAATGGGCAAGATTGTGCCAAAAAATAATAGAGACCAAATCATAATGTTATGTCGAACAAACCATCCCTTGTACGATTAAAAAAACAATGTACCTCAAGAGATTCATCATATACACGTCTCAGCTTCCCGGTCCTAAACCAGAATACTCGAATCCTTCGATCAGGTGATGTGATGGAGAATTGCTTCCCATCAGGGCTCACCTAAGTGGGCATCCTCCATAAATAAGACATGGATAAGGAAGGGAGATTTTTACATTGAATCTTCAACAAACATATACGGTACCTCAATTGTAGATACTGTTGTTTTACATTTCACAATTTCAAAGAGATTTGTATCACTCTTCAACTTGAAATTAACCCTGTGCATAAAAACAGAAGACATTTAAGGCACCTACAAAATTGGACCAACATATGATAGAGACATAAATAGGATGATAAGCAGCACCAGAAAATAAAAATTACTTTGACTATAAATAACAAGAAATTTATTGCTTTTAATGTATGCCGAGTTTAGGAGCAAAGAGAAATACACATCCTCCGGGAACTTAAATGTAGCAGGGCTCCAGTACTCAATGATACCCCTAGAATCCGCTGAAACCACTGTATCAAATTCATGATTGTACTTCATAATTTTAACTGGACCCAAATGTACCTGGAGAAATGGCGGACATGTTAAATAATGAAATATCAACCCAAACTGATGTTAAAGAAAAACTCATCTTTTTTAACATAATAGAATTCATGTGAAGCATGGTTGGTACCTCTTTTGAAATTATAGGTTCATTGGTACCCGCTCGTGCATCATATATGTACACCATTGAGGAATCTCGATCACTAACAGCAAGCTTGGCCTTAACATCCCCTTGTTTATAGACCCATTCAACCACTCCAGGAACAAATGGAAGACGAATCATGACCATCATGTCATAGTTAACCACATCATATATCTTCACCGAACGATCATTTGAAATAGTACAGCAAAGCATTCCATCAACACTAACCTGCAAAACTCAGTTTATTAATGCTTGATAATTGTCTGATGAATAGATAAAAAGCTAAACCATACTGTTGGAAAGAATGAATTTCCATCAAAACTAGGTCCCATTGTAATGTCAGGTCCCATAATTTGGACAAACTTACAGCTAGTCCTTCAATAGGACCAAGATGCGACCTGAAATGCTTTGCAAACTCAATGCCAACTGGCTTTTTCTTCCAAAACTTCAAGTGACCTACAAAATGATTCATAAGGCTTTTTAACATAGAAACCAACTGCACAGATCAGTAGAAAATAGTCAAGATGAAATGGTTATCCCATGGTACTCATGGATGGACCAAGAAAGGAGCACAAAAAAGTGAAACAAAAAAGAAGAAAGAGTTAGTATTACCATCAGCACTTCCTGTCATAAAAAAATCAGCAGATGATACAGCAACATGGGTGACCACATCTCGATGCATGTAACTTTTTTCATACCTATAATAATGGGATATAAATTAGAAAGTGCTCACATCATCAACTGAACTAGCACACCTCTCTCAATCCATGATGGATATAAGATAACAAGCATTGCACACCATCATTAATACAATAATCTGTAGGATAACAAGATTCTATAGTCTAGATCTACAGGCCATCAATAGAACATCATCAGCACCCACACTCTAGGACTCACTAACTAAAAGCAAATGCATGTATACTAATGCAGAAGCCATATGTTGTCCTCCCAGAAGGTGGTTTGACAACAGTGGGATACATATTGAGTTGAGGATGACAACATTTAACTGGAAGAATATCTTATATATGAAAAGAACAATGATTTACACCCACAAAATTTCCCCCACACTCAAAAAATTCAATTCAGTTATCAAATGGCACAGAGATGGGAATCCGGAAACTGAATTTACTGTTCCAGTAATCATAATACATATGAAGACCGATAATGAAAAGCTTAAACCTTAAACCCTAAAAACGTAAAACCCCGAAATATAGAGCTGCAACAATATAACAAGACAAATGAAATCCTAAAAAAAAAATCAGAGGTGTAGCTGAACTGGGAATCCTCCAGTCAAAGTAGCTGAAATCTAAGCAAAGGAGGACATGCTAAGGGAGTAATCATCAACCCTGGCAGCCACAGAGTTCGATAAAAAGCCTGGGACTTTTCACGTCACCCATGGCTGGAATCCTCTTCGGATTCTATAACAGTACGGGGACTGTGTAGAAGCCGAGCTCACATGTTGGCGGAGGGGAGAGAGTCGAGATACGCCTGCTCGAACTGGAGGGGACGCTTGGAGCGGGCCTTAGGGGCGGGTCCAGGCCCCACCATCGGCTCCTCCTCAACATCCGCCTGCATCGATGCTCCATTCGCCTCCCGAGCTTCTTCCATGGTAGCTCTCGAGCTCCAGCAGTCCGCCCAGTGTCGACAGAGGGAGATCGGAAGTTGAGCTGGAAGGAGAAGGAAGAAGAGAGCTGCAGAATACCCGAAACCGAAAGTTCTCAAAACGAGCATGTCCAGAGAGACACGGCCTACCGAACCAAATTAGGCCCAATGGGCCCAACTGACACAAGTGGAGTCCTGGTACACCGGGTGCATGCGAGTCTCCCAGGACCACGCCCAAAGGGCATATGTGCACCGGGTGTAGGCAGATCCGTTTGATTCGGACGAAACTAACACTCAAGTGACTTAACCATTGTGATATATAGAGACAAGCTATAGGGGCCACCGGTTCACCCTTAGAAAGAGAAGGCTCACGTGGGGTGATGGTCGCGGGTTACCAGCAGCCGAACAATCAGGCTCCGCTGGTGGGCCCGGCCGGTCCGGTCCACTCCCTAACCTCTCCGACCAGCTTCATGAAAAGTCAACATTCTCGATTTGTTTACTTCCTCATTGTCGGGATCCCAGCGCTCGATAAGCATTAAATCTCGAGAGTAAACATTTTTCCACGAGGAAGATGGGGGGAACGAGATGATAATCAATTCCTCCATCATTATCCTAATAATTAAGTTAATAGTAATCGACATGGGTCTCACGACAGCTGTTGTCGGACACATCTTGACTGAAGGGAGGAGGGATGAAGGGGGGGCTCGTACACCTCAGCAGAGCCCAGTTGACACCTTGGAAGAACGGGTGGTGCTTAATCGCGGCGGCGCCCTTGGTGGACCCTAGCCGCCTAGCTGGGTCCTTGGCCAGTAGCTGCGCCATGAGCTCCTTGGCGGGCACCGGCACGGATGGCTCCTTGGGGAACTCCAACGCCCGGGCCACTATGTTAGCCAGCGTCGCCTCGTGGTCTGAGCCCCTGAAGGGAGTCACACCGTACAGCATCTCGAACATAAAGATCCCAAGCGTCCACCAATCGACCGCGCTGCCATGGCCCTCGCCGGAGATGATCTCGGGGGCGAGGTACTCGTGGGTCCCGACGAAGGACATGGACCGCACATCCACCGGCTCGGCCACAAAATCGGGACGATCAGCCCGGCCCAGCTTCTTCCTCCTCCACCCGCGGTTAGGGCGGAAGCATGACACCGCGGGGACGATGCAGTTGGGGAGGATGCAGGAGGATGAGGCAGATGGCGGCAGTTCCGTGGGAGGGTCTCTATTGGGCGGCATGGCTGGCAGATTCTTATCCGACACAAGGTGGGCGGTGGTGGTGGATCCATCGCACTTCAACGAGAGGTCGAAGTCGGTGAGCATGATGTGGCCGTCCCACCGGACAAGGACGTTTTCAGGCTTGAGATCGCGGTAGATGATCCCCATCATGTGGAGGTACTCCAGTGCCACAATAACCTCCGAGGCATAGAACCTGGAAACATAACCAGAGTATAAAGAGAGCTGCAATAATGGACAAATCAATGTGCAAACAGAGAGCTGAGATCCCAGTCCTAGACAATCTGTAATAACTAGCTGTTTTTTGGTAAATGGAGGTCATCAAACAAGACCCTTCCAAGATCGGATTCATGTTCAGAGAAGGATAGAGCAATTAGCAAGAGTGACATGGTTATTGAGTCAAATGAGAGATGCCATAGTCTTTAATAAGACAAGAAAAGAATTCTTCAAACATATAAAGGAAGCGGATAGCTTATGGCCCCATTTGGGAGCTGAGAAAATCACAATAATACAGCCTCCATGTGAAAAGGGAGCAAAGTTCTGTGGGTGTCAGTAAAACAACAAGCCAAACACAAAGAACTGAAAAAGGGTTACACTTTGATTCGATAGCACCAAGAGTCAAATAGCATCCAGACACAAAACAGCTTTAATGGCTTTCATGATCAGTAATAATGCATGCCCATTTTGTTAAACTGTGCTAACCATTGTGATTTAGCCTATGTGCATTCAACTCCATAATTTCTACTCAACATTTGGTTGAAATTTTGAACAGGAACTGAGCTGTGACAACTGGCAGTCCTGCAAGACTCAGAACCATCAAGCTGGGATGGCTTGTCAAAGTGGGCCTTATCCTTCTAGATCATTCATTGCCACCATTGGTGGCCCCCCGTGGATATGGAAAAACTAATCCACACAAGAAAAATTCGATATCGGGGATCCTGCACCCTGACAGCTATGCCAGGTTAAAGGTCCCGGTTGGAGGATCCATCACAGTCTCACCATTATAAGCCTATCAGCTAGAATTTCAAAATCAAGTGAGCAAAGTATGAATACATCAATTGTGCAAAAAAAAAAAGTATGAATACATCATACTACCTTATGATAGTGAACTGATCAATATTAATGCAAGATATTAACTTATTAGCTTACTGTTGTGGAAAGTAATTGATGGATTAGTTAGTTGTTAATGGTCGCGTGTGATAGATTGTTGAGGAGGTTATGCAGGCTATGGAAATGGAAATGGGGGATCTAATCAGAAGTTAGTTAGAAAAATGGAAGGGGAGGATGTGCGAAGTATAGATAACGTGCGCACCTGACGGCAGATTCGTTGAAGCGCTTGAACGGCTGGCGCTGCCGGAGCACGTGGAGGTCACCGCCGGGGCAGAACTCGGTGAGGAGGCAGAGCCACTTGGGCGAATCGACGCTCGCGTAGAGTGAGGGGAGGAACGGATGGTCCAGCATCTCCAGGATTTCCTTCTCCGTCTTCGCCCTCCCTTCCTTGCTCCGGCTGGCGAGCTCCCGCTTGTCCATGACCTTGGCCGCGAGAGGCGGGGGAGGGGAGTCGTCCGAGGCCGGAGGAACCGGACACTTTATCTCGGCGAGGTAGACCGAGCCGATGTCCCCGGAGCCGAGACGGTGGAGGAAGCGGAGGTCGAAGAGGGAGAGCTGTGGGCGGAGGAGGCGGCGCGACTTGGTGACGGCGGAAGAGAACGAGCCGTGCGCCGACGAGGAGGCCACAGTGAAGGTGGCCTCGGAGCCGGAGCTGGTGCTGCGGTGGATCTCCGCGGTAGTTGTGTTGGTCGCAGTGGAGGTGAAGCTCAGGCTCTGGAGGTCGTCCGCTAGGTCGTCGAGCCATGGCTCCATCGTTGAGAGAGATGAAAGAGAAGGAGACGATCGAGCAATGGAGGAAGATTTGAAGAGGTGGAGGTGAACGAACTGGTTAAGACGATGAAGAAGCTGCGATCGTTAAAATTCATGTTCCCGGTGCACTGTGAGCCCGATTAATGGACTAGCAGCTTCTATTGTACACCGGGAGTATGACTACCAAGTAACCAAATCCCAACGGGGGAGCAGACAATTGTGTGGGCCTCTACTGTTGAAGGACAATCTAGATAGGTGCATGCGCCTTTTGAGGGCACATGACCTACAACTAATCACATTAAAATATTAAAATATTTTTTTTCTAAAAATAAAATTATTAATAAATTAAAATTTACAGTAGCTGCTCTGAAGCTTTGCCATTTGCCCCGACGGAGATGGCGGAAGCCATCGGGCCTAATAAAGCCTAGACAGAGAGGCCGAGAAACCTTCACGGGCCGCCTAGTAGCAGTCCAGCAGCCATTACTGTACAGAATCTCACTGAAATGCTCCATCGGAGACTAGGCCATCCAGTTGTTTCTCCTCCTCGCCCGCTGAAAGGTTATTGCGTTCGTCAAAGCTCCGCTGTCTCCGACCTCTGAATCTCAGCTTCACGTAAGCATCGTTTCTCTATTTTCTATTAAACGAGTAGGCAAGTCTATTTTGCTCTATATCGTGTCTCGAATTAGCCATCTCTGCGCTCGTCCTTTATCAAGAGATACCAGTCAAATTCGATCGTTTCGGTCTGGCTTGATAGATCTCTCATTTCATGGGATGAATCGTGTTATGCGCCAAGGATTAACGGTCTTCTTGTTCTTCATCCGATTCCTAAGCTGATCGAGATTGACTGATACGCGGATGTGTTAGCTATAATACTGATCGAAGGATAATTGCTCGATTGACATCAAAACATAGAATGCCTACTGGAGTCTCTTCCGAATTCTCTTTGGACACCAATGGAAGAAGTTATCCCGATTTTGACTTCTTGTTGGATGTTCTTTGTCAAAGTTGAGACTTTCAGTCTCGAACGGGGCATTTAGGAGCTAACTGCAAGCGGTCCATGGGGAATTCCTTAATTGATGCAGGATTTTGAATTGAGGAAATCAAGATAATTTAATATTATTTACAATTCAAGATGGTTTGCAAGTTTCCCGTATTTATCCTATTCAATGGAGGCTAGAGATTTGGACTTTTTCAATCCTCCTGGAAATTCTGCCCGGCTATATTTTTCTATGATTATCTTGTAGAATTTTCCTGTGAAAACTGAAAACTAAACCATGAGAGCACATTTGTGTGATTGCAACTGATATAAAGCTTAGGTAGTCTTTTACTTTCTCTATGTGAGACAACTAAAGACAGGAATGGAGAACCCTGGAGCTATTAGTCTGGCCTTTACTGTTGTTAAGCAACTATGGTAGTAATTACTGGTGATGTCCTATATGGTTTAATTATCCAATTATTTTTCGAAAATAAATGATCCGCTTCCATAAGAGGCTTCCTGTATTAAGATTGATCTTCTTCTTGCTTTCTGAGCCCACTCTCTTAGCATGTTTTCAGTGGTCATGTTTCCATCAATGTTTGGGTTATGTTAGCTTTGATTTGTTTATTAAGTTGCATCTACTTAAATGCCTGCATAGATCCTCTGCGGTTAACCCGAGGCCAGTAATAGAATTAAGGAAAAGAAACAGTGTGAATTGCTAAATCAAATTTGAATTTATGGAGGCATTGATTTGTGTTGAATGAAGCATATTCTTTCTTGATCTGGGCTATTATAATGATGTTACCAGATGGCCCTACCTGGATAACCGATGTAAGTTTATACTGCAGGATGACAGAACAACCTTTCAGACCAAGGGAGAAGCTTGTTGAGAAGCAGAAGTATTTCCAAAGCATTCACAAGCACACATACCTCAAGGGACCTCTTGACAGGATCACCTCTGTCGCAATTCCTTTTGCCTTGGCAGCAACCACAACCTTTATGATTGTGAGTGATCTCTTTTTACTCATAACTGAGCCTTAGTCTTATTTAGTTAGAGTCTTTGCATTCCACCAAAAGTTTATCCTAATGGCCATATGGGGTGGTAGATGATCTGATATGAGATGGTCTTTCTGCAGGCACGGGGCATCTATAACATGTCTCATGGGATCGGTAAGAAGGAATGATGCTCTTCTTAGCTGTTTGTTTTAAGTTGTGGGGTAAGTTACAAATTCCCAGTTTGCAATGTGTCTAATAAGTCGCATAGTTGCAGACATGCTTTCCATATAATGGAGGTTGGCAGCTTACTCGTTGATATTCTTGTTCCTTTCTGTCTTCCATTCAACTAAAGCTGTGAATGAATTCCATTGTTCTATTTGAGATCTGGGCATTGTTCTCTGTCGTTGTGCTTTGATGTTCTGTTTGATTTCCGGGCAGTGCAGCCTTCTTCCATCATCTTGACTGCTTCACAGAGCTCTCTTTTCCTCATTCTCTTGCTGAGCTCTTCTGCTATCTGCCTCCCCGCCTTCTGCCACCATTAATTCCCTTCAGCAACTAGTGGAACTCCAAATGCAATGGCTTCCAGGCTCGAGCTCCACCCAGAGTGTCTCAGGAAAATCTCCAACACTCTGGGTGGTAGAGTAACCAAGCTTGTGGGCCCCAGTTCTCGCCCTCCACACTAACATTCATTTCATATTTACGTTTATTTTATACATAACTTATGCATTAATAAATTATATTATATTGAATTTATTTTTGGACTACAAATTTTATCCCACCTAATGTCTTCAGTTCCATCTTCCTTGATATTCCACCAAAGAAATTCCTACTTACATGTCTCATTTTTTAGTGTAAAATATATGGAGGTGTGATGCACTCTTTATCCATCCTATTAATGTATCGTGAAAACATAGCTTAGTAATATATCTAAAATTAATGGACAATATATTTTATCAAAACATTACCAAATTCTTTTTATTTATTTATTTCCGTTCATTCATTTTGTGCTCTACATATTTATTTATTACATGAAATATCGATGTATTAGTTATCATATATTGCATATGTATTTTAGCCTAATACAAAATATTTTGACTATTTAACATTATTTTAATGATATATTTTATAATTTAATGTAATAATATTTTTATCCATTTAACATAAAATCAAGAGTTTGTGTATTTAACAAAAAAAATACGATAGGTGATGATATAAATAAGAAGTTTATAGCTATTTTATAACTAAATTATATTAACTATACCAAATATTTGTAAAATATAATAGTATAATGTTAAACATTTAAAAAAATGATATTAAAATTGGATAAAATAAAATTATTTAATATAAAAAATTAGACACACAATTAGTTTATTTTACTAAATAATTGACACCAAAATATTTTTTAAAAAAAATTGATACAAAATAATAACTTTTTATATATGTTTGGTATTATCATGTAATTTAGCTTAAATATTTATTACCTAAAGAGCCTTTTGAAAATATTTGATATTAAATTATTAATTTTTGTATGAATATTATACTAGTGTAATTTTGTCTCATTTTAATTAAAAAGTGAAATGTTAAGAATGATCAAATTTCGTGATTTATACACTAGAAAAAAAAAAGAAAAAAATGTTGAGCAAAAAATACACTAGAAAAAAAATGATGAAGGATGTAGTTGAGGTTTTGACTCAATTGATGGGGAAATTACGCATGAATTTAAAGTTAAGGGTGCCACTTGTAATACTCGAGAAATAATTTGGTTCTCTCGCGCTTCGCGGGAGTTTAACTGAAGGGTATTGGGACAGGAAGTGGAGCCGCCAAAGCAGGAGGAGGGATGGAGAGTTTAGTCACGAGCTTATCAAACCCTAGCGACGGTGAGCCTCGATCCGATGAAGAGAAGCCGATGGTGGTGGTGATAATGGGCGCCACCGGTGCCGGAAAGTCGCGATTGGCCATCGATCTGGCGGATTATTTTCCCATCGAGATCATCAACGCGGACTCCATGCAGGTTTACAGCGGCCTCGATGTTCTGACTAACAAGGTCACCCTGGATGAGCAGAAAGGTAAGAATTACTTAGGTTCGACGCTTTGAGTTCCTCTTGGTGCGTGCTAACATTGTGCTGAACATGTAAGCTCGATCGGGGATCGTGCAGGAGTTACCCATCATCTTTTGGGCACTGAAAACCCAAACGTGGAATTCACGGCCAAACTATTTCGTGATTCAGCTATCCCGGTGAGTATAGCTCTTCATTTGTTTATTTGGTGCGATCAGAATTGGTATATCCGGCGATAGAAGGGAAAACTATGCTTGTTTTTATTTGGCTAGAGAAGAAAGGGGAAGAATTTGTGATTTCAATTGTCATCAGTCATTTGTTATGCAACCGATCCCACATAATGATAGTTAGGCTTTTCTATGGAACGTTTGCTAGTGATCTGTTGCCTGATCACGTCTGACAATATTACATGGAAGGATCATTCCTTGATTAAATTGTAAATATTGGTGAGCCAACTCAGTATATGGATTGATGGTAATTGGAAATTGGTACTAGGGGCATTTGTGTGAAACTATTTAGGTTGGTTTGCAAAAGCCTATGTTTGGCCTTTATAGTTGAAGTTGATTATCAATTAGATAACTCTTATATATTTATGCCAGTATTGAGTTGTCACTCTATTCTCTTTCTTTTTTTTTCGTGTTTTGTTCCAGCTAATCGATGAAATTTGCTCCCGCCATCACTTGCCTGTCATAGTTGGTGGAACAAATTATTATATCCAGGTGGAGCATGTTCCCTTAATAATGTATTAAATCAACTGATTCCGAGTTTCAAACTTCTTACACAATATAGAATTTGTTGTGTTCTTCCCCTTATATCACATGTAAAATTAAATTCCTTTTGACATTCCAAAACTTTTTTTTGCCATATTTAGGCTCTTTTGAGTCCATTTCTTGTGGATGAATCGACAAATAGTATGGATGATGGAAGCATCAGCAAAGCTCTTGGTAAGTTTTCATTTATTACTAAATGCTTATCTTGTGCCGGCTAATCAAGTTGACATAATAAGTGCCTCAGGAGAGGAGGAGCATCCAGATTTTCAAGTTCATTATGAGGAAAACAATTGCAGTTGTAGTTTTGACCATCTGAAAGATGTAGACCCTGTTGCCGCAGCTAGGATACATCCTAATAATCTAAGAAAAGTGGGTACTTACTCCATATTTCTCTAGTTCTTTATTGAATGATGTTCCTTCATAGTGTGTAATGTTAGACAGATTGGATGAATCCTCACATGTTCATTTTATTTGTGGTGTCTAAAATTTCATCATCTTACATGCAATGTTGTCTTCGAGGAATTGAAATAGTGCTACTGAGTTAGCATGTAGGGTTATTTCACATGATCATTGTTTTGTGTGATTGCCAAGTTCTATTATTTATGTAATACTTAGTGTATGTTACTTGAAGATTCTGCTGCAATATCATTATCTATTGCTATTCTAAAGAATGCAGTATTTAAATTTCTTGAAGATCCATATCATCTCTAGACTTTAGCATGGACAAAAATGGTGATAGTATTCTTCTAAGGCTTATTCATTTGTTTTATTTTTGCAGATTAATCAGTATCTTAATTTGTATGCTCATTCTGGAATCCTCCCCAGCAAATTTTATCAGGAAAAAACTGTAGAGGTTTGTCATCCACTTTGCAAATGACTCGGTTAACTGGAATTTCTAGCATACAATATTCTTATCTTTAGCAATATCATATATTCGCAATATTAGTTATGTGTGAATCAGCTCTTTTTTTCTACAGAAAAAATCTCTTTAGGAGTAGTTTATCATTGACGGGCTGAAAATATATACTAGTAAACAGATGTATGCTCAGCAAAAGAAGGGGGGATAATTTACAAAGTCGTGAACTTTGATGAAGTAGATGATGACCCTCAAAGGGGGTGGTATATTCTACAATTCCCCAGTATTTGAATGCTCTTTGATTGCCCTTGCATAAATGCAATTTTCTGACCTTCATTCCTCTTAATCCCATACTATAGTACAGACTTCCAAAAGAATACGAAAAAACTTTTTAAGATTATGACCTGAAGACAAAATTGTATACCAAAATCTGACAATTTTTGAATGGTTTTGAGTCACATGAAGGGTCTTTTAAGATTACTATCAATATATATATGGCCTAAATATCTCTTGCAATAGCCAGTTGTGCTGGTGAAACTTGTGAAAACTCTATCCATCTCTGTCTCGTCCTTGCCACCACACTTCATTCAACTCCTGAAAGGTGTAAGAGTGAGAGCATTTCCTGATATTCTTCTTTCATTCTCAAAATGAAAGAACTTGAAATAAAAGGAAATCTGAATATTATAAATGGCAGTGATCTTTCTGAAAACAAAGGATAAAGAAGTGTGAGTTGGAATGGAAGATGTAGATGATGAAGAGGTATATTTGCTTCATCAAACGTCTGTCCAAAAACCAATTGAACTCTGGTGCGATCCGAACATTTCATGTACAAATGGAGACAAACCTTTCTTCATTTTCTTTTCACCCTTTCTCTTCGAAACCTTGTGAATAGCTAAGAAAGAATGAGTGTGTGACCATTCAGTCTTCAGAAGATGTCATCATTACCTTATGCTGAAGTTGTTAGATACCATATACAAATCACTTAATTTCCTCCCCAAAAACAGAATCACTTTGAAGACATCATTATAGTGAAATGGTGATTAAAGGCAGCATTCAAACCTGCAGATAGGTCAGGTTCTTAGAAGAGGAAAATATAAATCTTTTTTTAATGATCTTTTCAATTGTCATTTCACTATTATGCTAATCTAGGAAGCAAACTAATTTGCATCCAGCATCCAACGTCTTTGATATTGCACTCAAAAAGAGGAAGAAGGCATTTCATTTCAAGCTAGTTAAGGAATAACATTCACATTCTCTATTTCATCGCCTTTTAATGGCTGTCATCTCATTTTACCCAGTAATTGTTTATACATGTGGAGAAAAAATTGAAAACCTTAGTTTATTTCGATATAATTTGAAATTATATAGTAGAATTGCAAAGAGGGACAAAGCTTGTCTTTGCAGATCATCCAAAAATAGGTGCACCTAATTGATAGGTGAAATAGATGTAGTTATTGAAAGAGCTGGAAATACTGCATATGAACTTTCACAACTAATATTCTTAAGTCTGTGTATTAGGTGGCTGAAGCTGTATTAGTTTTTGTTTGGCCATGAAGCTCTATTGGTTAGGACTTCAATTTTTTCCTCTATTTGTGTGGCAGGGCAGAATTGGGGCCGTGTTGAAAATTTTAGATACCACTGCTGTTTTATATGTGTGGATGCCTCTCTCCCTGTTCTTGATCAATATGTGGAGGAAAGAGTTGATGTAATGGTGGATAGGGGATTGCTGAATGAAGTATGTGATATCTACAATATCAATGCAGATTACACTCGAGGTTTGCGACAGGCAATTGGTGTCCGGGAATTTGAAAATTTTCTGAGGGTTTATCTTCCTGAAGTAGGGCATGCTAGAGTCAATGATTCTGACTGTGGATTCATATATTTGGTTCCACCTGATAAAATTAATCAAGACTTGGAAGAGAATATGAAAGAAATTCTGAGGTCTGCAACCGAGAACCGGCTTAAAGTTTTGCTAGAAGGAGCCATTGACAATGTGAAAGCAAATACACGGAGACTAGTACGTCGACAGGCAAGTGTATTCTGTCAAAAATCATTGAACATATGGTCATTAGTTAGAATACACCACATGATTCATACTGGAAGTGAGAAGTTTTGACAATTCATGTTGGCAAATGATTTGTATCTAGTAGGACTCTGGTAGATTTATTTCTTAAATTTTCATTGACTACTCGGGCCTTACATTCCACAGAAAAGGAGAATTCAGCGGCTTCAGGTGTTGTATGGATGGGACATCAACTTTGTTGACTCGACAGAAGCTATACTATGTACGTATGTTTCTAGAATGATTCTTTCAGTCATTTCTAGGGGTTTGTGGGGCTTCTTCTTCCCTTTTACTGTCCAAATTTTCTGAAGTAAAAAATTTGCTTACCTTTAGGCAGGTCAAACCAATCATGGGATACTCGAGTATTACAACCTGCTGTGACATTTATAAGAAGCTTCCAAAATGCAAAGTCTAGCATGTCACTGGATCCAGAGTCCCTGAGACATTCCAGGTTGAGTTTATCGAACAGGGACTTGTGGACCCAATACGTGTGTGCGGTAAGCAAGCTTCTCTCGAATCCCCTAATCTAGTCATTGTACCAGGAAGGAGAAGAACGCTCATTGCCATTCCTGTTGGAAATTGTAGTATTGAGTGTCTTCTTGGTGAATAATTATGTAGGCCTGTGGAGATCGGATTCTCAGGGGAGCACATGAATGGGAGCAGCACAGGAAGGGTCGATCTCATCGGAAGCGCGTTGCTCGAATGAAGAAGCTGCTCAGTTCCGAATCTGCAGGGCAGCATAATTATCATGTACCTGAAACTACGATTTGATAGTATCATGAAAATGATACTGTGGATAAAGAATGGAATTCAGGGTAGAACATGGAAAATATTGTCATTGATATCTGGATAGTTTTCCCTTTATTTTATATCAATTGATCATGTTTTCAGTTCTGCCTTTTATGCTTACCAAACTTATGCTTTCATTTTAAAAATGCTTACAATTTTCTGTCCCGAGTTGAGTCAATTGCAGCAGAAATCATATCTTAGGAACCAAATGTGAATCCCAAGAGCAAAATAGTATAAGATAGATAAATACATGGATTTATATATGATTACTGTGAGCGTTTGTAGTCCAACGGTTAGGATAATTGCCTTCCAAGCAATAGACCCGGGTTCGACTCCCGGCAAACGCACATTTCTTAGGAATAGAGAAGGAGATATACATGAGATTAGAAGTAAAATCTCTTTAGGTATCTTTGGGAAGTGTAATCCCTCGTGGGCCATCAATATATTATCATTTTTTAAATAAAAATACTTTATTATCATGACACTGCTGCCATCTTGGCCCAACTGAAAAACTAATTGATATCGAAAGATTTTTTTAGCAAAATGGCACACTGTGCTTCATTTTTCCATGTCGAAAACAGAAAAATGATAGGTGTTAATATTTGAATTAAGCTCAAATATCCTCACCTCAAATGTTAACACTCAATCGGAAATTTTAATGGCTCTTCTACTTTTATCTTAATTTATCTTATATATTTGAGAAATAGGTATCCTATATGATACCTAATCTTTTCTTTATTAATTTGCACAATTTAATTTCGAGTTAATTTCGAGTAAAACTCTAAATTTAAGCTCTCATATATATATATATATATAGCTCAAATATCCTCACCTTAAATGTTAACACTCAATCGAAACTTTTAATGGCTCTTCTACTTTTATCTTAATTTATCTTATATATTTGAGAAATAGGTATCCTATATGATACCTAATCTTTTCTTTATTAATTTGCACAATTTAATTTCGAGTAAAACTCTAAATTTAAGCTCTCATATATATATATATATAGCTCAAATATCCTCACCTTAAATGTTAACACTCAATCGAAACTTTTAATGGCTCTTCTACTTTTATCTTAATTTATCTTATATATTTGAGAAATAGGTATCCTATATGATACCTAATCTTTTCTTTATTAATTTGCACAATTTAATTTCGAGTAAAACTCTAAATTTAAGCTCTCATATATATATATATATAATCTAACTATGCATTATTTAAAACTTCAATTGAAACTCCATTAAGTAATATATTTTGGCCCTTAATATACGAAAGCTACAAAGCTACCTTATAGAATCCAACCCATACATTCTATAAATATAATATCTTATATTATACCTAATCTTTTTTTCATTAATTTGCACAATTTAATTTCGAGTCAATTTTGAGTAAAACTCTAAATTTAAGCTCGCATATATATATATATAATCTAACTATACATTATATTATTTAAAACTTCAATGAAACTCCATTAAATAACATATTTTGGCCCTTAATATACCAAAGCTACCTTCTATAATCCAAGCCATATATTCTCTAAAATATAATATTATTAAATTCATAAAAGTTTTTTTTTAATAATTAATACTACTACTAATATATTCAAGGAGCGACGTCGTATCGATTGTGGGGCAAGCTCGTTCGTTCCAGCTCCACATGGTTAGTGGCTAATAAAGACATGTTTGAATTCATATGAATAGTGAATTATTTGACCACAATATATTTTTATAAAATATTCATGATTTTTATACCATTTACATTAATAAAATATTTGTTATATTATGAAAATTTATTATAGGTTAAAAGGACCTCAACTGACATTCCCGATTTTTCGCTCTCCTATGAACATGGCTGTTCATCATTTTTTGGCCTAATAACCCTCATTTGTTCCAATGAATGACAAAACCCAACTTTATGTATATTTGTAATTAGGTCCCTAGAGTTATTTTTCTTTAACTTTAAGTCCCTATTGTCGGGGTTTTTCTTAAATTGAGTCCCAAAACTTTTAAAGTTTATCTCGGTACCTCAATTTATTAAATTCCGTAAAAAAGGGTTTAAATTCCCAAATTTTCAATTTTGGTCCCTCAATTTTCCCAAAATTACCATTTTACCCTTCCTTTACAAAAATGATAAATTTTGCCCCAAAAATTCTAAAGTTTCTCAATTGGCCCTCTAATATTCTTAGCATGACCAATTGACCCTCAATTTTAGAAAATTACATTTTGGTCCTTCGAATTTTCGAAAATCCCCAAATTTTCCCCAATTTCAATTCTTTAACACAATCGAATTTGATTTCATCAAATTGACCGATCAAACATCTCTATTCATTGAAATTGAAGTTGAAATTGAGTTTTTACATGTTCATATGATTCTAAGGAACTTTGAATCGCAGGTTTTAACGTCGGAACGAGCTCAAACGGAGCTTCGCTGGAAAATAGACTATAGAGAGAGAAAGTTTCGATTTCTCACCGGTGAGGGCGCGGCGGTCCGAGCTTTCTATTTGGGCAGGTAGCTTTCTTCCAGAGGTTCTTCCTAGGATCAATGACATCAATTGATGTCGAATTGGATTAGAATTTAGTCATTGAAATTCGATTGACCCTCTCTCTAACACTAATAAAAAATTGTAAAGTGGAGCCAAATTGGCTTACCTTTCGGTTCTAATTCGGTCGTGGAAGGGCTGAGGAGGTGTCGAGAGTGCTTGGTTTGGCCTAAGGAGGGCTTGAATTGGCCGATTTCAACTCAACCAAAATAGGGCAGCTTCGGTCCGCCAGAGCTATTTCACTGTTCGATCACGCCGGTGCTTCTCCGGCAACTCTCGAAATGAACGGATATCACCACCGTGTAGATGACTTCTCCCCGGTTCTAATGAATTTGACCTCGCCTTCTTTGGCTCAAAATTGACCCTATATTGGAGCTTTGGTTTGAGCTTCACCGAAAAACTAAGCAACTGAGAGAGAGTGAGCTTTTGAGGTGTGGAGAAGACAAATGGAGAGGGGCTCTTTATATAGGGAGCTCGGGGACCCGTTGGCCGTCCGTTTGGCATTTTTATGACAGGCATTGAAGACCTAAAACATACCGAACAGAAATGTTTCTTTTTCACCGGTGCTGCTTCAATTTTTCGGTGAGTGAACAATGTTGTTGTCACGCCCCAACCCAGTTTGGTCGAATCCCCGTGATCAACCCGCCACTCTTCCGGTTTATTAAAGGGTTTCCCCTTATTGTAAACCGTAAAGAGTAAGGCGTCCTTTAACCTGCACCTTTTTCTTGGAATAGCATAATCAAAACTGCATGAAATTTAAAACTTTAACATACCTGTCTTACAGGCATCTTAGTTGATAGTCTTTAAGGATAGGCTTTCCAGAATTTCCTGAAAGGGATATAAGGGAGGGGTGAATACGACTACTCAGTGAATGGGTTTTTAAAGGTTTACTTTTAACTTTTAAGAAAAAATATTTATATGGAGTGTGCCAAACTCCCTTCTTTTAAAAAATTCCTTCATTTAAAAATTTGGGTTTTTCCATTATTTCTTAGTTACCAGTGTGTCATCACCCAATACACATCCTTCATCATGAAGGTTACACACATTCGTAAGTCAGTATCACTACTGAACCCGCTAGTGGCTTCGGAGCGACTTTTCCTACTACCCAGATAGAAGTACGACCACTTCTACCCTGGGAATGAGTGGATGTACGCGACATTTGACCCACAATCCCGAAATCACTTCTTCATGTCCATATGAGGATAGTGACCTCATCCTGTCCCCACCCCGATCTCATGCGTTTTGTGCTACTCCAGATTTCGCACAGACACCTGGAATGACGAACTGCCCTTATAGCCACCAGGTCGTCCAGTGCCCTTAGGACGCATCACTACCCCTCATGGGCGTCTTGATGATCCCGTACTCACAGTGCATGCACAAACGATATTTTCTTATATTTCCATGCAATCTGTGGTGCCACTAGTCCAACGGCCCCGACTCTCAACTCAACCCGCAACTGTTTGTCTTGACTAGTTTGTCGAGATGTCATGTCACACTACCGCTAGTTGACTAAGCATGTCGGTCCTATCTTGGTACCATGGCCAAACAATTCACTTATTAAGTTTTATGGCACATATATCATGTTCATTTACGAGCTCCTGCTCGTGCCAATTGGCCTTGGGCCCACTATACGAGATTTTCAAAATCGGGCATTTAGCCCCCAAGTTCCAAAATCGAGGCCCCCGACCTATTAGAGCTATTTGAGCTCCCGTCGAGAAGGTCTCCCAAATTGTTTAAGCATTGGCACACAGTCAGGGGAGAGCACTTCCGACAAAAATAGGTTTTTACCGTCCATCATACCGACCGGTATAAGGACATCTCCGTTCATAACCGATGAACGGGTTTTCAACTTCCTTCGAGGAAGTCTCATCATACCAACCTGGTATGATCTACTTACAACCCGTAAGTAGTTTTTTTCGCATAACTTTCACATCACTTTCTCTAAGTGGTGATAATTAAAATACCACTAAATAGTGGGTTTTTATACCGAGGTACTTATCATTCCCTACCGGGTATGACATAAAATTTCCACTCACAATCGGTAAGTGGTTTTTATCTTTAAGTTGTGCTCATGATCCCAATCGGGTATGATGTTAGTAAACCCACTCACTCGTTAATGCCGTGAATTCCACTATACTGGTTCTTTGTATTCACGCGAGCTTATCCTTGCTGGCGTTCCCGGTATTTCGCGTTCCTACACGATATGAACAACCTTGTTCATTATTACTCGGCATAACAGCCTTCATTCATTTCTAATGAATGAGAAAACCTAAACTTTTAGTTATTTGCAATTAGGTCCCTAAAGTTATTTCTCTTTAACTCTAAGTCCCTAATGTAGGTTTTTCCTCAAATTGAGTCCCGTAACTTTTAAAATTTATCCTAGGACCTCAATTTATTCAATTTCACCAAAAAGGGGTTTAATTTTCCAAATTTCCAATTTGGTCCCCCAATTTTTTCCAAAATTACCATTTTGCCCTTCTTTTACAAAAATGGTAAGTTTTGCCCCAAAAATTCCAAAATTCCTCAATTGGTCCTCCAACATTATTTTCATGCCCAATTGACCCTCAATTTCATAAAATTGTATTTTGGCCCTTTGAATTTCGAAAATCCCAAAATTTTCTCCCAATTTCAACTCTTCAACACTACCGAATTTGATTTTATCAAATTGACCGATCAAACACTTCTTATTATTGAAATTGGAGTTGAAATTGAGTTCCTGCATGTTCATACGATTCTAAGAAACTTTGAATCGCAGATTTTAACGCTGGAACGAGCTTAAACGGAGCTTCGCCGGAAAATAGACTGTGGAGAGAGAAAGCTTCAATTACACACCGGTGAAGGCACGGCGGTCCGAGCTTTTGATCTGGGTAGATAGGTCTCGTCCTGAGGTTCATCCTAGAATCAATAATTGCATCAATTGATGTGGAATTGGATTAGAATTTCGACATTGAAATTCGGTCGACTCTCTCTCTAGCACCGATAAAAAATTGTAAAGGGGAGCCAAATTGGCTTACCTTTCGGTCCTAATTCGGCCGTGGAAAGGCTGAGGAAGTATTGGGAGGGCTTGGTTTGGCCTGAGGAGGGCTTGAAATGGCCGATTTCAGTTTGGCCAAAATAGGGCAGCTTCGGACCGCCAGAGTTGCTTCACTATGACATCATGTCGACGCTTCTCCAACGATTCTCGGATTGATTGGAGTTTGCTATCAGATAGCTGTCTTCTCCCCAGTTCTAAAGAGCCCGACCTTTGTTCAAGTCGAAGCCCTGGTTCTTCTCCCCAGTTCTAGATAGCTGTCTTCTCACACTACTCTCGAGTAAGCAAGCTTAACTTTGAAGTTCTTATGAAATCTAGATCACCTGAACTAATTTGGTTTTTGTTTTCTAAAGTTTCTTATATTTCTTTTCCAAGGTTTAATAAACCCTTTAGATCACCCGTAAGTTGTAAATTTCCATATTGCATGTTCTCAAATGTAAACCGACTCTGTTTTCTTACTCGGTTTGACCGATTCTTTTCCCGGTTTTTCTTAACTCAAAAGTGCGGGGTTTACAGTTGTCATCCTGAGGAAGAAGATGACACTGTTCCGAACTGGACCGGACCTGTCCGAACTGGGTTTAAATCTTAAATCGGCTAGTTCACCCCTCAAATCTTAAATCGACTAGTTCAAATCTAAAATTTTTTAAATTTATCTAAATTCATTTTCTATCCAATGGTGACCTCAAATCTTAGATTTTAATTATTTAAGTCACCTATAAAAATGAATTTAGGATCTGGTTCAATAGTGGTTCAAACCGGTCCGAACCGGTTCGGATCTAGTTCACCTGAACCGGTTTGGTTTTCATCCCCAATTCCTTCACAAGTCCATTTCCATATCTTTAGTGACTCCTTGGGTCACTTAGGGTCCATAAAATTCCCGGTTTACCATCTCTTAATCGATTCCGGTTCATAAACCGGCTAAGTTCTTAAACCGGTTTAATCCGGTTCGGGTCCGGTTCACCTGAACTTATCTGGTTTTTATCTCCCAAATTGTTCTAAAGTTCCTTCCCAAGGATTATAAACCTCTTTGAATCACAAGTGATCCATAAGCATCTTGGTTTACCCATTCTCTATCAGTTCTGGTTCGATGAATCAACTCGGTTTATAAATCGGTTCTATCCGGTTCAGACCCGGTTCTATTGAACTGCTTCGGTCTTTCTTCCTCATTCTGTCCTAGGGTTCTTTTGCCCAAGTTTATAAACTTGTTTTAGTCACATGGGAGTTAGAAATTTTCAAATTTGCTCGTCCCCTAACAATCGAGTTTTTAGACCAATTCAATTCAATTTAAAGTCGTACTCATGTGGAGCTTGGTCCCCCATGGCGTTTTGCAGACTCAACTAAAAACCTGGAAGAAAATCTCGGATCTCTATCCGATACTGTAAACCCCACACATTTGAGTTAAGGAAAACCGGGAAAAGAACCGGTCAAATCGAATAAGAAAACAAAACTGGTTTACATTTGAGAATAAGCAATATGAAAATTTACAACTTTCGGTTGATCAAAAGGATTTATTAAACATTGGAAAAGAAACTTAAGACAAACTAGAAAACAAAAACCAAATTGGTTCAGGTGAACTAGATTCCATAAGAACTTCAAAGTTAAGCGTGCTTACCTTATAGTAGTGTGAGGATGGGTGACCAACTAGAAAGTATGATTTTTTGTAACCCAAAATTTTGGTCAAAAATTTTTATGCGAACGTACGGCTTATCATAAATAGCCATCAATTAATATATATTTAATTATTGAAATTAATACCTAAATTAAATTATTGGAATTAATACCAATAATTTATGGCAATATTAATACTAGTAATAAAGAGGTCATCCCCATTTCATTCTTCTCACATATGAACACTTCTCTCTCTCTACTGCTCCATTTCCTAGTAAAGCTCGAACCAGAGCTTCGACTTGAACAAAGGTCGGGCTCTTTAGAACCGGGGAGAAGACAGCTATCTGATAGCAAACTCCAGTTAATACGAGAATCGTTGGAGAAGCACCGGCGTGATAGAATAGTGAAGCAGCTCCGGCGGACTGAAGCTGCCCTATTTCGGCCAAGCTGAAATCAGCCATTTCAAGCCCTGCTCAGGCCAATCCAAGCCCTCCCAACACTTTCCTAGCCTTTCCACGTTCGAATTAGGACCGAAAGGTAAGCCAATTCGACTCCCCTTTATAATTTTTGATTGGTGCTAGAGAGAGAGTCGATCGAATTTCAATGACAAAATTCTAATCCAATTCCGCATCAATTGATACGATTCTTGATTCTAGGATGAACCTCACGATTAGAGCTATCTGTCCAGATCGAAAGCTCGAACCGTCGTGCCTTCACCGGTGAGTAATCGAAGCTTTCTCTCTCTACAGTTTGTTTTCCGGCAAAGCTCCGTTTGAGCTCATTCCGACGTTAAAATCTGTGATTCAAAGTTTTTTAGAATCGTATAAACATATAGGAACTCAATTTCAACTCCAATTTCAATAATTAGAAGTGTTTGATCGGTCAATTTGATGAAATCAAATTCAGTAGTGTTGAAGAGTTGAAATTGGGGGAAATTTTGGGGATTTTTGAAATTCAAAAGGCCAAAATACAATTTTATGAAATTGAGGGTCAATTGGGCATGAAAATAATGTTGGAGGACCAATTGAGGAATTTTGGAATTTTTGGGGCAAAACATACCATTTTTGTAAAAGAAGGGCAAAATGGTAATTTTGGAAAAAATTGGGGGACCAAATTGGAAATTTGGGAAATTAAACCTCTTTTGGTGAAATTGAATAAATTGAGGTCCTATGATAAATTTTAGAAGTTTTGGGACTCAATTTGAGGAAAAACTGGTATTTGGGACTTAAAGTTAAAGAGAAATAACTTTAGGGACCTAATTGCAAATAAATGAAAGTTTGACTTTCTCATTCATTTGGAATAAATGAAGGCGATTAGGCCGAAGGATAATGAACCAAGATGTTCATATCGTGTAGGAACGTGAAATACCGGGAACGCCAGCAAGGACAAGCTCGCGTGAATACAAAGAACCAGTCTAGTGTAATTCACGGCATTAACAGGTGAGTGGGTTTACTAACGTTATACCCGGTTGGGATGATGAGCACAAATTAAAGTTAAAAACCACTTACCGGTTGTGTGTGGGTTTACTAACATCATACCCGGTTGGGGATGATAAGTGCCTCGATATAAAAATCCACTGTTTAGTGGTATTTTAATCATCATTACTTAGAGAAAGTGATGTGAAAGTTATGCGAAAAAAACTACTTACGGGTTGTAAGTAGATCATACCCGGTTGGTATGATGAGACTTCCTCGAAGGAAGTTGAAAACCCGTTCATCGGTTATGAACGGAGATGTCCTTATACCGGTCGGTATGATGGATAGTAAAAACCTATTTTTGTCGGAAGTGCTCTCCCCTGACTGTGTGCCAATGCTTAAACAATTTGGGAGACCTTCTCGACGGGAGCTCGAATAGCTCTTATAGGTCGGGGGCCTTGATTTTGGAACTTAAGGGCTAGAATGCCCAGTTTTTTTGAAAATCTCGTACAGTGGACCCAAGGCCAGTTGGCACGAGCAGGAGCTCGTAAATGAACATGATATATGTGCCATAAAACTTAATAAGTGAATTGTTTGGCCATGGTACCAAGATAGGATCGACAAGCTCAGTCAACTAGCGGCAGTGCGACATAACAGGTTAACAGACTAGTCAAGACAAACAGCTGCGGGTTGAGTTGAGAGTCGGGGCCGTTGGACTAGTGGCACCACAGATTACATGGCAATATAAGAAAACATTGTTTGTGCATGCACTATGAGTACGGGATCATCAAGATGCCCATGAGGGGTAGTGATGCGTCCTAAGGGCACTGGACGACCTAGTGGCTATAAGGGCAGTTCGTCGTTCCAGGTGTCTGTGCGAAATCTCGAGTAGCATGAAGCGCATGAGACCGGGGTGGGGACAGGATGAGGTCTCTGTCCTCATATGGACATGAAGAAGTGATTTCGGGATTGTGGGTAGGATGTCACGTATATCCACTCATTCCCAGGGTAGAAGTGGTCGTACTTCTATCCGGGTGGCAGGAAAAGTCGCTCCGAAGCCACTATCGGGTTCAGTAGTGATACTGACTTGCGAATGTGTGTAACCTTTATGATAAAGGATGTGTGTTGGGTGATGACACACCGTGGTAACTAATAAATAATGGAAAATTCCTTATTTTTAAATGATGGGATTTTTGAAAATAAAGGAGTCTGGCACACTCCATATAAATGTTTTTCTTAAAAGTCAAAAGCTTTTAAAAACCCATTCACTGAGTAGTCGTACTCACCCCCTCCCTTATATCCCTTTCAGGAAATCTCGGAAAGTCTCCCCTTAAAGACCGTCAACTAAGATGCCTGTAAGACAAGTATGTAAAGTTTTAAATTTCATACAGTTTTGATTATGCTATTCCAGGAAAAAGGTGCAAGTTAAAGGATGCCTTACTCTTTACGGTTTACGATAAGGGGAAACCCTTTAATAAACCGGGAGAGTGGCAGGTTGATCACGGGGATCCGACAGATACTATACTCATCGGGACCCCATTGAGTCTTATTATTTCCTCGATGTATAGGATGGCCAACTGTTCTACTATGTCCGTCACTTTTATAGGGAGGAAACGAGCGGATTTGGTCAATCTATCCACTATTATCCAAATCAACATCTCGACCCCTTTTAGCCACCGATAGGCCCGTGACAAAGTTAAGGATGATGTCCTCTCATTTCCTTTCGAGAATTGGTAATGGTTGTAGTAGTCCTGGTAGTTTATGATATTTCGCTTTTATCTGTTGATAGGTCAAACATTGGGTTGCATATCCCACAATGTCCTTGCTTCATACCTTTCCACCAGTATTCTTGTTTGAGAGTGCGGTACATCTTAGTACTGCTCGGATGCATAGCATACACCGAACCGTGTGCCTCTTCCAGAATTTTTTTTTACTCCTTATCTCGAGGCACACATATCTTACCCTTATATGTCATTACTCTGTCACTTCGCATGTCGTAATCTAGTTTCCTTTCTCTGTTAGCCGAATCCAAGTAAGATTGAAGTTTTTTTATCCATCTTTTGTTGAGCCTTTATATGCTCGTTAGACCAGGTCTTACCACCCCATTAACGACCAAGCATTTTTCCTGCTTGTCTTTCCTCAAGTCCGCCTCTATCCTTCTCAATTGTTATAATAGGATTTGTAACTTGTCTTTACTTATGTCGTCTTAGTTCGATACTCGTGATTTTAAGCATCTGCTACTACATTAGCCTTTTTGGGTGGTATTTTATTACAAGATCATAATCCTTCACCATTTTTAGTCGTCTCTCCTAACGGGGTTTAATTTCTTTTGAGTTAGGAAGTACTTATAGCTTTTGTGATCTATGTATATCATGTACTCAATCCCGTAAAGGTAGGGACACCACTTCCTTAGGGCCAACATTATCTTAGCTAATTCTAAGTCATGAGTCGGGTAATTTCTTTTTCCGATGAGCTTTCAATTCTCCTTCCCTCCGTATTTCCTTCTAATTCTACCATTGAACTCCTTAAATTTCAGGAGTGTATTTTGTCGATATCTTTACCAACTTATTCTTGCTCTTTGGATCCAATAGTACCTTTGGTTGACCTTGCTTTATTTCCACTCGCTCCCATATTTGCCTACTCCCTTCAGGTGGGTCTCTTATCCTAATCATTTTCAAAGCTTTTGTACCTTTATATTCCTAGTGTTTCCCTCTTTGTGTTGGTTGGGGTGTATTCTCCCACTATTCCCCATCTCCGGTTAGACTTCGTTTACTCCTCCAAATCATTTGGTCCAATTAAGTTATTTCCTTACATAATATTTCTTTGATGTTCCTAATTTGAGTTTTTTCGGCCTTCTTGTAGTGGATCATGCTCAACCTCCAAATACTCTTACCTAACCACTTGTATTTTCTGGTGTTTGATCGCCTTATTCTTTGGAAAATTCTCTCCTAACTTGTAGACTTGGTACGCTTCTTCTGCTCTTGTTTTTCTTCGACTCACACTTTACCTTCCATATGTTTCTTATCCTCTTAAATTTCTAAGGAATTTGTTACACTTGGGGCTTCCTATTGTTGCACTTTCTCTTCATCTTTTCCAAGTGAAATCTTAATCTCTTTTCCCTATCGATCAACTTCTATTCTTGTGGTTATACTTCCTCTTGGGTCTCTCGAAAGTTATGTGCTCTTGAATGGTTGCTCCTCCAACTCCCTTTTCCTTTCCTTAGGATCTCCACCAGATGAATTTCTCCTTTTCTAAGTCCTAAGGTTTGAGTTTAACTATCCATAAGCCATTCTCCCTTAGGAGGATTTTCTTCTCTTAAACTTTTATCTACTTAGATTTTTTTTCAAAGAACTTAGGAGTTTTAATAAACTTCTAATTCATTTGGGAAATATTCTCTTGCAAAAAATTTGGCTTATTACATGACTTCTCTACCCCTAATTCCTTGGGGTAATAGGACTAGAGTTAACCCTAAAACGATTATGAGACTCTTGGTAAGAAGGCTCTAAGTAATTGATTGGGGTCCACTCGTGCTCCTCAATAGGACGAATTTCATGTGTGGCCTCCAACTCGTACCGCCTTAGTACTTCTGCCTCGCATTCATATGTCCATTTCATCCATCGAGATGGATTGAAGTCAGGTTGAGTGGGTGGGGGTACTTGGTGTACCTTCATGAAGGTGGCATAAGCATCCCAATAATTATCCCATACCTCCTTCTTGGTGGGGTTCCTATTCTGTGGTTGTGTTATTGGAGGAGGGGTTGGACTTCTAGGAGGTGGTGATGGTTCCTCTCGTCTGGGAGGAGGGTATATGATGCCGTATGGTTCCAGTAAGGCTCCAACTAGCTTCCGATAGTCCTCCACCATGTCTTTGGGTTCTCATTTTTCGCCCGTTAGGAACCTCTAAACGGCTTCCTCCCTTGGGTTGGATCCCCGTGAACAACCCACCGCTCTTTCTCGGTTTAAGAGGAGTTTCCCCCCTTCTTTTACTCGAGAGGAGCTAGGCAAAATTTCAACCTTGTTCCCTCGAATACATATATCAAATAAAGTGCAAGCTTAAGGAAAAATTAAGCATACCTGATAAAGGGTAAGCCTCAGTGTTACTTCTAGTCATTTTCTCTTTTCCTAAACAGGGGTAGAAAAGAGGGTGAGTTTCTACAACTCAGTGAATGGGTTTTTCAAAAGTTTACTTTTAACTTTTAAGAAAAATATTTGTATTTGAGTGTGCTAAACTACTCACTTTTCAAAAAAAATCATTTCATTTAAAATCTCGGGTTTTTGCACATTTCTTCTTATCACGGTGTGTTATCACCCAACATACATCATTTATCATGAAGGTTACACACATTCGCAGGCCAGCACGACTACTGAACCCACTTGCGGCTACGGAACGACTTTACCGACCACCCAGATAGAAGTACATCCACTTCTACCTTGAGAATGAGTGGATGTTCGCAACATCCAACTTTCATTCCCTTAATAGATTCTTCGTGTCCATATGAGTACTGAGACCTCATGCTGTCCCCACCCCGATCTCATGCGCTTGGTGCTACTCCAAATTTCGCACGGTCACCTAGAACGATGAACTGTTGTTATACTCACTGGCTCGTCCAGGGACCTTAGGATGCATCACTACCCCTCATGGGCGTCTTAATGATCCCGTACTCATAGTGCATACACAAACAATGTTTTCTGCAACTGTTTGTCTTGTAATATATGGTGTCATTAGTCCAACGGTCCCGACTTTCAACTCAACCTGCAACTGTTTGTCTTGACTGGTCTGGAGACCGATCATGTCGCACTGCTGCTAGTTGATTGAGGATGTCGGACCAACCTTGGTACCATGACCAAACAATTCTCTTATTAAAGATTTATGGCACATATGTTATGTTCATTTCCAAGCTCCTGCTCGTGCCCATTAGCTTATGGCCCACTATTCAAGATTTTTAAAAACCGCGCATAATAGCCCCTAAGTTATAAAAACCGAGGCCCCCGGCCTATAAGAGCTATTCGAGCTCCCGTCGAGAAGGTCTCCCAAAAGCATTGACACATAGTTAGGGGAGAACACTTCGGACAAAAATATGATTTCTCTTTCCATTATACCGATCCGAAGGACATCTCCGTTCATAACTGATAAACGGGTTTTCAACTTCTTTCGAGGAAGTTTCATCATACCAACCGAGTATGATCTACTTACCACCGGTAAGTAGTTTTTCTGCATGGTTTTCACATCACTACTCTAAGTCATGATGTTTAAAATACCACATAGTAGTGGGTTTTTATTTCGATGTGCTTATTATCCCCAACCGGGTATGACATAAAATCCCACTCACCCGATCGTGTAGTGAAAGTCCACTTAGTTGAGTTCCGTCCCTTACACGCTGGACCTCAACTGGCATTCTCGATGTCTCGTTCTCCTACACGAAATGAACATGGTTGTTTATTATTCTTTGGCCTAATAACCATCATTTGTTCTAATGAATGAGAAAACCCAACTTTATATATATATTTGTAATTAGGTCCTTAGAGTTATTTTTCTTTAACTTTAAGTCCCTATTGTCGGGGTTTTCCTCAAATTGAGTCCCAAAACTTTTAAAGTTTATCTTAGAACCTCAATTTATTAAATTTCGTCAAAAAGGGGTTTAAATTCCCAAATTTTCAATTTTGGTCCCTCAATTTTCCCAAAATTACCATTTTGCCCTTCCATTACAAAAATGGTAAAATTTGCCCCAAAAATTCTAAAATTTCTCAATTGGCCCTATAATATTCTTATCATGACATATTGACCCTCAATTTTAGAAAATTACATTTTGGTCCTTTGAATTTTCAAAAATCCCCAATTTGATTTAATCAAATTGATCAATCAAACACCTCTATTCGTTGAAATTGAAGTTGAAATTGAGTTTCTAAATGCTCATATGATTCTAAGGAACTTTGAATCGTAGGTTTTAACGCCGGAACGAGCTCAAACGGAGCTTTACCGAAAAACAATCTATAGAGAGAGAAAGCTTCGATTTATCACCGGTGATGGCGCGGCGGTTCGAGCTTTCTACCTGGGCAGGTAGCTCTCCTCCAAAGGTTCTTCCTAGGATCAAGAATGACATCAATTGATGTTGAATTGGATTAGAATTTCGTCATTGAAATTCGACTGACTCTCTCTCTAACACTGATCGGAAATTATAAAGGGGAGTTGTAAACCCTACACTTTTGAGTTAAGGAAAACCGGGAAAAGAACCGGTCAAACCGAGTAAGATAACCGAGCCGATTTACAAACCCGATCATATGGGAACAAGCAATTTGGAAATTTACAACTTCCGGGTAATCCAAACGGTTCATTAAACCTTGGAAAAGAAACTTAAGACAAAAACCAAATTGGTTCAGGTGAACGAGATTCCATAAGAACTTTGAAGTTAAGCGTGCTTGCTCGAGAGTAATGTGATGATACCTCCTGGGAAGTATGATTTCTTTTGTAACCTGAAATTTCGGTCAAAACTTTTTATGCGAACGCCTTATCATAAATTGCCTTAAATTAATATATATTTAATTAATACCAATAATTTAATATCTAAATTAAATTATTGGAATTAATACAAATAATTTAATACCGAAATTAAATTATTGAAATTAATACCAATAATTTATGTCAATATTAATACTAGTAATAAATCTATTCCATTTAATATACGATTTTACACATATATAAACAGGTCATCCCCATCCATTCTCCTCAGACCCGAACACTTCTCTCTCTCTCTCTAATGCTCCATTTCTCGGTGAAACTTAAACCAGAGCTTCGACTTGAACATTTATCTTAACCTTGGAAGGAGAGGTCGGGCTCTTTGGAACCGGGGAGAAGTCAACTATCTAATAGAAAACACCAATTAATCCGAGAATCACTAGAAAAGCGCCGACATGATAGAATAGTGAAGCAGCTCCGATGGACCGTAGTTGCCATGTTTCGGCCGAGTTGAAATTGGCCATTTTGAGCCCTCCTCAGACCAAACCAAACCTTCCCAACACTTCTTCAGCCCTCCCACGACCGAATTATAACTGAAAGGTAAGCCAATTCGGCTCCCCTTTACAATTCCCGGTCGGTGCTAGAGAGAGAACCGGCAGAATTTCAAAAATAAAATTCTAACTCAATTCAGCATTAATTGATGCGATTCTTGATTCTAAAATGAACCTCAGATGAGAGCTATCTACCTAGATCGAAAACTCGGACCGCCATGCCCTCACCGGTGAGAAATCAAAGCTTTCTCTCTCTAAAGTCTATTTTTCGGCGAAGCTCCATTTGATCTCATTCCGACATTAAAATCTACAATTCAAAGTTTCTTAGAATCGTATGAACATACAGGAACTCAATTTTAACTCCAATTTCAAAAATTAGAAGTGTTTGATTGGTCAATTTGATGAAATCAAATTCGGTAGTGTTGAAGAGTTGAAATTGGGGGAAAATTTGGGGATTTTCAAAATTCAAAGGACCAAAATGCAATTTTATGAAATTGAGGGTCAATTGGGCATGCAAATAATGCTCAGGACCAATTGAGGAATTTTGGAATTTTTGGGGCAAAACTTACCATCTTTGTAAAGGAAGAACAAAATGGTAATTTTAGAAAAATTGGGGGACCAAATTGGAAATTTGGGAAATTAAACTCCTTTTTGGCGAAATTGAATAAATTGAGGTCCCAAGATAAATTTTAAAAGTTACGGGACTCAATTTGAGGAAAAACCGACATTAGGGACTTAAAGTTAAAGAGAAATAACTTTAGGGACCTAATTGCAAATAATTAAAAGTTTGGGTTTTCTTATTCATTGGAAATGAATGGAGGTTGTTATACAGAGTAATAATGAACAAAAATGTTCATATCGTGTAAAAACGTGAAATACCGATAACGCCAACATGGACGAGCTCGCGTGAATGCAAAGAACCGGTCTAGTGGAATTTACTGCATTAACGGGTGAGTGGGTTTACTAACATCATACCCGGTTGAGATGATGAGCATAACTTAAAATTAAAAACCACTTACCAGTTGTGAGTAGAAATTTTATATCATACCCGGTTAGGCAATGATAAGTACCTCGGTATGAAAACCCACTATTAAGTGGTATTTTAAACACCACTACTTAAAGGAAGTGATGTGAAAATCAGGCGAAAAAACTACTTACCAGTTGTAAGTAGATCATACCCGGTTGGTATGATGAGACTTCCTCGAATGAAGTTGAAAACCCGTAACGGAGGTGTCCTTGTACCGGGGCGGTATAATGGATAGAGAAAACATATGTTTTGTCAGAAGTGCTCTCCCCTGACTGTGTGCCAAAGCTTAAACAATTTGGGAGACCTCGATGGGAGCTCGAATAGCTCTGATAGGCTGGGGGCCTCGGTTTTGGAACTTGGAGGCTAAATGCTCGATTTTGAAAATCTCGTACAGTGGGCCCAAGGCTAGTTGGCACGGCAGGAGCTAGTAAACAAACATGATATATGTGTCATAAAACTTAATAAGTGAATTATTTGGCCATGGTACCAAGATAGGACCGACATGCTCAGTCAACTAGCGGCAGTGCGACATGACAGGTCGACAAACTAGTCAAGACAAACAACTGCGGGTTAAGTTGAGAGTCGGGGTCGTTGGATTAGTGGCACCACAGATTACCTGGCAATATGAGAAAACATTGTTTGTGCATGCACTGTGAGTACGAGATCATCAAGACGCCCATGAGAGGTAGTGATGCGTCCTAAGGGCACTGGACGACTTGGTGGCTATAAGGGCAGTTCATCGTTCCAGCTGTCTTTGCGAAATCTGGAGTAGCACCAAGCGCATGAGACTGGGGTGGGGACGGGATGAGGTCTCTGTACTCATACGAAATTGAAGAAGTGATTTCGGGATTGTGGGTTGGATGTCACGTACATCCACTCATTCCCAAGGTAGAAGTGGTCGTACTTCTATCCGGGTGGTAGGAAAAGTCACTTCGAAGCCACTAGCGGGTTCAATAGTGATAATGACTTGCGAATGTCTGTAACCTTCATGATGAAGGATGTGTGTTGGGTGATGACATACCAGTAACTAAGAAATAATGGAAAACCCCGAATCTTTTTAAAATGAAGGGATTTTTTAAAAGAAAGGAGTCTGGCACACTCTAATAATAATTATTTTCTTAAAAGTTAAAAGTTTTTAAAAACTCATTCACTGAGTAGTCATACTCACCCCCTCCCTTATATCCCTTTCAGGAAATCTCGGAAAGCCTACCCTTAAAGACCGTCAACTAAGATGCTTATAAGACAGGTATGTAAAGTTTTAAATTTCATGCAATTTTGATTATGTTATTCCAGGAAAAGGTGCAGGTTAAATGATTTCTTACTCTTTACGATTTACAATAAGGGAAAACCCTTTAATAAACTAGGAGAGTGGCGGGTTGATCATGGTAATCTGACCAAACCGGGTCGGGGCGTGACAATAGCCGAATTAGCTTACCTTTCGGTTCTAATTCGATCGTGGAAGGGCTGAGGAGGTGTCAGGAGAGCTTGGTTTGGCCTGAGGAGGGCTGGAATTGGCCGATTTCAACTCGGCCAAAACAGGGTAGCTTCGGTCCGAGGGAGCTGTTTCACTATTCGATCACGCCGGCGCTTCTCCGACGACTCTCAGAACTAACGGATGTCACCACCGTGTAGCTGACTTCTCCCCGGTTCTAATGAACCTGACCTCGCCTTCTTTGGCTCAGAATTGGCCCTATATTAGAGGACCGGTTCGAGCTTCACTAGAAAACTAAGCAACTGAAAGAGAGTGAGCTTTTCAGGTGTGGACAGGACGAATGGAGAGTGGCTCTTTATATAAGGAGCTCGGGGACCCGTTAGCCGTCCGTTTAGCATCTTTATAACAGGCATTGAAGACCTTAAACGTACCGAACGGAAATATTTCTTTTTCATCGGTGCTGCTTCGATTTTCCGGTGAGTGAACAGTGATGTTATCTTGAGGAAGAAGATGATACTGTTCCGAACCGGACCGGACTGGTCCGAACCGGGGTCAAAGCTTAAACCGGCTAGTTCACCCTTCATTCAACCGAGTTTTTCAAATCTAAAAATTTCTAAATTCATCTAAATTCATTTTCTATCCAATGGTGGCCTTAAATCTTAGATTTGAATTATTTAAGTCGCCTATAAAAATGAATTTATGATCCAGTTCAATTGTGATTCAAACCGGTCCGAACCGGTTCGGATTCGATTCACCTTAACCGATTTGGTTTTCATCCCCAATTCCTTCACAAGTCCATTTCCATGCCTTTTGTGACTACTTGGGTTACTTAGGGTCCATAAAATTCCTGGTTTACCATCTCTTAATCGATTTCGGTTCATAAACTGGCTCAGTTCTTAAATCGATTTAATCCAGTTCGGGTCTGGTTCACCCGATCTGATCTGGTTTTTCTCTCCCACATTGTTCTAAGGTTCCTTCTCAAGGATTATAAAGCATCTTGGTTTACCCATTCTCTATCGGTTCCAATTCGATGAATCAACTTGGTTCATAAATTGGTTATATCCGGTTCAGACCCGATTCTATTGAACTGCTTCAATCTTTCTTTCTCATTCCATCTTAGGGTTCTTTTGCCCAAGTTTATGAACCTTTTTTAGTCACATGGGAGTTAGAAATTTTCAAATTTGCTCATCCCCTAACAATCGGATTTTTAGACCAATTCGGTTTAAATATTAAAATTGACCGGTTCTTTCCCCGATTTTCTCATTACTAAAGGACGAGGTTTACATTTATATTCCGCTTCAGTATTGGAATAGGCAATTGTGCGTTGCTTCTTAGCACTCCACGGTATCAAGTTATTTCCAAGAAATACTGAAAAACCCACTTATGGAACATTGGTCATCAGGGTTGCTAGCCCAATTGGCATCAGAGAAATAATGGAGATGTGGTTGAGAGTTTATCCAGAAATATAATCTGTGATTGGACGTTACTGGGAGATAATGTAAAATTTTCTTGGTTGCAGCCCAATGAGTTGTCATTGGCTTGTGCATAAATTGACAAACCTAATTGACAACATAGGAAATGTTTGGTTGAGTCAATGTTAAATATTGAAGAGAACCAACAACTTGCCTGTAGATTCGAGGATTATCTATTGGAGTGCCATCATATAGAGATAGTCTTAACCTGGGAGTTACTAGTGTAGAGACAGGTTTATAGTCGGTAATTGATGCTTTTGTAAGAATATCATGAATATACTTCTGTTGAGTAAAGATGAGACCTCCAAAATGGGAATGTACCTATATCCCAAGAAAATGATGAAGGGACATAAAATCCTTAATAGAAAATTCATCTTTGAGAGCAGACATAATAGACGTTAGATGAGCATTAGGTGGGCTAGTAAGAATTATATCATCCACATACACTAGGAAGAATATGACAAATTGAGGGGCACGTTAGATAAAAAGAGAGGTATCCGCAATAGAAGCTTCAAAACCAAGTGTTAATAAGAACATACTCAGTTGGAGAAACTAGGCCCGAGGAGCTTGATTCAATCCATATAACGAGCGAAGAAGTAGACAGACGTGATCAGGATATGATGGATCTGTGTAGCCTGGTGGTTGTTTCATATAAACTTTCTCATTGAGATGGTCGTGAAGAAATGCATTATCAACATCAAGTTGTCGAATTGACCAATTATAGGAGACGACAAGTGACAAAATAACACGAATGGTGACTAGTTTAATTACCGGATTGAAAGTATCATCATAGTCAAGTCCTTCCTGTCGAGAGAATTCTTGTGCAACTAAACGAACTTTATAACATGCAAGAGTCCCATCTGGATGGTGTTTGAGTATGTATACCCACTTACAACCGATAATATGTCTACCAAGTAGAGGGGACACTAAATCCCATGTGTGATTCTTCAAAAGAGCTGCACATTCATAATTCATAGTATCGACCCAGAATGATTGTGTTTGAGCTTGTTTAAAAGTTCGTGGCACCTTAATAGGGTAAACAAGAAACACAGTATGATCAATTTTAAATCGTCGTGGAAGTAGGGTGCCATCTTGAGACCCGGTGAGCATGCGTGGGTGACGAGATGGGAGAAGATCCATCAACATCGGCGTAGATTATGTTTGGAGATGTAGGTGGGGTGGAACACTAGGTGTTGAGGAGGATAACTCATCATAAACATTTATCATGTTTAAGTAAAGAAGGAAAGGAATATGGAAATAAATATAGAGAGTGAATAGAGTTACCAGGAGTTGTAAGGGGTGCACTACCTGCAGATGAATATTTATCAAAAGGGAATCTAGTCTCATCAAAGTGAGCAGTTCAACAAATGAATATATGTCCTATTTGAGGATCGAGACAACGATATCCTAAAAATTCAGTAGGATAACCAAGAAAAACACATGGCCTGGAACGAGGTTGAAGTTTATGATCTTGGTATGTACGTAGGTATGGAAAACACAGGCACCCGAAAACTCATAAAAATTATAATTAGGCGGTGTTTGATGAATAATGTGATATGGAGATTTGAACTTGAGGGAGCGAGTGGATAGTCAGTTAATGAGATATATAGCTGTTTCAAATGTAAAATCCCAAAATTTTATAGGAAGATGAGAATGTAGCAAAAGTGTAAGTCCCATATCAACAATATGTCTATGTTTTCTTTCGGTTGAACCATTTTGTTGTGGTGTATATAGGCAAGAAATTCGATGAGTAATCTCATTAGTGTGTAATTCATTTTGAAAGGCAGATGACAAAAATTCCTTTACATTATCAGTTTGAAGAGATTTAATTTTTCTATTAAAAAAGTTTTTAACTCGTAAACAAAAAGTGTGAAAATTTTGGAAAACATCATAATGATTTTTTATAACAAAATACCATGAATATTTGCTATAATCATTAAGAAAATGAATATAATAAATATATCCAGTATGTGATTTGAATGGTGCAGGTTCTCAAATATCAGTATGCATAAGATGAAAAAGATAAGTACTTTTATGATGAGTTAAAGGAAAAGGTTTTTGAATTATCTTACCTAAGGAGCAGGAATCACAAAATTGAGAATTAACAAAATTACTTTTTTATTGAATTCTTAGATAAGACATGGGAAACAATATTAGGGGCATAATGCCTAAGTCTAGCATGTCAAACAGTACGAGTAACTGAACACTTAATACATGAGGACTAACTTTTGATAAATGTGTCACACATATGTAGTACAATCCGCCTTTACGAGCTCTCTGGAACAACTCTTGATGGGTGAGATGATCCTTTACAACAAAAAAAGATGATGAAATTCAAAGTAGCAAGAATTGTCTTGGGTAAATTGAGAGACTGAAAGTAAGTTCATGGCTATACTGGGGACATAAAATACTTCATTTAGAGAGAATTGTTTAGTGGGAGTAGAAAATGAAGTAGAACCGATAGAGGAAATTTTTAAACCTAAACTGTCACCTATGAGTAGTTGATCTGGATGAGTTATGTCCTCTTGTAATGACAAATGTGAGATATCATTGGTTACATGATTGGAGGTACCTGAATCAATGTACCAATCAAGGGTGTATGCGTTGACATTTGTGTTCTGAACAACATTAACATGAGCATTCTAATAATTGATCGAGAATTATGGACATTTTGTAGCTACGTGTCTGGGTTTGTGACAAACTTGGCAGATAGATGTACAATTTCCAGTCTGGAAATTACGCGCACGGGGTAGAGGAGAATTAGTTACAGCTGATAATGAAATATGCCTATTCTGATGTGATGGAATAGACTCTTTCCGTTGTTGAAGTCCACGAGAGCCAAAAGAACCCTACGAATTGTGATTTTGGATAAATGTGCAATCTCTTTTCCCATTGTGGCGATTATTGCGTCTGAATTGTGTGAGAGTGCTCGATGAGTAGTATGGTCAATGGTTAGATGAGAACATAGGAGCTTGATCTCGTTGGTGTGTGCGAGAAAAGGTAGCATTGAAAAATTGATGAGTATCAACACCTAGGAGACCAAATACTGATCTTGAAATAAGTCCCTAAGTTTTCTTGTAATCTTTATTTTCTTATGCACTCAATAACATAGATTTGAGCTCGTCGAGACTAAGGTGTGCGAGAGTTAGTGTGAGGGCAAGACAAAGTGCCTCCCATTCATCATCTAGTCCAGCAAGAATGTGATCCTTGATTTGAGCTTCGGTTTTAGGACGTCCAATTTGAGCGAAACTAGTATCCAAACTTTCAATCGTAATGAGATAAACAGCCATGGTGCGATCGCATTTGTACAAATCCCGTTATTGATCATCAAACATGTAAAACCTGCCCTTTTGAGCTAAGGAAAACCGGGAAAAGAACCGGTCAAACCAAGTGAGGATTCAGAACCGGTTCACAAACCCGATCACTTCTGAACGGGCAATTTGGAAATTTACAACTCTCGAGTGATCCAAAGAGTTCATTAAACCTTTGAAAATAAACTTAAGACAAATTAGAAGCGAAAAACCAAATTGGTTCAGGTGAACGAGAATCCATTAAACCTCCTAGGAAGTATGATTCTTTTTGTAACTCGAAATTTTGGTCAAAAACTTTTTATGGGAACGTACGTGTTATCATAAATGGCCATAAATTAATATATATTTAATTATTGTAATTAATACCAATAATTTAATACCAGAATTAAATTATTGGAATTAATACAAATAATTTAATATCAAAATTAAATTATTAAAATTAACACCAATAATTTATGACAACATTAATACTAGTAATAAATCTCTCCTATTTAATACACGATTTTTACACCAATATACAGAGGTCATCCCCATTCATTCTCTTCACACCTGAATACTTCTCTCTCTCTCTCTCTACTGCTCCATTTCCCGGTGAAGCTCGAACCAGAGTTTTGACTTAAACATTTTTCTTAACCTCGGAAGGAGAGGTCAAGCTCTTTAGAACCGAGGAGAAGACAACTATCTAATAGCAAACTCCAGTCAATCCGAGAATTGCTGGAGAAGCATCAGCATGATGGAACAGTGAATCAGCTCCGGCGGACCGAAGCTGCCCTATTTCGGCGAATATGAAATCGGCCATTTCAAGCCCTCCTTAGACAAACCAAGCCCTCCCAACACTTCCTCAGCCCTCCCACGACCAAATTAGGACTGAAAGGTAAGCCAATTTGGCTCCACTCTACAATTTTCAGCCAATGCTAGAGAGAGAACCGACAGAATTTTAATGATGAAATTATAACTCCATTCGGCATCAATTGATGCTATTTTTTATTCTAGGATGATCCTCAAGATGAGAGCTATCTGCCCAGATCAAAAGCTTGGACCGTTGTGCCCTCACCGGTGAGAAATCGAAGATTTCTCTCTTTACAATCTGTTTTTCGGCGAAGCTCCGTTTGAGCTCATTCTAGCATTAAAATCTGTGATTTCAAAGTTTCTTAGAATTGTATAAACATGTAGGAACTCAATTTCAACTCCAACTTCAACAATTAGAGGTATTTGATCAATCAATTTGAAATGGTAATTTTGGAAAAGTTGGAGGACCAAATTGGAAATTTGAGAAATTAATCCCCTTTTAGTGAAATGGAAAAAATTGAGGTCTTATGATAAATTATAGAAGTTTCGGGACTCAATTTGAGGAAAACCAGCATTAGGGACTTAAAGTTAAAGAGAAATAACTTTAGGGACCTAATTACAAATAGATGAAAGTTTGACTTCCTCATTCATTTGGAATGAATGAAGGCGATTAGGCCTAAGGATAATGAACCGAGATGTTCATATCATGTAGGAACACGAAATACCAGGAACGCCAGCAAGGACAAGCTCGTGTGAATACAAAGAACCGGTCTAGTGGAATTCATGGCATTAACGGGTGAGTGGGTTTACTAATATCATACCTGGTTGGGATGATGAGCACAACTTAAAATTTTAAAACCACTTACCGGTTGTGAGTGGAAATTTTATATCATACCCGGTTGGCAATGATAAGTACATCGATATGTAAACCCACTATTTAGTGGTATTTTAAACATCACTACTTAGAAGAAGTGATGTGAAAATCATGCGGAAAAACTACTTACCGGTTGTAAGTAAATCATACCCGGTTGGTATGATAAGACTTCCTCAAAGAAAGTTGAAAACCCGTTCATCGGTTATGAACGGAGGTGTCCTTATACCGGGCGGTATAATGGATAAAGAAAACATATGTTTTTTCGGAAGTGTTCTCCCCTAACTGTGTGCCAATGCTTAAACAATTTGGGAGACCTTCTGAACGGGAGCTCAAATAGCTCTGATAGGTCGGGGGCCTCGGTTTTGGAACTTGAGGGCTAAATGCCCGATTTTGAAAATCTCATACAATAGGTCCAAGGCCAGTTGGCACGAGCAGGAGCTCATAAACGAACATGATATATGTGCCATAAAACTTAATAAGTGAATTGTTTGGCCATGGTACCAAGATAGGACCGACATGTCACGCCCCGACCCGGTTTGGTCGGATCCCCGTGATCAACCCGCCACTCTCCCGGTTTATTAAAGGGTTTCCCCTTATAATAAACCGTAAAGAGTAAGGCGTCCTTTAACCTGCACCTTTTTCCTGGGATAACATAATCAAAACTGCATGAAATTTAAAACTGTACATACCTGTCTTACAGGCATCTTAGTTGACGGTCTTTAAGGGGAGGCTTTCCAAGATTTCCTGAAAGGGATATAAGGGAGGGGGTGAGTACGACTACTCAGTGAATGGGTTTTTAAAAACTTTTGACTTTTAAGAAAAATATTTATATGGAGTGTGCCAGACTCATTTGTTTTCAAAAATCCCTTCATTTAAAAATTTGAGTTTTTCCATTATTTCTTAGTTACCACGGTGTGTCATCACCCAACACACATCCTTCATCATGAAGGTTACACACATTCGCAAGTCAGTATCACTACTGAACCCGCTAGTGGCTTCGAAGCGACTTTTCCTGCCACTCGGATAGAAGTACGACCACTTCTACCTTGGGAATGAGTGGATGTACGTGACATCCGACCCACAATCCCGAAATCACTTCTTCGTGTCTGTATGAGGACAGAGACCTCATCCTGTCCCCACCCCGGTCTCATGCGCTTCGTGCTACTCCAAATTTCGCACAGACACCTGGAACGACGAACTGCCCTTATAGCCACCAGGTCGTCCAGTGCCCTTAGGACGCATCACTACCCCTCATGGGCGTCTTGATGATCCCGTACTCACAGTGCATGCACAAACAATGTTTTCTTATATTGCCATGTAATCTGTGGTGCCATTAGTCCAACGGCCCCGACTCTCAACTCAACCCGCAGCTATTTATCTTGACTAGTCCGTCGACCTGTCATGTCGCACTGCCGCTAGTTGACTGAGCGTGTCGGTCCTATCTTGGTACCATGGCCAAACAATTCACTTATTAAGTTTTATGGCACATATATCATGTTCGTTTACGAGCTCCTGCTCGTGCCAACTGGCCTTGGGCCCACTGTACGAGATTTTCAAAATCGGGCATTTAGCCCCCAAGTTCCAAAACCGAGGCCCCTGACCTATCAGAGCTATTCGAGCTCCCGTCGAGAAGTTCTCCCAAATTGTTTAAGCATTGGCACACAGTCAGGGAAGAGATCTTCCGAAAAAAATAGGTTTTTACTGTCCATCATACCGACCGGTATAAGGACATCTCCATTCATAACCGATGAACGGGTTTTCAACTTCCTTCGAGGAAGTCTCATCATACCAACCGGGTATGATCTACTTACAACTAGTAAGTAGTTTTTCCGCATAACTTTCACATCACTTTCTGTAAGTAGTGATGATTAAAATACCACTAAACATTGGATTTTTATATCAAGGCACTTATCATCCCCAATTGGGTATGATATATAATCCCACTCACAACCGGTAAGTGGTTTTTAACTTTAATATGTGCTCATCATCCCAACCGGGTATGACGTTAGTAAACCCACTCACCCGTTAATGCCGTGATTTCCACTAGACTGGTTCTTTGTATTCACGCGAGCTTGTCCTTGCTGGCGTTCCTGGTATTTAACATTCCAGTGAAGGCACGACAGTCCAAGCTTTCGATCTAGACAGATAGGTCTCATCCTGAGGTTCATCCTAAAATCAAGTATTGTATCAATTGATGCGGAATTGGATTAGAATTTCGTGATTGAAATTCAATCGATTCTCTCTCTAGCACCGATCGAAAATTATAAAGGGGAGTCGAATTGGCTTACCTTTCGGTCCTAATTCGGCCGTGGAAAGGCTGAGGAAATGTTGGGAGGGCTTAGTTTAGCCTAAGGAGGGCTTGAAATGGCCAATTCCAGCTTGGCCGAAATAGGGCAGCTTCGGTCCACTGGAGTTGCTTCACTATTCCATCATGTCGGCACTTCTCCAACGGTTCTCGGATTGACTGGAGTTTGCTATCAGATAGCCTCTTCTCCCCGGTTCTAAAGAGCCCGACTTTTGTTCAAGTCGAAGCTCTGATTCGAGCTTTACTAGGAAATGGAGCAGTAGAGAGAGAGAGAGAGAGAGAAGTGTTCAGGTGTGAGGAGAATGAAATGGGGATGACCTAAGATAAGCACGCTTAACTTTGAAGTTCTTATGTAATTTAGTTCACCTGAACTAATTTAGTTTTTGTTTTTTATTTTGTCTTAAATTTCTTCTCCAAGGTTGAACAAATAACTACGGGTTGGGTTGAGAGTCGGGGACATTGGACCAGTGGCACCACAGATTACATGGAAATATAAGAAAATATTATTTGTGCATGCACTATGAGTACGAGATCATCAAGATGCCCATGAGGGGTAGTGATGCGTCCTAAGGGCACTGGACGACCTGGTGGCTATAAGGGCAGTTCATCGTTCCAGCTGTCTGTGCGAAATCTGGAGTAGCACCAAGCGCATGAGATCAAGGTGAGGACAGGATGAGGTCTCTGTCCTCATACGGACACGAAGAAGTGATTCCGGGATTGTGGGTTGGATGTCACGTACATCCACTCATTCCTAGGGTAGAAGTGGTCGTACTTCTATATGGGTAGCAGGAAAAGTCGCTCTGAAGCCACTAGCGGGTTTAGTAGTGATACTGACTTTCGAATATGTGTAACCTTCATAATGAAGGATGTGTGTTGGGTGATGACACACCAGTAACTAAGAAATGGTGGAAAAACCCGAATTTTTAAATGAAAAGATTTTTGAAAAAAAAAAAGAGTTTGGCACACTCCATAGAAATATTTTTCTTAAAAGTCAAAAGCTTTTAAAAACTCATTCACTGGGTAGTCGTACTCACTCCTCCCTTATATCCCTTTCAGGAAATCTCAGAAAGCCTCCCCTTAAAGACTGTCAACTAACCTGTAAGACATGTATGTAAAGTTTTAAATTTCATGCAGTTTTGATTATACTATTCCAGGAAAAGGTGCAGGTTAAAGGACACCTTACTGTTTACGGTTTATAATAAGAGGAAATTCTTTAATAAACCGGGAGAGTAGCGAGTTGATCACGGGGATCAGACCAAACTAGGTCGGGGTGTGACAAAATAGGTTGGTTTGGGCATGAACTTGGCTGTAGTAGAGAGTTTCCAATTTTGCCCAAATGTCAGCTGAATTTTGAATGCCGATAACTTGGAGATTAACTTGAGTAGTGAGAGATCCCAAAATTGTGGATAAACAAAGACGATTATAGATCTTCCAAGAAGTATAAGCAGTATTGATGATAGTAGTTGAATTGTATTCTTTCTGACCAGAAAGACTTGGTGAGGGTGTTGGAATTGTGCCATCAGCATACTCTAATAGTTTATATGTGTCAAACAACAACATCATGTTGTTACGCCATAAGAAATAGTTGGTCCCATCCAATTTGATTGGTTAAGTCGGGATATTACTGGGAAGATTGATAAATGGTGAACTCATATTTGGTGTAGAGATGTAGAGACTTATGAAGTGATTGCATTAATAAATAAAAAACCGAATTAGGAGAATTGTCTTATAAAGAATTCAAATCATAAATATTGGAGAAAGAGAATATCACATTAATTGTACTTAAAGAAAGACAGTATCACAAGAATGGGCTTGGTGAAAGTGGAAACTTTGATTTAACCTTCTGCATTTAATATGAGTCTTAAATTAACATTTTGATAGTATAGGATTGGAATGTTGTAGAGCGTCTATTATACCATAAATAATAGAAAAAATATACTAAATGTATATTATTTTACAAGTGTGTTACAATTATTAAATTGTACTAAATTTATAATACATGTAAAAATATAAATATTATAAACATGTCTTTTAATATATACATATATTTTAATATGGACATATCTATTTATTTATTTTTTTTAATTCGAGTATACTCGAGTATTTTACACTAAATCCGAGATATTGTAATATATAGATCTATTAGTATAATTAATAGATTTTTTAGTGTAATAAATAGATATCTTGATATAATTCGTAGATCTGATAATAACATTTAATGTCTTAATAATAGAATTTATATAAGGTGAGACATCTACGTACAACATCTTGCACTATTAACCTCACCTCTATCAAGTGTACATTTTTCATTGTCAACTTAATCCACACACCATCCCGGGATGTAGGTATTTGTATCAATCATAAAGTTACCCATCCTATTTAACTAGCATGATTTTAAACTAATTCAATTCAAATTAGATCTTAAATTAAATTAATCTTGATCCAAAAATTTGGTTCTCTAATCTCAAACCTAAACTTGTCCAAATCGTATAACTACATGCTTTAATAATCAATCACAGATCTCAAACCTAAACTTATTCAAAACGTATGATTGCATGCTTTCGTACTCGCGTGTCCAACACTTCCTCCTAACTCAATAGGTTGGTTACAAGCGGCCAATTCTAGTAATACTCATCCCTAATTATTTAATCCAAACTTAGAATTAAACTTGATAAAGTAAGAATTATATGAATTAAATAAAGTGTTTAAAAGCTTTAATTAAGTAACTAAATTATTTTTAAAAAATTATAAATCAAACTATTAGACAAAAATAGAGAACTTATTAATAAAAAAAATAGGTATAAAATAATTGATAAGCAGCTCTTATTTTTATTGCGATTATAGAATAGAGTATCCATTGGCGGGAAAGCGAACCAGTGCCGTGAGTCGGTGACCTATGTGCTAATCTCGGCGGCGGACCGCAGTCAGAAGTAGAGCGATGGAGTCTTCTCAGATGCCGAAGGTCGTGGCGGAAGTGGATGAGCTTCCAAAAGCGATTGTCCGGCGAGTGGTGAAGGAGAAGCTCAGTCGCTGTTCCGACGCCGGCGATATTGCTCTCCACAAGGACGCCCTTCTCGCCTTCACCGAGAGCGCCCGCATCTTCATCCATTATCTCTCTGCCACGTATTCCATTTATCCTCCTCCTCCTCTCTCTCACTCTTTTCACTCTCTCTCTCTCTCTTTCATGATGATTCGAGGTTGAGATTTTCTAGGGTTTCTGAATTCTGCGCCCCGCGATTTGATACCAAATTTCACGAATATATATTGTGTTTATTATGTATTTCAAGGAATGCAATGATTTTTCTTAGAATTGTATTGCCTGACCGTCTGTTGAGCCATCTAGTAATTTCGATTGCAGAGCGAATGACGTAACCAAAGAATCTAGAAGGCAGACCATCACTGCTGATGATGTGCTGAAAGCTATCCAAGAAATTGAATTCCCTGAGTTCATTGGGCCACTCAAATCCTCCCTAGAAGGTGAACACTCCTTATTCCCCTTCCTACCGCCTGGTATTTGTTCAAATTGAAGCAATTGCATCTGTCAAAATAGACAGCTTGCCTCTTTGAAATTGGTACTACCGTTGGGTAGTTTTTTTCTTTCTTTCTGTGGGAAAATTATAGGTGAGTGAATATTTTATTCAGGAACTTGTTTGCGAGTATATGCCCAGTTTGCTTGAGAATATTTTACTCAACCTGATATGCAGAATATGTTTACTTGTGAATTTTATGTATAGATTATTCAAATGGCCCGGGGATCATAGTCAATTGAAGTTATTTATGTTACCCACTATGTTAACTCTGAAAGAGGTGCATGAGTTTTCTCTCTGTTCCTCTTCTACCATTCAATATACATTTTTGTAGTTGGATCAGAATGTAGCAGTTTTTTTTTCTCCTGCTTGAGTCAACTATTTACTGTCCTTAAAACTTGTCTTGTGAAAAGGAAATCCAACACAATGGCGCATGCAGCATTTGGTTTAGACAAACATAATAGGGGTTATTTAAAAATTGATATTAAAAACACCTAGTACATGACCGGCTGCATAGCAGGATGCTTTTGGACATTTATTAGCAGCAACAGTTGTTTTAGAATATGCAGAGACTTTCATGCCCATTGAAAATGCTCATTCTGGCTTACTTTCCTCGTGGTTATATAGAGTTCAGGAGAAAAAATGCTGGAAAGAGGGCAGAAGCATCTAAGGCAAAAGAACTGAAAAAGAGGAAGAATGATGGGGAATCCTCAGAAATGAAAGATGATGGCAAAAGGCAGAAGGGTGCAAGTGACAATGAACAAGGAGATGCAAATGGGGACGCCACTGATGAGTGAGGTATGATGTTACAGCCTTGCATTGATTTTTCATTGGAATTGAGCTGCTTATTAAGGTTTTTGGCAAATTAAGCTTGAATCCATTTATTTTTGGTCATCAGTGTGTGTTTATAGCTGCCCAGTTAGCTCCACAAGAGAGGCAGTTTGGCCGAATCTTGTGCCTTAGTTATAAGTCGAAGTTGCTTATGCTTTATTCAGAAGAAATCACAGGAAACTGTGCATCTTTCTTATGCCTTTTTTAACACAAATGTTCATTGCACGTTTCATAGGTAGATCTTCCTGATTATATTGCTATCTAGGGTAATTCATAGTGATATATGGGCAACTAAGAGATGCAACATATTGATTTGCCATAAAGATAGAGATTTAAATTAGACAAAATAAGAGTTGCTAGAGGTTAATGTGCCACGCAGCCTATTAAGAAAGCAACATGGGCCTAAATGGGCTTAACTCTACGACCTCTAAGCCCAAAACGTGCCCCTCGTGCATAGGACCAACGAGTGTAGAGAAAAAGGAAAAGCTAACCTCAACCTCGGGCTGTATTTATACATGTAGTAAGACTCGTGTGGCGTTTGGTCGGTCCCATCAAGAGCGGATGGGTCCATGACTGTGATAGCCGGATGTGGTGTAGAAGAATCGGCCGAACTCTCCAATCCAGTGACGAAGGGGGACAAAGACAAGGGTCCCTCGAGAATGCGTAGCAACGTCGTTCGTCCCGTCACAGCGCACGTCAGTGTCCAACGTGTAGCGCACAGCCGGGAACGCTATCGGGACTCGACGCCGTCGCATCGGAGGAGAGAATTATTGAGGTTGCCGTGATGGGATGGATCCAAAAGGGTCTTTGTATGGACAGGCTATGAGGGCTAGGATACACCAGCAACACTCCAAGGGAGTCTGCTCAGGAGGAAGAGGAAGCTCGTGTTAGCTGATGGAGAGAAGCTTCCAAGTAAAAGCGATGCCAAGAGCTAGCATGCACTTTTGAATGGGCCATGTTGACTTGAATTAGATGAAGAAATTTGATAGTGAATAGTATATGTAACCTTTTGGGCAAAAACAAAGTTGATTTTAGGTAATGGGTAGGTTAGGCTTCCCCTTAGATCTCTATATGGTCAATCACAATCAATACATGGGAAAGGGGCCATATAAGTAGGGTTTGTGTGAGATGGTAGCATGAGAGTATGGACAAATGACCTTATTTCGCATCTACAGCAAATGGCGTGTTCAAGGTTGGATCATGAACCAAGTAGTTAGTGGTCAAGTGATGGATGGTGACACTAGCTAGCTCTAAAGGGCAGGGCAGGCCAGGCCAGGCCAGTCAACCTAATTCTGGATATGGAGTGGCCATGCCATGTGTGTGGAGTCTTAGTGCTCCCCACTATGGGACAGACCAGACCCAAACATGAACGCCCACAGACAACATGCTAGAAGACAACTTGTCGTGTTCTAAGACAAACTGACCACCAACTCCACATATATATATATATATATATATATATATATATAGACCCAGGTTGAAGAAGAGTAGACAATGGATGAAAGCGGTAAATGTGAATTTATAGGGGGTGGGGTGAGGGGTGAGGGGTGAGGGGTGAGGGGTGAAGGGTGACCCCCACCTATTCAAATGTGGCCAAAACCCTAACACACAGACTGACCACTGTTTGTATTACGTATGTATGTAGCATTTACATTGATTGAGGCAGTGGCATGTGACCCCGAAATGGTTCTGGTCTTGTCGAGGGTCCCACCGGGCTTAACTTCAATTCGAGGCTGACTAGCTGGCTGGCTGGCACCCATGTTCTGCCGCTTAAGACAAACACTATAATCATTGCCGGCATGTTCATGGCATCAGGAGCTTAGCCTCCCTCCCTCCTAAATGCTCTCTCCCTTGTATTTTTAGTATTATATTCAATATTTAACAATTTTATAATATATCTAAATAAAACTATTATTTAAATTTTATTTTATTTCGGTTGAAGTGTGATTTTTAATTAATATAAAAAAATAATTTTGAATTTCTAGGTCACTACATGCATCAGGAATATAATAATGATTATATTATATTCTTTTTTTATTGAACCTAATATTTATGTTTAATATTGACAAAAAATTATACATATATATTATTTAGCTAAATTTTCAAATATGGTAAATTTTGGGTCTAAATATTTTATTTAACTCAATGGATATACTATCTAAAAGTACACTAATTTTATTTATTTTCTTAATATCATATAAATATGATATGTATTTGTTACATTAGATAAATAGTTTTTTACCCAAAATAAAATTTCCTTTAAAAATTATAAAATTATATTGCAAATTACCTTAATTGAAGGAGTTAATAATGACACATTATTTATATTGTGTTATATTAGCAAATTAAACAATTTAAATCATAAAAATTAAACACTATATACTAATTAAATCAATTAAAAAATAAATAAAAATAAAAAATGAATTAAATTTACATATTTTAAATATTTGACAATTTTTTATTATATTAATTCATTCATCCTATTAAAACCCATTTTTTATATTATAGATCATTCATTAAACTTGTATATAACCCATCTGTCTGACCGACCGTGTTGTAGCGGATTGACACATTCGCTTACTCCAACGTAAATATTTGTGGGTAGTGTCGCACATTAACCAAAAGACACGGAGCAATTACACGTGATAGACCACATCCTACCATCTCCACCGTTGAAAGGTTGTATTATTGTAGGGACCAGAAAAAGAAGGTGAAGGCAAAAAAATCTTTCTTCTTATTGCTCGTATGTTGTTTTTCTTTTGGGGCATTTCGTAGGACTGTTGGTCCATGATGTCGTGGCACCCTTGTTGTTGCATTGGTCGGCAGCATTATTTTTCCCCGTTATTTGTCTCCTAGTCCTCCAACTCCAAACTATTTTCAGCACACATACCCTCCCATTTTCCATGTATTTCAAAGCGGTCCCACACACAAACCATTACCGCTTAATAAATACAAACAATAACTACTTTTACAAACACAACCTGCAGCACCACTTTGCATTATGTATTATGCATGTGCTCACATTAGTTGGATATGCAAGTTGTGCCTAATAATAAGTTTGGGTCCTTGTAATTTATATGTTGTTAATGTGAGGGTACTTCCTTATTAATTTGTGAAATTTTATTAATTTTATATATTATTAATATTCGAGATTTTTAATTCTCAACGCTTTTCATCAGGTTTCCAACATTCATATATTACCTTTTTAAACTATTTTTTAATAAATATGTATCAATTGCATATGATTATTCTGATATTGTGTTAAACCCGATCCGAATCAGTACTTAATCGGGTCGGGTCCAAAGAGGGCTAGACCGAGATAATTGTGATGGCTGACGTGTCTGCCACATCACCACCCTTCCCTTTAATTCCCCGTATCCCTCGTACCAACCAATAGTGGGAACCAACCCTAAGAAACTCGTCTCTCTCTCTCTGCTCTATGTAGCTTTACTTTTTCTTTCCCTCTTCAGAATTCTGAATCAAAAGCTCAAAAAATCCAAAATTTCTGCTCCTTAATTTACAGTTCACTGCTTCTCTTTTAATGTCTTTTGGACTGCCATTGTGAAGAAGGAGAGCAGGAGGAGAAGGAGAAGAAGTACAGGGAATCTTTCTTTTTTCGAGGAAATCAAGGTGGAGAACAGAAAAGGCAAGAGAAGATGATCAATGGTCCGCCATTACTCTCTCCTCCTACCTTGACCGTCAGAAACTTTGTATCACAACAATAAAAATGGTTCCTCGCCCTTAAACTTTCCTTTGAGAGAATTGCTATTTTCCAGTAATTTTTGGATGGAGGTGAGGGCCGCATGCGATAGTAGCGGCCACTGCAAGATCAGGAAGAGGGGTTGCTCGTCGTCATCTTCTTCGTCTCTGTTGAGGAGGTACAGGTTGAAGAAGGCGATTCTGGTGGGGAAGAGGACTGGTTCGAGCACTCCTGTGCCGACTTGGAAGGTCGGCGGCCTGAAATCCCCTGCTGCTCTGGTGATACCCAACAGCTCGAGTCTCTCGGTGATGGGAGATGCCAGAGGGAAGAAGGGGGTGCCGGTGCCGGTGTCGGCGAGGAAACTCGGGGCGACTCTCTGGGAGATCAATGAGGTGCCGTCCCCTGTAAAAGAGACGCCTTTGGAGGAGAAGGCCATGGAAAGGCGGAGAGAGAAACCCCTCCTGTCCAATCCCAGCTATAGCTTTTTCCCTGAGGTGCCAGAAGGTGGGAAGCACCGGCGAAGGTCGTCTGCGGCGGCTGATTACATTGGAGATGGAGGAGGGGGTGGCCCAGAAGACACCATCACCAACACCACTGTCATAGAGGTAAAGAAAGAAAAAAAAAATCTTCACAGCAGACAATTTCAGCCAATTATTTGACCTTTTTGTGTCATCTTTTCAGAAAGTCCTTTTTTTTTTTCTCTCTGGGTCTCCGAGGATGATGAAAATGACAGGACTTCTTCTGGCGCCATTATTAAAGCTTTCAACTTTCAAGTCCTTGTCAATGTCTGAATCAATTTGAAATCGCAGATGGAGTCCCATTTGCATGGGAAGAATCGTGGGCAGGGGTCGGCGATGGATTCTCCGGGGACCCGATTGAAGGATCTCATCAACAGCCTAACGACGGCGAAGGAGCTTCTCAAGGTTCTGTACCGGGTGGGAGGTTTAAAGAAGCAGCAGTCTTCTACGGTTTCCCTTCTGACGGCGTTGCGAACTGAGCTTGACCGGGCGTTCACCCAGGCCGGGGGATTGGTCCACGAGTCCCGGGCCTATCAGACGGAGATCCGGTTCATGACCAGACGATTTGCAGAAGAAAAGGCTGCTTGGAAAGCCAAGGAGAGGGATAGGGTGCGAAATGCGATCGCACGCATGGCAGAAGAGCTGGAGGTGGAGAGGAAGCTTAGAAGGCAGACTGAGAGGCTGAACAAGAAGCTTGGGAAGGAGTTGATGGACATGAAGGGTAGTCTTACGAGGGCGGTTAAGGAGCTTGAGGGTGAGAGGAGAGCAAAGGAGGTGTTGGAGCAGGTGTGCGACGAACTGGCAAGTGGGGTGGGGGAAGACAGAGCGGTGGTGGAGGAGCTGAAGAGGGAGTCTGCAAAGGTACTGGAGGAGGTGGAGAAGGAGAGGGAGATGCTTCAGCTAGCAGATGTTTTAAGGGAAGAGAGAGTTCAGATGAAACTTTCAGAGGCAAAATACCTCTATGAGGAGAAGAATGCAGCTGTTGAGAGGCTTAGGAGTGAGCTAGAGAAGTACCTGAAGGCAAAGACAGGTAATGAAGATGATGATAATGGGGATCTCGTGATGAGTAACTACAGCATTAGTAAGGATGGAGATGAGGCCAATGGGGGAGATGTGGAGGAGGAGGAGAGTGAAGGGGATGGTAATGGTTCAGCAGATAGTGATCTGCATTCAATTGAGTTGAACATGGACAACACAAGGAGCTACAAATGGAGCTATGGGGAGGGGATTGAAGCTCAGGATCCTACCAAGAGGGACTCACTGGATAAGGAGCTTACATTTCATGGGAGGAGGTCTCTCTCAGAGAGGATCCATTGGGCTAGCATTTCCCTGAAGAGGGATCCATCTGAATCTGAGGTTGCAGACACCGAGCTTAGGCCGAAGAGTTCTGAGAATCTCACCGGATTTGACAGGGGGAGGCTGCTGGAGTTTGTTTCCCAGGCTCAGGGGAAGAACAGGGAGGAAGATGAGTCTAAGAGACACAAGGCCATCAAAGGACTAAAAGACTCCATCATGTCCAGTTTAGGGTTAGCCTCCCTTCAGACTGTTGCTAGCCCGGTCCGGAGATGGGGACCTGTGCAACATCCCACCAGAATTGAACCTGCAAGAATCAGCAGCGAATGCGAATGCGGGACTGACCTGATCAAGCTCGAGACTTAGACTCTGAGCCATCAGTCATCATCCCTTGCCTTCACTGTTCTCATGTTGAGATAGAGATGGTAATGAGATATGAAAGTCTAAAGTGTACAGGAGCTTACTTGGCTTTCTTCTGTTTGGCAATATTGCTGTATTAAGATGAGCATTTTTGTTGTCTTTGGTGCATATCTGAGATGGTATCAAGAGAATAAAATGAGCTGTTTGTTGATCAAGAGGCTCCCTTGTTCTTCTCCTTCCTAACAAAATAATAGAGACCAGAAGAATAATTGAAGAAGGTGGCAGATGAATGATCTAAAACCACCCAAAGGCAGATTATTCTATTACCCAGTGAAGAATGAGAAGTTCCACTGAAATTTCAGTGCAGCCCACAAGGATAAACAATCAGATCGGACAACTTTCTGCAGCCGCAGGCATCTTCTCATTTGTATACACAACAGCAGTACTTTCAGATCAACATTATTATTTGCATTATTGTCTGAGTGGCATACAATGCATTTCCATTCTAGCATGAGCTATCAATCATATGGGTAGTGGGCTGGCTACCTGTGGTAGGTCTCTGACAAGGAAGATGAGGATGTGAAAGTGACCGGGTTGGCTGGTTTGTCCTGCACCACTAGGCTTAGCACCTCCGGCCTTGAATAATGGCCTACAACATCGAAATCGAACTTTGCTCGTGCTATTTCTCCCAGATCTGCAAAATCATTGCATTGCCATTCCATTGGGTCACCAGACATTCAAATGTGAGAGAGCCTGAAATGTTGGCAAAGTTAATGAAGTACTAAAGAGCCTACCTAGATCTGCAGAGATGAGTGCTTCTCCATCATAGTTAGGACCTGCCAAGATGGTTCCTGATGGGGAAATGATGACACTGCCTCCAGTGCAGACAACTGATTCAGGGTTAAGATCATCTTCAGCTTCCATGAAAACATATTCTGGGGGTGGCGGGTAATCTTTCCGGCAGCAGAATTGGTTGGCTGATAAAACAAAGCATCCTCCCTCGAGGGCAATATGGGTCATGGATGCCTGCCATACATCTCGTGCATCAGCAGTTGGGGCACAGTATATTTCAACACCTGCAAAAGGTGAATTAGAAAAGGGCCAAAGAGGAACAGAAACTGAAAATCTGGAAGGATTTTTACAAACCCGATCCTCTCGGATAATCTTCTTCATACAGGGCAAACTCTTCAGCTACATCTACATCCAGATCCTATAAGATAAGCAAGCCTCCATGGGAAACAAGCAGCTAACCTTTTGCATACATTGCAGTTCACAGAAGCGGCATTCGATTTTTCCAGCAAATAGCAGCACCGATTTTGCCAATTGGTGTATCAAAGACTGGAATGGTGGATCCATCTCCAAATCCCCAGATCACACGCTCCAGTGCAGTTGGGATGATTTTCCAGTGCTTCCCAAGGTAACCACCTTGAGGATCAAAGAAAAGAACCGTGCAGTAGAGAGTATATCCATCTCTCTCAATTACCCCCATCACAAGGTACACCTTATATTTTCCTGCCATTGTTGCCAACCTATCAACTTCTGGACCTGGATTTACAGAAGGAAAAAAGTTACTACCTTCAGAATTAATATATTGAATTGGCACTGAATTTTCTCAGAAACAATCAAACAAGCAACTAATGGGCACCCGGAGCAGCAAAAAGGAAAGAGAGAAAGCGGCCTGGGATAGAATACCGGGCACATCAATGGCAGAGGCGTGATACTTGCGGAACTCCTCCCTGCCCTTGGGGGGCCGGTTCCCGATAATGACGCCGAAGTTAAGTTGGAACCCCGAGGGTACCCTCCAACAAAGGCTTCGGGGAAAACAACCAGCTGGGAACCGTAGGAAGCCGCCTCAGCCAGCAGCCTCTCTGCCTTGTCGAGAGTGGTGGAGGTGTCGTAGAAAACGGTGGAGGCCTGGACGACGGTAGCGCGGACGGTGGCGGGATGCCACCCCTACTAACGATAGGCTCAGAAGGAACCAGCACCATTCCTGGGATGAAACTGGAATCAAACTCTTTTGTGGGTCGAATAGCTCCGCACTTATCCGAACTGACAGGCCGAGTCTGACAATCAGACAAACGATTCCGTTACCCTTTTTCTGCTTTGCCTGAAAATCAGAGAGAGAAAGAAAATACGGTTACTTATGAACATTCCTACTGAAGAATGGAGAATCTCTACAAAGATGGTGTATCTATCCCTTTCTACCACACCAATTACTAAGTAGGCTTTGTACTTGCCGGCTAGAGCTGCCAGACGGTCAACCTCAGTCCTTAAATCGACGATTCAGATAGAAATGCCCACGAAGTTTAGGCAAAAGGGCATGGTTTCTCGTTCATGTAGATGATGAAAAGGTAATTTTCGTCTGTTGAGTACTTAAACATCAGTGGATGAGATGTATGGCTTCGAGGAGAAGACAGTGAGTCAACTTTTAGAAACCTATAATGAGCGGAACGTTTGAGAGCAGAGGGCATCATTATCAGAATCCGTGAAGACATTTCATCGAACAATTGGACGACTGTACCTGGAACGTCAATGGCAGCTGCATGATACGTGCGATCGGTGAAGCTGAGTCCCTTGGGGTACCCTCCGCTGAAAGCTTTGGGGAATACGGTCAGCTGCGATCAGAATTTGTAGGAGCATATAAAAAAGGGTTAATGGTAAAAAAAATTTCACTCCAAGAGTATAGAAGGACAAGAGATTTGGAGTACAAAGGATTGAGGAGCCTTAATGACAAAAATGTATATCAGTAGCGGCGTCCTCGTGCTTCCCGGGATTCAGATTCTCGCCTACCGACGAGGAGCTGATCTCATACTACCTCAAGAAGAAGACGGAAGGATGTGAGAAGAGCGTTGAGGTCATCTCGGAGGTCGATATTTGCAGTTACGAGCCATGGGACTTGCCTGGTTAGTTTTAACTTGTGTCTAGAGTACATGGATTTACTGCTAATGATCTCCTGCTCCTTGGGGATATCACTGGGTTCCCCATGCTTGCCTCTGTGCTTGGTTTCATGAATTTGAACTTCTGTCTCCAAAACCAAGAATAGCTGTGTTTACAAGATAGAAGTTGACTATGTAATCTGCATTTGTGAAGTCTTAGGATTAGATGTGGCACTACTGATTGTTCATCATTCTCTGTCACTACGGGAGAGGGAGGGAAAGAGAGTAACGTGCATTCTCTTTGAATAAGAATGACACACAGAGAGATGCAATTGGGTAGCTGTAATGCAAAGGTAAAGCGTCAGACCCTTGGTAGTGATCTCATTGGCATAGCCATCCATTGAGATGCTTACTGGTTTTCTTTAGCTCGACTTTGTGCTGTTTCACTTCAATTAGGCAAATCTGTCATTCATCCACGCAGCTCCAGACATGGAAAAACCACTTGAAAGCTTCAGCATGGCCTCAGCAACAAGGGTAGCTGGGGATTGACAGGGAAGACAAGTGGGACACAGAGTCTTGGCCATGGCCATGGCGGGGATCTTGTTTTTGGTGATGTTGGCTATGTTTATCAAGAAACTGAATATGGCTTGCTGCTCCCTCGCATGAACTTCAACCTCAGCACTGAGTAAATGCTTGAGTAGACATCAAGAAAGCTACAAGAAACATCAACTAGAAACATAATGGGGAATTGAACTGAGCAAAAACCCATCTACACGTCCATCTTGCCTTCTTCTGTACACCTTAGTAAGGTTACCAAATGTATCCATCTGACTTTTTGCGGTGCATCTTCTCAAGTGTTCAGTCAGCATACCATTTTTCTACTTGGTTCATACATTCTATTGGGAACCCACCATGAAAGAACCGGATTGATCTACAAGGTTGATTGTTCTTTGGTGGGTGTATTGAAGAAGTTATTCATTGGGCTAAGAAAAATGGTTCCTTTTAAGCGGAAAGTACTTACTTCTCTAGCTTCTGCAAATCTACGTGGGCCGAGGACAAAACAAACAGACAGACAGCACACAGTCAAACATTGTCTCGTCGTCGCCAAAACAGCATCCGACACCACAAGGCCGAGCCAGTTCGTGGGATGGGGTTCGATCAACCATGAGCTCGCTCGCGGTTACTTTGGGATCACCGATCGGGTAAAAGCTCTACCTTTGACTTCAATCGAGATCAACGTCTCTTCTTTCGAGCTGATTCTTCAGTTCCTCCTAATCTGGGGCATGAGTAGGGATGAGCCCATCAAATCGATGAATTGGGGTTTCAATTCTAAGCTAATCCGGCGAGGAGATTGAATAAAGATGGGATTTTTTGCTTGGATTTGTTCTTTCCTCCATTACAAGAAGCGCCAAAATAATCTGGATTTTCTCTAGGGTTTGTGTCATGATGTGTTGAGATCTCCGTGTGGCTTTAATTTCTTGCGTCTAGAGAATCTTGCAGGATATGCTTTGAGAAGGCTTCTGACTTTGTTGGAAGAGCTGTAGAACAAAGAGATTACTGTGATTGACTTGTAGTTTTGAAGGAAGCATCAATAGTTTTGCTGTGTTGCAAGAAGAGTGTGTTATTGAGAACTGATGGTTACTGGTTAATACCAATGGGCAGAAGCCAGGAGAGCCTGTGATAATGTCCAGACCCATGCTGCTTGCCTTTCTGCTGCTCATGCTCATAATCACTTCTCAGTTCGAATGGAGGCAGCCTCTTCTTGCTGACCCAGATCCCACCCCGAGCATAGCAGAAAAGCAGTACCAGATCTCCCAACACCAGGAAGCTGTAAAAGAGAAGGTGAAGTAATTGTTTAGCACCCATCTGATAATTGTATTACTACTATGAGGTTGATAGAGACAACCTTTTATCTTCCTGAATCCAGGTCTGTCGATGGAAAAGGAGATAACTGATGAAACTCCAATTTTGATATCTGGTGAACAGTTTTTCTCTCCCAGATAATTATCCTTTTTTTCTGGACTCTTGCAGGTCATCCTCTCACAGGAGAAGAGCATTCAGAAACTCAACGAACTTGTCCAGAGCCTTCGAAGACAGCTCCTGCAATGCAGGGCTGATATGGAAACAAGGAACAGCAGCGTAGCTGCTCTTACAGACCAAATTATCGATCTGGAGGGGCAACAGATTCTCGAGGATTAACACACGCCATGGAATGTTATGCCCCAGAGTCCTCTTTTCCAATTTTCTCACTTACAGCTGACCCGAGGATTGACTTGACTCACCAGGCAATGCCCATTGAGTGGTTAGTTGTTTGTAGGATATCACTCTTCTGCCTCCATTAAAGACTGAGATGATTGACTCTCAGCAAGTGTGATTACTTGGATAAATTTTCTTGTTGGCAGCACCAAACTCTACCAATTGAGGAATATTTCTCACATCTAGTATTTCACCAACAGCCTCCCTGCAGATGTGCATAAATGTATACTGGTTGGGATGTATATTTGTGTGTTATTGTTAGGTAGTTGGACATGCAGTGCATATCAATGCTCTAAAGTAAATGGAACTCTCTGCAACTCCCATCCACCTTCTCTTTAATGGTACTGATGTTTGATGCATGCAGTGGAATTTAAGATGAAGTGATCAGGTTCCTCTTTTCTCTGAGTATCTTCTATTACAGCCCCAGCCAAAGGTAACACTTTTATTTGGGATTCAAGTATGATCTGAACCTCATGAAACAGGTCATTCAGACAATTCAACTTACAGGCAAGCAGTTTCAATCACCCCAGCTTCTGGTTCTCACTACATGTTCTTGAGCTTCTATGGTCCCATTTGGGAAGGATGGAGAGCTGATGGTGTAGCTGCAGCATGAATATGGGATGCTGTTGGTCCCATTTATGGAGAGAAAACCAGTGAGTACAGACAGCTAAATGAACCCATAATAACTTCTGCAACTGCTGCAACAGTTCTCCTTTCAAACACTTGAGTGAGGCTCAAACCAGGGACCATGGTTTTAATATAAAGTTGATGAAGATACTATGACCCAAGTAATGGACTTATGATGCAAACTTCCCATTTCCCATATGCCCTTACTTCAATATCTGCAGCTATCAGAAGAGTGTCACTTCTAGGCTGAAAGTAAGGCTTGGACTTGAACTATGAGGAAGGTTAAAGTTTTCCATGAAAGGAACCATTTCCCATCTGCCAATTCTCACCTGTTCTTTCTTCTTCATCTTTGATACCCCATTCAATTCAATTTGTTCTACCACCATTATAAAGGGATCCATCCTTCTCCCTCTCTTCCCACTCAATGGTGCAATTAAAGATCAAGTACCATCTCCAACTCCCTCTTCACTACCCTCCCTGGATGCCTTGCATATATATATTGCCATCAGATTGCCCCAAGTTTCTTCTCCAAACCCCACCACTCTCCATTTCAGTTCAGTCACTCTCTCCCCCGTTCAGAATCTTGGAAATCTGTATCTCAGGACACATCTAGCTAGACATAACTCAAAATGGGCATCAGAATCAGTCTTCTTTCTGCTTATATATAAACTCTTCTGCAATTTATGATACCATCTTCTTAGTTTCTGGTTGCTGAATGTGAAAACTGACAGGGACAGTGATGATGAAGAGTAGTCCAAGAGCAAACAGCCACAACTGCTAACAGTTTCAGATACTCGAGCAATCCAGAGGTTGAGACTACTACGAGCCCAATGGTTCTGGTTGGGTGTCCTGAGTGCCTCGTGTACCTGGGGCCAAGCCCAAGTTCCCGAGACGCAAGAGCACCGTCTTGCTTGGCTTCCTGCGCAACAAACTTGGCAGTGCATAGTAGCTGATCATGAATTAATATGAATTTGATGACTATCTGGAGCTACTTTCAATGTATATCAAATTAGCAAAATTGGACTAAAATGTTAACTTTGGAAAATATCAAGGACTAAACTGTTAAATGAATTTGGCATTGTCTACGTCTGTGTTGTCGTCCATGGTGCTACTTGGCTCCCCTCAAGCCAGGGAGCTTGGATCCCCTGAAATGTCGAAATTAGCCCCGTGCCTCTACTTGATGCCTGCATGTACCTCCCAACTACATGCTCAAGGAAAATAGTCAGAATTGGTGGGGCTAAAATGGTAATTATGAATGACCCAGTAGTCTTTCTTTTCGGTCGGCTCATAATGGCCACTGCATCATCCGCTACCTTTTCCATTTCTGAATGGAAGGATGAAACATGGCTTAAACGTATAGTTCTCTTAACAATGGCAGCTCAGAACCTTCTCGTGACCCTCTCATCTCTTTCCAATGGACAGCTCCGAGCCCCTCTCTTCTTTCCTCCCCGGGTCTCTGCTCCTTCCAGCCCCAAATTCTTCACGGTGAGAGCCATCCGAGAGAAGACCAAGGAAGCCAAGAACCCTTCTTCTTCCTCCTCCTCTTCTTCGGCCGAGGAAGTAACCAAGAAGTATGGTCTTGAAGCAGGTCTATGGAAGGTGACCAAATCCAACCAAATCATTGTAATCTGCGTTGGATTTGATGATACCCCTTCTGACTTATGGCTTAAATCTTGGTTTGATTGAGGAGTTATCTGAACCTGTGCAGATATTTAGCTCAAAGGAGGAAGAAGAGAAAGCAGAAGATGGTGGTGAGGAGAAGAAGTCAAAGGCAGATCAAGCAAAGGAGCTGCTAACAAAGTATGGAGGAGCTTACCTTGCCACTTCCATCACCCTCTCCCTCATATCATTCTCACTGTGTTATGCCCTTATCAGTGCCGGCGTTGATGTCCAATCCCTTCTGCAGAAAGTAAGATGAGATGAATCCCTGCATATTAATGGACTATTTATGTGGAAAGGCGTTTGAAAAGAAGATACTGATATGGGTGTCTCACCATCTTGCAGGTGGGAATATCTGTGGATGAGGCCGGCGAGAAGGTCGGGACCTTTGCATTGGCATATGCTGCACACAAGGCCGCATCGCCTATCAGATTCCCACCCACTGTGGCTCTCACCCCCATTGTTGCTAGCTGGATAGGAAAGAAAGTTGACAAGTAGTTTGAACAACAGAGAGTTAGTTGTCCATCTCCTGAATTGCTTGAGCTATTGTAGATCCTTCTGCATTATGGCAGCATCACCATTTTTCTTCCATGTGCTCCTGCTGTAACAGTTATTATCAGCCAGAGATGAAAAAAAGATACTCTACATTGAAGTTTATTCAAAAGAATATGTTTTTTTTCTCCTTTTCATTCATTGATGCCACAAGAAGGAACCCATATGGACAAGGAAATAGATGGGGTTGCTACAATTTAATGGGTGAAACTTAAGAGATGACTATAACATAGACAAACATTACTGTACAATAATAAAGCTACATGACACTAAGTGCAGCAATCTTCTGTCCACTAAGCTGAAAGCTTTGGCCCTTCAATTTGGATGATGCTTCAACAATCATCCTCCAAACTGTCCTTACAGGTGAAAGATGGACAAATCAGGTAGCTGGAAGGGAGCTTTCTTCAGAACTAATAGTCCTATGAACATACAGTTGGATCATCTTGCCTTCATAACCATCCGTTGTCTTAGAGCTCATGCTCTTCACTTGCAAGAACTGTGTGTGGCGGAAGTGGGCATGTCTGCCATACTGATAGGCCGAGTCTCAGGCCGGGGTATACTTACATTAGCCATGGAATAGTCCTTGGGCATGTCTGCCATACTGATAGGCGGAGTCTCGGGCTGGGGTATGCTTACATTAGCAATGGAATAGTCCTCACCCAAGCCCTTCCATTCAGCAGCAGCTATAGCTCAAAGTTAAGGATTCAAAGGTTATCATTTATATCACTAAAATCAAATGAAACATTAAGAAGGGATGGGGCTCAATTACCAACTAGTGAAAAGAGAAAGGGCAACAAAAGAATCTAAAGGATACACTCCATTCCCCACATGTCTGTGATGCTAACATCTACGTCTGATAATAGCCAGTAATCTGCTTCACTCTAGCAACGGGAAGAGAAAACAAAGGAGCATTAGCATGCAAATCCTACTCTCAAGATGTAATCATTTGAATTTAACCCTTGAGAACAATATATAACAGATAGAATTAGCTATCCATGCAGAAGCTTACATCTAAATCTGAAGGGACAATCTTCATTATTCCTCCCACAAAGTCCCGTGGGTTTAAATCTGGGGGCAATCTATGAGTTTCATGAGCTGGCATTTGAATTTCCTCTCTGTTGCAGAATTCCTTGGCAGGCACTGATAGTGGTCTCTCATTAAATGTTGGCTTTGGCAGTGAGCTTGAAGAAGGCTCAGCTCCTATCTCCTCAAACCTCTCTTCGAATTGGCTGCAAGGTGATGGCAAGGTAAGTGTAACATGTCATCCTCAAGTTGCTATCCTAAATAGATACCGCCAGTGGTAAGGATGCCAAGAAAATGGTACCTGACTAGGTAAACATCAATTGGACCCATGGTGCTTCTAAGAACCATCCTGTATCTTCTCTGGCGGTAGTCAACCTCCTGACAGAATGAGGGTTGACCAGTAAGTCTGGAAAAATACACAGATGATCACACCAAAGCAATTTTCTTAGCATAAATTGATAGATTACCTCATCAGGATCTGGAACTTCTAATGTGGTTCCGTGTGGAGCTTTTATTGCTATTAATGTTTCATTCTAAAAGGAAGCAGTTGAACAGTTTAAGTGATGATGCTAAAAGGGGTATGCATAACAAATCCAGGCAAATGAAGATCAGTTCAAATATCCATTAGAGGAAACCTATAACCTGGAAGCAGGGCAATCCCTTTATATCATCTTCCGTAATGAAAAGCCACCTGAAGAGACACAAAAGGTTGATTACTGAATGTGTTTTCAAACTAACATAACCCAAGAGGTCTGAGAGTTGATGTTTAACCTTTGATTATCTCCATCTTCACTAAGATTCCTCAGTCGTTCTTGCATGTCTCTGTGATCATTTAGCAGTCTCAGCAAAATACCTAAGAATGTAAAGGAACAAAAGTACAGCAATCTGAAAGCCAGTGAGATATCACCTTATTCTTTCATCTAGCCCCTGCTCCTCGATGGAGAGAGCATCAATTTCTGCCTAAGATGATAAAGTACACATTTATAATTTGGGAAAATAAAAAGCAACCAAATAGACAACAAAAGCAGCCCGAGAACTGTTCTGCTCATGTGTACCTGCAAGCTCCCAAGTCTAAGATCAGTCTCCCCAGGCCTAGAAGCATGAAGCCCCCTAAAAAAATAATAAATCAAATTTAGAATTTGTAGTCACCTTGCACTCAATATCAATGTTTGGCCTAATTTTGTTTCAGTAAATAATGAAGATTCCAGTGATTTTTTCCATACTTAAACTGTATTCTGTTCTTCAGTTTCTTCTCTATCAGACCAATCCCTTCGAGGACATTTGTTATGTCATAGATTCTCCTCTTTTGCACCTGAAACCATGGATATTCTCTGAAAAAAGAGCCTCAAAGCAAATCAAGTAAACAGGAGCAGAATAATACCTGTAAAGTCTCAACAGCTTTATTTAGATCAAGGATCCCATCTTCAGCATGTTTTATCAAGTTAATGAACTTTTTTGTGAGGAGGCCTATGTTAAAACATATGGAAATTTGTCAGCATTTGCATAGCCACCTATATGCTTCTATTCCTCACAAATGCAAATTGCTCAACAATTTTCCAGCAGTAAATGATAAAATTAAGCTGTTGTTTGTAAAACTGAAAGAAAATGCAGACAACCAAAGGGCTTAGCAAACTTTTTAATTACCTAGTGAGCTGTCATAACGACAAGGACCTGCTGGGGAGAAATTGTTGGCTGATGGAGAACCTGCAAAAATATGCAACCAAATTTAGAAGATACTTGCTCTGCCTAAATGAAGTCTGAGTGGGGAAATACATTTGGTGTCTTTGAAAACTAAAACAGAGGATCGTAAATAGATAGAACTGAAATGAAGATTGTCAAGTAACCAGCATTAGAAACAGGAGTCTGAGTTCCCATTCTATTGCTCTTTGAAGCCCTCGAAGTTTTTCCAGTCTTGGCAACTTTACTGGATGCAGATGTCCCGAAGGAACCATTGACAGATTCAGCATATACGGAAGACTCTACTTTGCAGTCTAACTCATCACTCTTCCTCTTTATCTGCTGATAGATCCAAATATAGATTTTCATATTATAACAACAAAGTAAAAAATCCACTTGTGATTAAATATATAAACATACGCAATCAATACTTTATGCAAATTAAAAAAATACACACACAAGAGACACCACAGGTGGTATGAGGACGATGGCATACCAATATCCCAGCAATTGAGAGAGCCGAGCAAACACGTTGAGAATTAGAAGGGCAAAGCTCTTTCAAAAAGACACATTGATCATGCCCTTCAACAAGGGATCTAACTCACGGAAGAGCACAAATCAAGAACAAACAAGCGTACAGTTTTGAACTCATTGCACATTGAGCAGAAAATATCTATAACTTGAACCTACTTGGTATCTGATAAAGCAATTCAAATGAGATTTATATGCCTCTTTTGTGATAGCATAGAGAGATATCGCTGCATTTCTTTTTCCCTGAGTGTAAACCATCAATCAGCTACTGTTTCTTTGATCATCGAGTTCACAAGAAGATCTCATAGTAATTCAGTTGTTTTACTGTGATAATAGACTAGAAAAGTTCAGGTTTTTAGTTTGTGAAAATTTGAGTAAGCCACCCGAAAGCCCTGCGGAGCACGTTGAGCTTGCAGGGAAAGCTCATCAAGGAGAGAAACTCGTCTAGAGCTTAATTCAACGAAGGCCCAATTAAGACTACAGCATGAACCATGCACGAACATATTGTGAATAAAACCCCAAAAACACAGAATAAAAAACAAAATGAATTTCCGCCATAATCTCAGAGAGCAAGCACGGATGAAACTGCACACCTCCGAAAACAGTTGACCGTACCGAACACATCCGAGCAACCCGAAAACCTCCTAGATCTCACCTAAATAAATCTGATCAACTAAAAAAACCAGAAAATGCAAAATAAAGTAACACTCGGGGAAACATATAGAACAATTCAACTACTCACCGGCGATCTAGCAATGATAGCGTCAGCTCCAAGACCATCAGGTGCTCGGATCAGTTCAGAAGCGAAGCGGTGGTAGACCGCCGGCGGGACGAACGTGGACCTCACGGAGGAGAGATGAGCGTCGGTGGCAGGAAGATTCTGGACGGTGGTCTCCGCAGCTGTATGCGGCGGCGGAGGGGGAGTCACTGCAGGATCGGACATGACAGAAGGTCGGGGTTGGAAGGTTCAGTAGAAGGTGTTGAGATGAGGAGGAGAGATGACTCGAAGGAGATCTCAGAAGAATTGAGATGGAGAACTCGGGAACTGAGAGTGGATTGATGGCGATACAGAGGACAGAGATCAAGGAGGCGGAGAGAGAGAAGGGGAGGGGAAGAAGAAGAGGAGGGAGGGAAGGTAAAAGAGGAGAGAGGGAATTTTGGTTCGGATATGGATGTGGAGGGAAGAAGCTTCACTCTCTCTCTCTCTCTCTTTTTCAATTATTATATATACATTTTTTATTTTATTTATTTTCTTTTAAATTCATCGTGAAATAAGAACTTATTTTTATTAAATCATATTTTATTTAATGTTTTGTATTAAATAGAATATTTGATTATACACTTATTTATTTAAAAATTATTAATTCAATTAACTCCCGTAATCCTCTTCCCTCCACTCTACCACAGTAATGGGCCGGGCCGTTTGACGAAATCCAACCGGCTGATCGGATCGGGAAAGATCCGGTTTAGAGCTTCTATCTAGGCTTCGGTCACACTCGGTCGGCTGATCTACTAGGCCAATTATTTATCATCGTCTCGCTTCACCGCCGAGAATCGCTTCCGGGACAGCCGCCGCCTCCCCCGCCGCTTCTCCGTCGCAATAACACCCTTTCGCGACGCCGGTGCTCGATTCAGATGCTTTAATTGATCTTCCTCTTCCACTTTCTCATTCCGTCTGATACTTTTTGAGAGGTGCATGAGTCCTTTATGTGTCTTGAGATGAACTTTGTGCCGAATTAGTTCATGGGATGAAATTGCAGGCGTAAATTCTGGATAGAGCGATGATTTTGACTCATATTTTGTGATGTTTCAGGGATTAGATGATGAAGAAGTACGGGTTGCAGATTAGGGTTCCGCCGTCGCAGCAGAAGAAGCAACCGACTCGGCCGCCTCTCCCTCCTCCAGCTGGATTCCGTGATGAGGACTATGGTGATGACGATGCTGCTGAGAGAGCTGCATCTCGGCAGATCATCAAGAGCAGAGCTCTCAAGGAGGTGGGCGACTACCAAAAGTTGTTCATTTTTTGTTTTCGTACGAGTCCTCATTCCATATCTAATCTTTCTATATCCTTTTATTAGATAGAGGAGCAACAGAAGAAGGCGCTGGAAGAAGATCCCACGATTTTCGACTATGATGGAGTTTATGATGAGATGAAACAGAAAGTTGCTCGTCCTCGAGCCCAAGATCGGGAAGAAAGGAAGGTGTAGTGTTCTCTGCCCACTAATCATATGTTTTTGTTTGAAAGTATAAATTGATTGAACTGAGAAAGCAGATTAGAAATCCGGTTCTCGTCGTGCGTTGGCTAGAACCAAGAATTTCAATTGTGTATGCCATGGATGCTTATTCTACAAAGACGGCCCTGATTGCAATTGCATTTTTTCATGTTAGAAACATAGTTATACATGCACATTGACTGACTTTGAATGGGAATAGAAATAAATTCATGGAGCTTCACATTTGATATTTTGCTGTGAAGGTAGCTTGTCTCTTTGTTTGCATGGACATGGTGGGGTGAAGCATTGTCTTTACTATCAACGGCTTGCTGGATAACTCATCTATTAAAAGGATTTAGTTCTTTAGTAGAAGCTACTGTTTTTCTTGGGATATTGTGCCTTGTCTTTTATATTTTATCTGATATGATTTCTATTGGAAGCTTGTGTTCTAGTTTCTGTAACACTGATCAGCGTGCTTTTTTTTCCTTTTGTGCAGCCTAAATATATCATGAACTTGATACAGAAGGCTAAAGAACGTGAGAGAGAGCACGAGGTAGTCTATGAGAGAAAAATTGCTAAAGAAAGGAGCAAGGATGATCACTTGTATGCCGACAAGGATAAGTTTGTCACAAGTGCATACAAGAAGAAGCTCGCCGAGCAAGCCAAGTGGATGGAGGAAGAGCGTCTACGAGAACTCCGTGAAGAGAAAGAGGATGTAAGATTTGCAAACACTGTGCCGTATTATTTTTGTAGTACATATCATAGTCATTTTATGACCATCTTAAGCAGTCATGATTTAGTTGATATTTGAGGCTGCTTAGGGCGAGGTTTGCAGTTTCTCCCTGGTCAAATTCACTTCACTAGAATGATGGCAAAGGTGGAATTAATTATATCATAGTTTTGAAAGAGACTGGTGGTGAAGTTTTCGCATTTTTTATGGTTCTATATTTCAGAGCAAAGGTGGCATGTCTATAGTCTAGTCTGTATAATGCTACTTTTGCTTATTTTTTTCCTTCTTTCTTGATTGTGCAGGTTACAAAGAAGAGTGACCTGAGTGACTTCTATTTCAGCCTTGAAAAAAATGTGGCTTTTGGTTCCAGAGGATATGAATCAAAGAATCCCCATAAGCATACTGAGTACAGTAAGCCTGCAGATAAGAAAGATGAAGTTACTCCTGATGCACCAGAAGCCAGTCGGCATCTATCTCCCCAATCAAGCTCAAGAGAGGAGCATTTTGAGGCACAAGAGAGAGGCAAGGCTGGTATCCCCTACAATCCCAGGGCCGAGCTAGTTAATAAACCTGACACCCCCCCTGCTCCTAGTAAGGAACCAACTGATGCTAAGCTGGTACCTGATGTCCCTCCCCTGCAACAGAAGGATCCTGACCAGCCCTCATCTTCGGATCAGCCCAAGAAAGATCACCATAAAAGAAGTGAAGATGCTATTGCAGCTGCTAGGGAACGCTTTTTGGCCCGGAAGAGAGCCAAAGCCAAAGAAAGTATTTAGTTCATCCTCTTGCCCTTTTCCCATGGCAGCATTATGGGGTGGTTGTAGCAGCAAATCTTGTATAATGAAGCAAATGCCAGATGACTGCCTTGCTTATAGATAGTTCTGATACTATATTGAGGGTTTTGATTCAATTCAGCCATGATATTGCATTTCCTCTTATTTTGGTAGAGGCTGTGGTCATTGCTTGATTAGTTAATAGCAGAGATCATGGAACATTTCATTCTCATGCCATAGCAAGAAGCAAAATGCAAACATGGAAGAACACTTTGAAATCATGCTTCATGTCTGATCAACTGTTAATATTTGGGAATGTTCCTTTAGAAAACATACAAGTAATAATCTTCTCTGTAAAACGCAACAATCACTTGCATTGATATTTGACTAACTTTGTGACTCATCATCGACCATCAGCTGAAGTGAAGGACTCTGCAAAACCAGTGGGCCTCGCCGGAATGCTACCGTTGCTGTCATCAATGGCAGCACTGCTGCTTGAAGATTCATTCTTCTCCGTCTCTTGCCAAGCCTTCAGCATCTGAGGGAGCGGGATCCCGAAATCAATATCGTAAGGGGAGTCTAGCTCATTGTTTGCAGGTTTCCATTTCTCGACCAGTGGACTCAGCACATTCACCACATGTCCCATATCCGGACGGTGGTGCGGTTCGCGTGCAGTGCAGAGGCCTGCCAGATCGACTACTGTGGATATGCTCTCAAGTGTCTCCTCATCCGCTTCTACCGAACCATCAAGGGCCTCCCTGAGCTTCTCCTTGCTGGCTTTGATCCGCCAGAACCACTCAGCCAGGTAACGGTTCTCCTCTGGGCGGCCCTCGTCGAGGGCTGTCAACCCTGTCAGAAGCTCCATCAGCACAACTCCATAGCTGAATACATCCACTTTGGTCGTGATCTTGCCCATAACTGAAAATCACAGAAGATGGAGGACAAGTTATTAGGTAACTTCAAATCTCAATTATCAGGTAACACCAAGCTTTATGTGTTCTTGGGAAGCCACTACTTACCAGCATATTCAGGAGCAAGGTACCCAAAGGTTCCGGCAAGCCGGGTTGCTATGGACCTCTCTCCATCAGGTGCAAGTTTCACTAGCCCAAAGTCGGAAACCTTGGCACGAAAATCATCCCCGAGGAGGATATTTGATGACTTGAGGTCTCGGTGTATAAAGGTCTGTCCTGCAAGGTTATGGAGATACTCAATCCCTTTGGCAACATCCAAGGCAATTGTGAACCTCTTCTTCCATGAGAGGGGCTCAACCCCATCAGCCTCCCAGTGGAATAAATGCCTGCTGAGAGCTCCCTGAGGCATATATTCATACACCAGGAGCCTTTCATTAGACTCAATTGAGTACCCAAGAAGAGAGACCAAGTGCCTATGCCGAACTTTGGAAAGCACAGCAATCTCGCACTGGAATTCATCTAATGCTTTGCTGCTTGCAGGTCCCACTTCCATTCTCTTCACTGCAATTTTGGTTCCATCATAGAGAACTCCCTTATATACAGTCCCAAATCCACCTCTCCCCAGCTCGTTCTCAGGTGAGAAATTCTCTGTCACTTTACTAAGAACTTGAACAGAGATCATGACATTTCCAGCATCTTGCAGGTGGGAATTTTCTGTTCCAATGCTGTATCTGCTCCCTGAACTGTCAGTGAATAGGCTCAGATTGGTTTTATCGGAAACTGCTACCTTCACTTGCTTCTCTGGGATTGATGGGTCTCTAGGCTGCATGACCATAGAGCCCGGCGTCTCAAGACCGGCTTTCATCTTCCTCTTCCAGAAACAATATACCGATGAAAGAATCATGGATACAATGATCACAATAGAGGAAAAGCTCACCAATATAATTAGCTTATAGTTTCGGCTTCTTCTCATCTGAGATTGAACTTGATCAGGAGGAGGTCCAGTGCTTGAGCCTGAGAGAGACATTGGTGGAAGTTGGCTGCTGGATGATGTTCTATTTGTTGGAAGTGCTGAATGATCAGGAGATGGGCCTGCAGTGTGCCCGGATTGCAATGTGGTTTGACTAACCAATGCAGGGTTCCCTGTGATCACAACCTTTACACTATCCAGGAATTTGGGCAGTGGAGACTCGAGACTGTTGCCACTCAAATCCAACAATCTCAGCATCTTGAGTTCAGTATAGCTATGAGGAACTTGTCCGTGCAATTCATTGCCTGCAAGCCTTATTTCAACAAGGGAATCCAAGTCTGCAATAGAAGGGCTGAGAGTACCACTCAAGTTATGCCTAGGAAGATTTATAATGGAAACTTTAGACTTCAAATCACAGCTCAGCCCGAACCAGGGGCCTTCACAAGGATCATTTCCAACCCACTGGGTAACAAGATTTTCCGGGTAGTTAACAGCAGCAAGAAAATCCAGAAGGGCATCAACATGAGGAGCACATTGAACTCCTGGGAGGGACAGGCAGAAGCAATTTGAAGTATAAGAGACATTGACTGCCTTAAACCTTGGTATTGGCCCATTGATCAAGTTGTTGTTCAGATTCAATTCCTCCAGCTCCATACCTGCTAGGCTCTCAGGAATTGGACCGAGGAGCCGGTTCTGGTTTAGGTTCAGGTCCTTAAGGGAGCTTAGATCGCCAATATTACCCGGGATTGTACCGGTGAATTGATTTCCATGAAGCCAAACCTGAGTCAATGATGCCATTGAAGGGATCACATCTAATGTGCCACTCATCCCTCCACCATTCTGATTATTTAGCCATAGAATCTGTACCAGTGACTGGTTGAAGCTCACAGGGATCTCGCCTGATAATCGATTATAGGAAAGTTTCAGGACTGTGAGGGATGGCAACTCCCCCAAATAAGCTGGCAGCGGCCCTGCAAGGTTGCAATTTATCAGTGAGAGATTGGTCAATTCCACAGACTCCTCCAGTTCAACCGGCAATGACCACCCCCTAGTCCTATTCAGAGGGTTGTAGTCTAAGGCCAAGACCTGCAAACTGGTCAGCCCACGGAAGAATCCCCAAGGGATGGTATCAAAGTCGTTGTTATCCAAATAAGCATAACGGAGCTCCGACAAGCCACTGAAAGAGGGAAGTGGCCCGTAAAATCCATTTCTCTGAAGGCCTATGTTACTGAGCATTGTGAGCTGATTGAAATTTGGAGGCAACTGTCCCTCCAGCCCCAGCCCCTGGACCTGAATCTGGGTAATCCTGTCACCGGAGCAGTAAACGTGGGGCCATTTGGGAGGACCACAGGGGTCATCGCCATTGACGGGCCACTCAAGAAGCTCTGGATTATCTAGCCCTTTCCTAAAATCGTTCAGGACCTTAAGGTCATTGGGATCAGTAGCACTGTAAGCCACTGAAAGCACACAGAAGAAGACCATTGCCGCACAAAGGAAAAACCTTTCCCTCTCACTACTGAGCAATTTCTTCCCACCATCAAACTCAACCTCAAACATGGTCCGGACGAGAATCCAGGACAGAATGGAGCAAAGCACCGCCGAGACAAGAAACCTACCAAAATGAAGCTCGGAGAAGATACATATCCCTGCAGGAGGAAGTGATGAAAGGAGGAGCCCACAGGATTAAGATTTACAAAGGGTAGTCGAGTCTGGAAGAAAACCTGAAACCTGCATGTGAGCTTTGCTTTTGTATGAGGAAAAAAAAAAGATGGAGACTGCTCAAAAGGAAGTGGGCGGAGGGGGGGAAAGCGCAGTTTGTGCCCCCCACAAATTTCTCAGTTTTTAAGTGAAAACCAGTTCTCTGAAGGATCAAGCAGAAAAGGAGATCAGAAGAAGCTGATGCTCCCCCAGTGATCTCCCATCATTTGAAGGGAAATGCTAACGGCGCATTTGTCTTCACTCTTGGCATGTCGAGGACAGAGTTGGTCAGTGGCACCTGTGACCGACAGTTATGATGCCGACTCAATCCTCGCTGTTCTAAAGCGTGAAAATATTTACTCCGGCGGGACCCGACAGCGGCATCTCAGAGAAGAAAGAAAAGTTGGTGGGGCCCTATAGAAAGGGGGGTGGCCCCCACCTTTGAGAGACCAATGATGATATCTTCTGATTTGGATTGGATAATGAGGAAAAGCAGTCAAACAACTTAACCGACACAAATAGTTTTGAGGCTCTGACCATGGTGTCTCGGACTGGGTTCCATTCCACCCTTACATGAACCTATAAAACAGAAGTAAATTGGAGGGTTGGGATTGAAATCAGTTTCACATGGGAGGAGGGAAGTGAGGAAGAAAAGGTGATGCTGAAACTTGATGGAGGTTGTTGTAGAACCCACTCCCATGGCTAGACCCACCACCCCCTTCATCACCTTTTATCAGGGCACCAGCATAGAGTCTGCACATGAAGTTGTCTTGTCTTAGGGCCAAGGTAGACCATGGGAACATGAGGCAGTGTGTGGACTACTGCAACAGGTCCACATTGGATTCATAGCTTGAAGTACAGAATTTCATTAGGCTTCCACCTTCTTTCTCATCTACAATGGTGGCTAATTGATAGCTCTAGTCAATGATAATAAAGCCGGTTTCCAAGGAAAAGACCAACCACCCCATCCAAGCAGGAGGGATCTATGCTTGAGAGAAAAAGAAGGGGCAGACCATTTGGTGCAACAATCCCATTCATTTTGTCCACATAAAGCTTGACAAGAGAAAAAAAAAGGTGTGCAATATTCAGCATGAACAGATGGTATTGGTGCCTCAACTCAGTGCAAGATTATGCAGATCTAACTGCCTCTACTGCCCTGCTGTAAAAAGCAAAGCTTGTATTATAATGAGACTCAAACACATCCCTTTGCAGTTCATGTTTTCCTTCAAGAATGGTGTGCATTCTCCAGCTGGTACCCTCCTAATTGACTCCACAACTTTCAATGCAAAAGCCTCATCCTCATCCTCCTGGTAATATCCAGTAGGGTAGGGTCACCTAACAGAGCTTTCTGTAAACTGAGAAAGCCTTCTAATGTTGCCTGGAGACAGTAGTAAGCCGAGTATGTGACATGGTACCCACATTCTTGGACAGTATTTCATCCAATACCATTTGATTTATGCTTAGTAATAGAGGCACAAAAAGTGCTTCCAGAATGGAAAGTGGGCAGCTCAGATGTAAGGAGAGATAGGACTGGGTTTGGATCTTACTTATTGAACCCCATGGCCAGGTTCAGGACCAAAAGGGCGGACACTGGGTACTGGTCCGATATTTGGGACCGGGTGACCGGGTCTCTGATGAGGTAGAGGTAGCAGTAGCAGCAAGAGCAAAACTTACCCAATGATGGAAGAAGAGATATAAGCCTAAAACACACAGAAAGGATATTGGGATTGGCAACAATCTGAACAAAAGCATCATTATTAAAACAGATGCTGGAAGAGCAAGTGCCCACTACATCAAAATATTTTCCAGGGCCAAAGGGACCCCAAAATACGACATTGACTAGTACAAACCAGAAGGATTTACAGTTGACAGAAAACGCCTCGGGTTTGCATAAGGAAAGAAAGTGAAGAAGCAAACACCCTCTTTAAGAAGATACCTCAGAGAGAAAGAAAAACACAGGTGGGAGTTAAAGGGGAGAAACAACACAAGATAGAGCCATACCATTCAGTCCATGTTAGTCATGGCAAGCAGGGAAGGCCCCGGTTCAGCTTGCTCTCAACATGCCCAAGATATCCAGCAGGCTCAGCCTAGTATAGTCTACAACAAGCTACTGGGGTCCGCATGTGGTTGGGATGGAGGCTGGCCGTGGGAAGGACCGGAGAGGGCTGGTTGAGTCAGTTCCTCCGCTCTTCACAGTCTGGTCCAGGAGACGAACAAGAGACATAAATATCTCCATCCTCGTGACATCTCTGTTGGCCTGCAAAAAGTATAGTTGCAAGTTCATCTCCAGGAGACTCCCTGTTTCTTCTATTACTTCCTACCCATCCCCTTGCAGGTAAAGTAGAAGATGCTAAAACAAAGATGCAAGTAAATCTCGAGGAATGTTTACCTCAACAGCAAACCGAGCCCAAATCTTGTCATCTCTAGATTCCATCACACCTTTCAGGATGGTTAATCCTAGTCCTCGGATCATGTCAGCTATTTCGAGAAAGAAACCTCTATCTTCACAGAGCATCTATAAGAACAATCAGCCATTATTTCATTTGTACTTGGAAGCAGAAAGGCTACCTGGAATAAGAAGCAGAGCGAAACTAATAGTGCAGTACCTCCACCAGCATCTGCCGAGGAGGGTCGAGATCCTCGACTATGATAGGGCAGACCATTGACTGGGACCCGACTTCAAATGCCCATGTTGCTCCTCCTTCAAAATTGTCCTTCAACAATAAGCCCTTGTCCTTACCAACTATCTGCAATGACCAGAAAAAAAAAGAGGCAAATTTAAAATGATGAGCTATGGCAGTCTTCAAAAGCAATTTATGGTGAACAGAAGAAACATTACAAGCATGTTTTGTTCATGAAAAAAGGTTTTCGAAGGATCCATACTTTCGATTCTCCAGAGTCTTTCAGCTTGTCTGCATGCTTTGTCACACCTTGGAGGAAAAGCATATGCTTGATGGTCTTTTCCAACAGAGCATCTATGCTACACTGTGTCACCACCCATTAAATAACCAAAACAGCATTATTCTCTGAATATCATGAAGTTGAACAAGAAGAAATTTAAAAAAGTACTTAATTAATCCATTACTTTTGCTCCATTAGGCACTATTTCTCTCAGTTCTTTCACACGATCCTGAATCATCTGTCGATCCTTCGGCCTTGGTCGTGGGTTCTCTCCTGGTTTTAGCCTCTTTCTGTTTGATTTAGTGTCCCCATCAGGCTTCTTGGAATAACAAGTTGAGACACTACTTTCAACCTTTGCAGCATGACTCTGTTCAACCCAAGAACTGATTTGCGACCCGCGGAAGGAAGGGGCTAGTGAATCTGTTTCTTCCTTGGTATGCCCGGGGTTAAAGAGGGAGAAAGTTTTCTCGACTTTCTCCAATGGCATGGGGATCCCGGACATTTCCCTAATAGAGGAACTGCTCATCTTGGTCAATGTTGTCTTACATGAAAGATTGTCATCTGAGTTTTGCTTTGAGAAAGAGTGAGCCATAGACACCACAGCATCTAAAAGATGATCTTCACTTCTCATTCCTGAGAAGAAACTACCATCCTCGCTCAAGCTTTCAGGAATTGCACACAAGCCCAAATTATCTTCTTGCATATCCTCTGTAATTGGAATTCCATTGCCCTTTTCTCCCGAACTGTGGGAACTCGAAGCCATTATTTTATTCTTTAGTTCAACTCCCAAGACATCAAACAAGTCATCTCCTGAGGAATGTTGTTGGAAGGATGCTTCTGCACTCTGACTCCCAGCATCTTGCTTCTTAAAATAATGGATCCACGGGGAAGGGGAGGCCTTCAAACTATGACCATCTTCATTCCTTTGATTATCAACTTCAGAATGATGACAGGAGCTTCGAGAAGGCGCCCGGCTCTTAATGTTGAATATGGGAACTTTGAATTTTGATGAGCTATGTATGTCTTTTTCAGGAGGGTTCATCACTTCAGATTGAGAAAAGCATGGTGATGAAATCATACTCAATGGATCGTCAAGAACAGAACCCAATCGCTGGTGCAGCTGATGGTTCACAGCTTCATTAGTTCTCAGTGGAAGACTATCGTAACTGAAAAGATTTTGATTGATAGCATCTGCAATTCCCTGTCTCTCCGTTGGAATTAGGCTCCCACGCCTTACATTAGGTTTAGGTGGAATAGCATCACCTCCAAGAAAGCAGACCTCTGACTGGTCTTGTAAAGGTCGTTTCATTTCCACGGCCGGACCAGACTTTGGCTCAAAAGACCTGGGGGCATTAGAATTTTGATACATTGAAGGAGTTGGACTACTATGTATATTCTCCACCCGAGAAAGTGTTTGGGTCGCTTGGCCTGAGACCATTCTGCCAGTCAGCTGACAAATCTCTGATGAACCCTTCTGATGACCTCGAAGAGAAACTGTTTCCCCTACTTTTGCACCATACCCATCGGAGAAGAGAGCGTTTGGGATGCTACCAAGTTGAAGGATCAAGCTCCTCACATTGTTCACAAATCCCATATCTTCCATTATCTAAGAAAGGGAAAATGAAGGCACATTAGTCAGATAAGCTGCAGCAAGCTCTCCCAAATTTTTTTCATGGATAATGATCTAAGAGAGGATGGCTCACAGGTAAAGAGGAACCAAGTAGCACAACTCCATGGGATGGCACCGGGATTACTGCAATTGTCTGCAAAGAGAGAAAAGAGTAATGATTTATATGAAGCTTCAATCATATAGTTAGCCTAGTGGGAAATTTGTGTACCTGTATACCAGCAGAAAATTGGCTATGAATCTCATTTAACACCTGAAACATATCCAGAGAAAAGCTAGACTTTATATTTATGAAAAAGATCGGTTGACAATCAGTACCATTGAATTCTCCATTTATATTATAATTGTGTTCATAATCATACAGGTCACACCAAAAGGAATCCCCAACAAGAAACTTTCAGTTGCATAGCAGATAATTGATGATTAAAACTTCTGTACCTCTGGAGGATGGGCATCTTGATTAAAACTTCTAGAGAGAACCCATTGATGATTCCCGGTGAATGCAGCTCGACCGATCATTCTGGCAAGAAAAACAAAAGGTAGGTGAGAAGAGATTGCTTCATCTAGGAAGTTATCAGCATACACCCCTGGCAAATAAAAACTTTTGAAGAACCGAAAGAGGACAAGAGAGAGAGCAGCAAGTCCATCCAACCTACCCTTCACCAACAATATTAATATGACTCTTGGCCATCATTTGATCAATCAAGAATTGAGCACTTCCCTCGGTCAGCCGTTCCCACTCTCCTAAATGAATTTCAGAACCCCCAAGTCTAGAAGTATTCCAAGGTTTGGAGGATACTAAGGGCTGGCAGTAACACCCTTCCCAAATCAGCAGCCTGCAAAATCAGCAGATATCTTAGTAAAAGATGAGCAAAAACCGGACCATCAATGTCAAATACATCACAGTTAAGAAAGTCCATAAATGGATACTATGCTGACTTAATAAGCTGATCTGGGTCAGCAGGGAAACATGAGCTCTTGATGATAGAAAACAAAGGATCAGCACAACAGTCTCCTTCCAAATTGAGGACCTTCTAAATGTTAACTGTCACTTGCATAAAACAAAACTTGGACCTCAACAGAAGAATCCAGGATAAGAGATATTCTCAATCTATACAAGTATAGCTGTCCAAAGGAACACCAGTCCTTTTTTTTTAACTCAGGTTCTCACAGACAAAGAGGACAAGCCAAACCAGAAACTTCCAAATATGGAATGGGAAGATAGACAGTAACTAAATCTGGTCAAGATGTTTTATATGAGAAATGAATCAACCTACCAACCTCACAGACCAATGCCATTCCTCCATTTCTCCAATGTAAACTCAACAGACCAGTAAGGACTTGAAAAAAATGTACATAGCTTACTTACATCCCAAAGTAGACCTTCCAAGATTTGAAGCTTTCAGTGGACTGGTTAGGAAAAGTTTTAAATTTTGATATTACTCTTAAGAAATTCAAGTCCCCTGCAGATCATTGACCTGGCAATGGTCTAAAGCTGATATCTTTAGACGAGTTTTCTGACTTTTGTCTGAAAAGGGTTAAAAGCAAGATACACCGAAAGTGGTCATTACAAATCTCATCTCTTAGCCATGTCACCCATAAATCAAAACACAAGAAAACAACAAATTACAGCCCAGAACAGTAGAAATCTAATGCAAATCCTAGCTGCTTTTTCACAGGCCTTGGTTTGATTCAAGGATAAATTTTTGAATTGAGCGAAATTTCAAACAATTTACCCAGGGGAAAGAAACCCAACAAGCAAGAAGCAACTTTTATGACTAGTAAATGGAAAAGGAAAAAGGCCATGGATTCTTTTTTTTTTACTTGGGATTTTGGCAGGCGATCTTCCAAAACACAGCGTAAGCCCATTGATTTACACCGCAGAGCGTTTTGAGAGCTTCTTTCAGCAGGTACCCCATGTTTTTGAGCTTGAAAAGGAAAATGGGAAGGGCTCCTCCGGCAGTATATATGGATTTTCAGCAGCAAAAGGATGAGTTTCCTCACACAAACTCGCAGGAGAAGGTTATCTTAGAAAAGAAAGGCTTTGCCACTGTCAGAAAGCGAGTATTGCCGGAAAAGATGACGGTTTAGAGCAGCCTAACTTCCACGGCACGATCCCCTGCCAGCCTGCTTAGTCCTCAGCCCGCCGCTCCTCTTCCTATCGGGATCCAGGTTCCCTGCTAGCATGCTCCGAGAGGCCATTGCGGAGAGGAGGAAGAGAAGAAGGAAGCTCGGGTAGTGGAATGTGAGTGGAGAAGAAGAGAAGCTTAGCAGAAGAAACCCCGGAAATGGGAGTCCCTAAATGATGCCGAAAGCCTCGAGCTTGTACATGGCCTTTATCTGCTCCATTCTCCAGCCTCCGGCGCCGATTTTTCCCGAGCCGATGACGTAGAGGAATCAACAGACGGGGAAGCCGACCGAGGGGGATGAAAACGACGGTGTCCTTGAAAGTGTTGATGTCGCTAAGAGGGCCGAGTCTTCACTTTCAGCAGGTCTCTCTCTCTCTCTCCCTCCCTCCCTCCCCCTCTCTCTCTCTCTCTCTCTCTCTCTCTCTCTCTCTCTCTGCTAAGTTTCTCTGCGTATGTCTGAGCATTTGTGGGAGCTGTGAAAATATTCCCATTGCTACCTCCCTAGATGAGATAGACTTCCAAATTGGTCCAACGGTTTTCCCTAAAATTACGACCTATTGCCACTACCTCACAATGCCCCATTTTCCATCATCAATTTTTTTTACATAATTAAAACCCTAATTACATCATTAATATAAATTATTAGACATAATAATAAATCATTTTACAAAAATAATTTATTTCATAATAGTTTTAATTCCTAAATAAATCTTTAACTCGATTTTTTAATATTGAGTTTTTAATTTATAAATACTTGAACTTTATTATTATTTAAAAATATATATTATTGTCAATTCAATTAAATTTAACTAATTTCTAAATATTATATATCATACTTAATAAAACCCAAATTACATTTAAAAATTATATTATATAATTTCATTAAAATGATTTTTTTAATTATATATAAATTCCAAATGGATAAATTAATTCGTTGGGTTTGACAGGTGGACAGGAGGACAAACATGCCCATGTCAAAAAGCTAATGCGGGTTGTCGTGGTGCTGACGTCATAATTGTCATTGCCCTTGGTTTTACCCTAATTTACCATGTAATGCCACTTGAGATTCCAACCCGTAATTTTGCCCCCAATATGCCCATGAAATATTAGAGAAATATTATTAATTATTATATGAATGGATTGGCTAATAGTATAAATTTATTGAGAAATTTTATGTTAAAATTAAAAAAAATGTTAAATTTTATTATATTTATATAATATTTGCTCTATATGCTTTAAAACATTTGCCTTATTAAATAAAGTTGGGTGGTTCGATTTTGCATGTTGACCATTTCGAGCTTGGGGCTCGTGCTGGCTGGCTGGTTGGCACAGCCTCGAGCCTCCTCCTGGTGGCTATGACCGACCCTAGAAGAAGAGGTAGTGAATTAAAGCACGTGCATTCATGATTTCCCTACTACTGCAACAATAGATTCAGATTAATTAGTGTGAATGGTAGACTAGGGTTAGGGTTAGGGTTTCTCATGACCTGCAGTACAGTACATTACTACTGCTGATAATGGCATATTTACTACACATTAATGTCTATGCCTTTCTCACTATTTGTCCATTTGCTTGTTCTTCATGCTCCAATTGGATGGCTTATTCTCTCCTTTTCCTCCCACTTGTTTATGTGATTATTATATCCCACTAATGTACTAAATCATGTGTTATCCATTAATGTTTATGTAGTTTAACATAAAGCTCATAAAAATGTTACGTGACCTTAATGAGTGAATTGCTAATTGTTCATTCATAGTTGGGTTAATTGTCCAAAAAGGCATAAACTTGACACCACCCAACATCCCTAATAGGGTTTATAGTATTTTGAAAATCAAAATAATTAAAAAAAACCCTTCAAAATTAAAGTAGGGTTTATAGTATTTCTTGCTTCTATGGTGTAAAAAAAATGAGGAGTAGGCATATAATGTATAATTTCAATGGACTCAATTGTTGTTTTTTTTAAATTCTTAATCTACATGAAAAGGTGGAGCACTAGTTGGGGACACATGAGGCTATGTACCCTTTGGCCTTTAGGGTTCCTTGGTTTACTTTTCTTTATACATCTAAGAACAAAATAAATAAGATATTCCAATTGCCAATGGTAGATTAAATCATCATATATAATTATATTATAAATTTATAATATTAGCAAGTGGGCATGTCTAATTTATTGTGCTTGCACATCTAAGTTAAAGACTATTGGTGTGATTCATCTCTATAACACCTATTGGTAGTGGATTTTGAGAAGCAAAGCTGCAAGAACTTTCCCAATAAAGGAAAATGCTGCCATTGAGCTGATATAGTGATACCAAGGCCGTACAAAGAGATGAGGCAAGTGGGTGGATAATCTATGCATTAGCATGTTTTTTTCTTCTTGCCTTTGTGGATATGCTTGATGGACCTCTGAAGGCAATAATGACCCAACCCCACAATCATTTCACCAGCTGCCCTATCTTTGATGGCATGTTGGAGATCAATCAATTGGGTTTCTGGGATCAGAGGTGGTAGTGCAGATGGTCAATATTGCATTGAACCCATTTATATTTTGAGACCATGCAACTTCAATGGAAGGATCCACCATCTAGGGGAAAAAAGGGTATCTAAAGCAAGATAGTTCAACATGTGTGTGTTTTCCAATGTGTGTTGTGGTGCTGTCAAATGGTAGGTCTACACCATCATGGCATGGTAAGAATTCATTTTTTGTTGTTGTTGTTGAAGATAATAGTGAGAGTTGAAAATGGTAAAAGATGATGACTTTTGTAAATTGCATGAAGTGCTCCACCCACTCACTGCCACCACCTCCACCACCACCATCAACTCAGGTAAATACAAATCATTTCCTGTAGAAGACATGACAGAAACCCTAAAAAACAAAGAAGAGAAGGTTGCAGTGATGAGGATGAAAGAGAGGGCACCAAGGGGACAGCTAGCATGAGAATATTGACTTGTGAAGGTTGGCCCATTGAGGTGTGTGTGTGTGTGTGTTTCTCTCTTTCACGATTGGTAGCCATGGTTGATCTCTGCATGTGTACATATCCAAAGACTCCTTGCATGAACCATCTACTCCAAAGGGGGTTCATAGGCGAGGGGTCATCCCTCTTTGTTCATGGAGGGTCAATGTGACACGTGTCAAGTGCCCAGTTGATCCACCAGTAGTGTCAGTGAGTCAGTCTCCTAGAGCTTTCCCTTCCATTGATGGAGATAGCCTACCTTCTTCCTCCCTTCCTCTTGTCAGATTCATTTCACATACCCATCCAAGTGAGTCAGTACATGCAATGGCATGTTTGGCATCTAAAATAAAAATAAAAATTAGAATTATTAATTTATTTTTATTTTATTATTATACTAAAAAATTTAATTGGTGAGTAGATTGAGTATACTATTTCCATTATATTCTCTCCATTTCAATCATCTTCATTTTCATAATTTATAAATATTATGATTTAAATTAAAAAAAAATCAACCCACTTTATAAAATTTAGAGAAATATTTCTAATTTAATTTTTTTTATTAATAAAATATATTTAATTTATTATAAAATATTTAAAATATAAATTACTTATAACATGTAAAATTTTATCAAAATATAAATGCTATAAATAAATCAAAATATCGTATAAATGTACGATAATTTGTAATATTATAAGAAAAATATTAAATTATATTCATTATTCTACTTTTACAATATTGAAATAATCATATTTGTCTATTAAATAGTCGAAAATATAAATTTTAAAAATTATATTTGCCAAGTGAATGTATATTGTTTTATTTGATAATATGGATGTGATTTATTTTAAATCTATTAATATAAAAAATTATTATATGCGTATATTATTAAAAAAAATTATTTATAATTAATCATTTTTAAATAAACATTGGTATAAAATAGGATCAAAATACTCTTTAATAACTGTATTATTTTCCCTTAAAATTGTAATTATTGACCTAAAATTCACATGAGTATCTTCTTCATTTTCCTCTTATTTTTAATAAATTTATGTTATTATTATTCATAATTCATAATTAAATATATATTTTTGATATAATTACTTATAAATTTCATTACTTTTTTATTATTTCAATTAATTATCAAATTGAAGTAAACCAAGAAACATACCCAACATATGGAATATGGTGTCATTATAACATATTAACTTCAACAAAACATAGGCCATCATTATCAATGGATTTCATGGAAGCAAGCAATTTGCATATATGCTCTCCTCAAAAGCCACCTTGCTTGCTATTCCTTTCGGTGAAGTGACATAGCTAGCTAGCTCCCTACCTCAGTCGGTCCATATACCCATAAACACACACACATATATATAGTTACATATACATTTGATTATGTAACAAAATATAGCACACAAGGCGTCATATTTTAGCATTATCATAGAGCTAGGAGCATGCATGCATGCATGTAACCCATGGAGCATCATGAGCTCTTCCAAGTGATTCAAGAATCGACCCGCGCCGCATGATGATTGTGCCCGCCATATATGTGAAGGTGGGGTACTTGACTAATAAACCCCACTTCTTTGTCTTGTTATGCTGATTGATCTAGGCACTGTGGAGGAGGAGGAGGAGGAGGATGGCTTTATGTTTGTGTAGGGTTGGGTTCCATATGGCCTGCGCTGGTTCATTCGGGTGGTTGGATGACTCAGCTCCAGTCCTGCCATGCCATGAAGATTGTGATGTTTAAGTCTTTAGCTGGTCCAGTCTGTTATGCATGTAATAGAGTCCATCTGTGGGTTTCCAGTCTTCTTCTTCTTCTCCTCGGCTGCTGATTTGAGGTGGACTTGGGTGAACCGTGGAGGCTTCATTTGCCATGGCTGGCCCTCTTGACAATGATGCTGTTGGGCCTGGTCCCAAGATGATATATCTTGGAATTCATGAGGAAAAGGTACTTGACAAGCATATTGAATGTATTCAGCCATGTTGTGGGCTTGATCAAAAGGTAAGAGTGGACCAGTTGTTTATTGATTATGAAATTAAATGACAGCTTAACTTATGATGCTTGCCATTCATCAATGCAATGCCTATGCCTTTTTTCTATAGAATAATACCCAACAAAGTTATTCCCCAATTACTCTTGTCATTGATTGATAAGGCATAACTTAACCCAACTCATTTGTACATACAATACAATCAATATTTATGCAGCTTTGAAGGAAAGGAATGATGATGGCAGCCTATGGGAATGGGAATGGTGTGGTGGGTCCAATCACTCAACAAAGAAGGCTCGAGCTTGACTTCAAGGCATAAAGATTGTGCTGATGGTAGACTTCTTATATATTATAATGAAGAAGAAAACAGAATATGATGATGATGATGATGTGTTTGTGTGCTTAATTTGATAATGGCCAACCTTGGGGTAATGCTTTTTGCCTAAGAGTCAACTGAATCTGATTGATTATTGAGTCAATTGTGTTACACCCATCTAATATTTACAGTCAAATGGAATCCCACTTCACTTGAATAATCTAATTCCTAATGGTAAAATTACAAAATAAAATTAAAATAGATAAAAATAAATAAATGTTATAAGTTTATAAATTTATAATTTTTTACTATTTATAACCAATTATTTTTAATTAGAAATTAATTTGAACCAAAAGATATAAGAAAAAGTGGAATAGTCCGTATCTTATATTAGAAACCTCACTCGTTTTTTTGGAGACTATTAAATAGAAAAAATATATAACTATAGTAAATTATTCCCTATTCATACAAAATTGTAAATATAATATTCAATTTTTACATATTTATTAAGTGCAATATTAAAAATTACACATGGTATAAAAAGATGGAGATGGAGGCATCAATACTCTTCTTCCATATATTTGATATGTATAGTGTTATTATTCCTTAGGGTTGACAGTGTTTTAGCTTCTTCTCCATTAGTGGAAGAAGCTTCCGTCACTCACCAAAAGCCACCCACCCACCATTATCATATCATAATGGTACAATGTCAAATATACACCAAAACCCTAGAGAGAGAAAGAGGGAGAGTACCATTAGGTGAAAAAAAAAATGTCGCTATTTTTCTAGGGTTTGTATTGGGACAGGTTGTTGGATTTTCAGATTTTATCGGGTCTAACTTACGGGACCCGCCGTCGGATTTTCGGATTTTATCGGGTCCGGATTTCATGACCCGTACTTAAATTGGTACTCGTATAGTACTTATTTTATTTACAAGTATAAATATTATTTTAGTTTAGTAAAATTAATTTATATAGATTAAATAATTTATCATAATATAATGTATCATGTTATCTATAATATATATTTTCTATAATTTAAAATTTGTAATTTTATGCACAATAATATTTATATCTACAAAATAATTTACTATATTTTTTAATTTTACTTATATTATTCATTTTATGTTTCGTAAAATTAATTTATAGAAATTAAATTTCATTAGTATAATTATGCATGAAATTATAACACATTAAATATTTTTTATAAGTATATATTATGTACATTATAATTAAAATTTATCAATTATATGTAAAAAAAATTAATATAATTCAGTTTTAAAATGATTCATTAATCTCCCTAAATCCTTCTATCCAAACATGCTCTGAATTGTTTTGCACTTAAGTTTTGTCTTTTAAATTAAATTTTATATATTTTAAGATATCACTTTCATATATATATATATATATAAATTACCTTTTTAAGTCTTATATATTTGAAAAAAATGAATATTATCATTATCATACATTATGATTTTTATAATAAAAATGTGAATTAAGAAGGCATTTTAAATATATAAAATTGAAAATATAATTTTTCCAAGCATATAAAATTTTAAAAAATTACTCTCAAATATATATATATATATATCCCAAAATATCAACAATGAAAAATGAGCCTTCAATATATTTTTTTGGTAAATTATTGCATTGGTACAAGGCATTAGCCTATGAAATACACTCACTCGTATCTTTTTATTAGAAAAAAAATGCATGAAATGAAGTGATTGGCTAATGAAGAGACACGTCAGCTCATTGGGTTTTCTTATTTCCACTATTGTCCTTTCCAATTGCCCACCATTCATTTGATCTTCTTCTTCTTCATCTTTGATTGATTTCATGGGTACCATTTTTATTTGGTGGTATTTGTGCCTCAATTATATGGCCATTAGTTTTTCATTTTCCAGCCATAGTCATAGCCATAGCCCATCTATTTGTCAAAGGTGAAGGAAGTAACCACCACACCCATATAAAAATGGGTGCAATGCTTCCTTCTGACTGCCATTAGCGGGTGACCACCACCACCAGACAAGACAACAAAACTATACAACTCACCACCTGATCTGACCTCAGAGATCACTCTGCTCTGTTCTGCTCTGCTCTGTTCCACTCTGGCTGGGCCGGGGGCTCCATTATTAACAGGTGAGATAGATAGCTGCGATCCATCATGTTCTCTGCTGTATTATTATTATTTACCCTCCATGGAGTCCACATAGATCACTCACACCCATGTCGTCAAGCTCGCTATTACCACTGTACAGCTGTAGAGCCTCATCCCCGATCTCTATAAACAAAACAGTTCGTGTTATTCATTGCAGGCTGAGGGAGGGATGTCGAAGATGGCAGCCTCTGCGGAGAAGGGGATGAAGAGGAAGCCACTCCCAGTCCCAGCAAGCATTTCATCCAGGAAATGGGTGGCTGCCCAGAATGACCTCGTTGTTTCTGAAGGAGATGGTGAAGAAGGCGCTCAATCAAAATCGCAGCTCGATATCTTGAACTCCATTCAAGGACGTAGCGATGACAGGGGGTGCGAGAGAACAGGGCAATCCGGCAGCATATGGAGCTCGATTCTGTTGATCCAGAAAACCGACCAGCCGGTCCCGGTCCCGGTCCCGGTCCCAGCTGCACCATACATTCATCCCCTGGCGAAGAGATCGGCGAGCTCGCTCAGCGAGAGGAGCCTCCAGGTCTGCACGGAGAGCCTGGGATCTGAGACCGGCTCCGATGGGTTCTCATCCTACGCCTCCTCGGAGGCCAGCGATGGCGAGGACGACGACAAGGAGGAACTCGAAGCCGTTTCCTATAAGAAGAGAAGCCTGCAGCCGCTCGGTCGATCAAGACCATTCCCTCCTCCACTTCAATCTCTTTCCCGCCAAAATGGGTCGTCGCTTCACGTCCGATCTCGTCGGGACAACGGCCGGCTGGTCCTCGAGGCTGTGTCGGTGATGGAACAGAGTAACTTCAGAGCACAGCGAGAAGATGGCCGCCTCGTCCTCACCTTCATCGACGATCCATCTAAGGATCAGGACCATGGAGATAGAAACGAGACTGCTCCTGTTGATGCTTATGAAGAAGAAGAAGAAGAAGGCAATCAAGATAATGATATGGAAACAGAGGAAGCAAGGGATGAAATCTACAGGGAAGACCAAGTGCGCCTCAATAAGCTCGCCATCCCCACGAATAAACCTCTCGTCTTCTTGGCCGGGTGGACCATCCCCGACATGCTGCGCCCATCCGGCGAGCTCGTTTTTATCGACCGAACATCCTACGAGATCTTATACCAGTACCTGCGGCGAGGCGAATATGCAGCATTAGCCGACCTTATTGCAGAGCAGCCGGTTATCATAGAGTACACAGTCTCCGAGGGTTCCGTCGTGATCCACGAGATGCCGGAGTTGATGGTGCTTAGAGCCGCCGCCGGTCACGGTTGCTTGGTGCCGAGCTGCAAGGACACGAGGCGGTCGGTGTGGTTCCGGAGGCCGCATTGCATAGCATAGGGACGCAGCTATAATAATGTGAAATCAAAGTCACGTCCATTGTTTTGTACCTGTGTCGTTTTAGTCAATGCAATGAAGTCAACCCTGTAAACTTTTTCTTAGATTGATGTTGATGATGATGTCCCTCCACTTTTTGCCTTATAGATTGCTTTTGACAAGTACTGTGCTAGTGGATCCTCCACTCAGGAGGGGGCATGAGGCATTACACTGTTTCTTTTGACAAGTATCTTTGACTTAGACCTGATGTGTCCTCCCCTTCTCCCGTCTATGGCTATGTCAAGAGTTCGGATTGAGTTGGTTTTTTGCGACCCAACTTCGTATTTAGGAGATTGATACTCTTGACATAGCTCGTATTTAACGGGTGGAGATGGGCCGAGCTCATCATAGTTTGTGAAGCAAATAACATAAGTATTTAGGTAGGCATGAACTTTAATACCAATAAAGAGGAGTGCCTAAATTTTTAAAGGAGAGAGATCATCTCTTATATGAGTCCCTTATATGAGTAAAACACAACAAAGTTTTTAGTCTGGTAAATGAAAAAGAGAAGTATTCGCAATATATTATTGAAATCTCATATTTATGAGAAAGGATCCGAGGGACTTGCTTGAGCCCATAGAGAGGGCGACAGAGACGAGCGAAGATAAAGTGGATCGATAAAATTAGGAGGTTGGACTATATAGACTTCTTCAGTAATAGTGCCATGAAAGAAGATATTGTTGACGTCTAATTGTTGAATGAGCTAATTCTGGGAGATGACTAGGGAGAGAATGACTCGAAAAGTGATAGGTTTGGTAACAAAGCTGAAAGTGTCATTATAGTCGACACTAAATAGTTGAGAGAAGCCCTTGGTGACAATACAAATTTTATAGTGAGCAATAGAGCCATAAGGGTGTTCCTTAACGCAATATACCCATTTGCAGCCAATAATGTGATGATCAAGCGAGTAGGAACGAGATCTCAAGTCTAATTCTACTGAAGGGCTGAAATTTCTGCAATCATGGTATCAACCGAGTGAGGGTGACGAGAGGCATGTGCATATATCTTAGGTTCTTGAGAAGAGTATATGAGAAAAACTGATGGATTAATAACAAAGAACTGATGAGGTAGAGACCCATCTTGAGAGCGAGTGACCATGCGAGTAGGAGGGGTTGGTAGGGGGACTCAACCGAGGGGCATGAAGAGAGCGAGTCGTCAGGAGGAGAGCCAGAAGCCAGTGTACCTCGGTCAACCAATGATAAGGAATTCGCAGGAGTATCTAGAGAAGGAGACATACCTGGGTCTATCGGGGAGGGAGGAATAAGAACGAGTAAAGGGAGAGATGGTACTGCGGGTGAGACGGGAGTTGTACTGCTTATAAGAGAGGAAAATGGATTCATTAAAGTGGATAGTGCAACATAAAAATATATGTCTAGTCCGATATTCAAGACATCGATATCCAATATACTTAGTGGGGTACCCAAGAAAGACGCAAGGAATAGAGCGAAATTGGAATTTATGAGTTTGATAGGGATGGAGATAGGGAAAACAAATACACCAAAAAATACGAAGAGTTTGATAGTTAGTGGAGTTATGATAGAGAAGTTGGTAAGGAGTTTTGAGACCCAAAGAATGTGTGTGAAGACGATTGATGAGGAAAACAACAGTTTAAAATGTGAAATCCCAGAACTTGTGTGGGAGACGAGAGTGATCAAGAAGAGTGAGCAAGAAGAGTGAGTCTCATGTTAACAATATGATGATGTTTGCGTTCGTCGAACCCATTTTGTTGAGGGGTATAAAAACAGGAGATTCGATAAGTGATGCCATTATATTGAAGTTCTGTTTGAAATGCGTTTGAAAGAAATACATGGGCACCATGAGACTTTAATGTTTTAATTTTATAGTCAAAGGTGTTTTCAACACGAAGAAGAAAAGTTCGAAAAACAACTAGAACATTTGATCGATTTTTCAAGAAAAAGAACCAAAAAAATTTGTTATAGTTATCGAGAAAATGAATGTAATAAGTGTGCCTACCGTGAGATACAATGGATGCATGTCCCCAAATATTGGTATGAATAAGTTGGAGATAATAAGTGCTTATTTGGTGAGTTGAGAGAAATGTACGCTAAGTAATTTTGCCATAATAACAAGAATTACAAAAAGATAAAGGGGATATTTTTTTCTTTGATAAGTTTTTGGACATAAAATATTTGATAATAGGAAATGAATGATGACCAACAAGCAATAAGTTAGTACCACATAGACTAGATTCAAAAGAGCTAACATACGTAATAGGTAAAACATGAGAGATATTACGTCTTGTGCGGAAGCAATAAAATCCTCCCTTACGACTCCTACGTAGTATAACCTGATAAAAATGAAGATTTTTAATGAGAAACAAGGAGGGGTAAAATTCAAAATAACACAAGTTGTCTTGTGAATTGAGAGATAGATAATAAGTTGAGTGAGATTTGAGGAACATAGTAAATATTAAATATAAGAAAACGTGGAGTGGATGTAGTGAGATGAGCAAAGTCAAAATAAATGATAGATAAATGATATCCCCAATCAGCAAATGCTCAGTAAGTGTCTGATTTTCCTGAATAGACAAATGATAAACATAATTAGTGATATGAGTACTGGTCCTGAGTCAACATAATAGTCAAGTTGGTGTTATAAAAATCCAACGAATACAAAGTGAGTATGAGGGAGCTGAAATGTCGGGAGTTGGAGATACATTGATGTTGCATGTACATATTAGCCACATAATTGACAAGGAAGGTGAAGTGGGTGTGAGCACGGGCTCCATTAAAACTGGAATGAGACTGAGTGGACGCAAGCTAGTAGAATTGGATCCAACAAAATGCGACGAACAGTACCTGCCCATTGTACAAAAAAATTAGGATTTGAAAAATTAGACAAACGAGAAACTTATATATTGATATCGAGGAAGAGCATTGGCGAGTGAAGGAGTGCTCGGTGATATCCGATAGTAGCAATAGATACAAAAATCAAGGGAGGATAACCAACTATAAGGCTAAATAACAGGGCAGCATCATTCCAATAAGCTAGAAGTAAAGTTTTAAGAGTATCTATAATAATTATATATAGAGTGAGTGAAAAAGTTAAAGTAAAAGGGTTCCAAAATATTTTTTTTAATATTATATTCTAATTTGGGTAATTCAATTTAATTTTTAATATAAGATCCTGACGTGGATAATCTAATTTTAGCAATCTAATTTTAGCGAGAGAGGAGAGGGAGAATAGATATTATGCCATGGTACGATCCCATTTGTAGAGGTACAGTCGATTACTTGTAAGTTCAATTTTGTAATTTTATAGTTGAGGATGATAAGATAGCCATTCTTTGATGCATATTCTAACAAGTAAACTGGGAATAGTCCCATCAACATTAATCAAAACGCAATAGGTAACTTATGTTATTTTTCTATAAGTAATAATTAGAATGGTCTAGATTAATGGGTTAGAGCAGAAAGTGAACTGAGCTATTGATAAACTCATTACTTTCAGGAAAAATTGCAGTACTAATAGCAACAGCTAAATGTCTCAAAGTATATAAAGTTATCACTTTATTATCACAAACCTAAGTCGTGTCCCGGAAGAATCCACACATATTTGAATATAGGAATCGTGCAACTCGACCTGAGCTTGAATGTAAACAATTATATACCCATATAAGATGAGAGCTCTCAATCTCTTACTACTCATTTTTAAACTTATAACCAGGAAACAATTATATATTTTATTAAATTTGTGATTATATTCACATTTCAAATGATCGAGAAAAAAAAAGTAACATTTCAAATGTAAATAATACCAAATTTAGAATTACATTCTAGAAATGCCATTACTACCTAATGCATAGAAAATTAGGTGTAGTTATATTTATAAATGCTACAAGATTTGAAACATATCATCACACTATTTCTAATGTAGATATTTTTAAAGAATGTAAATGTAAGTGCATATATCTTTTTTCTGATAATATTTTGTCAAATCAACATACTCCACTCCCACCACAAATAATTCCTTAATCGATAATACTTTATGTGATAAAAAATATGTAACTCAACAATCATCTTAAATTGCAGAAAGTTCCTTTAAACTCCCTAGTGATCATGGAGAATGCAATACATGTAAACTTATTCTCCAAAGTGGCACTCCAGTAAAGAATCAAAGGAACAGTCTATTATTCTTCACCCATATTAGGAGACAAATAAATAGGTTAAATGTTTTATCAATCTAATTGCTTTATTCATCATCCACTTAAATAATACATTATTTTTATTATATAAAAATATTTTAAATATATATTAATGAAAATATATTAAAATAATTTAAACTAGAAAGGTGATTTCACCCTCCAAAACAACATGTTAATGCTTATTTTGATAGCAATTTAAAGATTATTAGACCAATAGGAGAATATTTACACAGGCCTTATTGAGTTGAACATACAATTATAAAGAAGGTACCAATACCAAAGGGATGCATAAGAAGCGGATCCCCTGGCTCTTAAATCCCACACTGATAATTATAACAGACAAGCATGCAATAAATTGCTAGTAAATTATACTATAACAACTGCGTCATCAGTAAATGCAACAAAAAAAACATTATCCTATAAATTATACCTCGTGTACTACTTTGGCAGTCGGGAAGCTGACACTCTGGGGACTAAACAAGATAGATCGTCTTCCACCCACTGCTAATGGTTCGGAGTTCCAAGGAATACGAGTTTGCAGTAGACATGCAATTTAGGGAACTCGGAGATCTCCTCATTCATCCTTTCTTCACCTATGAGACCTCATAGCAGTTAAAACAAAAGATAGTAATATCCCCATTAGTGTAATGTGATCAACAAAAGTCTCTTCATTTTGTGTCACCCGTACCCGTAATGTTCAACAGGAGCCTCTACAGGGTACCTTTATTGGCATGCTTCTGGAACACCCTCACCACGGGCATCCCATCTGCATCATCATTTCCAACCCTCCATGACCGATCTTTCTTCCTCTGAGGCTTCTTGTGGTGCTTATGAGATGCACCCTGCTTCTTAGCAGGGCCTTTATTGGATGAGGCCAGGCCATTAGCCATGTCAAAAGAAGTTAAATCATTGAGTGCATCATCAAGAACAGGAACACTTCCAACTTCCTCAGGAGTCTCGGCATCAGAAGAATCTGATTCAGACATTTCATCAGAGTTAGGCTCCATATAATCATCTCCTTCAGTTCCAGCTGCCCCAGAGCCTATCCCAGGGGGCATTTCATAGTGAGGGAGCTTCCCGTCAATATAATCCTTCAGTATCAACCGTGCAGCCCTGGTTTCATCAGGTAGTCCACTAGCTCCAACATACCCACGAGAAGCACAAAAGGCTCTCAGGAGCTCTGCTGCTAGAGGAGGTCGATCCTGAGGTTCATAAGACTTTGGTCTGGGAAGTTTTATGTTATAAACGTCTTCAATAATCCGCCTGGGGACTCGATTTGCTACAACCTGTACAGCCTCCCGGTTTTCTGTCATCCTATCAATGGGCAATACCCCACAAGCTATCATCTCATGCCTTGAGCTTGAAAATGATGGAAAGACCAGACCAGGGCAGTCACATAGAGTTAGCTCCTCCGACATAATCAGAGTCTGAAAGTGCTTAGTCTTTCCCGGAGTAGAGGTAACGCCAGTCCTTTTTTGGCCAACCAAGGCATTGATAGTTGAACTCTTCCCGACATTGGGATATCCAACAAATCCAACAACAACAGTCTTAGAATGTGTGCTTCCACTAGAGGAGTGCCCATTGGACAGACTGCCATGGAAACCTGAATTTCTTCTCTTCATGGCAATTTCTTCAGCGTGAGACTGCAAAATTGCCAAAAGTTCATCCCTTCCATATACTTTTGTGTCACCATTATTTATTTCTTGAATATTACTTTGCTCCCTCCATCTGGGTGGTAGTTTTTTCCCTGCTAGTTCTGCAGAAGCAGCTTTAGCTGACCAAAAGAGGAACAGTATCTCATGCTTCCGGAAGAATGCTGCCCATTTCTCCCTACAGATGCATCGGAGAATAAAATATAAAAATCTGATAGGATGCAGAATTGATTTTATCATTGATAGCACATCATAGGATTACAAACCTGACAGATAATGGAAGCAGATCAGCCTTGTTGACAAGAAGCAGTGTTCTTTTATACTGATCAATCTCCTGAGCATAGGCCTGCATTGATGTAAAATTATATGTAAAATCCAGGAGGCACAGTTAACTCTACATCTACCTTTAAGAATTAAGAAGCATGAAACTTATGCTCGTCTCTTTGAGAGAACTGCTTAAAGAGGTGAAAATTTGATATAGCAAAGAGGTGACCATCATAATTCATGAATGAAAGTACTGCAGACTTTGAATTTATCAGCTGATACTTGATCTATGAGAAAAAGCAACTAAAAATAGTGGACATATATACACCAGTATCATGTAATATCCAAAGAGTCCCCTGAAATACTACAAAAGAATTACCTCGAGATCAGGACACCGATAGAACAGTGGGTTCCGAGCATCAACGACCATCACAAGCTGAAAAACATAGTAAGAGATGCATAAGCCAGTGATGTACCATAGATATCAACCATTAAGAAAAAGATCATAAAAAGCATAAAAGAGAGGAAAAATACTAAAATACTAGACTACCATTTCCTTTTCAGGTACAAAAATCTTATATCTATAAATTTTAGTATAACATCAAACTATATCATAAAAAGGACAATATGAAGCTCACCAGATCACTGCGTTCGACCACGCGCCAGAGTTGTCTCCAAATATCCAGGTTTTTCTCAAATGGAGTAAGGACAAGCTTTTCATTCTCCTCAAGTCTGAAGTAGACACCAATTTGAATAGTATAAGAAATATGAAAAATATTAATAGCTATCATATTATCAAAGCTTGAGAATTCATTCGAAAACAAATGTATAATGCAGATATTACTGATTATGACTAATCAAAAAGAATTAATTGCATAACTATCTCACAAGATTAATGTGACTTGCATAAATTAATAGAAAAGAACCAAAAATACAGATCAAGAGAAAGCTTATACATTGATGACCTCTCTATATATAATATAGTTGCATCAATAAAAATCATATAGAGCTGCAGCACAATCTTTAAATCTCAATGGTTGTTCTCCTGGGACTAAAACCTTTCTGGACACAGAGGTGTGACTTGCATGAATAAATAGGAAACAAAAAATATAGATCAAGACAAAGTTTATACACTGATGAGTTCTCTATATATAAAAATCATATAGCACTGCAGCACAATCTTTAAATCTGAATGGTTTTTCTCCTGGAACTAAATCCTTCCTGGACACAGAGGAGGTGGTAAATTGGTATCGCCCTCTGAATTTTTTTAAGAATAAATAAAAGCACAACGACAGTCCCAGTGCCAAATATCCATCTGAGTTTCAACCCAAAGGGCATTTTTATCTATCAAGCAGTCCATGGTTGACATTTTGAATTAAAAAAACTAACTTTGCCAAACTCCGACGCCATATCAAGAATGCTTGCTTCTCATTAACATCAAGCTCTTCCACAGTCATTGCAGGACTCCATGGTGGCCTGTAGATCAAAAAAGGCGCATATAGTCATCACTGGGAAGTTAGTTACAGTGTTAGGTTTAAGTTGGGAGCTGTAAAAACCAACCTCCTGGGGACTCTGAGACTTTCAGCATACAAGGCCTCCTCTCTCTTCTGCAACTCTTTCCGCTCCTCGAGGGAAATATTGCTGGAGCTTGTGTCCCTATTACGATACAAACATATAAATATTATTGAAACCAAACTAAACACCCAGTGACAGATATCAACACATATAGGACTGAGGTATCTGCACATGGTTTCCAGTAAAAGTTGAAAACTTAATGTTCTAATTGATCTAGTTAGTAGTTTCAAATATACACGCAACCATCAAACATTACAAAATTTGCAGTTGCAGTTAAAAATAATTTTCACCCGCTAATAGGATAAAAATTTCATCATGCCTGACTTTTCCAGGAGAAAATAAGCGATTTCATCACCAGTCACCTGAGCGATGCATCAGAAAAAAATCTCACGAAACAAAAGTGAAACTTAATTAAAAAACAATCAAACAGAAAGTCGCACATGTTAATCGGGAGGCTAGGACGATCAGTAGCAACGGAGAGGAGTTCGGACTCCTCGGAGTTCTGAATAACAGCGTCGATGTCGTTGACGTCGGTGACGGACTCCAGGACCTTCTTGTGGAGGCTCCTATAAAATCGGCCCTTCTCCTTGGACTGCTGGATCATCTGGTTGTGGTGCTTCACCAGAGCTCTCCCCAGCCCAGTCTTCTCGTTCTTCCCCATGTTCCTCCTCCCACAATTAGACAAACCTGAAACCCTAGCTTCCTCTCCCCCTTCAGTCCGTCTCCAAGTTTATGCACCACGCAAGCTGTACCAGGGCCGGTGGGAAAGGCGCAGCTGCGACACCATGACAATATGCTCAATTAGGGAAATTATAATGGGTCCGCCACTAAGTCAGCTCTGCGAATCGTCATTGTCCAGTAAAGGGAAAGGCCCAATTAGCAAAAATTATAATAAAGCCCATTTTATTATGGGCTGAGCCCATTTAGTTATGGACTGAGCCCATTTAGTTAATTAATATACATGCAATAAAACAAATATGTGAGTAATATTTAACGAGTCATTATACAAAATTTTAAATTATTCAAATATTATCATTTTATATTTTTATTAACTTTTATTGACAATAATACACAATAAATATTTGATAGTAATTATATATATATATATATTTCAATATAATTTTATTTAAAATTTGACATAATGTATCAATGAGAAGATAAACAAGTAGGCTGGTAAAAAATATGGACTGATTAGGTGATTGTGGCATTTGGGGCCCCCATACAAAAGAAGACAACAGCAATGAATTCATCTGACAAATATAGTTCCAAAAGGATTTACATATGGCATTGCAATGCTTCCTCTACACTCATAATAATAATTGAAGAGGTGGACTGGCAAAGGCCTTCACATGCCATGCTTAGGACAGATGCTACCCCAATTTTGAATCTCATAGTACAGTAGCAATAATCTGAATATTGCAACCAGTTAAAGAGAGTTTATTGTAATTTTCAGTTGCCCATGTGAAAGTAATACAAATGGGAGCCAGTGAGTGTTGGCTCATGAAAAAGCAAAGCAATCAGAGGCAGAAGGGCAATCACCTTGTATCATTTTATTTCAGCCATTAACTGTCACTCTATTTTCCTCATCATCCTTCAAAAGGACTGACTACATGGGAATGAATGATTCAGCTTTTTGCACCATCCTCATTCACATTCATATGTACAGGAATTCATGACAAAAAGAGAAGCCTTCCCACTCACTTGGGTACACTTTATCCTAAGACCCTACACCAATAAACAAACAAGAGAGGAAAGACAAAGAACTTTGTACCTTGGTGCATCTCTTTTAGACTTCTCATCTTGCACTCAAACTTGCAAAACACTACCACCTCCCTCTCTCTCTCTGCATCTACTGGAGATCCTTCTGAGTTTGATGAGTCTAGTGGGCACTTTGCGCCTCTTCAAGACCACCTTTTCCATCTATTCGGACGAAAAAAATCCATCATTTGATGCTTTGACATCGCCTGTCCAAATCATTCTTCTGACTCAAACACACCTGCAACTAATCGAGCATGATTCATAGAAGAACTAGTGAGAGATGCAATTCACTGCAGTAGATTGAAGTGGTAAAAGTAGGCAAATTCATTAAGGAGACAAATGCACTATGTTCAAGCAGAAGGGAATCTCTCTTTCTTAGCAGGACAAGAGGACAAGGTGGTAAATTGAAGCGCATGTCAGCAAATTTGGTATATCTATCCATCAGCACAATTAAATGTATTTCCATTTACATCATTTACTTTTCAGTATATTGAATGCAAAACTGAGAATCTGATACCAAACCCAAACCAATTTGAGACATACAGGTTAGGTGCTCAATGCCTCAGTTCCAACTAACACAAATTAATATTTGGCCAGAAAAGTTAACCCGTACTAATATAACAAGCCTTCTTTCAGAATATGACTCCTTCAGTCAGATTTCTAAAAAGCGGCTGTTCTTCCATCATGGGAATTAGGAAACAAAATATTCAGTCTAACTGTTCAATGGTGACCATGTTCCTACAATCCATCAGTGGTTCACAGATGCAGCAAATTTTTTCCACCATTGACAAGCCAAGTCGAGGAAAGTGAGGATGAACTTCCAAATAAAAAGAACAAGTGAATTTCAGTGGATAATTATTAGAGGCATGGATTGTCAAAGAAAAACTAGACCATCCAGAAAGCATCCAATGATGCAACAACTCTGACAAATCTGGCCTAGAAAAATCTTAGCTTTTGACTATTTAGCTATAAACATAACTACTTTAAGGGGAAGGGACAACACTCAAGAAAAATAATCCCATTTTCTTCTACATTTTCATGGGAAAAGATTTCAATCGAAGTCTTAATGATCTGAGCAGATGAAATATTATGGCTAATCCTAGCTAATGCATTCTATCCGCCAAAATCTAAGAACTAAACTGGACAATCACCAGAGGCAGACCCCTCAAACACAAAGCAGAAAATTAGGCACTCCCCCTTCTAATTTCTTTATAGTTTGTAGAAATGAGAAATGCTCACCAAGTTCAGTCCTGGAAAATGGCCTTACTGGCAATTTTCATGAGCGGTTCCAAACAATCAGGCGAAAACTTCCTTGCGAAGAGGTGCGACTCGGAGTGATTAGAAGCTCTAAGCCGCTCGATCAGCTGAGGCGATATCTCGCTGGGAGTGTAAGTGTGAGGGTGCCCTTTGACGGTCCCTGTCCAGTTAACAGCCGTGAGAGTGTAATATGTGAGACCACGAGGATCCTTCATAGACAACAGTGTGGGAAAGTAGTGCTCCTCTGGGTAGCACGACTCCTCGCTGTAGCAGGGAAGCTTGAATTTCTTCCACAGAGAACGATCCCTAACCACCGCCAAAGCATGACCGCGGGTGAGAGAGAAGAACTGAGACCCCACCCGGAATTTCTCGAATGGGACCTCTGGGATCATCGAGTACCGCCCGCGAGCAGTGTAGCGCTTCCACAGGCTGGAGGACTTATTCAGCACCTCGATGTAGCTGCGATACTGGAGACGGACGCCGTACTGGGTCGAATAAGCAGCGGCTGAGTGGTCAAAAGTGAGGGATGTGAAGAGGGACCGATAGACGTAGTCGAAGGAGTGGAGGGGGATGCAGTACTGAGAGAGGACGGTGAAGTAGGCATTGGCAGGGTCGTCGAGGAGGGCGGTGGCGAGGAGGCGGCGGGTGGCGGCAATGAGGGTGGGAGATGCCCGGTAGGTGCGCTTGGAGTGGATGAATCGACCGTGGAAGACGCTACCGGGAGAGGGAGTAGAGATGTTGGCGGAGGGATCAGCGTGGACGTAGATGTTGAAGAGAGAGCGGTGTCGGTGGTTGCGGAAGAAGCGGTGCCAGAGGGGGGAGAAGTGAAGGTCGGTGTGGGTGAGAAAGAGGAAGGCAATCTTGAAGGATGGGTGGGGGGAGGAGGATGAGAGGCGGGAGGCGGTGGAGGAGATAGATGCGCGGCGGAGGAGGGAGAGGTCGTCGAGCTCGTCGTCGGGGGAGATGGTATCGGGGAGGGGGAAGAGAGGGGGAAAGACGCGGGGAGCTAGGAGGTAGAGTAGAGGGAGGGAGAGGAGGAGAGTGAAAGAGATCAGGAATGGGGATGCCCTGTACATTGGAGGATACTCTCAGACTCTTCTCCCGTCCGTCCGGTCGCCGGAGCTTTCCTCCGGGAGGTGAAGGATAAAGGGGCTCCGATCCGATCTGATCCGAGAATTAGGGTTTCATGTCATGATTCGATGGACGAAGGAGCCCTAGATTCGGATTCAGTCAGAGAGAGAGAGAGAGAGAGAGAGAGAGGTTGAAGAAGAAGATGATGGAGGAGGGGAGTTGAGGTGGTGGAAGGTAACAGAGTTGAGACTGCCGGTGACATGTAAGTGTGAACATGACGGCATTGAGTTAAGTCGTTTCATTTTGTACCCTCTGTTTTGGGTTAATTACCTAAAAATCTATAAACTTAAATCATTGTTTCATTTTAATACAAACAAATATTATATAATATTATTAATTTAACTTAATTAATATAAAATTATATAGTTTAAGTATTATTATAATATATTTTTTAATTTATAAACTAATTTAAGAATTGTTTTTAAGAGAGAGATCTCGATCTGAGAAGGTCATAGCGTGGCAGTGGCAGTGCCACCCACCCTTCCCGCTGCTGCTGGCTGCAAGGTACGATAGAGACAAATAGAGGCAAAGTTTTGAGAAACTCCCCGTTTAATGCACCGTGCATCAAGAAGTTGAAGAAAGCGTAAAATTATTGCAATTCTGGAGCTGGTTGTTAGATCCGCAAGAAACATGCGAATCATTTACCCATAGAGGGACTTTTGTTGCAGGCATCTGCCCATTTTTCACTTCTCTCCACATGGATTTTGTTTGACCAATAGTACTCAGTATCTTCTATACCAATCAAGAACCGACATAGGATTAGCAAACGAAGAACCTGAAGTTTCCTCCACGAATTATAAAACGGAAGCTTCACAGCATCAAGATACATCGTCCGGATGTGTACCGTACGACCTGGGATCGTGAATTCAATTGAATAGTTCCTTAATCCCCTAATGTTCAAGCAATGGATTGATTACAACATGGACAGACTCTTAATTTGATGACTCTACGCAAAACTCAGATGACCAATTAATGGCCATCTTCAGCCAACAGGGGATTAATGCAAACAAATTTATAAACAAACAAGCCTCCTTCCAGAATGCCTTACATGTCTGTTTGATGGAATGTAAACTAACTCAAATAAATAAACCTAATATGAAATACCAGATGACGACATTACCTTAGCAAATCAAGCCTGATCTCTTCTGCTAGTTGTTCGCATCTCCTAAGATGGATGGAGGGGCATTTATGTACATCTCGAATTTCCCATAAATGCTTAGACAGCCTGTGGGACGGATTTTGGAGGGTTGGGATCGCTTCCTGCAGTGGCTCTTGGTCTGTCCTTAAGTGCCCTTTGAGAATTCGGAGTCCCTTTATCATTTGCTCGACCCTGAGTTCTTGTGGTTTGAGAACCACCGGCCCCACCTGGATCAGAATTCAAGTAAATGAAGATAATGTGACTCTCAAGTAATCGCTACACCATTCAGCATGGAACATCAACAGGCGTCAAGAATTTGCAATTAATTGAGATACTAGGGGCGAGATAATTACCATTGTTTGGCAGAGAGAACCGCTTCTTCACCTGCTTATCAGATTGAGTAGACCTCTCCTTAGGATTGCTTTGTGATCTCGCACCAATAACAGGTCTAGAACTGACTTCAGCAGCAGTACCAGTAGATGGCTTAGTCTTCAGTTTGTTGGGAGCAGATTGGTTCACCTCCAAAGTTGTACCAGATTCACCAAGAGATGAACTGCAAGCATTGGACTGAGAAGAGCCTGTTTTTGGAGCTGAAACATTTATTTTCTTTCCAGAAACTTTTGAATTAAATCTGGTGCCTGTATAATTACACTCAGCGGATTCCTTTTCCAAAACTGTTACACCCTCTCTGAGATTAATATCAAGAAAGCGGTTTTCCCATGGGCGAACAGCCATCCATCGCTCCAACCAGTTCCACCCCCAACTGTTTTTATCGGGTTCAAATCCCTCAGGGGCACCCTGCTGTCTTGAACCTGCTTGCCACTGAAGAAATAGAAGAATATTGCCCAACTCAGTTAATTTCCCAACAAAATATTTCTATATGAGCAATTGTTTTGACATTAGTATCACCTGATGGGCCAAAGCATATGCCATCGCTCTCTCCCGCTTAGCTGCAGCCTCTTGCCTCTTGAGTAATTTGGATTGAATTTCTTCAACGGATCCTATGCTGTCACACCAACCCTCCTGATTCACAGCCAAGAGTGTTATACTTGAACAATGAAAAGATTGGGCTCCCTAATGGTTTTTATTTCTTTAAGCAGCAAACAATATCTAAAGCACTATATCTGTCAAGAAAAATAATAATAAACCCAAAACCTATCAGCTGTGCTTCTTCTAAAATTTACTCTTACCAGGTTGCTATAAAAATCATACTATATATCATTTCAAAATTTTATGCTTAATAAACCGAATGCACCAAAAAATTAATCACCAAAAAAGACTACTCCAGAAAAGCTATTTCTATCCGACTATAGATGCTGCACATCAACACCCACACAATCACAGGAAGCTCAGCAACTAATTATTATGAAGTAAAGCTTTGCTTCCAAATAAGAGACTATCACTCACTTCAATTTCTCGAACACGAGCCTCATTGTCAATTTTTTGCTGACATTTCTGTTGAGCCGTTTCACTTTCCAATGCCAAACGTACACGCCTTGCTCGGACACGAGCTTGAACTCTCACTAGAGCTTGCATACACCGTAGAGTAATTGCAGCTTGCTTTCTGACCGCATGTCCTCTAACAAGGGCTTGTAGCCTTACCAATCCTTTCAAAGCTCTCAGAGCTCTTCTAGCCTAGTACAAATGAAATGATGAAATTCAGTCCTTAAAGGTTTTCAGTATACAGACAATTAGGTAAATACTAAAGCTACTGCTGACCATAATTCTCTGAATTCATACCAAAAATCCTCGGAATGCAGTTTGGATACGCGTTGCTGCCCACTCTTCTGTCATTGTTTGCTGGCTATGACTTGCTTCCTGTCCTTGAGATGTACCAGGATTGCCAATAACTGACGTCAGGTTTGCTTCCTCAATGTCATCAGTAGGCTTACAACCATACTCAGTTCCAATATTATCCTTAATCTCAACTGAATGCTTTCTCCGATGACGAAATTTACTTCCCACATATTTCTACAAGAATTTAGAAACAAACCTAATGATTAAGAAAAATCTTGCATCTAATATTATCACAGATGAAAGGATAAAGGAATGCCCACATTTTCATCCTCAGTTGAAGAGGGCAACTTTTCTGACTTTTTAATACCAATCAAGGCTTTAATCCATTTGCCAGATACACCCATGGTGATATACCCTTCAGATCAACTCACAAAGATCCTGAAGAAGAAATTGCATCTATGTCTTAGCATGCAAAAGGCTGATAGATAAATGTTATGGGGAAAGAAAAACGCTTTTAGAGTGAAGAGGTACCCACATATTTCACATAATTAATAGTTACCGCTTAACCTAAATAATACCAATCTGACCTATTGTAACCAATCCAAGCTGATACTGAGCATAGCTAATTCGGCAGAGGCTTCTGTGAAGAACCTACAGTTAAGTATAATAAATGATGGACTACAAAATCAACAACGACTTTCAGTTAACAGATTCTCAAAGAGAAACGTTTTGTTTCACTGCATAGATGCCAGAATAATAGTAACCATACAATAAAAATGATCAAAGTTGGCTGCACACAGAAACGCAATAAAGCCTGCAGCATGATATGGCTTCCTAGGTATCCCCCATCTAGCAGCAAACAAAAACGGCAGATGGATATTGAGAAGCAGCCGTGATGCTGATCAAAGAGAGAACCTAATTTCACGTTAACGCTGCACTCATCTGCCATCCGAAGATCAAGAGATGCAGCTTGAAAAGAGTCGGACCAGCGATACTTCTTCATTACAGTTAGTGAACTCCTCGATTAGCACATTCAGCAGTAAAATCCACTGACCAAAGTGTAATGCAGCTAGGTTAACCACTCAAATGAGTAGCATGCCACAACAATTCAGTATCAACACAGTGTGTACGAACAGATCAAGAGATGAGACGAGCTCGATTTCACCTGCAACTACCGGAAAGCCGCAGCGGTGACTTGATGTGCACTGGTAGAGTGAGTGAACGCGGAGTGCGCGCGAGCAGCTTCGACGTGGGGGGAGTGCAACTCGGAAGCCAAATCATCGATCTACCAAGAAACCAAAGAGTCAGAAGCATTTAGTTTCCATCGCCATCGTCCGTGCTTTCTCTTGAGGGGAGAGATAAAGACTCTGACATCATCAAACTTCAAAAGCTCTCTGATCTCCCCAGCAACAACGTGGCGATGGAGTGAGATTGCAGGCAAAGGTGAGATGGGAAGAACTAACGTGCGCCGGGGGACGGAGTGATAACCTGCGCTGGTGAAGCGAAAACGACGTCGTGTATAGAAAAGGAAATAGTGGTCGGACCATGTCGCGGTCAGGCGTCGCAAACTGCCACGAGTCAATCACGCGAGTCCGTTAGCACTTCGCACCGTACCGTTCCACTGCCTTCTGGTTACTGAGGGACGATTTTGCCCTTTAGCAAATATTCCTGTTTCCGGGTCGGGTTAAGAATAATGGGGCTCACGTGGGCCGTGGCAAGGATAGTAGGGCGAGAACAACCGGCAAGTGAATTGGCCGGTCCGAGTCGGCGGTCCACACGGCATCCAGGTGGGTCCGCATGTACACTAGCATCCAGCTTTCGTCGAAGGCTCCAGAATAATCCCGGGAGTTGAATTCTAGACTCTTCTTCTGGTCAGTATACCGACGCGCCAAATCTCAGCCCTCCATCGATTTCCCCTCCCAGATAAATACGATCACGCCTTCCCTGTGAAGAGTGCTCGTGTAGAATTTCTCCAAATCTTGATCTGATAGAGCTTCTGTAAGAGGTGGACGCCGGCGGCCGTATACTGATCGATTTGTTTCAGAAGGGACTGAGGGAGTCGCCGGAGGAAGAACAAGATGTTCGGTAGGGCACCGAAGAAGAGCGATAACACGAGGTACTACGAGATTCTTGGAGTATCGAAGAGCGCTTCGCAGGATGATCTGAAGAAAGCCTACCGGAAGGCCGCCATCAAGAATCATCCTGACAAGGGAGGCGATCCTGAAAAGGTGAGGTGTTTTCGTCGTTGATCTAATGTGCCGATGACAGATGGCTAAAGGTTATCGATGTAAATCTGTAGCTTCGTATCATCAGGCTGATCGTTGTTTTAAATATGAATATTATGATTCCTTTGCTTGAGTATTAGGTTAGTAATAATGAACGATTGGGTTGTGTCAACTGTGCATCGTACACGTATAGAGGAAGAAAAGTATGCCAATACTGTTGTAGGGTTGCTGAATTGGAACTCTTCATATATTTTAGAACAACGGAAAATCTTGGAATTTTCATCTGATGATGCAAAGCCTTTTTTGGGGGGTCAATTGGTGGAGCTAAACCTTCCATACCTGATGGTTGGGTTTTCCTCTGCAGTTCAAGGAGCTTGCACAAGCTTATGAGGTACTGAGTGATCCAGAGAAGCGGGAGATCTACGACCAATATGGAGAAGATGCCCTCAAGGAGGGAATGGGAGGTGGTGGAGGTGGCCATGATCCATTTGACATCTTCCAGTCTTTCTTCGGTGGAGGCTCATTTGGCGGTGGTATGAAATACCTTCGCCCCTCGAGCATGAAGTGTTTCACGTCTGAATGGTGATTCAGTTAAATTTTAGGATTTGTTTGACGATCACTCTCGTTTCGTACCTTCGCAGGTGGGAGCAGCAGGGGAAGGAGACAGAGACGTGGTGAAGATGTAGTACATCCATTAAAGGTGTCTTTGGAGGACTTGTACGGCGGAACTGCAAAGAAGCTCTCTCTATCACGTAATGTGATTTGCTCGAAATGCAGTGGGTGAGTCTACTTTTCTCCTCTCTCGATATTTGGTGTTTGTTTATCTACATATTGATGATTGTTACAATGGGGAATCTATCTGCAGCAAAGGATCAAAATCGGGGGCTTCAATGAAGTGTTCTGGTTGTCAGGGAACCGGTATGAAAGTGACTATACGGCACCTTGGTCCCTCTATGATCCAGCAGATGCAGCATGCCTGTAATGATTGCAAAGGCACTGGTGAGATGATAAACGATAAGGACCGATGCCCACAGTGTAAGGGTGAGAAGGTTGTCCCAGAGAAAAAAGTTCTTGAAGTCTATGTGGAAAAGGGTATGCTAAATGGCCAAAAGATCACATTCCCTGGCGAAGCAGATGAGGCGGTGTGTTTGCTTACTGCTTCTTGTGGTTTTATGTTGGCTATCTTTCTCCAAGTTATGCTGTTGATTCATGCCCCATCTCTTTACAGCCTGATACGGTCACTGGAGACATAGTATTTGTGCTCCAGCAGAAAGAACATCCTAAATTCAAAAGAAAGGGTGAAGACCTCTTTGTTGAGCACAACCTCTCTCTCACAGAGGCCCTGTGTGGTTTCCAGTTTGTGCTGACTCACTTAGACGGTCGGCAGCTTCTTATCAAATCAAACCCCGGAGAAGTCATCAAGCCAGGTATGGATGAATTCAAGGATATTCACCCGCCCGAGTACTCGTGGTCTTGCCTTCGTATGACATGGAATGGCGGCTAAGATATAAATCTATTTATTGCGCAGATTCATACAAAGCCATTGACGACGAGGGAATGCCGATATATAGGAGAAACTTCATGAAGGGGAAACTGTACATCCATTTCCTGTTGGAGTTCCCTGATTCTCTCAGCCCCGAGCAGATATCCGCCTTGCAGAAGATCCTGCCTTCAAAACCAGCCTTGGAACTGACTGACATGGAGCTGGATGAGTGCGAGGAGACAACATTGCACGATGTTAATATCGAGGACGAGATGAGGAGAAAGCAGCAGGCAACACGCGAAGCATACGAGGAAGAAGGTGACGAGATGCCAACCGGGGGCCAGAGGGTCCAGTGTGCCCAGCAGTAGTAGATCAGAGCAGCATCACTATTAGTTACTTGTTGCACTTATCTCAACCAATTGAAGTATTTGCCTCTAGTGAGCTTGAAAGCTTTTTGCCACTTGTGTGACAATGGCAGTAATCTGGATATGGATGTGTGATGAATGCAGTTTCATGAGCGATGCCTATCAGCAGTATAAACCTTTTGTTTGTCTAGTTCCCACTGTGAGCCTCACAGTTGAATCTCTGGTTATGCAGCAAAGGCTTAACCTTATTCATATGGTATTTTCATGAGAACGTCAGTAGGGCATATGTTCAAAGTTAAAAAAAAAAATACACAATAAAGAGACCCTGCCAACTACTAGCTAACAAGGCATTGTTGTAGTGTCATGGGACCACCCACAACAAATTGTGCAGATTCTGTGCAATTCAACTTGCAAGAACCTTAAACCACAGAAGAACTTTCCTGCACTTTAATCTGCAAACAGTACTGATCCTAGCATCAGTCCAAACCCAACCTTGAAGTTGAAGCTGATACAGGTCAGCTGATGATGATCAGCATCCTTTATGGTGATCCTCAAGGTATAAGTACCCTGTGACAAATAAGCTAAGTTGGTCAGATATCAATCATTGGCTCCTAAACTCCTTGGTCAGATATCAATCATTGGCTCCTAAACTCCAGGAATGCCCAAAGGATGAGATGCCAACCGGGGGCGTGGACATGGGCAAAGGTTTGTTGTGAGAGAGCTGAAAGTCGCCGGTGGCAATAGGACACGAGATCTCATCACAGATATCGTGTGATTCTGTATGAACTTGGTCCCCAAAGTAGATCACTCGAATCACCACTTTACCGCTAGAGAGCTCTCGAGCTACAGAATTACATGAACATCACATGATGAAACAAGAAAATTGCCCAACAAACTGAGTATCATGATCAAAAAGGCAATCATCAGCATCATGAGACTGCTATTATATTACCTGCAGAAGCATATATAATGAAGGAAGCAGGCTCTCCTGCAATCACTGGGTTGGGTGATATCTTAACATCATTAACCTTCACCACAGTCCTTTGAGTTATCTGCAACCATCGTATCCTCCACAGCGATTAGAACATGAATCTCCTAATCAAAACCACTATCAACATGGCACCAGTGAGAAACAGCTAAACTCCGACTCGCATAGGACATATACAACCATATGATGCAATCAATACAAGAAACTCAGATAAGAAGAGATTAATTCTGATGTGAATCCGAGGATGAACCCCGCGTCAAGGACTGACGGTGAACCGTCAATACAAATGAAACCCTGAGCTGAGAATAAGCAATGGAAGCAAGCAGAACGCTCACCGCAGTACTTGATGCTTGTTGCATAGCTCAGAGGCAAGATCAGAGCCAGCACCAGGAGGAGACGCAATGGTGCCATTAATTGTCCCTTCTTCCTACAGAGAAAACAAAAAGATGAGATTCTGGAGACAAGGCAAAACTTGGCGGGCAAGGGTTCTCTCCAGTCTAACTAAATAGACGCAGGAGTTTACAACAGTAAACTGAATGATGGTAGAAGGTTCCATTAATAAAAAATTACCCACCTGATTTTTTTTGGCCAAATTATTAATAAAAAAACTCACAATATTTTTTTATTCAATATTTCATATGCATTAAAATTGATCTTAAAATATTCTACTTTTTTATTTTTCCTTTCTTCCCTTATCTATTTATCTCCTTTTATTCTTAATATTTACGTTATTTATAATTATATCACAAATAAATTATATATTAACAAATAATTACACACTCAACATTTTTAAAACATATATTTTTAATTATAATATATAATTATTTTTAATTTCAGTATCAGTTTTAACTCATAATAAAAAGGCAAATTTGCTAACATCAAACTCTCATTAAAAAAAATTATCATATAATATTCCTTCCACCTTGTAATTTTGAACGGAAAAAAAATAAATGCATATAATATTGCTTGACTCACTTAAATTATTAAAATTTATTAAATTTAAACATATTAATTAAATTGAGTGTGAAATAGACACAACCCCACCCTCCATATTCTCCCCCCACAGGATAACTTCCTCGTCCCATGTCAATTTTACGGATAGGGACAGGTTTTGGTTGGACTTAGCACCTAATGGGTTCCAAGTACGAGATTCGAGTTCACTTGATTAGGTTCAGACTCGACCCGAGTATCTAAAATGATAAAAGGGAGTGAATGATAAAAGTAGAGAAGAATAAAAATGAGTTGTATTTTTAGTGGTGTATTAGATAATGTACCGTGAAACGATGAGCCAATTATACTGTTGAGTTACTGTTCAGGCGGTGGAAGATCTCGGCGGAATGTCAGTATTATTGCATAACCAAAGGTTGAGGCTCATCTTCCAATTTCAGAACCTTACCATCTTCCAGGGACTCATCATTACAAGTTAAATTAAGCAAGGAGAAAACAACTTGCTAGATGATATATCTGAGCTCAGAAGTGTCTCCTGCTTTTTGCAGAATAAGAGCTCCAAAGTGCCCACCATATGGAAACATGAAATATAAGTTGGATTACTCCATGTTCCTGCATGTACAACAACCTGGAAGCCCATTCCTTGTATAATTTTAGCTGATTGATCTTCCCTTAGCAAGGCAGACCACCTTTCCTTTTAACTTTACCCAATTCTGATGAAACTTTCTTGGAAATCAGCTGCAATTTTGGATTTTGATCGTGCAAGGCAAAGAATCATGGCTCTGTATGCGAGATCTATTCCTATCCACCACCAAAATATTGAGGAATTTTCTGCCTTTACGGCTTTACCAAAATGTTGTCACTTCATGGATTCAAAAACTGCAAAAATATCTTCCATGTGTGGGAAGGAATCGTTCTTGTTCCAGCCAAAGCCTTAGGAGGACCAGCACAATGACATGTATCTATTTACTTCATGTGAAAGTGGGTTCCAGTTGTGATTTAGCAGGTCTGACAGTAGCCACTCATGAACTTATTCCCTCTTTAGTTCATGATAATGTGCAAATATTATTCCTCCATATACTTTATTCATGGGTCTTACCTCTAGATATACTCCTCGAGTTAGATCAGCTCGGAAGGGAAGCTCGGGTGGCTGCAGGAAGCACGGGGCGGTAGCTTGGATCCTCTCCTAGGACAATTCGGAGCAACGGACGGGAAGCTCGGGGCGGTAGCTCAAGGGCCCGCCCCCGTGTGTCTGAAAGAAAGGGGTCGACCTCGTTTCTGACATTATTTTTACAAATTTTAAATGAAACAAATCCTTTTGACAATGTCGTTTCATTTAAAAATTGAAAAAAAAAAGGCGGGCCCATTTTTTGGACCCACCCTCGGGTCCAAAAGGTAGACTTACACCCCGCTGGACTCAAGCCTCGGGTTAAGCCAGCAGAACACGAGACTAGGAGCTCGGGAAAATTAGGGATGTCAATAGATCGGGTCTAATTGCTCGGGCCCAGACCCAACCCGATATCGAGTATATTGGACCTAGGCTCTCGGATTCAGAAGTTAAATTCGAGATCGGTCTATTTTATATTTTTTATTAAAAATAATAAAATTTAAATTATTATAATATATAATTTTTTTAATATTTATTTAAAATTTTAATTTTTTTAAATATTTATTACTTTAGTTAATAAATTACTATTATAATTTTATATTAAATTTAATTTGTAATAAAAAATTAGGATACAAGTATTAAATATTAATATTTATTTATATAAATAAAAATAAAAGGAATAATAGTATGAGTTATATAAGTAGGGTGGTTATTATATTAATATTTTTATTTATTATATATTTTTTGTATAAAATGTGTTTAATACTTTTAAACACATTTTTTCTTGGCTCATCATGCTATTGATTCTATCTAAATCTAGTTAATGCACGGTATAATACTTTACTTTCTATAGGTGAGGGCACCATCGGTGGTTAGAGTGTAAGAATTTTGAAGTCCCAAAAGTGGTGGTTCGTTATGTGATGGTGATCGATCAAATGGTTGCAATAGCTAGTCGAATTTGGTTTCGAATTCGTAGAGATCGAACATTCCTTAACATACTCGATATTGGAAATCAACTTGTGGCGGTCAAAATTGTACTTGTCGGAGGTCAGCTAGTGCCATAGAGAGGTAGAGTAGTTGTAAAAGGAACTTTTGGCACTTGTATTATTCGAAGAGGTGACCATAGTTGACTGAATTTGGCTTTGTAAGGGCGGTGGCAACTCAATGTTTCGTTGTCCAATATTGAAGTTGGCCAAAATGACACTCAAGCTATGTTTTCCGTACACTAGTTGATCAGGACTTGACCGCATAATTGAACAGGACTCCAATAAGGGAGAATTCACTCTCGAAAGGCTCGGGGATCAGAAGAGTTCCTGATATCGGATTTTCGAACTTTAGGGATGAAATATAATCTTATGGGAGATGAAAATGTGGTTAAATTCATGCGAAAGCCACTCAAGGAGTTTTCAACACATTGTTAGATTTGATTTCAAGAAATTTGATGAAAAACTTACTTGATTTTGCTTGTTTGCAAAGTGGCGTGCGACAAGAAAAGATGTCAAATGTACGAGGGTCACGGGTGACAAGTCGAGTTAGGCGCAAGGGAGTTGGGTCGGGTTGGATCCCACTCGACTTAGGTGACCCTACTTTCCATCTTTTCCAAAATTACACTTTTTACCCTTTGAGTCCTTTAGGTAATTTAAATCACTCCCCTTTTCGATCCCGAGTCATTCGTTAACAGACCACGTGGTGGCCTCCCATTGGTCGTTCTCTCTAATGTGATCATTGACCGAATCTAACTATCAGTTGACTGTGACACGTGGGATACTCTGATTGATTAATTTAAATTCGTGAGTTTTCCACCTAAGGCATTGTGTCATTGCCACATGTCAGCTTCTCATTGGTTGTAACCATCCTACATGGTTTTGCCATATGTCAACTTTTGATTGGTTGACCGTTCTCCAACATCTTAGCCAGTTGCTAACCTAGCACATTTTTCACATGTAAGCTTCTCATTGGTTAGCCCTCATGACGAAGCTTCTCCTCAATTAACCATTGACTAAGGCCACGTGTCATACTCTAATTGCTCAGCTCTTTAAGATGCTGACCGAGCAGTTGTTAGGGCGCGCTTCACCACATGTCATGCGCTAATTGGTCTCGCGCGCTGACTAGGTGCTAACCTCGCATGTAGTTCGTTGACCGGATGGATCATTGACCGGTTCAGTTGGATCGAGTTCGGTAACCTGAAATTGAAAATCGGCTGGTTCAGATCTGATTAGATCGATTTTCTGAAAATTAAAAATTTCTAAATTTATTTTCTACCTAATGGTGACTTCAATTTCCTAAATTAACATTTTTAAGTCACCTAAAATAATAAATCTTTGAACTCGTTCTTCTTGGTTCATCCAGGTTTATGTTCGGCTCACCTTGAACTGATCTCGTTCCCTTATCCAATTTGCTCAATGATCCATGTTCTTGACCTTTTTATCTTTATTGGTCATTTGGGATTTGTTCAGATTCTTGTTTTGGTTTCTATTTACTAATTCCAGTTCAATCTGAACCATAGTTCTTATTTCAAAATTTTTTGTTTCTCATTTTCAGCTTTTGGAAACAAGATTTACAACTACTAACATCCTTTTAAGAAGTTTTATCCCCAAAACTCATTACACATTAATAAATCGGGGTACTCTTGCCTTATCACAAAATATGTACATCCTCCGTAAATCACAAATTATAGACAACTCCGGCCACCTCAAAGGGCAGTCAATATACACCTAAACTTGGGAGAAGGTATACTTTCCATTGCCATTGACCATCATCGTTCACACTCCAGGAAGTTATACTCATCTAAACCGACTTTGTACATTTTCCAACGAGCAAGCTTGTGAAGATGAAACGGGTACTATTCTAGCCATGGCCGGTCGAAACAGAATCATGGGACAAGGAACCTAGTGGGGGTCATAATTGGATGGTTGGCCGAAGAGATTGTTAGGTTTGGATAGGGAGCAAATTTTAGGGACTAGTTGTTAAATTCCAGAAACTTTAGGGGTAAAAAAAAAGAAATGTCAAAAATCTTAGGGGCATGTAGGAAGAAAGGTTTGGAAGTTTAGGGATCCAAAGAGAAAGGAAAATAAGGTTTGTCATGCCCCGACCTGGTTTGGTCAGATTCCCGTGAGCAACCCACTACTCTTCCTAGTTTACTAAGGGTTTTCCTCTCTTTTAAACTCGGGAGGAGTAAGGCATCCTTTAAACCTGTATATTTCCTGAAATAACATTAATCAAAACTGAAAAACAGACATACATGTCTTTATAGTTCCCATATAGGGAAGTATTTAAAATTGGTTTTCCCTTGATAACCTGAAAGTGGTAAAAGGGAGGGGGTGAGTTCTATAACTCAGTGAGCAGGTGTTGGGAGTGAGTTTTAAAAAATAAAATAACTTTAATCAGAGTGTGCCAATGTCATGCCCCGACCCGGTTTGGTTGGATCCTTGGAAACAACCTGCCACTCTCCCAGTTTATTAAAGGGTTTCCCCTTATTATAATCCGTAAAGAGTAAGACGTCCTTTAAACCTGCACCATTTCCTAGAATAGCATAATCAAAACTGCATAAAATTTAAAACTTTACATACCTGTCTTACAGGCATCTTAGTTGATTGTCTTTCAAGTTAGGCTTTCCGGGATTTCCTAAAAGGGATACAAAGGAGGGGGTGAGTACGACTACTCAGTGAATGAGTTTTTAAATGTCTACTTTTAACTTTTAAGAAAAATATTTATATGGAGTGTGCCAGACTCTTTTCTTTTCAAAAATCCCTTCATTTAAAAATTTAGGTTTTTTCATTATTTCTTAGTTACCAGTGTATCATCACCCAGCACACATCTTTCATCATGAAGGTTACACACATTCGTAAGTTAGTATCACTACTGAACCCGCTAGTGGCTTCAGAGTGACTTTTCCTGCCACCCAGATAGAAGTACAATCACTTCTACCCTAAGAATGAGTGGATGTACACGACATCCGACCCACAATCTCGAAATCACTTCTTCGTGTCCGTATGAGGACAGAGACCTCATCCCATCCCCACCCCGGTCTCATGCGCTTGGTGCTACTCCAGATTTCGCACAAACACCTGGAACGACGAACTGCCCTTATAGCCAACAGGTCGTCCAGTGCCCTTAGGACGTATCACTACCCCTCATGGGCATCTTGATGATCTCGTACTCACAGTGCATGCACAAACAATGTTTTCTTATATTGCCATGTAATTTGTGGTGCCACTAGTCCAACGGCCCGACTCTTAACTCAACCCGCAGCTATTTGTCTTGACTAGTCCGTCAACCTGTCATGTTGCACTGCCGCTAGTTGACTGAGCATGTTGGTCTTATCTTGGTACCATGACCAAACAATTCACTTATTAAGTTTTATGGCACATATATCATGTTTGTTTACGAGCTCCTGCTCGTGCCAACTGGCCTTGGGCCCACTGTACGAGATTTTCAAAATCGGGTATTTAGCCCCCAAGTTCCAAAACCGAGGCCCCCAGCCTATCAGAGCTATTCGAGCTCCCGTCGAGAAGGTCTCCCAAATTGTTCAAGTATTGGCACATAGTCAGGGGAGAGCACTTCCGACAAAATATATGTTTTCTCTATCCATTATAACGCCCGGGTATAAAGACACCTCCGTTCATAACCGATGAACGGGTTTTCAACTTCCTTCGGGGAAGTCTCATCATACCAACCGAGTATGATCTACTTACAACTGCTAAGTAGTTTTTTCGCATGATTTTCACATCACTTCCTTTAAGTAGTGATGTTTAAAATACCACGTAATAGTGGGTTTTCATACCGAGGTTCTTATCATTGCCCAACCGGGTATGATATAAAATTTCCACTCACAACCGGTAAGTGGTTTTTAATTTTAAGTTGTGCTCATCATCCCAACCGGGTATGATGTTAGTAAACCCACTCACCCGTTAATGCCGTTAATTCCACTAGATCGGTTCTTGGTATTCACGCGAGCTTGTCTTTGCTGGTGTTCCCGGTACTTCGTGTTCCTACACGATATGAACATCTTGGTTCATTATCCTTCGGCCTAATTGCCTTCATTCATTCCAAATGAATGAGAAAGTCAAACTTTCATTTATTTGCAATTAGGTCCCTTAAGTTATTTCTCTTTAACTTTAAGTCCCAAATACCGGTTTTCCCTCAAATTGAGTCCCGGAACTTCTAAAATTTATCATAGGACCTCAATTTATTCCATTTCACAAAAAGGGGTTTAATTTCCCAAATTTCCAATTTGGTCCCCCAACTTTTCCTAAATTACCATTTTGCCCTTCCTTAACAAAAATGGTAAATTTTGCCCCAAAAATTTCAAAATTTCTCAATTGGTCCTCCAACATTATTTTCATGCCCAACTGACACTCAATTTCATAAAATTTCATTTTGGTCCTTTGAATTTCGAAAATCCCCAATTTTCCCCCAATTCCAAGTTCTTAACACAGTCGAATTTGATTTCATCAAATTGACCCATCAAACATTTCCAATTGTTGAAATTGAGTTTCTACAAGTTCATACAATTCTTCATAAATGTAAATCGCAAGTTTTAATGCCGGAACGAGCTCAAATAGGGCTTCGCCAGAAAATAAACTATAGAGAGAGAAAGCTTTGATTATTCAGCGATGAAGGCACGACGGTTCAAGATTTCAATCTGGGCAGATAGCTCTCGTCCTAAGGTTCATCCTAGAATCAAGAATTGCATCAATTGATGCGGAATTGGATTAGAATTTCATCATTGAAATTCGGTCGACTCTCTCTCTAGCACTGATCGAAAATTGTAAAGGGGAGCCGAATTGGATTGCCTTTCGGTCCTAATTCGGCCGTGGAAAGGCTGAGGAAGTGTTGGGAGTGCTTGGTTTGGCCCGAGGAGGGCTTGAAATGGCCGATTTCAGCTTGGCCAAAATAGGGCAGCTTCGGTCCGCCGGAGTTGCTTCACTATTCTATCATGCCGGTGCTTCTCCAACAATTCTCGGATTGACTAGAGTTTTCTATTAGATAACTGTCTTCTCCCCAGTTTTAAAGAGCCCGACCTTTGTTCAAGTCGAAGCTCTAGTTCAGCTTCTCTGGGAAATGGAGCAGTGAAGAGAGAGAGAGAAGTGTTCAAGTGTGAGGAGAATGAATGGGGATGACCTCTTTACTGTAGAGTTCTCATGGACTCTCGTTCACCTGAACCAATTTGGTTTTTCTGTTCTAATTTGTGTTAAGTTTCTTTTTCAAGGTTTAATAAACCCTTTGGATCACTCGGAAGTTGTAAATTTCCAAATTGCTTGTTCCCAAATGATCGGATTTGTAAACCGTCTCGGTTTTCTTACTCGGTTTGACCGGTTCTTTTCCTGATTTTCCTTAACTCAAGAGTGTGGGGTTTACAGCCAAACTCCTTATTTCCTTTAAAAATATTATTTTCTCAAATACTGATTTTTAAAACCTTTCCCTAACGAGGGTGGCAGTTTCTTTCAAAATTTCTTTCCCAAAACTTATTCCAAGATTTTTTTTTCATTTCTTTTTCCAATGATTCTCAAATCCTTCCCAAGATTTTCTTAACCTTTTTCCCATTTCTGTATTAGGTGCTTTTAACAAACAACACACGCCCTTCATTAGGAAGGATACACACATTTGCGAGATGCAGTTACGTCGATTGCACCCACTTGTGGATCAGAGCGTCTTTACCATCCACCTTTATAGAAGTTCTTGACTTCTACCTAGAGTCTGAGTGAATATCTTCGACGTCCTACCATTAGACCCAAAATACTTCGTGTCCATATTAGGATGGAGACCTTATCTTGGTCTTGTGCGCATGAAGCTCAAACACAATAGCTTCAGGAAGCCCCAAACATAGTAGGTTCGTGGAGTCCAAACATAGAAACTCCGTGGAATACAAACATAGAACTCCATGACTAACTGGTATGACGAGAAACACAAACCCAATAGCTTCTCTTTCCCCTATCACCACCATGTTATCTAGTAGCCCTTACGAAGTATCACTACCCCTCTTGGGGGTCTTAATGGTCCTGATCCTCAAGTGCATGTACAAACAAAGTTTTTCTCAAAAGCCATTTAATCTTTGGTACCACTGGTCCAACAGCCCCGACTCTTAACTCGACCTACAACTGTTTGTTTTGACTAGTCCATCAACCTGTCATGTCGCATTGCTGCCAGTCTATCGAGTATGTTGGTCCTATCTTGGTGTCATAGCCAAACAATTCATTTACTTAAGTTTTCATGGCTTAGAATAATGTTTGTTTACGAGCTCCTACTCGTGCCAACTAGCCCTAACCCACTGTTTGAGATTTTCAAAATCGAGCATATTAGGCCCCAAGTTCCAAAACCGAGGCCTCCAGCCTATATGATATATTCGAGCTCCCGTTAATAAGTTCTCCCAAAAATTTTAAGCAGTGACACATAGTCAGGGTAGAGTATTTCTAACAAAATAAATTTTTTCAACTGTCTATCATACAACCGGGTATGAAGACATCTCCACTTAGAATCGACAAGCGGGTTTTTCACTTCCTCCCAAGAAGTTTCATCATACTAACCAAGATGATCTACTTACAATTGATAAGTAGTTTTTTCGCGTGAATTTCACATCACTCCTATCAGGTGTGATGATTAAAATACCACGTAGCAGTGGGTTTTCATTTCCGATGTGCTTATCATCCCATTCAGGTATGATATAAAATCCCACTCATAACCGGTAAGTAGGTTTTCATTAAATAAAAGTGCTCGTCATACTAACCGGTATGATGTATAAGATTCTCACTCATAAGTGGATTTTCAATTTAGTAAAGGTTCCCATCACCCCAACCGAGTATGAAGTGTAAATTAGCCCACTCACAACTGGTAAGTAGGTTTTCATTAAATAAAAATGCTTATCATCCCAACCGAATATAAAGTGTAAATTAGTCCACTCACTCGTTAACTGTGACGTGTTCGTACTCGGTTGGTTTTCCAAGTTAACGTGAGCTTTCTCTTGCTGGCGTTCCAATCACACTTGTCCCATCGAAGGTGCAACGATTTGAGCTTTCTATCGGAAAAGGTAGCTCTCTTTCTAAAGTACCTTCTATGATCAAGAGTTTCTACTATTGTCCTTTCAGCTTCGTTGAGGTTGTATGAGGGTTATGGGGATGTTGGGAGAGTTTAGTTTGGCTAGAGTAGGGCTGAAGTCGACCAATTTTAGCTAAGCTGAAACAGGGCAGCTTCGGTCTGTCGGAGCTGTTTCACTGTTTGATTATGTCGGCGCTTCTTCGGCGATCCTCGGATTAAATAGAGTTTGCTATTAGATAGCTGACTTCCCCCGGAGTCTAAAAAGCCTGACCTCTCATTTTAAGGTTGAGAAAAATGGCTAAGTCGAAGCTTTGGCTCGAGCTTCACCGGAGAATGGAGCAGTAGAGAGAGTAGTTTTTAGGTATGAGTATAATGAATGGAGGTGTATAATTGTTTATTAAATGGGGAAGATTTATTATTATATTATGTGTATTAATGTTGTCATTATTCTCATTAAATTGAAAATTGATGGGTACTCATTAGTATTAATTATAGTAATTGAATATAGATATTAAATTATGGGTATTAATTTCAATAATTAAATGTAGGTATTTATGGTAGGGGCATAGGATTAATACTAATTAAACCAAATTCACCTAATTATCTCATTATTTTCACCTAAAGGAATTTACTAGGTATTTATTTATTTCAGTCAAAATAACACTTTTCATTTTATTTATAACAATCAATTGAATTTTAAACTTATATTACAATTTTATAAAAATTTTAACCGAAATTTCATGTTACTAAAAAAAATAATGTGACAACTATTGAGGGGGTGCAACACGAATACTTCCCAGGAGGTTAACTTCGGAGTTTTGATGGGATTCAATGTATTAGTGTTGGTATGCTTTTAATTTTGGGTTACTAAAAATACGGTGTGACAAAGTTAGTGACCAAATTGTAAAATTAGGAAAGTATAGGGGCAAAATGATAAATTAGACAAAGTTTCTGTAAAATGAAATATTGGGAACTTAAGGAACCCATGGGTAATATTAGGAAACTTGGTATCCATGTGGCAGGTTGTTTGATCATAAATAGGAATTGATATCATGCCAAATGATAGATTAGATGTGTTGTGTCATGCTTGAATTATGATGATAGTATACACATTGGCATTTTTCATGAAACCTGATGCATCATGTGAGTACGATCATTGTAAAACCCGTCTCCACACCATAGTAAAAAAATCAGGTTAGGGAACCATAAAATTTAAAGGAAAATCGAGATAAGAACGATTTGGAATCAGTAAATGCAGGCCAAAATGGGAAATCAGAAGATCCCGAGTGGTAGATAAGTACCCAAAAACTATGGGAAGTAACCATGGGTGGAAGTGGGAGGTTAAGCTTAATTGGACTAGAAATCAAGATTGAACTAGGAATGAAATCTAGAACACGAAATGAAAACCTGAACTTGGAATGAAAACCCAAACCGGGATTGTAAATCAAATCATATCATAAATCGAGGTTAAAATAGGAATGGAAACCATAATAGGGAATTGAGATAAAATTGGATTAGGAAATGATATTTCGAACAAAAAAAATCAATTTTGACCGAGGTTTCTAGTTAAATTGAGGGAAGTCGAGAAGGGGAAAGATAATTTAATTAAATAAAATAAAATAAAGAAAGGGTGTCGGGTTGCTCGGATCTGAGTTGGGTTGACCTAACTTGCAAACCTTCCTCCCCATGCATGAAGGATTTCAGACACACCGTCAAAAGTATGGGTACAATTGATTTAGTTTTTTACCAAATTGCATATCACAAAATATAAGGATAAGCTGAAAACTCTCATACTTGTCTCCCTACAAGATTAATTGCATTTTCACCTCGTCAAAAAATCAAATTTCTCATCCCAAGTTAGAAAAATTAGTATTGGCACCCCTTCTGACACATGAGTGATTGGGATTTCAATTCACCCTTACTCAGACCACCAAATGAGGTGATTTTTATGTCAAAATATCATAAGAGAATCCTTTTGTGGTTGGGCCCCGACTTGAAAGTGGCTGAAAAATGTCACACAAGGTTATTTTGGCCGAACTTAATGTGGAATAGAAAAACTATTAGTAGTCGCCACCATTTGTGGTCAAATTCGGCTACCTCTAACCACAATTTCAATGGGCACTGGTGCCAAAAAGATGCATGCCTCCCATCTACCTCCCAATAGCAAGGGGTCGATCTCCGACAAGGGAAGAATCAGTCGCCATATGCCGATTTCAATCGATAGCTACGTTTGGCTTCGCCTAGCCACGGTGAATCGAGGCTAAAATTCTCTCGACTCCGTCGAGCATTTGGTCGACCACCACAACAGAATGACTAATCTAGACCTTGGCTACAAAACGCCTCAACTTAGGTCATCTCACTAATCATCTTTGGTGACAATTTTCGACAACTCCTCTAGTATCTCTCTTTCGACCACTTTTGGAAAATGACCAAATATGGTCGGGGTAAGACTGCTCACTCCTCCCATGATCTATTTGGAGGATAATGAAAGTAATTGGGAGATATTTGTAAAAATGAAAGTTGCTTTGGTGATTCTTAAAGTTTAAGGATTAAAATATAAAATTTGAAAAGTTTGGAGGTGATTTGAAAAAATGGGGAAACTTGTGGAAATAGTCCCCAATGGATAATATTGGGACAAATTGAGATGACTAATATGGTTTTCAGAATTTTAGGGACAAAACCGTAAGTTTCGGTAAATGAGGAGATAGTATTTTTTTTGCTCAAAAGGGTTAAAATGATCATTTACGTTCAATGAATGCTAAAATAATTTTTAGAGCTATGTATAGGAAAATGGTAATTTTATAAAATAAAGGGAAAAATAATTTTTTTTAAATAGAGGCAAAATAGTATTTTTTGCTGAAATGAGTGGTAAAATGATTATTTATGTAAAATAGAGGGTAAAATGGCTTTTTAGTTATGGGTGAAAAATAGTAATTTTGTAAAATAATTAGGTAAAAATGAGATTTTTTTATAAACAATAGATAAAATAATAATTTTGTAAAATATAAATACTCTATTATAATTTTTGGAGAATAAGTATTTAATGGTCGTTTTAATAAGTTTTGAAAAAAAAACTTTATTATTAAGATGAGATTAATTAAATAATAGTGTAAGTAGATCGGTCGAGACATAGTCGAGTGAACAGTATTTTAGGTGCAAACTTATAATTAAGAAAAATTATGGTATAGAATAAAATATACCGACTTAAATAGTGTTTAATATCCTAATAATGTTGTATATATATTATTATATAAATATATATATTGAATAATTGTATAATAGAAATACGAAAATTTCGAACACTTAGGAAAGAATAATTCACAGATAATATAATATGTGAGTGTAATTTTCGAGATGGTATCCAATTAAACTAATTAAATAAATACTTCCAATTTTATAAAATTTTAGTATAAATTTTTTTGAAATTTTTTTTGAAATAAATATAGTAAGATTTAAGGGTTTGAAAATTGGTTATAAATCCAAACATTTAAAATGAATTAAAAAAGAATCGAATTTAATATTTATGAAATAGATTAAATATCAAAGTTTGTAAAATTTGTTAAAATATGATATTTATAAAATGACAAACGTTCAATAATTATAAAATATATCAAGCCCAGTATTTATGAAATGAGGGTCAAGAATTAATATTTATAAAAATGGATAATACTTCATATTTATATAAAAAAATTAATAATATTTATAAAATAAGATAAGATTCAACTTTTATAAAATGGTTAAAGTGGAAGGGTTGGATTCTAATATTGGGATGCTAATATTGGGTTGGATTCTAGTAGAAGGATTAGGTATATAGCAAGTTATATGGTTAAATATTTATTTGGATATGTAATGATATCATTTGAATTGAAGAATAGTGATAAAAGGAAGCTTTTTTCAGGTATAAGATATAAAGATGAAGAGAGAGTAGCTATGGTAAAATATTACTTATGTAAATTGATACAAGGGTAGTATTTTTTATTCAGGTTTAATTTAATTATTGTGATTGATTGACGAATTAATAAATATATTGCTCTTGAATTGAATGATAGTATAGATAACTAAAGATAGAAAAATATTTTATAAATGAACTGGATACTAATATTATATCTATTGGAGGTGTACAAATGTGAGTGGGAGCACGTTATTCAATTAGTTGATATAAAAAATTCAATATTATATATATATATATATATATAAATGATAAGTTAATGGAGTATAAGTGTACTCGACGGATATTTCTCATTCTGGCATATTTTTCTGAATCACATTAAAAAAAGATGCTAATAACTTCCACCCACTCCATCATGGATGCAGGAACCATTTGGGGAACATTTGTACGGCAAGAACCAGTCAACGCTATTCTACATCCGGGCGGCCCATGGCCAACACTCCACTACCACACCAGGAGAGCCCAGGGAATCATCCACCGCATCCTCAACACCACGAGCATATTCCTAGACGATAACTTCGTAGCCAAGGTGTCCGATTTCGAGATGTCCAAGGATGCCCCAATCGGAGCAAGTCGAAGGGGAGTTTCGGGTACCTGGATCCCGAGTACTTTCGGAGACAGCAACCGACGGACTAGTCGGATGGTTGATTCGGGGGGTGGTCTTGCTGGAGGCCCTGTGTGCGAGGCCAGTGCGCTGCCGAGGGAGCAGGTGAACCTCGTGGTAGAAGAGTGGGCCATGGAGTGGAAGAGGAAAGGGTCGCTCGAGAAGGTCATCGACCCACGCCTCTTGGGGACCGTCAAACCCGAGTCGATGAAGAAGTTTGCCGAGGCAGCGGAGAAGTGCCTGGGCCACCACGGGGTCGACAGGCCGACGACGTTCTGCAGGTCCATGGAGTCGGAAAGCCGAGGAGGAAAGCAAGTCAGCCACCATCGCCAGCGAGGCTGGCAGTGGGCGCACACCCGGTTCCTCCCCAGGCCAGCCCTTGTAGGCAGATAGAACACCCCAAAGAGGACAGATCTTATCTTCTCCAGAGAAACTGGCTCTGCTAATGAGGCGTTTTTCTTTTCCTGAAAAGTTGACAGAGTTATTATAGAGAATTGGGAGTTGCTCATCATCCAACACAGCAAAGTAGAATTTCTGGGTTAAGATGGGCAAATAAGTATCATCAAACACAAGCATGCTTGTATAGTCGGTAGTATAAATTAAGTTAAAATATAGTGTTTATACATATATAGGAATTTACAGTCATAACATGAGCGATGGTTTTTCTCCATCAACTACAGCACTAATGAGTTTCACTCAGTTCCTGTTTATTCTGGTGTTTGTTTGTTGATGAAAATGGTCTAGCTATTACTATCTGAAGAGGACTTTATTCGATGCAAGGGTGCAGAGCAGGAGTTGCATTGCATGAAGATTGACCATCTTCTCCTTCCATCTGGTATTAAAAAAAAAAAGAAACATATTCAGATTTATTGTGAAAGAAGATGAAGATGAGCATTCCATAGGTGACAGACACACGACAAGATACAAATTCTAATATGTTTGGCAAGATTGACAAGGTGCAAAATTGGTTTAAGGCGTAACTCGATAGACTTATGAGCCTGAAGGACCTTCCTCATCAGATTATAGAAAAATAGTACTGAACAACAATTCATGAATTTGATTGAAGGCTAAAACAATAAATGAATGAATATACACAAAATGTCATTTTTATGTCCCGGTTAATCAAGAAGCTGGACTAATCTGCATTCTAAGCATCCAGTAACAATTTGCATCTTCAATGGGCATGCATATCAGAAGGCAAGAGAGACAGACGGAGAGACAGGCAAAAAGAGAGAGAGAGGGAGAGAGATCGGACCTGCTGAAGCCTACACCCCTATCTGGAACAAGAGCCCACAGGGCTAGTGGTGTGTACAATGGTCTCATCTGGCTGATTCTGATTGTTGGGTGATTCAGGAGTCAGCTGATCAACCGGTTCTAGAACAGGAACATTTTCTGAGCCATTAGATAAAGATGAGCTCGCAACATTACTGTTTTTTGTTTCAAGTCGCTCCATCATCCTAGAGACGGAAGCTATTCCAGCATTAACTTCTCTTTTAACTTCAGAGCTGAGGTCTGCCATGGCGCTATTGCGAGCAAACAATCTCTCTTTCCAACCTCTGGTGCTTTTTGTAATTGACTCTTTGCATCTAAGAGAAGGCATCAAGCATGGTGATTACCAATGTAAACAAGCCTGGAATTTTTTCAGTCTTCAAATAGATTCACCTAGCAGAAGATTCAGTGTACCTTGTCGATACTGCAGTAAATCGTGATTTTAGAGATTCGGAAAATGACTGAAAATCTGATGGCCCCGCTCTATCCTGAATGCCAGGAGAAGAGTAAATCGGCAATCTCCTATAAAAATATAAAAAAATTCAAAGTCCATAATAGACTTTAATAATGAAGATTGGATAGTGCAGTGAAAGATCATTAATTGTAATTGGAGAATGGCATACCCTTGCTGATTAGCAGCAACAGAACTTGATCCAGATGGTGAAGATGCAGCCTGTCCTATCTGGGACGAGGTTGCAGGAGAGCCGAGCTGTGAATCTTCCACAGTTAGTGGAATTGAAGATGGATTGACAATGACTTCAGTAACTGCTTCACCGGTGACACTCTGAGCAGGGGAGGAAGCAGCAGGACCACTGGGAGGTGCATCTGGATGTGCTGAGAATACCAATAGATGTGGACGACTATGACTGGATAACCGAGTTCTATGCCCCCCCTCCCTTCTAGAAATATGGCGAGCTCGCCCCATAGCAGCAGCTGCAGCCAGGTGCTGCAGGATACGCTCCTCAAGTTCAGCATCATTGGCACCCACAGGTAGCTATAACATCAACACATGGAAGCAGCTAAGAACTTGATAAGGAGGTAAAATCTTATAAATGTCCATCAAGGAAGAACTACTACACACATGTTGCAGTTCAAAATCTCCAAGAGTTGGATGATGAAAGATTGTGGCATTTCTTGATGGATTAAACCTAAAACTCCTCTCACGTTCCACAGCCTCCAATAATTCCTGGCTGGAAAGACAATATTAAAAATGAAATTATTTTGTGAAGCAAGTGAATGTCTCTTAATCGAGAGACAAAATAAAAATTGTATGGAGAGTGAGAGACAGACCTTGTTGGATCCTTCAAGCTGATTGGCTGCCAACACATTGGGCACTGTGAACTCCTTTGACACCTGTAAGACAAATATGGGGTATAACTTTCCAGATTTTCTAATACTACACTAATACATTGACAACCGTCACACATCTAGTCCATTCACAAATTCTGCTGATAAGATATCAAATAAATAACTACTATAAAAATTTTCTGAAAAATTGCTATTTTTCCCATGATTTCATTGATGGTACAACAACCAGAGAGTTTTCTTATGATTAGAATCTGCACCTTGCTGAAATTTTAACTTCTGATTGAATATATTAAATGAGTTGAGTAATAATTTAGTCTCTCAATGTATAAGATGCCAACAATTATGTCCAATTTATTTTCCAACAATTCAATCCTCCAATCCTTATTTTATCCAGCAATTCATTTCTTTCATCAATTTAACTAAAAATAACACTAGTCACTTAGACTGATGTGATTCACATAATGCAACATAAAAAAATAAAGATTGAAAAATGAGTTAATTTGTTTTTACCAAAATATATGTTCGGGATAGTGTGAAAATTGCAATTGGCATACTATCTTTTGATTGTAGGTGTTCAGCAACAAAAGCATTGACTCTTAGAGGAAAGTGAAACATACATTAGCGCCTACAATGGTTTCAAATACATTTTTAGTTTAGTCAAATTCCCCGATTAACTGAACTGTTAGACAAAGTAATGCTTGGAACGCTAAATTGTTAAAAAATAATATTGAGGGACTACACTGTTAATAAACTCGTCTTGAATTAAAATTGAAGGTAGAGTTAATGGACCTGTATCCTTTTTATTGTAAAGAAAAGAATTATTTAGTTTAAAAAATATATCTATTTCTATAGAGTTGACCTACAATTTTGTCACAAATGTTTCATCCAACCAGGAGTTTTACTGTTTTCATGCCATCAAATTTGTCCAACATTCTGTCATTTGGCCATGATGGCAAAAAAAATATTAGTGGTAAAATGTTGGTCAGGCCAAACATAAAGAGTAAAATCGAAAGTCAACTCAATTTTTATATAAAAAGACTTCTAGGCAAAATATGCATGTGAATCTTCATGGACTGATAAAAATATTTTACCACGTTTGCCAAGGCACTGCAATTTGATCATGTGTATCATTTTCAGATACACATTAGAAAAAACCCCTTCAAATCAAGATGACCCAATTATTACAGGAGATGGCGATCACACATGGAACACCAAAGCTGAAACTGAAAGAAATTACCATTCGAGAATACATTGGAGATGAAACTCGTGCTTGCACGTGGTCACCTACAGAAAGAGACAAATAGATTATAGCAGAATTATGGATTAAGATGCCAAAAGGCCCAGAATATGTACCGTTGAAGGATCACTGTCACAGAATGCCTCAAGACAAATGCTGCAAGCATCATCGCATGCATCCTGAATTCCACCTTCCACAAAGGCAGCTGCAGACGTCAAATGGGCCTCAGACTTCACAGAATCCTGGCTAACTTCCATCTTCGTGTCCTGGAAATGCCTCCAAGAATCAGGGTTGAAAGTTCTAGAGACTATGCACAGGATGTACAATCACAAAACGAAAAAGAGGACTGAACCAAGATTTGACTTTCCTTAAACATTTCCGGATCAAACCGCTCTCCCAAAAAGAACAATAAGAAAATGATGATGTTAATCAGAAGCAAACAAAGAGTTCCCATTTACAATCACAAGATCGACAAGCTAGACGCGCCATTTTCCCCGGTCAGCTGTTTAAACTACGAGTTACCTTTCACAAGACCATCAGAACTTTACCACAAAACGATTCAGAAAGCCGATTAGTCCACACAAGTTGACCTAATAACATATGAGATAATCAGACGCTCGACCGCCAAATTATCAATCACGGCGAAGAAAACGAGCTACGCAGACAATCGACAATTCATACCAACGGATTTCACCACGATGAACAGCACACACTAGAGAGCTTACGCAGAGACGGCACAGAGACGTGAGATTACCTCCATTGAGCCGGCGTTATAGGAAGGCAAAATCGATCTTCAGAAGAGCTCACGGATCTCGGGGTTGTAAACGGGCAGAACGACGCAAGGGATCGGTAACCCTAGGCCTGGAGTGATGAAAACGGAGAGGGGTTTGTGAGTAAATGACTGCTATGGCGGAGACTGAGGGAGAAAAGATCTAAAGGACGAAGCGAAGGGAAGACCCCTGGCTCCGGTCATCGGCTCACAAGGTCGCGCCACGTGGTCTCCCTTCCCCCTATTTTGACGAGTCATATTACTGAGTTAAAGCGGCCGTGTCAGGCTCTACCAAGCTTTATATACTCCTGGTGCATATAGGCCCGGTGTCAACGCGAAAGGCTCAGGATATGTCAGAAGGAGTGGGGTCCATGTAGTTTGGGCTTACGTGGCTCGGATGCTGCCATAATTCATACATCCTATCAATTTTAATTTTTTGGGAGAAATTCAAATAAAATATATTTTTTTATAAAATAATTTAATTTATATATACAGATAATATTTTAATGGAATATTATTTCTATAAGTACTGGTATTTTAATTAAATTATTAATATTTTGTATTTAAATTGAGCGATAAAAGTACACTATTTGAATAATCACAGTAAATTATTAATAAATACTGTATTTCCATTTTTTTCATTATACATTTTATAATTAAATTATATTATTAATATATTTAAAAAATAATACACCATTTTAAAATAACTGTTAAATATAAATGCTTATAAATATTTATAGAATTTTTTATCAAAATTAATTTATAATAAGAAAATAAGATAATATAAATATAACTATTAATAATATATATAATTTATTATTAAAAATAATATGAAATAAGAAAATAAGCTCATCATAATCAATAAAAAATAAGTTAATTTTATCATAAATATAACACGATATATATATAAATATATATTTTTTATAATCAAAATAAAATAAGATAATATTAAATAAATATAACTGATAAAAATATATATACATATAATTTCCCCCACAATAAAAATATACTATACAAATGATGATATAATTATTGATAAATTAACATTCATTTATATAAGGATATATAGTAGTAGGGGTGGCAATAGACGTATATAGTGTGAATTCGGATCCGGATTTAATGATGAATCAATGACCGAATCCGACCCGTCTCCCACTTGATAGATCGGGTTTAATCCATGACTGAATCCGACGTTGATGATCCGTCTCCATGGTACGGATCCAAAGCTACAAACCAGAATCCCACAGAATTCAGAATGAAGAGAGAATACTGTGTTTATGGGGTTACCATTTTATGCTTAGTTACCTTTCCCATTACCGCCTCCTACCATAAAAATGGATGGATGGGAAGAACAAAAAGGAAAACTAACCATAGTCTTCACATGATCACAATTCACCAAGATATGACAAAAAGGGGATAGACATGAATGGAACAGGGGTTGCTTGGGCATTGTCTTCACAAAAGAGACTGATCTTTAGGCAAGGGATTATGTACCTATATCCAATGCACAATGCAATGGACATGTTTGACTGCAAGGCCACGTGAATGGACCCGCTGCCAACCGTCTTGGTTTCCCCATTGCCTTCTTCATCTTCACTCTAGTTAATTTGGGCCATTTTCTGATTTCGGGCGAGGGAGATGCAGAAAAGAAAGTTGGCAGGGAGAAAGAGAGGGGTCAGAGATCCACCGATCCAGGCCTACGGTGGGTCAAAACCAGTAGCCAATCAGTTGTGTTCACGTGTCCCGCATGGAGGGGCTCCTCCAGAACCCGGCGTCGCGAAACCGGTCCCACATCTCCCTCTCCAGATCTTCATCTGCCGCGTCATTCCCACCTATCACGTCACCATTCTTCATCAGGTCCGCCACCGAGTTCTCCGCCAGGTTGCCCTCGCCTCCACTGCTGCCAACGACGACGACCCCGACCCCGGGCCTTGGACAGGGAGGCGCGACTCTCTTCTTGGACACCACATGCGGCCGCTGCTTCCTCTTCAAGACCTTGCAGCATAGTTTCGCCGGCACCTTGTACACGGCCAGGACAAGGATTTTCATGACAGTGCAAGGGATGCAGCAGCAGATACCGGCACAGTCCGCGACAGCCCGCCCCGCATTCTCCGAGAGCCGTCCCCTTCCCCTTCCCTCCGACGGCCTCGGCACCCGCGTGGCGTGCCTGTTGAACTGACACGACTGCACGACTACTGGCCGACTCATCTATCCGAGTTCAAACTCTAATACAGAACCTATAAATCACGATAAAGCCTGGACCGCAGAGAGCAACAAGATTTCCCAGAAATGGATCTTTCTAGAGCGAGGAAAAAGCTATTGATCTAAGCGCGAGTAGGCAGATCAAGGAAGAAACAGAGGGTTTCGATGGCAAATGAAATCAATCAGGAGATGAGAGAGAGGCGGTTATGGAGGGAGGAGACAGGGATGGGAATTTTGAATAGTGAATGCAGAGAAGGCCGTTTTGGTTAAAGTAATAGGCAGTAAGGAAAGCACAGTGAGGAAGGGGGAAGGCGACATGGTATGAATGTATCCCACGTGACGCCCACTTAGTACTAATATCATTTACCATAATTTATTCTTATTTTTAATTGTATATTTTTTTCCATGCAAGGAGGTGTATATATATATATATTTAAATATGATTTTTGAGAAATAACATAAAATAGAGAATATATCATTTGTAATTATTTCCCAACATTAATATGAATATAAATATATTTTTTCATCAAAATACAATGCTTTTAAAATTGATGATAAATTATAAATATTAAGTTAATGTATTTCTAATATTTATATCATTATAAAATATTAACATTAATCAACCAATGATGTTGGGAATTGGATTGGATTAGAGGGCAGTCAAATGAGCTGTGGTGGTATGGTCTAAATGAAATTAATGATGAATAAATGATGACAACTTTTTTCAAATATTATTTTTATTAAAAATTATAATTTATATATATGATAATTTAATAATGTATTTTTTTTATAATTTTTTAAGTATAGAATGCATTACTTTATATTTATTATACATGATTTTTTATGTCATGCATTTAATTTTCAATTAAATATATAATATTGTATTAAAATTAAAAAATATATATTTAAAAAAAGACTAAATAGTTCCACACCGATCATATGACGCTGACCACAAAAAGGCTGGCAAAAGAAAGTGAAAGTTGATGGCCGGAAAACGGATCTTATCTGAATAAAAAGGATTGTTGTTGCATTCTGAAAGCAATTAATTAGAAAAAATTGGCCGGATATAGAACCTAGAACCTGTCATAGTGTGGGATCTTTCATCGGCTTCTTGAATCAGATTTTGCCCGCCGACGACTTCACGGTGGATTCAGTTGCCTTTGGTAATGGTAGCCTCGGGAAGAAGATCAAGGTCAAGCCCTCTCATTTCTCTGCTGGATTTGATATGTTGGATATCTATTGAGAAGGAAAAATAGACGGACACTATGAGAGTTTGAGAGAGAGATCCAGCAACCTTTTTCTATAACCAGTCTCAATCTCTGATCTTAACGTTTTCAGAAACGTGATTTTGGTTTGATCTGAATTGCATTGGTTAACTGTCATTTCACCTATTAGACCAAAATATTATCTTGTACAACAATTACATCACCTCCCTAAAAAAATATCATAAATTACTAGTGCCATACATATTATTTGCCTCTTATTATTTAAACTATTCTTTTTACATTGTATGAGAGCTTTATTAGTCTTACTCTTTCGTTCATCTCTTAGTGTCTGATCTACTTAATTTTGTGCATCTCTTTTTTATAAGAGCATAGTTACAAATTTTCAATTGTGTTAACATGTAAGCAATAAGGCAACAATAAACTAATTATTCCCCTTCTTCATTTAGAAAATAAATATTAATGATTAAATCAAGCTACTAAACCCAGAATTCGAATGATGGGATATTTATGATAAGTTTTGTCTTACTATTATACTAATCTATTTGACAAAAGAGGTAAATCTTCAAGTAATCGGAGCCGCCACAACAGCCAAAACTTGATAACAACACGATATCCTATTTAGCTAACAATTTCAAGCACAACATGATATCTTAGACCTAGTAAGGGAGTGATTTAAAAAAAGTTGATCTTCCTATGTCTACTTACTTATTATATATGAGTGTCCTGACCACTATCTTTGCTCAAATCGCATATCCTAAAACTGATAGAGAAATAAAAACAAGATTATCAGCCACTATCAACACCATAACAGTAGATTCTGTTAAATTTTTTCTTCTTGCTCATGAAGCACGTCGAACGTTCTTGTATAGCTCACCAACACCTGGAACACCACTATCTCGTCTTATAGAAGGAGTACAAAGTTCAAGTCATCTTGTTGCAGCACTTTCTCGCCATCAGAAGGGACTCCTTTCTTCTCCACTGCTTGGACGCACTGTTGGGACGATCAGTCGCAATTTAGCCTTGCCAGATTTTTTTCTCAAATCTTTTGATCATCGAGTACGCACATCTGGTGGTAACTATGACAAACACTCTGAACCGCATCGTTTTGGTCACTCCAACAATTCACTATCTTCTCAAAGGCGTTCTGGAGGTTTCTCTTCAAGCCTCTTAATGGAAAACCATGGTCCATCCTTTCGGCCTCACCCAAATAGCCCTCGATATGGGCTTACTAGAACAAGAGGCTTACGACCCCATTCACAACTACCCTTCATGATATCCGAATTTTGACTCAATCTTTCTATAGGCCATACTTGTCAATTATGCAGTTATAATGATCATATTGCACCCACATATCCAAAATTGAGCACCTTTCAAAATCCACAAGCTTACACTATATCTGGGAGTGACAATTATCAACAACTGAATTGATATATTGATTATGGTACTACTAATCATATCAATAATGATTTATCTCAGTTGTCTATTCAGGATAATTAATTATTCCCTGAGCACTTAATAATTAGAGATGAAATAGGACCTTTAAACACATCAGGTGCTACTCCAAGGGAAACGTAGAGGAGGACTCTACTACTTGCATCTAGGGCGTCCTCCTACTATACCCTTTGCATATCTTACTACCTCTAATATTAGCTCAGTGTGGTACAAACGTCTTGGACACCCCGCCTTTCCAGTTATGCATCGTGTTTTATCGAATCACCTATTAATGAAACATGTCTCTCATTTACCTTTGTGTGAAGTTTGTTCTTGTGATAAAATTATTCATTAATCTTTTCCTCATACTATTCATCAGAGCAATACACTCCTACAACTTATCCATACCGATATATGGGGTCATGCTCTCCTCCTCATCCTATGGATAACACCACCTCCCCTCCCCCTTTCCCCTCTTCCCCTATTACTCTCCAACTAGCTTAGGACTTAGATATGACTTCATCCTCCATGGATACTGCTGACTTGTCTTTAGATGATTTTGTCTCTCATGCAGTGCCACTGCCAACACCCCTTGATCCACCTCGTCGCATGGTCACCCGCTCTTAGGATGAGTCTCTTCCTTTGCAACACTTCCTTTTTAGTCCATTGGTGTTTTTTGCTCTTGAGGAACCTCAAACTTTCCTCCAAGCTAATCGTCATTCTTGTTGGCAAGAAACCATGCATGCTAAAATTACCACTCTTCGACACAACTCTACCTGGGATTTGGTCCCTCCTCCATTGAATCGTCATATTGTAGGGTGCAAATGGATCTATAAGATCAAGCAACATCCGGATAGTTCTATTGCTCGCTATAAGGTTGTCAATATACGTATTATTCTCTCCATTGCACTTTCCTCTGGCTGGGTTACTTGTCAACTCGATGTGAACAATGATTTCCTTCATGGGCATCTTACTGATGAAATTTATATGGCCCAGCCTCAAGACTTTGTTGACCCTACGACTCCTCATCATGTTTGTTGCTTTCTTCGACCACTTTATGGCCTCAAACAAGCTCCATATGCTTAGTTCCTCCATCTCAACTCATTTCTCCTTCAAATGGGCTTCCGAGGTTCTATTGCTAATTATTCCCTATTTATTTATCATACCTCAACATTTATTATGTTTTTGTTGGTTTATGTTGGTGATATTATTGTTATTGGCTCGTCCCATGCTCCTATTGAGCGAGTTATTTATTCTCTCCAAATTGAAGTAATCTCTCATCCTGACTGGCTCTATTTTACTCAACAAAAATATATCCATGACCTCCTCTCCATGGCTTCTATAACTACCTATCGACACATCTCCACTCCCGTCATAATCGACCCTCGCTTATCTCTCACTCAGGGTGATCTACTCCTAGATCCATGTCACTATCGTCAAATTGTGGATTCTCTTCAATATCTCACTCGCCTGACATTACTTACAATGTCCATCAAGTATGTTAGTTCATGCATCAACCTACATCAGTTCACACCTCTCACCTTGATCTTTTTCTTTGGTGGCGTGATTCTCCTATTACTCTATCTTGTTTCTCGATGCTGACTGGGCTGGTAACCCTAATGATCGCCTCTTTGTAAGTGGTTCTACTATCTTTATTGGTTGCAACCTTATCTCTTGGAGTTCTAAGAAGCAGCGAACTATCGCTCGCTACAGTACTGAGGCTAAATATAAAAGTCTTACCAATATGATAACCGAACTTATATGGATTTAATCCTTACTTAGAAAGCTTGGGCTCTCGCTCCCTTGACCTCCCACATTGTGGTATGGCAACCTTTCAGCCATATATCTTATTGTGAATCTCGTTTTTCATGCTAGGACCAAAAATAATGAAATTGATAATCATTTCATTTGTGAGCGTGTTAGTCAACAACTTCTTTAGATTCATTTCATTGGCATTGATGACCAACTTGCTGATTTGTTCACTAAGGGACTGTCATTTTCCCAATTTTCTCTACTACGGTCCAAACTCAATATTCGTGAACTTCCCTTGAGCTTGTAGGGGAGTATTAAACTAAAATGTCATATTACATCACATGTTGTAGATTTAGACACTAGTGCATCAATGACATCACCTCACATTAAATGACTAGTGCATGCAATTGATGTCATCACACCTACAAGTTGGGCATATTTATTTTGTCATTTAGTATAATAAAAGTGTATATATAAATATTGTTATTGAATAAATCAGTGTAAAAAAATTTCATATATTACTAGTGCAATACATCTTCTCTTCCTTTTCTTCTTACACCACCAAATACTTATAATTATTCTCACTTTTACTTGTCGAGAGAAACTCAAGTAGTAAGAGAGAGATGAAAAGAGAATGACATGATGACTGAAAAGCACCATCCATGCTCAGTGGCCTTCAGATTCAAACTATGTATTTCGAGTGTGGTCTATGCGACTAATGAAAATATCTTCATCTTAGTCATGTCTTGAAGTCCATCCAATTTTTGGTCTAATGTGACCATCAAACTCCAATAATAAAATAGTAGAAAGTATATAATGCAGAGAAATGAACCATGATCAAGTAAATTAGTTCTCTTGATTGATTTCATATATTAGCATTCTATTCAGAATATGCATTAATCCATAGCTTCATAGTAGAGGTAGCCGACAAACTTGAGTGATTCTTCCCTTAGATGAACGTTTCATTCTAGTTGAAACCACCAATAAATAGTCTATCTTTTATGCATTCCATATTATAAAATCGATCATTTTATTACAAAATCTTCAAAACATTGATACACAACCTTTATAAAAGTATAACACTTCGGTTTAAATCAACAGTTCATTCCACATTTTGATGGTTTAGATGAGTGAGGATGTCCTTAAGTAATTCTTTGTGTATTCCTCAACGAATTATTGGCATATAATAGAAATGATGATTGGCATGAGAAGATGGGTGAATCCCTTTGGGCATATTGTCAACTCAAGCCATTTGGTATACGGTGTACACACTGTTCTTTCACTATAATAACAAATTTCATCTCTTAGAATCACTATACGAGCTAATAGAACACAACTCTACTACTAAGCAAGTTGGAAGTAATTATTGAAAATAGATTTGAATCACAACAACACCTCAAATGTTATTAAGCTTGAATGTCGAAATCATTTAATAAACACCTACGTTTGCGTTCATTTCAAGTAGGAGAGTTTGTACTCTCGCCACACTGGAACAAGTTATTACCGAATTGAGATGATTCATATGTTATTAAGGAAGTTTACACAAATGGAGCATACAAGCTAATTGACCAAAGTGGGTTATAAATAGGTATGATAAATGAAAAATTCCTAAAGCAATATTGTGCATAAAAATACAATAATATAAAGTGAACTACCTTATAACTTGATCCTATAGAAGGGTATCTTGTCAGTTTTAGTCATGCTAAGTGAGGTTCAATTACATAATAAAATCTTTATTTTTCTTAGTATGTAAACAGTATTTCACCATGTTGGTGAAAGTTCAAAAAAAATTGAAGTATTATACAAGGACTAGTATATACTAAATAGAGTAAATGACTAAGACTAGACACATAATATAATTACAACTCGAACTTTTCTAATTCCTCCTTCTGAGCCTATCTTGTTCAACCTATCAAGTCAAGAGAGTTAGACTACTCATCTGTAAAAAACGACATGTTCTTGGTAGCTTTCAAAATAGCAGAACGTTTTACCTCCAAATCGGTAGTAGCCTCCTATATTTGCACGAATGTATCTTCAAGCTCTTTTACAAGTTTTTGTACCTCAGTCTGATAATGAGCACGACTGGAGATTATATCGTCTCTAAAAGCAAGGAGCATCTCCAAGGGTCGCGATCCCTCATCTTCTTTGTGTTTATGATGTAGAGCTTCCGCATCTGACAAACTAACCCGCTTGGCATGCTCAACTAGTGAAAGCTTGTTCAAGGAGCGGAACCACAATAGCTAGTTGGCTCATGGAATCAACATATTCTGTCATGAGCTTACGAAGTGTGGTCATGTCTAGTGTAGTTAACCTCTTGATGTGGTCAAGCATCTTCATGATTTCGTGGCAATATACGAAAACTTCTTCAAGAGAGGCACACGTTAGTTTCCTTTGAAGATTATGCTATAGAGTAGATACAAGGGTTCAACAAGTGGTAGCTATGACATCATCTGCTGATAATGTGGCAAAGCAACAAACAATTTGTGACACGACAAGTGTAGCACATGCAAATGCTCGATCTCTAAAAGTCGACATCTCATTATCACTAGCTAACAGATACACAACAAGAGTATTACCCAAGATTAGGGAACATAATGGGAAGGGAAGTTACTGTTATTATTAATGCCCTCTCGTTCCCTCTTAGTATGATGGATCAACCTAAAGTGGACAATCCTAGGTCATTATCAAGAAATGTACCGTTGTAGACAATCCTAGGTTATTATCAAGGAATGTACCGTTGTATGTAAAATAAATAAAATGAAGAGAAGATTATCAGTTTCTACAACAATAGAAGGGTGGCTCATAAATAAATGTATGGACACTCATCATATTCGAAGGAATGGGAGGAACACCTCATTTGAGTTCTCCTCTCAATTGCAGATTCTATAGACTCTGACACTTGACATACGGGTTGTCATCATTAATGTTTGAAATAATTATTTCTCGATCTGAAAAAAATGAGAAAGGCAAATAAAATAAAATATCAAGATATGAGATTTTAGAGACATATAAGGAGGTATAGTTATCAGTTGAATCATAAATAACACGCAATCTATTAATGCACTTCCAATCTAGCTTGCCAGTAGTAAAAGGGAGCATGGTATTAATTGTATCATTTAACCTCTAAAAAAACTCAAAGGTTATAACGTTACCTCTAAGACCTATATTAACCAGTAATGTATTCTCTATAGCTTGGGAATAAAGATTTTTGAAGATATTTCAAGCATAACTAACTCCTTTCAAAGGCGAACACTATCCTTAAAAAAATGCATGTCCAATATCATTCTTCAGAATGAGTGATATGTCTGGACAAAGTCCAAACTAGAAAAATAATAAGGATTGTATAGCTCTCCAATATAATTGTTACCACGTTTAAGAGTCAAGTAGCAACAACGAATCTCTATGAATAAGTAATAATAACGAGAATTCATATCCTTGTTAATAAGCGATATTGGTCGTGGTTGAGTATATGGAACTCAATGCAAACCAATCCCCTTTATAGATAAGTTCATGTACTTCATGTTCATCGTAGCATTTTGCTTCACCCTCTCTAGAAAACTGACACTTGTATGGACATGTCTTATGAAACGTAGTAGGCTATTTATTAAAGGGCACCAAATCACGAAGACTTAGGAAAATTTCATCATATATGTCATCGACAATAAGAAAACCCCGATCTTCCTCATATAATGACATAAGACATTGGATAGTGTCGATTACGTTAAATTTTAGACACCACGCCTCACAAAACGCACAAAGAAGCTCTATGTTTCGATCGTATGTGTACAAGGATCCAAACAATGCATCATGAAGGTTGATCCTCTCAATTTACGTGTTGCAGCGGGTCAACACATCCTCGAGTCATTCCCAATAATGAGCTATGTTGGTGAACTCGCTACCTAGTTTAAAGTAAGTACACCATAAGGCATATTCGAACAATACTAGGGTAAGATTTGTCCACATGCAAGGACAACTAAAGTAAACAACGATAAGAATGACCATTAGAGTGGCGCATAACTAAGAATATTCGTTCGGGTGGATGATTACTCAACATTAAAGACAAATGCTCTAACTAAGAATGTTCATTCTGGTGGATGAGTACTCAATATCAAAGACGAATGCTCAAACCAACCATATTGGCTAGAGGCTCCATAAGAATAAGTAGGGTCTTCTCCACCTTATCATCACAATTCTTCAAAATAATAAGATACTTTTGGATAAAATTCTTAGATAAAATACGTAAATCGCACCATATTTTTCCCCTAAAAAAAGAATAAATTTATAATGATATATAGGAAGCTATCAGAAACAATAAACGATGAATGGCTAGATATCACAGACCATTAGAATTTTACAAGACATTAGTCAATATTAATAGTTAGTATGAAAAAGATTAATACCATATCAAATTACTACGAGATAGAGTGGAGATGGGATGACTTATTATGTGCGAATTTCTTTAGTATGAAAAAGATTAATACCATATCATATTAAAATAAGATAAATTGAGATATTTATTACAAAACTTATAAAAATTTGTAACAAAATTGTTAAGATATATTAAAATATTAATAAAATTAAGTAAAAAAACTCAAGATTAATAATAGTGATAAAATAAAAAAATATATAATACAATTAAATGAGATTAAAAAAATAAATAATAATAACTTATCAAATTATTATATAAATAAACTATGAAATTCATAAAATTAATAATGATTTTAAATAATCGAGAATTTCTCATTTTTAAATCAATTTTATTCGTTTATATATATATAGAGTGACATTTGTTATACTCGAAAATTTTGGAGTAAATATATAATTAATTGATTAAATAATAATTATAAAATATAATGCTAATATCGTACTGATAAAATTATAAAATATTATTATAATAAAAATATAATAGTATATAAATATATTATTAAAATATCTTAATATATATATATTATTTTCTAAAAAATTTATTTAAAAACAATTATTATCTCAAATAATATATATATATATTATATAAATATCTTAAAATATATATAATATTTTTCAAAAAAATTATTTAAAATTAATTATTATCTTAAATAATAAAAATATATTATCTAAATGTCTTGGGATATATATTAATAATTAAATTTACAAACAAATGTTACAAGTACAACTTAAAATTTATAAAGAATTTTTTTAATATAATAATCAATATGTTATCAAACAAAATAAAATAGATAAAAAAAATTAAATCTCATATTAACTATTTTATTAATAAACTGGTGAGAGTAGTTTATAAATTAAATTAAATGATATTAATTATGATGCATGGATGCATGTATTCCAAACAATTGTATTTTCTTTATAAATATTGATATTTGTTTTTTTAATATCATTAATGCACACTTTTTATTTGCATTTGAATTTGTTATCTCACATAAATATTTTATTAATCAATTTACAAATAAACATTAACTTGTATTTGAATTTACAAATGATTTTTTAAATATAATAACCAATATATTATCAAATAAAATAAAATAGACAAAAAAAATTAAATCCTACGTTAATTATTTTGTTAATAAACTCGAGTTGGAGTAGTTTATAAATTAAATTAAATGATTTTAATTATAATTTAAACCCTAATTAATATTAAGTTTTTAGAATGGGATGTAAAATGAGTCTCCTTTTCTTTCCATTATGACACGACTGATGGAATGTAAAATGAGAATCCTCTTCCTTCTTCCCCTTTTGTACGGATCGTTAATGGTGGAAATTGAGAAATACCCATTCCAAGAGCACCAGGAGTTCAATATATTACTTAAAGAGTGGAGGGTATGGGACAGTACAACTACTAGTTTTCTATAATTCCGAATGTGGAATAATGCATTCTTGTAATGTTAATAGCTCGAGTTAATAAGAATTTTAATGGATCCGATTATAAGTAGATCTTGCCTTACATACATTTGATCGAATTTATACCCAATCCAATCTTGTATTCAGGCTTCTGAATCTAAATCTACCGTTTGGATCCATTTGGACCCGAATCGTTCCATCCACATGGATCCGAGTTGGGTCTATTTTTGGAATGATCAAATCGGTTCATCCAAATGGGCCCGAGTCAAGATCCTTACAATAATAAGCCAAGTCGGATCCATATGGATGGACCAACTCGGATCCTTCAAACAAGAACCCTAGTAAAAAGGATGCCGAGTCCATATCCTTCAAATAATAACCCGAGTACGGGTCCTTCCAAGAAGAACCCAAGTCGAGGTCCTTTTGGAAGGACCTCGACTCGGGTCGACAACTCTCCATGCGGAAACGCCTTAGGAGAACTTGCAGGCCTTTCATGGGGACCTATTTTACATCACTAGGAAGAGAAAGATATCCCTTGATAATTTATTACTTATTCAGAAACTATTAGTCAAATGACTTGTGCAATCCATAAACACCATATTCTACTCGGCACTTTGAGAATCATCCGGACCATTTCTTATTCTCAAATAGGATCCAGTATGTGGGACCTCATTCAGTGTTAGCTGCATCGATGATCTGAAGTGGTTATCTTTACTGTGCATGAATTGCAACAAATAAGCAATCCTACGAGGCACATGCAAGTTCGAAGGGCGGAGCAATATTTTGGTCACGTGACTGCATAGAGATTCCAGTGAATGGGAATGTCAATAGCGTGAAATTGGTTACAGCGAACTCGGGCCCGAGTGGATCCTTTGTCTCGGCTCCACTTGGTCGAATCCAAACTCATTTTAGATCTGCTAGACCTGAAACCCATCGGTACCCGAAACTCGAGTCCAAGTTTTTGAACCCGAACTTGTAGCTTGGATATATTTGGATCCGAGTTGATCCTTTTGTAAGGATACGATTCGGATCAATCTGGATGAACCAACTCGGTCATTCCAAAAAGGACCCGAGATCCTCCTTCTCGTGGTTGTCGAGATGACATTGGCCAATCTCACCGTCCGTTACTTCAAATAGTAAAGGAGTCCATATTCTGGTCAGCTGAATGCATAGAGAACCCGATAATTGGGGATGTTAATAGTTTGAACTAAGTGAATTTTGATGTATCTACGACTGACTTGAACTTGGGTTCAACGGATCCGCATGGTCGGATCCAGACCTGATCCAATATCGGGTCTGTTGGACTCGAAACCCGTCGATATCCAAGATTCGAATTCAAGCTTTTGGACCCGAACTCATAGCTTGGATACATTTGAATCCGAGTCGATCCTTTTATAAGGCCCCGAGTTGGATCAATCTGAATGGACTATCTCGATCCTTCCAAAAAGGACCTGAGTCGAGTCCATCTCGAAAGATGGAGTCGATCCTTTTCGTAAGGATTCGAGTTGAACCTTTTCGAAAAGACCGACTCTGGTTCTTGTTTTAATGATCCGAGTCGGTCATGTAAATAGAGAATTCCAAGTGTTACATAATAAATCCTTTCTGTATTTTCAAGAACTGCCCAAATAAACTCTGATCAGGTTCTACTACTTCTTTTAGAAAGATGTCTAGCTAACGTAAAAAGATGCTGGAAACATAAAACCAAACAAGAATGATGTAAGGAGCTTTCCTGTTTATCCGACGAATCTTCCTCCTACTCGCCGTCCATATTCATAGCCAGCAGCAGCGAATTCCCCGGTGCGCCAAGCAATGACTCTTCCATCCGTCCGATTCTGGGACGACCCATCGAGGACAGCAAGGCCACGTACACGATAGGAAAGAGATGGCGAAGGTTGCTTTTGGGAATGTCAATAGCTCAGATGGCTACCGGTTTTGATGAACCCGAGCTCGGGTCCACTTAATGTCTATATCCGACCTGATCTTAAGTCTACTGAGCTCGAGATCCACCATGACCCAAGGCTCGGATCCATTTGGATCCGAGCCAATCCATCCAGATGGGCCCGAATCAGATTCTTTTTGGAGGGACCAAGTCAGTCCATCCAGATGGATCCGAGTCAAGATCCTTCCAAAAAGAACCCAAGTCAGCATACTTCCAAAAAGGATCCGAGTCGTCCATGGAGGACATCAAGGCCACATACACGATAGGGAGGAACGGGGGAAGATTGCTCTTTAAAATGTCAATAGTTCGGGTTGGTGCAGTTTTAACGGAAACGCATTTGACCTAATATTGAGTCTACTAGACATTAGACCCGTTAGGACCCAAGGCCCATATCTACTTGGACCCGAGTCGATCCATCCCGATGGACCTGAATTGGCTCCATTTTAGAAGGACTGAGTCGATCTATCAAGATGGACCCGAGTCGGGGTCCTTCCAAAAAGAACCCAAGTTGGGGTAAGGACCTGAGTTGGGTCCTTTCTGAAAGGATCGAATCCGTTCATCCAAATGGACTCGACTCGGGTTCTTCAAACATGAACCCAAGTAGAAAGGACCCCGACTTGGGTCGACAATTCACCTTATGCCTTAGGGGAACTTGCAGGCCTTTCATGGGGACCCCATTTTACATTCCTAGGAAGACAAAGATATCCATTGGTAATTTATTACTTACGTAGAAATATCATCAAATGACTTGTGCAATCGATAAACACCATATTCTACTAGGCACTGAGAATCATCGGAAGCGTTTCTTACTCTCAAATAGGATCCAGTTTCTCGGACCTCTTTTAGCGTTAACTGAAATGGTTCTCTTTGTTGTGAAGAAATTGCAACAAATAAGTAATACTACATCAAGATCACATCATGCATACTCCCTCCAAGACAAAAGGAACCTATTCCTTCTCCTAGGAGCCCAATCCCACAACAACCATAAAGAAATCCCACTAAGAAGAAAGTTTGGAACAACTATTGGGATGCGTATGTTACCTTCATAAAAGTCCACCAAGTACCCCCACCTACTCAATCCAGCTTCAATCCCTCTCAATGGATGAAGTGGACATATAAGTGTGAGGTTGAGGTATTGAGGTGGTACAGATTGGAAGCCATACATAAAGTTTATCCCGAAAGGGAATACAGATGAATTCCAACTAGTTCCTCAAAGCCATCCGATCAGAAATCTCACAACCGTTCTAAACCTAACTCTCGACCTATGACTCCAAAGGACTAGGGGGTAGAAAATCTCTGTAATAAGCCAAGAATGGTAAGAAACTATTTCGTGAATGAATAAAAGTATAATTTCTCCACTAAAGTTTTGTTTCTTGATAAATACAACTAACATAAATAGGGGTATATCGATAAAGTTCGAAGTAACACGAAAAGAAAAAATTTGAGTTAACCCAATCTCTAAGGTAGCCAAGTAAGTTTTCCACCCGGAGAAGGGAAAAAGACTTGGCAAGGAATCCTAAAAGAGTTGACTAAAGTTCACCAAGGAGGACAAATCTTAACTAATGGAAAGAAGGAAAAGTCTAGAGTAAGGAAAGTCAACGCCAAAGAGCATGGGACGAGTGAAAGTCTAAGGAGTCAAGGAAAAATTCTATGGATAAAAGTAAGGAAACAAGAAGGATTAGACTATCCCAAGGAAAACCAAAAGAATGGAAACTAACCAGGGAGAAAGTAAGAAAGATATGAAAAGCACTGATGATGTTAAGATAATTAAGACATGACAAGCAAAAGGGAGAAAGGAAAGAAGTACGATAGAAAGAAACCCCAGGAATAATCCTTAGGAACTCGATAGTAATAAGGGAGTTTGTTGGAGGTAAGTAGGTGGAACAAAAAGGAATAGAAGATAGGGAAGAAATCTAGAGTGAATCACCATATAAAGGTCGGGAAGTATAAGAAAAGAATGAAGGAAGAACTTTCAAGGAGCAGTAGGGAGAATGAACGTGAAAATCTCAGGATAAAAGTCCCTAGAAAAAGAATGGAGATAAGAAGTGGAATCGTGGAAATGAGGATGTTCCAAGCTAAGGTAATCAACAGATAAAATATTATAAACTAGAGCAGAAACTAGGATCTCATTAAAGGACATAGGTGACTAAGTAAATATCTGGAGGGCCAAATGTGATCTACTTGCAAGAGAGTAGAGAAACCAAATAGAGATTTTAGACAGACCTAGTTGAAGAAAATAACTTATAACCACCAGATCATCTAGGAGAATAAATGACGTCCTAAGATGGATCGAAAAGTAGTGAGTACTACACCCTAAAAAAGGAATGAGATGGGTATTAAGGACAATACGACTTAAGAGACAATGGTCTCAAAATCATATGACAAGGAGAATGATAAGAACGAGGTAATTAATGAACTGACCCATGAGAGAATTATAAATTTGAACTCCAGTAAAGAGGTAGAGATCGAAAGGTTAAACATTTGAGAATTTAAGATGAAGACAAAATCTTTAAAGAGATCAACGACCAAGACCGAGTTAACAATCAAACTCAAGACAGGAGAAGATTAGGTATGCCTCTCACAGGATAATCGTGAAATCTTAAAATAAGGCTAATGTGAATCTTATATAAAAGAAACAGATGGATATAGGGAAGAAAAGAGAATGAAGATGAAGGACATATAAGTTCTCAAGGGTAGTGTAAGCAGAAAAAGATGGCATCATGGAATACCTTCTAAGTTAAAAATAGCAAGATAGGAAGAGAACCCGAGAGAAAAGAACATAAATTGTCAATGAAGGAAACCTTGGAAGGAAAAAAGTGACCAAATTAAAAGGAAATGGGATCAACAGAAATGAAGACTAGATAAATTCGTCCAAGATATGTTGGTCGAAATGGAAAGATCAAGTACAAAGGAAAGGTACTCGGGAGGACCTGAGGAGCAAGTTAAGTCCAAGTAATGTGTAAGTAGGAAAACACATCAAAGGAGGTCGTGCAAGTAAGGAGGGGGTGGATTGCCCATAAAAAGAGGAAATGGAGGAAAACACATCTAAGAACCCTTGGAAAAGTTAACCCCTCAATTAGGAAGGGATTTAAGTAAATGATTACTGATATCCGAACTGATGGTGATCAACGCTCAAATTGATAGAGCCTAAAGAGAGAACGACTAGACATAGTGTGAAGTAACCGAAACAAAATCGATTAGTGAAAATGTCTCGGGTAAAGAATGAGGAAAGAGATTGAATTTCAGTTATAGAAGGATTCAAAAGGACGAATACCCTATTATAGAAAGGGGTATGAAGAAATGAAGGAATGAAAACTTCAAAGAAATGATGAGGGGGGTTGAACGTGTAGTTCCCAAGGTGAACGTCTCTGATATAAGGGACAAGGTAGAGAGAAAAACCGAAATAAGGGAACAATCACAAGTAAGCAATCGATACTTAAAACCAAAGGAGATTAACTATTATAAGAATTTTGAAGTGATCACGAAAGAATAAGAGTTGACTAAAAGAAGAGAAAGTCCTTGAGAAAAGGACGCCACTGAAACTAAGTAAGGACATAGGAATGGTCAAAATAGGATAAAAGGAGTTAACACTGAAATCTATGAAGTGAGTAGATGGTGCTTGAGAGGACCCCAGACTAAGGGTTTTAATGACAAAGGAAGTAGCTACACACATGAATGAGCGGGTATCTTGGAACTACCAATCCTGAAATCCTGAGTAAAGAACCTTAAGAGGAAGAATTATGCTTTAAGGAAATAGGGATGTGAATTTAAGTATATAGCCTTAAACCCTCGAGTAAGGTATGCTTAGCTTAAGTAAGCTCCATGGAATGGATAATGAGAAGGAAAAGAAATTTATAAGTGTGTTATACTGGGACTAAATGGAAATAACTGAGAAGGTTGTATGTCAATAAACAACAAGTTGATGTCAAGGGAAGTTCATTCCAATATGAAGGATGTTGAATAAGTTTTGGGGATAAAACTTCTAAAAGGAGGGGAGATTTGTAAACCCTACCCTCGGAGTTAAGGAAAACTAGGAAAGAACCGGTTAACCCGAGTGAGAAAATCGAACCGGTTCATAAACCCCGACCACTAGAGAACGGGCAAATTGAGAAATTTACAACTCCCGAGTGACCCAAAGAGTCATCAAAACCTTGGAAAGGGACTTTAGTACAATTTGGGAAATTAAATCCAGACCGGTTCAAGTGAACCGGATACGAACTAGATTGAACCATCACTGAACCTGATGCTAAATTCATTTTTCTAGGTGGCTTAGAAAATTCAAATTGGAGAATTGAGGCCACCATTGGATAGATAATGAATTTAGATGAATTTATAAATTTTTAATTTTGAAAAACTCGGTCGAATTAGGCCCAAACCGATTGGTTTAAGCGTGGAACCTGGTTCGGACCGGTCCGGTCTGGTTTATAACAGTGTCATCTTCTTCCTTCATATGACAACACTGTTCACTCATCGGAAAATTGAATAGCGCCGGCGGAAAGGAAATATTTTCGTTTAGGACGTTTCAGGCCATCATTGATTGTCATTAAGGTGCCAAACGGATGACAGGTGTAAACCCCGGCCTTTGGAGTTAAGGAAAATTGGAAAAAGAACCAGCCAAACCATGTGAGAAACATTGAACCGGTCAAACCATGTGAGAAACATCGAACCAGTTCAAAAACACGATCATCAGAGAACGAGTAAATTGGGAAAATTTACAACTCCCGAGTGACCAAAAGGGTTCATAAAACCTTGGAAAAGGACCTTAGGACAAGTTGGGAAAGAAAACCAGACCGGTTCAGGAGAATCGGAACCGAGCCGAATTGAACTGGTTTATGAACTGAGTCAGTTCATGAATTAGAACCGATAGAGAAAGAAAAAATTGAGAAATTTATGGATCTCAAGTGAACTAAAGAGTCACAAAAGTCAAGAAAAAGAAATTTGAGATGAAAACCAAACCGGTTCAGGTGAACCGAATTCGAACCGGTTTGGACCGGTTTGAACCACTATTGAACCGGATGCTAAATTTATTTTTCTAGGTGGCTTAGAAAATTTAAAATGGAGAATTGAGGCCACCATTTGATAGATAATGAATTTATAAATTTTTAATTTTGAAAAACTAAATCGAATTTGGTTTGAATCGGCCGGTTTAAGCTTTGAACCCGGTTCGGACCGGTCTGGTCCGGTTTGGAATAGTGTCATCTTCTTCCTTCAGATGATAACACTGTTCACTCACTTGAAAATTGAGCAGCACCGACGAAGATGAAAAGTCTCTAGTTAGGGAGTTTCAGGAAATGAATGACCGCCATTAAGGCGCCAATCAAATGACCAAGAAGTCCCCGAGCTTCCTGTATAAAGTACCCATCCTCATTCATCCTCCTCACACCTGAAAACTCCACTCTCTCTCTATTGCTCCATTTTTCGGTGAAGCTTGAACCAGAGCTTTGACTTGGGCATTTTTCTAAGCCAAAGAAGGCGTGGTCGGGTTCTTTAAATTTAGCGTGAAGTCAACTACACGCTTGTAGTCTCAATTTGCTCCAAGTGTCGCCGGAGAAATGCCAGCGTGATAGAACAGTGAAATAGCTCCAGCGGACCGAAGTTGTCCTATTTGGGCCAAGCTGAAATTGGCCGATTCGAGCCCTTCTCAAGCCAAACTAAGCCCTCCCAACATCTCCATAGCCCTTCTATAACTGAATTAGAATGGAAAGGTAAGCCAATTTGGCTCTCCTCTGCAAATTCCGATCGATGCTAGAGAGAGAATTGACAGAATTTTAATGACTAAATTTTCACTTATTTCGGCATCAATTGAAACAATTCTTTATCCTAAGAGGAACAACAGGACACGAGCTATCTGCCCAAATTGAAAGCTCAGATCGTTGCGCCCTCGACGGTAAACTTTCAAAGCTTTCTCTCTGTTAGTCCAATTTTTCGACGAAACTCCATTTGAGCTCATTCCGGTGTCAAATTGTACAATTCAAAGTGCAATTGAATTGTATGAAGATGTAGGAACTCCAATCTAACTTCAATTTAAACAATTAAACTCATTTGATCAGTCAATTTGATAAAATCAAATTCGCCTATGTTAGAAAGTTAAAATTATGGGAAAATTTGGGGATTTGAGGGACTAAGGTGCAATTTCATAAAATTGAGGACCAATTGGGCATGATAAAGATGTTAGAGGACCAATTGGCCAATTTTGGAATTTTTGGGGTGAAACTTACTATTTTTATAAAGTAGGGATGAAATGGTAATTTTGGAAAAGTTGGGGACTAAATTGGAAATTTGGAAAACTTGAACCTCTTTTTATGATTTTGAATAAATTAAGGGGTCCTAAGGTGAATTTTAGAGTTTCGGGACTCAATTTGGGGGAAAATTGGCATTAGGGATCTAAAGTTTAAAAACAATAACTTTAAGGATCTAATTGCAAATAAATGAAAAGTTTGGTTATTTCATTCATTTGGGATGAATGAAGGCTATTAGGCCAAAAGATAATGAATAAGGATGTTTACATCATTTAGGAACACGAAGTACCAGGAACACCATCTAAGACAAGTTCGCATGAAGGCAACAAGCCGGTTAAAAGGAAATTCACTACAGTATCGGGTGAGTGAGATTTAATATCATACCCGGTTGGGATGATATGCACCTCATAAATGAAAACCCACTATTAAGTGGTATTTTAACCATCACACCTGAGAGAAGTGATATGGAAATTACGCGGAAAAAAACTACTTACTGATTGTAAGTAGATCATACCATGTTGGTATGATGAAATTCCTGTAAGGAAGTAGAAAACCCGCTTATCGTTTATAAGTGGAGGTTTCCTTGTACTCGGTTAGTGTGATGGACGATTAAAAGTTTATTTTTTTCGGAAGTGCTCTCCACATGTGCCACTGCTTAAACATTTTGGGAAACCTTCTTGACGGGAGCTCGAATAGCTCAGACAGGCCGGAGGCCTCGATTTTGGAACTTGGGGGCTAATATGCCCAATTTTGAAAATCTCGTATAGTAGGTCCTAGGCCAGTAAGCATGAGCAAGAGTGTCACGCCCCGAATCAGTTTGGTCGGATCACCGTGAACAACCCGTTGCTCTCCCAATTCAAGAGGAGTTTTCCCCTTCTTTAACTCAAGAGGAACCCGTTGCTCTCCCAACTGCCCTTATATCCACCAGGTTGTCCAAAGCCCTAGGACGCATCACTACCCCTATTGGGCGTCTTGAAGGTCCTGTAAACACAGTGCATGCACAATCAACATTTTTCACATAATGTCATATAATCTGTGGTGCCACTGGTCCAACGACCCCGACCGTCAACTCAACTTGCAGCTGTTTGTCTTGACTAGTCCGGAGACCTTTCATGTCGCATTGCCGCTAGTTGAGTGAGTATGTCGGTCCTCATGTCTTAATACCATGGCCAAATAATTCATTTACTTAAGTTTTCATGGCATATAAATCATATTTGTTTACGAGCTCCTGCTCGTGCCAACCGGCCTAGGGCCCACTGTTTGAGATTTCCAAAATTGGGCATATTACCCCCCAAGTTCCAAAACAAAGGCCTCCGTCCTAATAGAGCTATTCGAGCCATCGTTAAGAAGGTCTTCCAAAATGTTTAAGTAGTGGCACACAGTCAAGGGAGAGCACTTCCGACAAAATACTTTTCAACTGTCCATCATACCAACCGAGTATAATGGCATCTCCGCTAATAATTGATGAATAGATTTTCCACTTCCTTCGAGAAAGTTTCATCATACCAACCGAGTATGATCTACTTACAACCGGTAAGTATTTTTTCCACTTGATTTCTACATCACTACTCTCAGGTATGATTATTAAAATATCACATAGTAGTGGATTTTAAATTTCGAGTTGCTTTTCATCCCAATGAGGTATGATATTAAGTTCCCACTCACCCGATTGTGTAGTATATTTCCTCTAAGTCGATTTTTCATCCCTTGCGAGCTTAATCTCAGCTAGCATTCCCGATACCTTATGTTCCTACACGAAATGGACATTTTTGTTCATTATCATTTGGCTTAATAACCTTAATTCATTGTAAATAACTAAAATATCCAACTTTTCAAATATTTAAAATTTGGTCCCTAAAGTTCTTTTTCTTTTACTTTAGGCCCCAATTGTTAGATTTTCCCAAATTGAGTCTCGAAACTTTTAAAATTCCCCTTGGGACCTTGATTTGTTCAATTTCATAAAAAGGGGTTCAAGTTTCCCAAAATCCCAATTGGGCCCCAATTTTTCCAAAATTACCATTTTGCCCTTCATTTACAAAAATGGTAAATTTTACCCAAAAAATACCAAAATTTGCTCAATTGGTCCTCTAACACTCTTATCATGCCCAATTGACCCTCAATTTTATAAAATTGCATTTTGGTCCCTCAAATTTTTGAAATCCCTAATTTTCCTCCCAATTTTAACTTATTAACACAACCGAATTTGATTTAATCAAATTGACCGATCAAACACTTTTAATTGTTGAAATTGAAGTTAAATTAGAGTTTCTACATCTTCATACGATTCAATTGCACTTTGAATTGCAAGTTTTGACGTCGGGACGAGCTCAAACAGAGCTTCACCGGAAAAGAGAACGTAGAGAGAGAAAGGTTCAAATGCTCATCGTTGGGGGGCGCGGTGGTTCGAGCTTTCAATCTAGACAGCTAGCTCTCATCGGATCAAGAATTGCAAAAATTGATGTCGAATTGGGTGAGAATTCTATCATTGAAATTCTGTCGGTTCTCTCTCTAGCACTGATCGGAAATTACAGAGGGGAGATGAATTGGCTTACATTTCAGTTCTAATTAGGTCGTAGGATGGCTAAGGAGGTGTTGGAAGAGCTTGGTTTGGCCTGAGAAGGGCTCAAATTAGCCAATTTTAGCTTGACCGAAATAGGGTAGCATCGGTCCACTTAAGCGTCGTTGACCCTCAAAGCGATTGAAGACTACCACCGTGTAGCTGACTTCTCCCTAGTTCTAACAAACCTGACTAGACTTTCTTTGGCTAAAAAATGACCTTATATCGGAGCTCTGGTTTGAGCTTCATCAAAAAACTAAGTAGCTGAGAGAGAGTGAGGTTTTTAGGTGTAAAGAGGATGAATGGAGAGGAGCTATTTATATAGGGAGCTCAGGGACTCGTCGGTCGTCTGTGTGGCACCTTTATGGCAGTTATTGATGGCTTGAAATGTACTAAACGAAAATGTTTCCTCTTCACCGGCGCTGCTTCAATTTTCCGACGAGTGAACAGTGCTGTTATCTGAAGGAAGAAGACGACAATGTTCCGTACCAGTCCGAACCGGGTTCAATGCTTAAACTGGCCGGTTCACCCCTGATTCGACTGAATTTTTCAAATCTAAAAATTTATAAATTTATCAAAATTCATTTTCTATCTAATGGTGGCCTCAAATCTCAAATTTGAATTTTTTTAAGCCACCTAGAAAAATGAATTTAGCATTAGAGTCAATAGTGGTTCAAACCGGTTCGAATCCAATTCACTTGAACCAGTTTGGTTTTTATCCCCCATTCATCCTAAAGTCCTTTTTCATGACTTATGTGACTCTTTAGGTCACTTTGGATCTATAATTTTCCCAATTTCCCCTCTCTCTATCGGTTCTGGTTCATAAAACAGCTCGGTTCATAAACCGGTTCAATTCGATTCGAATATGGTTCACCCGAACCGGTCTGGTTTTTCTTTCCCAATTGGTTCTAAAGTTCTTTTTACAAGGTTTATGAACCTTTTTAGGTCACTTGGGAGTTGTAATTTCTCCAATTTTCCCGTTCTTCAATAATCGGGTTTTGTGAATCGATTTATTTTTTCTCACTCGGTTTGACCGATTCTTTCCCGATTTTCCTTAACTACAAAGTGTAGGGTTTACAAGGAGCTCGTAAATAAACATGAGTTTAAGCCATGAAAATTTTAAATGAATGAATTGTTTGGCCATGGTACCAAGACAGGACCGACATACTCGATGGACTGGCAGTAGTGAGACATGACAGGTCCACGGACTAGTAAAAACAAACAGCTGCAGGTCTAGTTGAGGGTTGGGGCTGTTGAACTAATGGCACCACAGATTATATGGCTTATGTGGAAAATTAATGTTTTGTGCATGCACTTAGTTTACGGGACCTTCAAGACGCCCAAGAGGGGTAGCGATGTGTCCTAGGGCTCTAGACGACATGGTGATAAGGGCAGTTAGTTGTGCTAGCAGTCATGAGAAGTTCGACGTAGGTTCTTGCGTGTGAGACTGGAGTGGGGACGGGATGAGGTCTCTATACTTATACGGACACGAAGTTTTTTTACGAGATGAAAGGTCGTATGTAGCGTACATCCACTCATTCTCAGGGTAGAAGTGGACGTGCTTCTATCTAGGTGGCCATCTGACGCCACAAGTGGGTATAGTGGACGTGTTGGCCTGTGAATGTGTGTTCCCTTCATGAAGAAGGGCGTGTGTTGGTTGATAAACACACCGGTTATGATTAAGGATTGAGTAATAGCTATGAAAATGAGATTTTAAGGATGAATTGTTTTAAAAGAAAATAAGGAGTCTAGCACACTCCGATTCAAACATTTTTCCTAAAAGTCAAACTTTAAAAATCCATTCACTAAGTCGTTGTACTCACCACCTCCCTTATATCCCTTTCCAAGTAACCGAGGGAAACTTACCCAAAGACCTCATGTTAGTCACACCTATAAGACATGTATGTAAGTTAAAAATTTTATGAAGTTTTGATTTATGTTATTCTAGGAAAGGTACAAATTTAAAGGACGCCTTACTCTTCCCGAGTTAAATAAGGGGAAAACCCTTAATAAACCGGGAGAATGGCAGGTTGCCCACGGGAATTGGACCAAACTGGGTCGGGGCGTGAGAGCTGGAGAGTCCCCAAGCTCCCTATATAAAGAGCCCCTCTCCATTCATCCTCCACACACCTGAAAACTTCACACTCTCTCAGCTACTCAGTTTTTCGATGAAGCTCGAATCAGAGCACTGACGTAGGGTTTTTTTGAGCCAAAGAAGGTGTGGTCAGGTTCCTTAGACTCGGGGAGAAGTCAGCTACCCGAGGGTAGTCTCCAATTGCTACGAGGATCACCGGAGAAGTGTCAACATGATCGAACAGTGAAGCTGCCCTATTTTTGTCGAGCTGAAATTGATCGATTTGAACCCTCCTTAAGCAAAACCAAGCTCTCCCAACACTCCCTCAGCCCTCATACGACCGAATTAGAGCAGAAAGGTAAGCCAATTTGGCTCCCCTCTATAATTTTCTATCAGTGTTAGAGAGAAAACTGATGAATTTTCACTTACCGAATTTTCCATCAATTCGACATGAATTGATGTGATTCTTGATCCTAGGAGAAACCTCAGGACAAGAGCTATCTACCTAGATCAAAAGCTCGGACCATTGCACCTTCGTCAGTAAACTTTCGAAGCTTTCTCTCTCTAAGTTCAGTTTTTCAGCAAAGCTCCGTTTGAGCTCATTCTAGGGTCAATTCATGCGATTCAAAGTTTAATTGAATTGTATGGATGTGTATAAACTCAAATTAACCTTTAATTTTAACAATTAACCTCAATTGATCGGTCAATTTGATGAAATCAAATTCGACCAAGTTGAAAGGGGGAAATTGGGGATTTCAAAAAATTAAGGAACTAAGGTGCAATTTCTCAAAATTGAGGGTCAAATGGCCATGAAAAAGATGTCGGAGGACCAATTGGTTGATTTTTGAAAATTTTGGGGGATCAAATTGCCATTTTTGTAAAGTAGGGGCAAAATGGAAATTTTTGAAAAGTTAGGGACTAAATTGGAAACTTGGAAAACTCGAACCTTTTTTGGGATTTTAGATAAATTGAGGACCCATAATGAATTTTTGAAAGTTTTGAGACTCAATTTAGGGGAAAATTGGCATTAGGGACCTAAAGTTAAAGGAATAGAACTTTAGGGACCTAAATGTAAATAATTAAAAAGTTTGGGTATTTTGTTCATTCGTGAGGAATGAAGGCTATTAGGCCAAATGATAATAAACAATGATGTTCAAGTCATGTAGAAACATGAGAGACCGGGAATGCCAGCAAACACAAGCTTGCGTGGAGGCAAATAGCCAAATAAGAGGAATACACTACACTATCGTGTGAGTGAGAATTTTCACATTATACCCGGTTGGGATGATGAGTACCTCGAAATAAAAAAAACTACTACTAAGTAGAATTTTAACATCACACTTGGATGGAGTAATGTGGAAACTACGTTGAAAAACTATTTAACAGTTGTAAGTACATCATACTCGATTGGTATTATGGACTTCTTAGAAGGAAGTGGAAAACCCGTTTACTTGTTGTAAGAAGAGATGTCATCACACCCGCTTGGCGTGATCGACAAGTGAAAACATATTTTTTTCAGAAGTGTTCTCTCTTAACTGTGTGCCATTGCTTAAATATTTTGGGAGACCTTGTTTACAGGAGCTCGAATAGCTCAATTAGACTAGAGGCCTTGATTTTGGAACTTGGGGGCTAAAATGCCCAATTTTTGAAAATATTATATAGTGGGCCCAAGGCGAGTTGACATGAGTAGGATCTCGTAAACAAACATGGTGTTAAGCCATTAAAATTTTAATTAATGATATGATTTGGCCATTGTACCAAGAAAGTACCCACATACTCAATGGACTGGCGGCAATGCAACAAGATCCATTTGACAGACTAGTCTAGACATACAGTTGCAAGTCGAGTTGAGGGTCACGGTTGTTGGACCAGTGACACCAAAGATTAATGGATTAAATGGAAAATTATTGTTTGTGCATGGACTAAGATTTGAGACCATCAAGACGCCCAAGAGGGGTAGTGATGTGTCCTAGGGGTTACTGGACGACATGGTGGAGATAAGGGTAGTTTGTCGTGCTAGTAGTTAAGGAAACTTGACGCAGCTTCATGCGCATGAGACTGAGGTGGGGTCGAGATGAGGTCTCTATTCTCACTCAGAGACCGGGGTAGAGTTTCTTTTTGGGTTTGAGGGTCGAATGTCGCGAACATCCACTTATTACTAGGGTATAAGTGGACGAGCTTCTATATAGGTGACCGATAAAGTCGCTTCGACGCCACAAGTGGGTGCAGTGGATGTGCTGCCATGTGAATGTGTGATCCCTTCATGATGAAGGACATATGTTGGTTGTTAAACACACCGTTTGTGGTTAATAATGAGTATTGGTTTTAAAAACCAAGAAATTGAGTAATAAATAATTTTAAAGGAAATAAGGAGTGTGACACTCTAATTCAAAAACTATTTTATTAAATTTTTTTAATATCCATTTATTGAGTTGTAGAAACTCACCCACCCTTTTTATAAATTTTCAGCAATATAGAAATAATTAGGGATAACACCAGTATTTATCCTTTGTAAGGTATGCTTAAATTCCTTTTAAGATCACATTTTGATTGATATATGTTATTATAGGGAATATAGTTGTAAATTTCGTTGGCTACTATTGATTAAAAAATGAAGAAAACCCTTATTTAATCAAAAAAGTGTTGAATTGATCACGGGAATTCGACCAAACTAGATTGATACGTGACAATGAGTCTCGAGTCTCGAGTTCCATTGACATGCATAGTTGCTATGCTAATATATACTCATGATTACCATTGCTTATTATCTTCTCTACTCTATTCAAATCTAATTTATTCACAATTTTTCAAATTTGAACCCAATCCATTTACTAAAAGTTTGAACATTGACGATCCATATCATCTCTATTAAATCTCATATCACAAAAGATTTTATACAAGTTTATATAGTCGAATATCCGACTCGACTCGGGAAGGAAGGAGATGGTCATAGTCCATGGTTTCTTTCCTGTCTAAGGTTGTGGAGTGGAAGTAACTTCATGCTGTGTTTGCCGATTGCAAGATTTATCCTCATTTAATATTTATGTATGGAATTTACCGGTTAGGATGATAGCCTGGTGGCGGAGTTGGATCTCTTTCAAGTGAAGCGAGAAACTGTGATCCAAGGATGTGCTTAGTAGGGGCGGCTCATTGGAAGTCCAATCAAGGGTGACAAAAGCTCTAACCTAACAATGTTGTGACATATGAAGTAAAGTAATTACATCAATAGTTCGGGGTGAGTATGCTAAATAAATGGGTTTCCATTCAAAGTTCAAACATAAAGCCATAGATAGGGGTAAGGCCAACTTAAGTATATTTGCAAATGATAATAAAGATAGTAAAATATATTATATATTATTTGTAAAAAAATTGTATTAATTATTGAGAATAAAATTAAAAATTAAATAAAATATAAAAGTATTATATTTTTATAAAATTGTAAATATTTTATTATTTATAATTAATAATTTTAAATATACATATGTTAATTATTTATTAGTATATAATACTTTTTAAATTAAGTAATATTGCATCCGTATTCGACTTAATACAGTATTAAATATCTTATATTAAATAAAATAAAGGTTTGTTTTAACTCGTTACAATTTCTTGTTTACGAGGCGTACGGTTTGCTTGCTTACCCCCATAATGGCCTCTTAAGTCTACCTTACTCTATTTTTTTTGTCCATCTCATTAGTACTAACAGTCGGCAGACGTCCCCTGGACTGGTGAGAGACAATATCATAGCCAAGCAGTCCTCCGGTAGATTAAAGGATTTTTTCTTCATCATTTCCATCTGTAATCTCTCCTTCTGTGGGAGTGCTTGCCAGCTATATATCTATATATTAATATCTCTCACAAAATAAATAGCGGTTAAGATTACTACTTACTGGCATCTATAAATCATATTTACTTTGACTAGTCTAACCTAACTAAATAATTGAGTTGGTGTAAACTCTATCTCAAATGTATTAATGGTCATTGTTTTCTAATGCACATTTTATTTTATGATAATAAAGATTGTTTTTTACCGAAGTGGGGATAACCCTGATTTTGATAGTTATCCAATCCAAGTGCCCCTAAATGTAGTGGGAGTGGGAATGGGAGTGGACGGAGCTTGTAGTACATGATAGTCAAATGGATCCATGATCCCGTCCAAGAACTCACCACCGGCACGTAGCTCGGGCCGACTGCTTTATGGTCCCTTCGGCTATGCCATCCTACATGGGTTATAATCTAAAGGAATGAATATTACATATTTGTAAAGCATAGTATAGTATGAGGTGAATGACAACATCTAAAAGTACTTTTTTGTGATGTAAATGAATTAGGGTTTGTATAATAATTAACATAATTTAATTTAATTTATAAACTACTCTCACCTAAGTTTATTAGCAAAATAATTAATGTGGGATTTAATTTTTTGTCTATTTTGTTTTGATTGATAATATATTAATTATTATATTAAAAAAATCCTTTATAAATTTTATGTTGTGCTTGGAAGATTAGTTTGTAAATTCAAATACAAGTTAATGTTTATTTGTAAATTGATTAATAAAATCCCAATAATTTGAGTAAAATAATAGTATATTTGTTATATGAGATTTTTTTTATTTTTTAAAATAAATTAAGATAAAAAAATTATACACTGTAAACAATAATTTTGGAAAGCACCAAATATGTGATACAACAGTATCCTATTAATCATCCACCTAAAAAAATCATTTATAGATTTTAAGTTGTACTATGTTTGTTTGTAAATTGATTAATAAAATATTTATGTGAGATAACAAGTTTAAATGCAAATAACAAAGTGCACATTAATGATCTTAAAAAAATAATATCAATATTTATAAAGAAAATACAATTGTTTGGAATAGATGCATGCATGTAATGATAAATAATTCTTTCATTAACTACCTTACTAATCTTCTTATAAGCTTCCTATCCTTATGATTGTATGTATGCAACTGGCAATAACTGGGAATCAATCCAATGCATGATATGGGTTTTTAGGGTTTCAGACTTGATTGGATCACAACCCTTTATCACTACTACATTTGGTTGGATTTAAGAAAATATCAAGCAACGGGTGTGCACTATGCTTACCCACTTGCTTTGGTGTCAACATTTGTAGCATACGCACACTTTCAATCTCTAAAGTCAACATTTCATTAATACTAGCTAACATATCCATAATAAGAGTATACCCAAAAACTAGAAAACAATATGGAAAGGGAAGTCACCATTATCATCATTAATGTCTTCTCTTTTTATTTAGCATTATGTATGGACCTAGAATTGAACAATTCTATATCATCATCAAGGAATGCATTATGGTTGATCTCAAAGTTCACATGCTATAAAATAAATAAAATGAAGAGAATATTATTAGTTTTTACAACAAGGTGGCTCACCGTTAAATTGATGGACACGGATTAAATTCGAAGGAATAGGAGGAAGCACCTCATTTAAGTTCTCCCCTTAATCCAAGATCCTCTAGATGAACACTTCTAGACTTGGAATATTAGTTGTCATCATTGCCTTTGAAACAGTTATTTTTTAATCTAAAAAATTTACAGAAGCGAATATATCACAAGGTGTAGTTGTAAGTTGAATCATAGGTGACGCCCAACTTATCAATACATTTTTCATTTGACTTGCTAGTAGTAAAAGGGGTCATGCAATATTTATTGTATCCCTTAATCATTCAAAATCTAGAAGGTGGTGACTTTGCCTCTAAGATCTATATTGACGGGTAATGTAATCTCTAGGGTATTAGATAGCTCGGAAAGAAAAACTTTTGAAGATGTTTTAAAGTCTAACCTACTTTTTTGGTAAGGCACACCTTATGTAAGAGATGCATGTTAAATATACGTTTTTTAAATGAGGGATATGTTTTGACAAAGTCCAAACTAATTAGCGAAGCAATAATAATTATATGGCTCTATAATATAACTCTAACCATATTTAATAGTTAAGTAGTAATCTAAGAGTTAGGTAGCAACAACTAAACAAGTGGTGATAAGGAGTATTAATGTTCTTGTCAATAATTGATATTAGTTGTGGTTGAGTATATAGAACCTAATGCACACCAAGGATAAATTCAGGAGCTTCATGCTCGTCGTAGCATTTCCTCCACCCTCTCTAAAAAATTGACACATGCTAGGCCCAGCGAAGCGGAAAAATATCACACCAATCAAACGTAGACATAGTGTTAAGGAGGCAAGCATTAGACTTACCTGAATATAGGACCTTTGTTACAATACTGAGCCCACGATAAATTTGTGTCAAGACCACGGCCATGCGCCAACAAGTAAGCTAACCTGAAAGTGATTGAACGGTACCCAACCGTGTCATGGAAAGAAAAAGAGAGTATACTCATAAATTCTAAATTAATAAAAATTTGATTTTGTTGTATTATATATTTTGTATGTTCGCAAAAATTTTTATCTGAATTTATTTTACAAAATAAGAAAATCTCATAATATTATTTTACTCAAATTCTTGAAATTTTAATTTAATATAATTTCACACTAGAATAGCCTAAAATATCATCTCAGGTAAGCATATGGCACTCGTTGCTTGTTTGATATTTTCTTAAATCAAGCCAAATGTAGTAGTGAAGAAGGGTTGTGATGCAATCAAGCCTCTACCATTTATTGAATGGAAGAGAAAAAAAAAAAAGAGGACAGTTAAGGATATTAATTCTAAAAAATTTTATTAATTTTTTTTTGCACAAATACAATCCATAAGGGTAGGAAGCTGATGAGATAATTAGTGGGGTATTTAATGAAAGAATTATTTATCTGTATATGTATGAATTCCAAACAATTGTATTTTCTTTATAAATGTGGATATTATTTTTTTAGTATCATTAATGTACACTTTATTATTTGCATTTGAACTTTTTATCTCACATAAATATTTTATTAATCAATTTACAAACAAACATAAACTTGTATTTCAATTTACAAATAAATCTTATAAGTACAATTTAAAATTTATAAAGAAATTTTTAATATAATAATTAATATGTTATCAAATAAAATAAAATAGACAAAAAAAATTAAATCCCACGTTAATTATTTTGTTAATAAACTTAGGTTGAAGTAGTTTTATAAATTAAATAATGTTGATTATAATTTAAACCCTAATTAATATTAAATTTTTGGAATGGAGTAATCTACCCATTAGAAAACTTCTTTGGCAGAAGTACGGTGGGTTGAATGTTGTAGTGTATAGATATTTTATTTTTTCACCCCCACCTCGTAACTTCTAATAACAGATATATAAATTATACTAAAATATCTACTGATTACACTAATATATCTATAAATTACACAAATATATTGATTAACATTTACCGTTTGGAGAGAGTAACTTAGTCTGCCTTAACAAAAGCTTACTCACTTACGTTTCTCTTGCTCACTCTCTCGTTGGGGAAGTGAATTGGCTTTGTTGTCTTTAGGCTTTAAATAGTAAGAGAGTATGTAGAAGTAAGGAATGAGGAAAGAGAAAGAGAGTGTGTGTGAGAGAGGAAACCCTGTGGAAGGGGCCATCCTGATTAAGGCTGAAGACACTATCGTAGGGCACAACAACCAGAGGGGGACTCCATGGATGGACGGCAAGGCGTCCCACTCACTCGACTCTTTCACAAATGATGCGTTTGCATTTCTCTACGCCCATAAATGAGGCGTGAAGCTTATAAAACAAATAGATGATTCAAATAGGCAAGATGGGGATTTCATGGATGACGGCAGGATGTCCATCTTGAATTACTGAATCAATCCCAGCGATACCTTTACTTATAATCACGGATTTTAGAGAATGTATTATGAACTGATAAAGGATCGGGTCCATGCCTACTTATACCATTCCAACCTTATAAATTCACAATGTTTCTCTATATTATTCAATGTGGAATCTTATTCTCAATAACGGTACTATAAGATGCAAAGATTACTAGGCTGGGCTGTACAAGGTTGCGAGAGAGCCATGCATGAAGGGGAAATTCAATATTGTTGAGAATAATATCCCAAATTGGATAAATTAGAAAATTTTTGTGGGTTTATAAGGTTGAAATGGTTGTACTACTTGCAATTTATAACTTTTAAGTAGAAATGAGCCTTACCCCTTATCGGTCCACAATACCTTCTAACATGGTATCAGAGCTAGTTGGCTCATATCTGTACCTGACCAAGACTAGAAACTCGGCTCGTAGTCTGCCCGAATATGGATGGAGAAGTAAAAATATACAACTCGAGGCCAGTCCCTCTCGTCCGATACTGGAAGGGTAATACCCGGCTCGTAGACAATTGTTGAGGGTGAGTGTTGAGAATTGCACATGGAAAGTTTATCCACATTGCATGTGAGTGCGAGTCTTGAGAATAAGATACCACATTGGATAAAATATAGATAAATCATGACTTTTAAGTAGACATGGGTCCGACCCCTTAACAAATATAATGTTAAGTGACTGGTGGGAGTACGGGAGCGTACTCAAGCAATAAATGGGTCTATTTTCATTTCCTTTTAGTTGGATCAATGAGTCGGACAGATGAGGGCAGTACAACTGCTGCTCTTTCAGAGGAGGCATGTGCAAATTCCAAGGGTTCGATAAGCGGTCGCTATAACATCATAGCTGATGCAAGGGTTCGATAAGCGGCCGTGTAAACCTCGCCCTTTTGGGTTAAGGAAAACCGAGAAAAGAACCAGTCAAATCAAGTAAGAAAATCGAACCAGTTTATATACCCGATCAATTGGGAACGGGCAATTTAGAATTTACAACTCTCAGGTAATCAAAAGGGTTCATAAAACCTTGGAAAAGAACCTTAGGACAAATTGGAAGAGAAAAACTAGATCAGTTTAGATGAACCGGATCCAATTGGATTGAACCAGTTTTTGAACTAAGTTGGTTCATGAACCGGAACTGATAGAGAAAGGGAAAACAGGGAAACTTATGGATCCCTTGTGACCCGAAGAGATTTATAACCCTTGAGAAGGAACCTTAGAACAAAGTGGGAGAGAAAAATCAAACTGTTTCAGGTGAACCAGACCCAAACTAGATTAAACCGATTTAAGAATAGAGTCAGTTTATGAACCAGAATCAATAGAGAGATAGTAAACTGGGAAATTTATGGACACTAAATGACCTAAGGAGTTACAAAAGTCATGGAAATGGACTTGTGCAGGAATTGAAGATGAAAATCAGACCAATTCAGTTGAACCAGATTTGAACCGGTTTGAACCACTATTGAACCAGATCCTAAATTTATTTTTCTACGTGGTTTAAATAATTCAAAATTGAGATTTAAGGCCACCATTGGATAGAAAATGAATTTAGAAATTTTTAGATTTGAAAAACTCAGTCGAATGAGGGGTGAACTGGCCAGTTTAAGATTCGAACCCGGTTCGGACCGGCCTGGTCCAATTCGAAATAATGTCATTTTCTTCATTTAGATAACAGCACTGTTCACTCGCTAGAAAATTGAAGAAGTATTCACGAAGAAGAAACGTCTCTGTTCAATATGTTTCCAGCCATTAATGCCTATCAGACGGCCAAATGGGCGGCCGGCGAGTCCCCGAGTTCCCTATATAAAGACCCCCCTCCCCATTCATTCTCTCCACACCTGAAAAGCTCATTCTCTCTCAGTTGCTTAGTTTTCCGGCGAAACTTGAACCAGAGCTCCAATATAGGGACTTTTCTAAGCCAAATAAGGCAAGGTCAGGTTCTTTAGAACCGGGGAGAAGTCAGCTACATGCCTGTAGTCTCCGTTTGCTCCGAGGGTCACTGGAGAAATGCTAGCGTGATGGAACAGCAAAACAGCTCCGACAAACCAAAGCTACCCTATTTCGGCCAAGTTTAACTTGGCCATTTCAAGCCCTCTTTAAGCCAAACCAAGCCCTCCCAACACTTCCTCAGCCCTCCCACGACCGAATTAGGACTGAAAGGTAAGCCAATTCGGCTTCCCTATGTAATTTTTGACCGGTGCTAGAGAGTGAACCAACAAAATTTCGATGATGAAATTCTAACTCAATTCGACATCAATTGATGTGATTCTTGATTCTACGATGAACCTCAGGATAAGAACTACCTGCCTAGATAGAAACTCAGACCGTCGTTCCCTCACCGATGAGTAATCGAAGTTTTCTCTCTCTACAATTCATTTTTCCGACAAAACTTCGTTTGAGCTCGTTCCGGTGTTAAAACTTACGATTCAAATTACTAAAGAATCGTATTAACATGTAGAAACTCGATTTCAACTTTAATTTCAACAATTGGAAACGTTTGATTGGTCAATTTGATAAAATCAAATTCGGCTGTGTTAATAAGTTGGAATTGGGGGAAAAATTGGTGATTTTCAAAAATTTGAATGACCGAAATGCAATTTCCTAAAATTAAAGGTCAATTGGACATGATAAAAATGTTAGAGGGCCAATTGAGAAATTTTAGAATTTTGGGGTGAAACTTACCATTTTTGTAAAGGAAGGGCAAAATGGTAATTTTGGAAAAGTTGGGGGACCAAATTGAAAATTTGGGAAATTAAACCCCTTTGTGCGAAATGGAATAAATGAAGTCCTAGGATAAATTTTGTAAGTTCGGGACTCAATTTGAGGAAAAAACATGCATTAGGAACCTAAAGTTAAAGATAAATAACTTTAGGCACCTAATTGCAAATAAATAAAAGTTTAGTTTTCTCATTCATTTAGAATGAATGAAGGCTATTAGGCCGAGTGATAATGAACCGAGATGTTCATATCGTGTAGAAACACAAGGTACCGAGAACGCCAGCAAGGACAAGCTTGCGTGAATATAAAGAACCGTTCTAATGGAATTCACTTCATTAACGGGTGAGTGAGTTTACTAACATCATACCCGGTTGGGATGATGATCACAACTTAAAGTTAAAAACCACTTACCAGTTGTGAGTGGGAATTTTATATCATACCCGGTTAGGGATGATAAGTACCTCGAAATAAAAATCCACTACCAAGTGGTATTTTAAACATCACAACTTAGAGGAGTGATGTGAAAATCATGCGGAAAAACTACTTACCAGTTGTAAGTAGATCATACCCGATTGGTATGATGAAACTTTCTCGAAGGAAGTTGAAAACCCGTTCATCGGTTATGAGTGGAAACGTCCTTATACTCGGTCGGTATAATGGACATTTAAAAATATATTTTGTTGAAAGTGCTCTCACTTGACTGTGTGCTAATTCTTAAACGATTTGTAAGACCTTATTGACGGGAGCTCAAATAGCTCTTAGGGGGCCTCGATTTTGGAACTTGGGGGCTAATATACCCGCTTTTAAAAATCTCATACAGTGGGCCCAAGGCCAGTTGGAATGAGTAGGAGCTCGTAAACAAATATGAAATATATGTCATAAAACTTTAAATAAAGGAATTGTTTTACTATGGTACCAAGACAGGACCGACGTACTCAGTCAACTAGCAGCAGTGCGACATGACAAGTTGACAGACCAGTCAAGACAAACAACTGCAGGTTGAGTTGAGGATCAGGGCCATTGGATCAGTGGCACCATAGATTATATGGCATGATAAGAAAAATATTGATTATGCATGCACTGTGATTACGAGACCATCAAGACGCCCAAGAGGGGTAGTGATGCATCCTGAGGGCATTGGACGACATGGTGGGTATAAGGGCAGTTCGTCATACCAGGTGACTGTGCAAAATTTGGAGTAGCACCAAGCACATGAGACCGGGGTGGGGACGGGATGAGGTCTTTGTCCTCATACGAACACGAAGAATTGATTTCGGGATTGAGGGTTGGATGTCATGAATATCCACTCATTCTCAGGGTAGAAATGGACATACTTCTAGCTAGGTGACTGATAAAGTCACTCCAACACCACAAGTGGGTTCAATGGGCGTACTGGCCTGCGAATGTGTGTTGGGTGATGACACACCATGATTAATAAGGAAATGGTGGCAAAAATAAGATTTGAAATGAAAGGTTTTTGAAAGAAAGGAGTCTGACACACTCTAAAACAAATCTTTTTCCTAAAGTTAAAAGTTTTGAAAACTCATTCACTGAGTAGTTATACTCACCCCTCCCTTATATCCCTTTCAGGAAATTTCAGAAAGCATACCCTTAAAAACCATCAACTAAGATGCCTATAAAAACAAGTATGATTAATTTAAAATGTTATGCGGTTTTGAGTTATGTTATTCTAGGAAAAGGTGCAGGTTTAAAGGACGGCTTACTCTTTACGGTCTATAATAAAGAGAAACCCTTTAATAAACTGGGAGAGTGGCAGGTTGATCACAGAGATCCGATCAAACTGGGTCAGGGCATGACAGGCCGCTATAACATAATATGCTGATAACGTGGCCAAGCAAGAAATAACCGGTGACACGACAGGTGTAGCACATGCATATGCTCGAGCTATAAAAGTCAGCATCTTATTATTACCAGCTAACGGAGGCAAAATAAGAGTATCACCCAAAAACTAGGGAACAATATGGAAAGGATATCACCGTTATCATTAATGCCCTCTCTTCTCTCCAGTATAATGGATCGACCCTTCATCAGACAATTCTAGGTAATAATCAAAGAATGCCCTGTGCTCGATCTCAAAATTCACATATTGAAAATTAAATAAAATGAAGAGAATATTGTTAGTTTCTATAACAATATAGGGTGGCTCGTGACCCGAGACTGAGTCCAGATTTCTGTACTCGAACTCGTAGCTTGGGTCAATTTGGACCTGAGTCGATCCTTTTGTTAAGCCCGACTTGGGTCCATCTGGATGGACCGACTCGGTCCTTCCAAAAAGAACCCGAGTCGGGTCCATCTAGATGGACCGAGTAGATCCTTTTCAGAAGGACCCGAGTTAATTCTTTTTATAACTTTCCATTGGGCCCCTACTCGGTTACTTTTCATTGGATCAACGAGTCGACCGAAAAAAGCAATATAATCACTGCTCTTTGATAGGAGGCACCTCCATGCAAGTTCCAAGGAATGGAGCAATGCACCAAGGCACGCAATGACTCTTCCATCGGCCCGATTTTAGGGCAGCCCATGGAGGACAACAAGGCCATGTACACGATCTAGAAGGAGTTAGGAAGGTTGCTCTTCCTTCATGATGCCTGAAGTATAGTGATGACTCCCATTGCATTGTCTCTTTATCTTCTCTCCACTATTCAAATCTAATCTATTCACCACTTTTTCAAATTTGAACCCATTTCCTAAAAGTTTAAACATTGATAATTCATATCATCACTATTAAATCTCATACCACAAGAGATCTTATACAAGTTTATTATAGACTCAAGTCAAGAAGGAAGGAGATGGTGCATAGTCCATGGTGTCTTTCCTGACTAAGGCTGTGGAGTGTTGGCAACTTCATGCTGTGTGTGCCTATAGTCATTGCATGATAATGCTGAAAATATCATCATTACCCGTTCCTTTTGGCCTTTGCCATAGAATCATTTATAATTTTGTCACAGTGCCCTTAATTGAAGGGTTGTGATCCGAGGGATATCCAAGGGATCTGTGATCCGAGCCCCTACCTGACCTGTATGGACTCGAAGTTGGTCAGGTCTGCTCGGGTCCCTACTCGGGTTTGGGTCTATTAATTGAACTCGAGTCCAGTTGAAAACGCGATCTTATGTCCAACAATGGGCTCGAGGCTCGGGTTCAGCTGGCGCAGGTCCAAAAATGTGGATCCGATACTGGGATACAGAAAGGTGGACATAAGTTTCGGGTCTAAATGGACCCACCCAAAGATGGAGAATAATGATAATGATACATCACTTGGAGATATGGCCATTGGCAGATTTTTCACTCGTGTACATGCTAATAACAGAAGAAGGCTACTCAACTGGAATGTATTATAAGTGGACGGGCTTCTGTCTAGGTGCTCGGTGAAGTCGCTTCGACGCCACAAGTGAGTGCAGTGGATGGGTTGCCCTGTGAATGTGTGATCCCTTCATGATGAAGGGTATGTGATGGTTGATAAACACATTGTTTATGGTTAATGAAGAGTAATGGTTTTGAAAATTGAGTAAGAAATAATTTTAAAGGAAATAAGAAGTCTCACACACTATAATTCAAAAATAATTTTATTAAATTTTTTAAAAATAACCATTCACTGAATTGTAGAAACCTACCCATCTTTTTTATCCTTTTTCAGTAATAGAGAAATGAGTAGAGATAACACCAGGATTTGCCCTCTGTCAAGTATTCTTAAATTCCTTTTAAGCTCGCATTTTGATTGATATATGTTATTTCAGTGAACATAATTGTAAATTTCACCTGGCTCCTTGTCAAGTCCCGACCCGGTTTGGTTGGATCCCCGTGAACAACCTGCTACTCTCCTAGTTCAAGAGGAGTTTTCCCCTTATTTAACTCAAGAGGAGTCAGACGTACTTTCAACCTTGTTGCATGGAAAGATATATATCAAATAAAATGCAAGATTCAGATAAATTAAGCGTACCTGACAGAGGGTAAGGCTCAGTGTTATTCCTAGTCATTATCTTTTTTTCCGGAAAATGGATAGAAAAGAGAGGTGAGTTTCTACAACTCAGTGAATGGGTATTTTTAAAATAGAGTTTCTAAAAAAATAGTTTTTAAGTTGGAGTGTGTCAAACTCCTTAATTCCTTTAAATTCTCTCATTTTTAAAATCTCGTTTTTCAAAATCATTTCTTATTACCACGGTGTGTCATCACCCAACATACATCCTTCATCATAAAGGTCGAACTCACAATCGCAGACCAGCCCGTCCAATGAACCCACTTGTGGCGTCGGAGCGACTTTACCGGCCACCTAGATAGAAGTGCATCCACTTCTACCTTGATAATAAGTGGATATTCACGACATCCGACCTTCAATCCCATAACAAATCTCTGTGTTCGTATGAGTACAAAGACCTCATCCTGACACCACCCCAATCTCATGCGCTTGAAGCTACGTTGAGCTTCTTAAGGCTTCTGGTACGACTAACTGCCTTTATATCCACCAAGTTGTCCAAGGCCATAGGACACATCACTACCTCTCTTGGGCGTCTTGAAGGTCCCGTAAACACATTGCATACACAATCAATATTTTCACATAATGCCATATAATTTGTGGTGCCACTGGTCCAACGGCCCCGACCTTCAACTCAACCTGCAGCTGTTTATCTTGACTAGTCCAGAGACCTATCATGTTGCATTGCCACTAGTTGACTGAGTATGTCGATCCTGTCTTGGTACCATGGCCAAACAATTCAATTACTTAAGTTTTCATGGCATATAAATCATGTTTGCTTATGAGCTCCTGATCATGCCAATTGGTCTAGGGCCCACTATTCGAGATTTTAAAATTGGGCATAATAGCCCCCAAGTTCCAAAACCGAGGCCTCCAGCCTAACAGAGCTATTTGAGCTCCCGTCAAGAAGGTATTCCATGGTTTATGGTCTTTAAGGGTAGGCTTTTCGAAATTTCCTGAAAGGGATATAAGGGAGGGGGTGAGTACGACTCCTCAATGAATAGGTTTTCAAAACTTTTAACTTTTAGGAAAAAGATTTGTTTTGGAGTGTGTCAAACTCTTTTCTTTCAAAAATCCTTTCATATCAAATCTCGGTTTTTACCACCATTTTCTTATTAATCACGGTGTGTCATCACCCAACACACATCCTTCATCTTGAAGGTCAAACCCATATTCACATGCCATTATGTCCACTCAACCCACTTGTGGCATCGGAGCGACTTTACCGGCCATCTAGATAGAAACACATCCACTTCTACCCTGAGAATGAGTGGATGTTCACGACATTCGACCCTCAATCGCGTAACAATTCTCCGTGTCCGTATGAGAATAGAGATCTCATCTCGTCCCCACCCCAGTCTCATGCGCTCGGTGCTACTCCAAATTTCGCATGGTCACCTGGTACGACGAACTGCCCTTATACTCACCAGGTTGTCCAGGGCCCTTAGGACACATCACTACCCCTCTTGGGTGTCTTGATGGTCCCGTAATCATAGTGCATGTACAAACAATATTTTCTTATCATGCCATATAATTTGTGTTGCCACTGGTCTAACAGCCCCAATCATCAACTCAACCTACAGCTGTTTGTCTTGATTGGTCCGGAGACCTGTTATGTCACACTGCCACTAGTTGACTGAATATGTCGGTCCTGTCTTAGTACCATGGTCAAACAATTCATTTATTAAAGTTTTATGGCACATATCTCATGTTTGTTTATGAGCTCCTCATGCCTACTGGCCAATGGCCCACTTGTTTGAGATTTTCAAAATCCAGCATAATAGCCCCCAAGTTCCAAAACTGAGGCCCCCGACCTATAAGAGTTATTCGAGCTCCCGTCAACAAGGTCTCCCAAATCATTTAAGCATTGGCACATAGTCAGGGGAGAGCACATCCGACAAAAATATGTTTTTAACTGTTCATTATACCGACCGAGTATAAGGACATCTCTGCTCATAACCGATGAACGGGTTTTCAACTTCCTTCGAGAAAGTTTTATCATACCAACCGAGTATGATCTACTTACAACCGGTAAGCAGTTTTTCCGCATGATTTTCAAATCACTCTTTTAAATTGTGATGTTTAAAATACCACTTGATAGTGGGTTTTCATTTTGAGTTACTTATCATTCCCAATCGGGTATAATATAAAATCTCACTCACAACTAGTAAGTAGTTTTTAACTTTAAGTTGTGCTCATCATCCCAACTGGGTATGACGTTAGTAAACCCACTCACCCGTTAATTCAGTGAATTCCACTAAACTGGTCGTTTGTATTCACGCGAGCTTGTCCTTGCTAGCATTCCTAGTACTTCGTGTTTCTACATGATATGAATATCCTTGTTCATTAACCCTTGGCCTAATAGCCTTCATTCATTCTAATTGAATGAGAAAACTAAACTTTTTATTTATTTACAATTAGGTTCATAAAGTTATTTTCTTTAATTTTAAGTCCCTAGTGTCAGTTTTTCCTCAAATTGAGTCCCAAAAATTTTAAAATTCCCATGGGGACCTCAATTTATTCAATTTCACAAAAAGGGTTAATTTCCCAAATTTCCAATTTGGTCCCCCTATTTTCCCAAAATTAACAATTTGCCTTTACTTTACAAAAATGGTAAGTTTTACCCCAAAAATTCTAAAATTCCTCAATTGGCCTTATGACATTCTTATCATGCCCAATTGACTCTCAATTTTATAAAATTATATTTTGGTCCTTTGAGTTTTTTAAAATCCCCAATTTCCCCAAAATTTTCCCTAATTTCAACTTACTAACACAGCCGAATTTGATTTAATCAAATTGACTGATCAAACACTTCTAATCATTGAAATTGAGTTTCTACATGTTCATACGATTCCATAGCACTTTGAATCACAAGCTTAAACGTCGGAACGAGCTCAAACGGAGCTTCGCCGGAAAACAGACTATAGAGAGAGAGAGAGCTTACCGTCGGGGGCACAGTGATCCGAGCTTTCGATCTGGGCAGATAGCTCTTGTCCTGAGATTTATCCTAGAATCAAGAATTGCATCAATTGATGCCGAATTGAGTTAGAATTTCCTCATTGAAATTCTGTTGGTTCTCTCTCTAACACCGGTCAGAAATTACAGAGGGGAGCCGAATTTGCTTACAATTTCGTTCTAATTCGATTGTGGGAGGGCTGAGAAAGGGTTGGGATGACTTGGTTTGGTATGAGGAGAGCTCGAATTGGCTAATTTCAGCTTGGCCGAATGAGGAAAGCTTCGGTCCGTCGGAGCTGCTTCACTATTTTATCATGTCGGCGCTTTTTCGGCAACCCTCGGAGTAAACGGAGACTACATGCGTGTAGCAGTAGGTTTGGGTCCAAAAAACTGTACCCTAATTTTGGGTCCAAAAAACTGTACCCTAATTTTGGGTCCGTACAGTTTGAATCTATCATATTTGAATCTCAGATCAATTTGGATCTGAACAAGTAGACACGAGGCTCAAATTCACTCATGCATGGGTCTATTGGACCTATCTTTGAGTTGGACGCGAATCCACCAAAACCCGTCCTGACCCGAAGTTTTGACAAGTCTATTATTCATATTTCTACAATTGATTGAAGGGAAGAGAAAAAAAAGGGTATGAATAAGTGAAACCCATATCATGGATTCCCAATTATTGCCATTTTCATACAATCCATAAGAGTAGGAAGCTGAAGAGAAGATTATTAGGTATTTGCCAGCAAAAGTTGATATTTGCTACCCAAAAGTTGGTATTTGCTACCCATTTATCGATTGATTCCATTGATGGGATAGCTTCAATTACATTAACAAAGGACAAGGAATATTCACATGACAAGCCTCCCAAGATGAAGATTTAGATCAAACAAGAAAACCGCATCATTGAATAATAAGGAATGTATCATAGTAGTCGATGGCCATTATGACGAGGCATGCAAGAGAACAATAAGGAATGTATCAACATTTCGGTACTGCACCTAATTCTTAATTGCATTTCTTGCCCAATTCTTAATTGCATTGTAGACGTCCAAGATGAAGATCCATCATCATTAGGCTTCTCATCTTAACGTTTTCAGAAACTTGTTTTTGGTTTGATCTGAATTGCGCTTGGTTAACTACCATTCCACCAAACACCCCTGGCTGGTTTAACGGACACCCCCTCACTCTTGCTTGTGGAGAGAAACTCAAGTGCTCATAGAGATGAAAGGAGAATGACATGATGACTGAAAAAGCACCATCCATCCTCAGTTGCTTTCAGATTCAAATTATCTGTTATGAGTGTGGCCTAGCAACCTCCATCTTAGTCATGTCCGTCTAGTTTTTGGTCCAATGTAACCATCAAACTCCAAAACTGCAATAACAAAACACTAGAAATTATATAAAGTTGAGAAATGAACCATGGTCAAGTGAATCAGATCTCTTGATCGATTTCACATATTAGCACTCTATTCTTAATATTCATTGATCAATAGCTTTAGAGTAGAGGTAGCTAACAAATTTGAGTGATTCTTTCCTGTAATGAATTTGAGAGAAGAATAATTAATAGATATTTCTATAATTCTATACACCTTTTATTTGTGTTATAGCATATATTTATACAGAGTTGTAGTATATACATACAAATAACAAACAAACAAAATTGTACACGGTAGGTACAAATGTGACACCGAGATGTGCTCTATTAAGTGAGCTAGATGTATGCAGACTGACTGTATGCAAGCTGTAGATGTCGTTTTTCTATTACTCCCCTGCAAACTCAAGTGAAGATCTCAAATATTGAGGTTGTCTAGAAAAAGGCAAAAATGAGCAGACGAAAGACCTTTAGTGAAGAGATCAACAATTTATACATCGGTACCAATAAAACGAATACGAAGACGAACACCACTGACTTGCTCGTGAACAAAATAATAGTCAATTTCAATATGCTTGGTGCGAGCGTGGAAGACAGGATTAGCCAAAAGATAGATGACAGACAAATTGTCACACCAGAGTATTGGTGGAGAGGAGAGAGGAAGGTCGAGTTCCCAAAGAAGAGAACCCACCCAGATAAGTTCAATAGTGGCATGACCAATACTCTTATATTCTGCTTCTGTACTAGATCGAATGACAGTACGTTGTTTATTAGAACTCCAGGATATAAGATTTTTACCGAGAAAAATAGTAAAATCGCTAACAGAATGACGATCATCAAGATTATCAGCCCAATCAGCATCAGAGAAGGAATGAAGGGTAGAGGATGAGTGGTGCTAAAGAGTGAGGCCGAGATGAAGAGTACCTTGAAGGTAACGAAGAATCCGCTTGACAGCTGTCCAATGAGCATCAATGGGTTGATGAATAAATTAACAAACTTGGTGAACAATACACGCGAGATCGGGACGAGTAAGAGTGAGATACTGAAGAGACCCCACAATTTGTCGATACAGAGTCGAGTAAGCAAGTGGAGAGTCAGTAGAGACAGAGAGGCGAGAACCAGGAGCAACGGGTGTAGAGATGAGCCGACAAGAACTCATAGTCGTGCAAGAGAGAATGTCGCGAATATACTTATGTTGGGTGAGATAGAGCCCCTGAGAATGAGAATGAACCTCAATGCCGAGAAAATGGTGTAGGAGTCCCAAGTATTTCAGTGGTGTAAACCCTACCCTTTGAGCTAAGGGAAACTAGGAAAAGAACCGGTCAAACCGAGTAAGGAAAACCGAACCGGCTCACAAACCCAATCATTTGTGAGCGGGCAATTTGAGAATTTACAACTCCAGTGTGGTCCAAAGAGTTCATAATACCATGGAAAAGAACCTTAGGATGAATTGGAAGAGAAATACCAGACTGATTTAGATGAACCGAATCCAACTGGATTGAACCGGTTTATGAACCAAGTCAGTTCATGAACTAGAACTGATAGAGAACGGGCAAATCAGAGAAATTCAACTCCCTTGTGCCCCAAAGAAATTTATAAACCTTGGGAAGGAACCTTAGAACAAAGTGAGAGAGAAAAACCATATCAGTTCAGGTGAACTAGACCCGAACCGGATTGAACTGATTTAAGGACCAAGCCGGTTTATGAACCATAATCGATAAACAGATGGTAAACCGGGAATTTTATGGACCCTAAGTGTCACACCCCGACCCAGTTTGGTCGGATTCCTGTGAACAACCCGCCACTCTCCCATTTCATTAAAGGGTTTCCCCTTATCCTAAACCATAAAGAGTAAGGCATCCTTTAAACATGCACATTTTTCTTGGAATAACATAATCAAAACTACATAACATTTTAAATTCATCATACCTGTCTCACAGGCGTCTTAGTTGATGGTCTTTAAGGGTAGACTTTCCAAAATCTCCTAAAAGGGATATAAGGGGAGGGGGTGAGTACGACTACTCAGTGAATGAAATTCAAATCTTTTAACTTTAAAAAAAAATATTTATATGGAGTGTGTCAGACTCCTTTATTTTAAAAAATCCCTTCATTTAAAAATTCGGATTTTTCCATTATTTCTTAGTTACCAGGTGTGTTATCACCCAACACACATCCTTCATCATGAATGTTATACACATTCACAAGTCAGTATCACTACTTAACCTGCTAGTGGCTTCGGAGCGACTTTTCCTACTACCCGAATAGAAGTACGACTACTTCTACCTTGGGAATGAGTGGATGTATGCGACATTTGACCCTCAATCCCGAAATCGCTTCTCCATGTCCATATGAGGACAAAGACCTCATCCTGTCCCCACCCCGGTCTCATGCGCTTGGTGCTACTCCAAATTTCGCACAGACACCTGGAATGACAAACTGCCCTTATAACCACCAGGTCGTCCAGTGCCCTTAGGACGCATCACTACCCCTCATGGGCGTCTTGATGATCTCGTACTCACAGTGCATGCATAAACAATCTTTTCTCATATTCCCATGTAATCTCTGGTGCCACTAGTCCAATGGCCCTAACTCTCAACTTAACCCGCAGTTGTTTGTCTTGACTAATCCGTCAACCTGTCATGTCGCACTGTCGCTAGTTGACTGAGCATGTCGCATTGCCGCTAGTTGACTGAGCATGTCACACTATCACTAGTTGACTGAGCATGTCGCACTGCCGCTAGTTGACTGAGCATGTCACACTACCACTAGTTGACTGAGCATGTCGCACTGCCGCTAGTTGACTGAGCATGTCGGTCCTATCTTGGTACCATGGCCAAACAATTCACTTATTAAGTTTTATGGCACATATATCATTTTCGTTTACGAGCTCCTGCTCGTGCCAACTGGCCTTGGGCCCACTGTACGAGATTTTCAAAATTGGGCATTTAGCCTCCAAGTTTCAAAACTGAGGCCCCCGGCCTATAAGAGCTATTCGAGCTCCTGTCAAGAAGGTCTCCCAAATAGTTTAAGCATTGGCACATAGTCAGGGGAGAACACTTCCGACAAAATAGGTTTTCATTGTCCATTATACCAACCGGTATAAGGACATCTCCGTTCATAATCGATGAACAGGTTTTCAACTTCCTTCAAGGAAGTCTCATCATATCAATCGAGTATGATCTACTTACAACTGGTAAGTAGTTTTTTCGCATAATTTTCACATCACTTTCTCTAAGTGGTGATGATTAAAATACCACTAAACAGTAGATTTTTATACCGAGGCACTTATCATTTCCAACCGGATATGATATATAATCCCACTCACAAACGGTAAGTGATTTTTAATTTTAAGTTGTGCTCATCATCCCAATCGGGTATGATGTTTGTAAACCCACTCACCCATTAATGTAGTGAATTCCACTAGATCAGTTCTTTGTATTCAAGCGAGCTTCATGATGAAGGATGTGTGTTGGGTGATGACACACCATAATAAGTAAGAAATGATGGAAAAACCCGAATTTTTAAATGAAGAGATTTTTGAAAAGAAAGGAGTCAGGCACATTCCATATAAATATTTTAAAAAAAATTAAAAGTAGACCTTTGAAAACCTATTCACTGAGTAGTTGTACTCAACCCCTCCCTTATATCCCTTTTAGGAAATCCCGGAAAGCCTACCTTTAAAGACCATCAACTAAGATACCTGTAAGACATGTATATAAAGTTTAAAATTTCATGTAGTTTTGATTATGCTATTCTAGGAAATGGTACAGGTTTAAAGGACGCCTTACTCTTTATGATTTATAATAAGGGGAAACCCTTTAATAAACCGGGAGAGTGGCGGGTTGATCACGGGGATCTGACCAAATCGGGTCGGGGCGTGACAAGTGGAAACTCATCTTGAAGAGCATGAATAATGGTAGAGATAGGGGCAGTTGGAGAGCCAGTAATAAGAATGTCATCAACATAAATGAGTAGAAAAATGACAAACTTTGATGTGCAATAGATAAATAGAGATGTATCCGCAACCGAGCCACAGAACCACAAGCGCTGAAGAAAGGAACTTAGACGTAGAAACCAAGTATGAGGAGCCTGCTTAAGACCATAAAGAGACTTGCGAAGACGACAAACATAATGAGGAAAGAGTGAGTCAACAAAACCATGTATGTGGTTGAGCCATGTATACCTTCTCATGGAGATTACCATGAATAAAAGCATTGTTAACATCAAGTTGTCAAATGGGCCAATGATGAGAGACCGCAATAGAGAGAATCACCCAAATGGTAATACACTTGATGACAAGGTTGAAGGTCTCATCATAATCAATACCTAGTTGCTGAGAAAAACCTCTGACAATAAGGCGAGGCTTATAACGAGCAATAGGGCCACATTATGCTCCTTGATTTTATAGACCCATTTGCAGCCTATAATGGGCTGATTAGGAGGAGCAGACACCAAATCTCATATATAATTGTGAAGAAGAGTAGAGAATTCAATGTGCATGGCATCCGTCCAAGGTTGGTGATGACTGGCTTGGGCATATGTATGAGGTTTGTGTGAGCTAGCAATAAATATAGAGGGGTCAATAGTAAAATGTCGAGGGGGCAAAGAACCATCCTATGATCGGGTGACCATACGAGGGGGAGGAGGTACCACCATCGGAGAAGAACTCGATAACCAACATAGTTAGAAGGAAAACTAAGGAAGATATAGGGAATATAGCGGGGTTTCTAGTTTATACAAGCGGTAGGATCGAAGATAAGGATAACAAAGACAACTGAACACACGAAGGGATTTATAATCAGGGTGAGTATGATGAAGTACCTCATAGGGGGAACGAAACCCTAGCAAACGAGTCGAAAGACGATTGATAAGATAGACAGTTGTTTCAAAGGAAAAATCCCAAAACTTGGTAGGTCCATGAGAATTGATCAAGAGTGTGAGCCCCATGTCGACAATATGATGATGCTTTCGTTCAACCAATCCATTTTGTTGAGGGGCATGGGGACAAGAGAGTCGGTGACTAATTCCTGCAAGTTGGAGTTCAGACGGGAAGGAAGAAGACATAAATTCTTTGGCCCCATGAAACTAAAGAAATTTAATTTTATCATCAATGATATTTTCAACTTGTAAACGAAATGCACGAAAAATAGAAAGAATGTTAGAGCGATGTTTCATGACAAAGAACAAAAAAAATTTACTATAATCATCAAGAAAATGAGCATAGTAAAGATGACCAGTATGGGAAGTGATGGGGGCAAGCCCCCATATGTCGGAATGAATAAGTTCGAGAGGATAGGTGCTTTTATGATAAGTTAAATGAAATGGTTGTTGTGTAATCTTGTCACATGAACATGATTCACATAATGATAAACATGAAACAACATAAATTGATAAATGTTGTGAAAGCACACGACTGACAATAGAAGAGGTAGGATGCCCTAAACGTTGATGCAATAAAGAAACAGACTCAATCTGACTAACATAAGTAGCTGGAGAGATAGAGGAGGAAGTACAACTGGTGCGCAAATAGTACAATCCATCCTTACAACTCCCGCGCAGCAACTCGAGAAGTAAGATCTTTGGTAATGAAATAAGTAGGATAAAATTCAAAATAACATACATTATCCTTTATGAATTGAGAGACAAAAAGTAAATTGAGAGAGATTTGTGAAAAATAATAAATATTAGTGAGAGCAAAGCAATGAGTAGAAGAGGTTAGATAGGTAGAACTAATGGATATAATGGGTGAACCAGTCCCGTCTCCAATCAGCAGATGCTCAAGAATGGCAAAATCTTCCTGAATAGTCATATGAGACAAATTATTAGTGATGTAAGTGGTAGCACTTGAATCAACATACCAGTAAAGATGATGATGGCTAGGTTCATTTTTATAAGTAAAATGTACTTGTGGAGCAGACGATGTAGGCTTTAGCTCATATGAAGGGCAATGGGTGGCTAAATGTCCAAGTAAGCCACAAAGTTGGCAAATGGGCCTGGAAACACGAGAATTGGGCTTGAATTCGCGTTGGTCATGGAAGCCTGAATGATGCTGTCTAGGAGATGGGTGGCGTGGTCTTACACGAGGCCCAATTTGTCGATAGTGATATCCACTAGAAGGCGTAGATGAGGGAGATCCAATATAAGGCCTAGAAGTTGTTGGCCTACTCCATACATTTGTCCATCATTTCGCTTAAGCCTATGATTGGGATGCGGGGAGAAAGATGAGCAGGACCTAGAGTTGGAGTGCAAGTGGCATGGGGAGCTGGTAGAAGACCACGATTGCAAGAGATGGCATCGATTGAAGCATTACCCGTTTGAGGAAGGAGGCCAGAAAGAGGTCAAGTGCTATTGTCGAAGTCATATTTTTGGAGTTTTCAGGCATCCTAAGCAAGTAGGAGGGCTTTGAGAGAATCCAAGGTCTTGGCTTCAAGTACATGGGACATTGCCAAGGTAAGTGCCTCCCATTCACGATCTAATTCATCGAACAACTAATCTTTGATCTCATGGTCGGGTTTTGGCCTTTCAATCTAGGCGAAATTTGTGGTTAAGTTGGATATAGTTGTCAAATAAGAGGACATAGGTTAGTCTCCCTTCTTTAGCTCATGCCATTACTGCTCACAAATGTCTTTTTGTGCCATGATCTGTGAGTTATACAATGTTTCCAAACGTGTCCAGGCTTCAGCAGAGGTAAATACTCCAATCACCTGCAAGTTTACTTCTGTGGAAAGTGAAGCTACAATAGCAGTTAGAGTGAATTTGTCACGAATTACCCATGCCTCATGTTCAGGAGTAACAATTTCAGTTTCCCCATCTCCTTCCTTTAGCAACATGGTAGGTTCAGGTGGTGGTATACTGCCATTAACATATCCATATAACTGATAGGCCTGTAGTAAATTACTAATGTTGTTGTGTCATAGGTAATAGTTTATACTATCTAGTTTAATGGGCAAAGTTGGTAGTGTAGGTGGAAGGATAACAGTAGTAGATATGCTCATAGTTCTTGTTGACTTAAAAGGTGCACCAAAGATGGACGTCCTAAACAATCCTGAGTTTCACGTCCTCTACGTCTCCGTTCACAGTGCAACAGGACGTCCAAAAAGAAGACAGAGCAGCACCTCTAAATAAGAGAGAAGAAGGCTGGCCACGCTGATGAAGCCGTCGTCCAATCTGTTTCTGCTTGGAGACCTCCCAAAGCTCTTCTTGAAGAAATAAGAAATGGAAGAGTGTCTCGGTGCAGCAAAGAAAAAGACACAAAAATAGAGGGTTCCAACTTCAGCACAAGTTTACCCCCACATCAGCCGCTGCCAACGCTAGTAAACGAAAACCCCTCTGTGAGAGAGAAGGAATGAGAGGGCATAGAGCACGAAATAATGGGAGAGGGAATGAGAAGAAAGAGAGATAGAGAGAGAGGTAGTTATGGGCAATGATGGTGGCGTGGCAAGGGTGAGGACTGTGAGAACCAGATCTCACAGTCAATGAGAGGTGTCGCGTTCTACCTTGAGGTGAGGTCCCATCACAGTCAGCTTTGGTGGAGGGAAGAAGATGGCAGCTTCGGTGAAGGGAAAGAGAGGGGTCAAAAAGAATCCACGGTTCTCTTCTTGAAAAGTAGCAATGTAGAAGGCTTCTAGAGAAGAGAAGTTTCTAGAGAAGAAAAAAATGATGGTGCAGAAGTGGGAGAAATGTAGAGGAGAGGATGTTAAGCTGAGGCTATGATACCATAAAGGATTTGAGAGAATAAGAAAAAATAGATATTTTTATAATTCTGCACACCTTTCATTTGTGTTATAACACATATTTATATAGAGTTGTAGTATATACATACAAATAACAAATAGACAAAATTGTACACGGCAGATGCTCCATTGGGTGAGCTGGATGTATGCAGGCTGATTGTGTGCAAGTTGTAGTTGTCGTCTTGTTATTACTCCCTCGCAAGTTCAAGGAAAGATCTCAAATATTGAGTTTGTCTCAAAAAAGGTGAAAATGAGTACTTACTCTTTCTTTCTACCGAGACGGGAATTTCTCCTATTCCTATATTCTAGTAAAATTATTTCAGTAAATGACAGAATTGTGGATAGGGACTATACAAGCGACCTACCTAATTTTATTGTAGAAATTTTCGAGATCAATGATTGGACCATGCAAATTAAAAATACCTTTTCTTGGATAAAGAAAGAGATTACTCAATCTATTTCCATATCGCTGATGATATATATCATAACTCGGACATCCATTTCAAATGCATATCCTATTTTTGCACAGCAGGGTTATGAAAATCCACGAGAAGCAACCGGGCGTATTGTATGTGCCAATTGTCATTTAGCCAATATACTGTATTTGAAGCAGTTGTTCGAATTCCTTATAATATGCAAGTAAAACAAGTTCTTGCTAATGGTAAAAAAGGGGGTTTGAATGTGGGCCCCCCGATCGTATTTCACCTGAAAGAAAAGATAGGCAATCTGTCTTTTCAGAACTATCGCCCCACTAAAAAAAAATATTCTTATTATAGGTCATATTCCTGGTCAAAATATAGTGAAATAACCTTTCTTATTCTTTCTCCGGACCCCACTACTAATAAAGATGTTTACTTTTTAAAATATCCCATATATGTAGGCTAGAATAGAGGAAGGGGCCAAATTTATCCTGACCGGAGCAAGAGTAACAATACAGTTTATAATGCTACAGCGGCCGGTATAGTAAGTAAAATCGTAGGAAAAGAAAAAGTAGATATGAAATAACCATAATAGATGCGTCGAATGGACATCAAGTGGTTGATATTATCCCCCCAGGACTCAAACTTCTTGTTTCAGAGGGTGAATCTATCAAACTGGATCAGCCATTAACGAGTAATCCTAATGTGGGTGGATTTGGCCAAGGGGATGAAGAAATAGTACTTCAAGATCCATTATGTGTCCAAGGCCTTTTGTTCTTCTTAGCATCTCTTGTTTTGGCACAAATCTTTTTGGTTCTTTAAGAAAAAATAGTTTGAGAAGGTTCAATTGTCCGAAATGAATTTCTAAATTCGTAAATTTATCAACATCGAGTTCATAAAAAGAATCTAATTCTTATTGGCAATTATTTGTACCGCATTCCTAATCATAGTATGTATATTGTGAAGAAGACTATTTGACTTTATTTCTTCTTTTTTTATTTTTTTAAGCCAAATTAATTAGAGTGGCATGACTATATCATTATTGCATTATTGTTTAAATGTCATAAAATAGAAAATTGAATGGATCAATATTTTTTTAGTCTAATAGACTAAAATGGATAAAATTCCACTGGAGACTAACCATAAAATAAGTAAATGGAGAATAGAAAGCAAGGATTCCTTGTCTTTTTAGTCCTCTGCACAAGAACCATAAAAAAAAATACCTATTAAACCAATTACAAGAATACCAGTTACAGTACCTATTATTCAAAGAGGAATCCTTCCAGTAGTATTGGCCATTTATCCCGCTTCATTTCATCAAGTTGTCATGCTAGCGACATAAACAGTTATAGATAATTATGAGATGTGATCCTTCCGAATGGGATAAGATAATTATTACTATTATTTAGTATTTAACTATTTTCTTTTCTTCTTTTACTTAATTAAAGAAATAATTGGAAAATAAAACAGTAAGTACAAAAATGAGTACTATTTTCTTTTCTTCTTTTACTTAATTAAAGAAATAATTGGAAAATAAAACAGTAAGTACAAAAATGAGTAATAACCCCAGTAAAGACTGGTACAATTCAATTCAACATTTTGTTCGTTCGGGTTTATTGTGTCGTAGCTCTATAATTTGTATTAGGTTTATCGTTGGATGAACTGCATTGCTGATATTGACCCTAAAAAAGAAACGGTAGGTACAGCTAGTCTATGAATAGTCAACTATCACACTGTAAAAATTGGATAGGTTCGATCTATAGTCATTCGGTCCTCCTAAAAAGGTCTACTAAATTTATCGAGTTGTTCCAAAGAGTCAAAACGAACAGTTATTAATGGAATTCCTTGTCGGCTCTCTGTAAAATATTCGTTTGGACGAGGGCTTCCAAACACATTGTAAGCTAAACTCGTGCTGATGAATAACCAACCTGCAATGAATAGGGAGGGTATAGTAATGCTATGAATAACCCAGTATTGAATACTGGTAATAATATTAGTAAAAGAACGTTCTCCTGTGCTTCCAGACATGCTGAGCTCCACATATTCTTGTACAATTAGGGGATCTGGAAAGTGAGCTGGATGCAGGCTAATTGGGTGCAAGTTGTAGCGGTTGTCTTACTATTACTCCCTCGCAAGCTCAAGGAAAGATCTCGAATATTGAGTTTGTCTCGAAAAAGGTGAAAATGAGTAGATGAAAGACTTTTAGTGAAGAGATCAACAATTTTTGCATCGGTACCAATGAAACAGATACGAAGACAACCACCATTGACCTGCTCATAAACAAAATGATAGTCAATCTCAATATACTTGGTGCGAGCATGGAAGACAGGATTAGTTGTAAGATAGATGATAGACAAATTGTCACATCAGAGTATAGGTGGGGAAGAGAGAGGAATGCCGAGTTCCCAAAGAAGAGAACCCACTCAGATAAATTTAGCAGTGGCATGATCAATACTCTTATATTTTGCTTCTGTACTAGATCGAGTGACGGTACGTTGTTTCTTGGAACTCCAAGAGATAAGATTTTTTCTGAGAAAAATAGCAAAACCGTTAACAGAATGACGATTATCAGGATTACCGACCCAATCAGTATCAGAGAAGCAACGAAGGTTAAAGGAGGAGTGGCGCCAAATAGTGAGGCCGAGATGAAGAGTACCTTGAAGGTAATGAAGAATCCGCTTGACAGTTGTCCAATGAGCATGAGTGGGTTGATAAATGAATTGACAAACTTGGTGAACAGCATACGAGAGATCGGGATGAGTAAGAGTGAGATATTGAATAGACCCCACAATTTTCCAATACAGTCAGGTTAGCAAGTGGAGAGCTGGTAGAGACAGAGAGGCGAGAACCAGGAGCAACGAGTGTAGAGATGGACCGACAAGAACTCATAGTCGTGCGAGAGAGAATGTCCCGAATATACTTATTTTGGGTGAGATAGAGCCCTTAAGAATGAGAATGAACCTCAATGCCAAGAAAATGGTGTAGGAGTCCCAAGTCTTTCACTGAAAACTCATCTTGAAGAGCACGAATAATAGTGAGATAAGGGCAGTTGGAAAACCAGTAATAAAAATGTCATCTTGGAACTTAGACATAGAAACTAAGAACGAGGAGTCTGCTTAAGACCATAAAGAGACTTACGAAGACTACAAACATGATGAGTGAGTCAACAAAATTAGGTGATTGAGCCATGTATACCTCATGGAGATGACCATGAAAAAATGCGTTGTTAACATCAAGTTGTCGAATGTGCCACTGATGAGAGACTGCAATAGAGAGAACCACCCGAATGGTAATAGGTGTGATGAGAGGGCTAAATGTCTCATCATAATCAAAATCTAGTTGTTGAGAAAAATCTTTGGCAACAAGACGAGTCTTATAACGAGCAATAGAGCCATCAGAATATTTCTTGATTTTATAGATCTATTTATGACCCACAATGGGCCAATTAGAAGGAGGAAGCACCAAATCACACGTATGATTGTGAAGAATAGTAGAGAATTCAGTGCACATGGTATCAATACAAGGTTGGTGACGAGTGCGCATAGCATCAATCTAAGGTTGGTGACAACTGGCTTGGGCATAAGTACGAGCTTTCTACGAGCTAGCAATAAATATGGAGTGGTCAATAGTAAAAGATCGAGGGGGCAAAGAACCATTCTGTTATCTTGGGGGAAGAGCTAGAGAAGAGGTAGCTGAAGAAAAATGATTAAGGGTATCTCAGGTGAAAGAGAGTGCTTATGTACAGGAGAGATAAAAATCATACCTAAATGGAGAAATAAGGAAAATGTATAGTAATTTGAGAGAAGAATAAATATATTTTTATAATTCTACACACATTTAATTTATTTTATAATACAAATATTTATAAGTAGTTGTATAATATACATATAAATAACAAACTTACAAAATTGTACACGGGAGGTACACGTGATCGCTAGGTGTACTTAATTGGATTAACTGACTGTATGCAAAATTTAATTATCTCTTGCTATTACCTTGGATAAATATTCCATTATTACTAAAACCACCAATGAATAGTCTATCTTTTATGCATTACATGTTATAAAATCTATCATGTTATTACAAAACCTTCAAAATATTGATACACAACATTTACAAAAGTATAACAGTTGGGTTCAAATCAACAGTTCAGTCTACATTTTAATGGTTTTAGATGAATGAGGATCTCTTCTCCTTAATCAAGTCCCGGGCTCAGGCAAAATACCTGTGTGATGCGAACCTCGCCAATATGCTGACGACACCCTACACCAAATATGGCAACGATCCCAAGACTTTCACGATACAAGTGCGAAAAGATGGAATATACCTTGTTTATATGAGAAATAAGGTATGGGATATGTAGACGCCACACCCAAATCCTCTAAGAAGAACTCTTAGAAAACCCCAGGTGATAAGTCTTGATTGCTTGAACGCTACAAGTAAAAACCTGATAATTGTTAGAAAGAAAAGAACCTCGCAACTCTCCCTCACATGTTTCTCTCAAAAACTTCATATTTCACACTCAAATAGCTTTTTCTTATAAATTTAAAGCACTCTTGCCTTTTTCCACTCATATGTACTCTTTCAATCTGAATTGAACTTTAAAAACAAATCGTTTTTACGAAACAATTCAACTTGAGGAACAATTAAGACAAATCAATAAAGGTTTTCAAAAAGTAATTCCAAATAATTTAATTGAGAGCTATGAATAGACTCTGAAATAAGAGTAGAATTTAAATAGAGAAGAAATGAAGTAATAGACTCAGATATAGCAGAATAAGAATGAGATATAAGATAGAATTGTGTACCACTTTTTTTTTCTTTTGTCTTTTTTTTCACGAATTTTTTTTACTCTTTTTTTTTTTTGCACGAAATTTTTTTTGACTTTTTTTCTCTTTTCTTTTAACCTACTGAAGAGAAAATAGATAGAAGAATATGACAATTTTTTTTATAGAGAATACAAATAGGTAGAGAAGATAAAAAAAAAAAGAACTAGATAAAAAAAATGGTTTGAAACTTGTCGTGCAACCGTGTGCTCTAATACCAAATGATGCGAATATCGCCAATATGCTGACGATACCCTACAACAAATATGGCAACGATCTCAATAATTTCACTACTAAAGTGCGAAAATATTGAATATATCTTGTTTATATTAGAAAAAAGGTATGGGATATGTATACGCCAACCCAAATCCTCTAAAAAAAACTTTTAGAAAACCCCGAATAATAAGTGTTGATTGCTTGAACGCTATAGGTAAAAACCTGATAAGTTTAAAAGTTATTTCAAAATAGAAAAAAGAGAAAACCTTAAAAAATATAAATTTCAAATTGTGTCTATACAATATTATGGAGTACGCTCTTTATAGGATTAGAAAACAAACGAATAACCCAAATAATGTAAAAGAAATCTATTATAGTTATAAGCTAACCTTATCTAATATTACTATCTAATATTATCCTAAAATATTTATTATATTTATAAATCTCTCCTTATTAATTAAATCAGTACCTTCTCTTATACTAATCTTTGGCTTTTCATTTGAACTTATATTTAAATATTCAGCAATCTCTTTAATCAGCACATATAAAACTTTTTTGAATCTTTTAACCCTTAACTTTATGATTGAGCTCTCTTATATACTCAAATGATTATTTATCTATTTTAGTGACAAACTGTTCAGCTCCATTGCAGGTTCAGTTGATTGAACATGTGAATTTGTAGTCTATTTAGTCGAATTCACGGTGAATGGAAACAAAATTCATGTAGGGAGAAGGATTCACCTGTGTATGCTATTATCACCAAGGTCAGAAAAACACAGTTTTTTACCAGATTTTATTGCAGAGTATGTGGTTTTCATCGGTTTAGTTCCTACCCATTCTCCACTTTAGGTACCTCTCCACGCTGTCAAGCCCACAAAGACCCTTAACCACCGGCAGGGTTGCTGGGATGCCTAGCTGGAATGGCGAATCAGTGCCATCAAGGTTGCTCCATGAGAGGAGCTGCCTCCTTGCTTCTTTGATGGCAGCTTGAGTTGCACAGTGGACTGAAGCCGCTAGCAACGAAGGCGGCTCTCCTGAAGCTGCACAATCAATCCCACATAATGCATCGGTCACAGAGATTTACCATAAGTTCATGGACCGAACCAGTTAATTGCACCTCAAACTAGATGGTTTGGATGCCATCTTAACATTTGCAAAGCATTGTTTATGATGAGGTTTGGGCATACCTTTGGAGGAAAGTACCCGATCTTTATGATGCCCGCTGTTGAGGATTCCGATATTGAATTCTCTCGGGATGGTGTCTATCGTCGGGATTTTGTATGTCCAAGTGCCCTTGGCATCCACCAACCCATCAGAATTCGTTGTGTATTCCTCAAGCATGAAGAACCCAATTCCTTGAACAAATGAACCCTCAATCTGCAAAAGTTATTGCGCGAACTAAGGTTAATGGAGTATGCAAATGATCCGTTTTAAGATCTAACTATGCTAACCTGCCCCAAATCTACAGCAGGATTAAGGCTCTTCCCACAGTCATAAATAATATCAGACCGAAGAATTCTTGTTGCTCCGGTTAGAACATCTATCTCTACCTGCAGGAGAAAATCATGCAAGGTACTTTCAGATTGAAAGAAGCCATTACAGTATCAGTAGCTCTGTGATGTTGAAAGCAAAAAACTTGCCTCGCTCACACCAGCACCATAGTTGAGATACCGCATGGAACCAAAATCAGGTTGATACAGGGCGGTAGCTGATAAGTTGACAGACCGCACACATGCCTGCAAAATTTAGACCCGTGGTTGCACCAGTAATCTGATTTGACTTTGCACCTAACATCTGTTGTTTTGAATAACAGGGGAAGTAAACATGTTCTCTTATGTTAGTTTACCTGTTGAATCAGCATCTCCCAATTGATGGATCCCGATTGCTCCCGCAGACTATCTCTGAGAGGACTCAGTCTCTCAACCAAAATATCACAGCAGAGTTTAACTGCCTGGCAACTGGCTTCTGAAGTTGTGCTTCCTGCAGTCCAGCCACCCTGAATCAAACTCACAGTATCAGCTTGTACCACCCGAACCTTCTCCAACAGATTCGTCGGCCCATCGCAGTGGATTGAACCCAGGGCAAATGCCACCATTTGCTTGACCTTAGTCCAAAGCCCCTGACCCAGCTCAGTTCCTCCCACTTCCACCACAACAGACCCATCACTCAACACACTAACCCTCCCAGAAGTAGCTCTCAGGACCACCTCGTAAATGACGGGTAAACGAGAAATGCCCCGCTTCTTCCACTTATTCCATTGATTAAATTCCTTGACTGCCTCAAATCTATGTGCTAGATCAGAAGACAATCCCAACTTCTCCCATATTAAGGGCACTGTGTACTCCTCTGGGCAACCAGCAGCGCCTGGATAGAACAGGCCGAGGCTCTCATACGTATGGAGATTCACATTTCTGACCGCATCAACTTCCATTGAGAGGGCAGATGCCACATGCTCAATGATGGCCTCAGCAATAAATCCTCCCTGGAGCTCGCCAGGTGCCCGCATGGCTGACTTGCTGGTGTGATTTGTCTTGCATACCTTAAAATCAAATGACAAGTTGCCCCAATTGTACTTCTTGAGGGAATTGGTTATGTTCATTGGCATAATCGGGCTAATATCAGGATATATTCCACCATCAATCAGTACATCGAGATGCACAGCTGTGATCTTTCCATTTGACTTGAATCCTACGCTATAAGTTATCTTCATTGGATGCCTCCCTCCTGCTAGTATCATATCAGTTTTCCGGTTGAGATAAGTCCTAACAGGGCGGTTCAATTTGTAAGCAGCAAGCGTGCAGGCTGTGGCAACCTGAAGGGGGGCAAAAGATCTCGATAGACATTCACAAAATAGAATTGGAAACATGTCCAGAATAAGAACTTGAGCCACAAGCAAACTGAATAAGTTCAAAATCATTGCATAAGTGCACTGAAAAGAAATTCTTCCATTATAAATACACCAAGTTGGTTTGATAACTATATGTATTTATAAAATATGAGGCTTTGTGTCCATGAGCACAATTTGCAACTCCGACCTATATGCAGCTGCTAATGTGATCTAAAATAACCTTCATGATATAGACAATAAAATGGGAATGATCGATCATATTATACTTACAGGCATAGACTTTAGTGACTTTCCACCGAACCCTCCACCCACTCTTCTTGTGATGACGCGAATATTATGTGCAGGAACACCCAGACATCTGGCAATGACACCGTGTAGAAATTCGGGGACCTGTGTTGAACTATATACCAGCATGCAGTTGTCCTCATCAGGTATAGCAAGTGCACTCTGGTTCTCCAGGTAAAAGTAATACTGAGATCCCAGTTGAATCTGCAGAGAACAATACCTTTCCATCATTCTATAGCTTTCCAAGAATAAAAACAGAGAAGAATGATCTTTTCTTGGGGGAAAAAACCTAAGAGAAAAACAAAGACATACCTTAGCAGAAAGGATCTTGTGATCTGCTTCTGCCATACCTTCTGAAAAGTTACCGACATGCTTGGGATTGAAAAAAGAAGGGACCTCAAAGAAGCTTGATCTCTCAACGGCATCCTCTACAGATAATATTGGTGGTTCCAAATCTTCTACTCCATAATCAATAATTGCAGCTTCTGCTGCCATATCTGCAAGCTTCTGGCTCTCTGCAACCTTGGAAGTCATTCACTTTTGTTAAGCATTTCTTAAGTATTAATTTGGAAAAAAAGAGGCTGAAAATGCAGGAGAGAACAAGGAAGCAAGACAATTAGTGGATTACCACAAAAGCAACACGATCACCAGCAGAACGAGCAAGCTCATCAGAGAACAAAGGTTCAAGCCCGAAAATGCCCCCTGAGCCAACATTCTCTCCACCAATAGGAATATCTCGAAAACAAACTATTGAAATGACCACATCCTTGGGTAAAGTAGGGGAAAATGTGATGCCCTTCACTCTTGCAAGAGGCTTCGTGCTATATATGAAAGCTCCGTAGAGGCAGTTATTTGGAGAAGGAATGTCACCCACATACACAGCCTCACCTGTTGAATTGGTTTGAGCAGTGAGATAGTCCTAAAAGAAAAGATTGAAATACTGCAAACTACAAAATCATAGAGTGCAATTCTGAGTCACTGTTTCAGTGACAGAAGATGTAAGGAGCTTTTAATGCCAAAAATTAAATATAATTTAGAATCTAACTGGTAAACATGATTCCTTCATTCCTCCACATGATGAATCTATCACAAAGGTGATAATTAAATAAGTGAAAATTCTTTTAAAACACGATCCAAAGTAAACATACCAGAAGCCTGGATGGTAGATAGGGATTTTGCAACCGGATTTCCAACAGGACAATATTCCCCATCCACTTCAATGACTTGCTTGCCATGTAATAGCTGTGGCTCAGCAGTCTGCTCCCCATCATGTGCTATATCCTTGAACGAGTCATTATTACAATGACCAATATGCTTGGTTATGGTAGCAGTTGAATCAATGAGAGGAATTAGGAACTGAAAAACAAAACCAACTGACAGGCTAGTTCGATAAGCAGGACATGATGTGCCATCTTCTGGTACTATTGTTTCTTTCACCACCTCAAGGGCTTCACTTAATAGGCTCAGACTGAGAAATTGTCCACGGACCAGACATTCCTCTAACTTTCTTGCTCGTACTGCATGATGAGTACCAAAAGCACCAAAAGTCATCCTACAGCTGTTTATACAAATCATATTGGAGGAATCACACTGAGAAACCTCAGCCAAGAAGGCGGCGTTCATGTAAGGAAGGGCATTCCCTAAGGGACGTGGAGCGGCTCTATAGGTTTCAAACAGCACCATGCTGCTCTTCGATTCCCAAAACGGAATTTTAACACTCAAAAGCAGGGCTTTCGGGTCCAGAGGAGTCCTCTGAAGAAATTCCTCCAATGAAACCATCTCATGCTTAGAATCAGCTAGTATGTTGACTGATGAGCCTGCAGCTAGAAGTATGGTGGCAATATCAGAAGGAAAATTTTCTCTTTGTGTCATCACCAAGTTTCCTCCCAAACTAGCTGAGTTCCTAATGAAGGCTGATGCAACCTTTTCCATATGGTTGGCCACTTTTCTGAATATACTTCCACTGTCAAGGTTACACAACCAATCACTAAAACCCTTCAATTCATTGATTGCTTTAGTTATTGTCACTGCTGCCCCAATTTCAATTCCTGTCTTGTCCTTCTTGATAACTTGAAGTTCAGGAATATGCCTTATGTCAATGTACTTATCCCAATTCTGGGATTCCTTATAATACCCAGCTGCGGTATTACCGACAACTAATTTCACCATGTTCGGTTTGTTTTCCCCATGTGGTTCCAATAAGCACTGGAGCTCTTCCAAGGTTACAGGACTATACCAGTTGCATCTTTTGACACCCGAACCAACCCAGGATTTCACTTCCTCTTTCAAGAACTCGGGAAAAACTCTGATATCTTTGCTTGGGTTGTAAGATGGCAATCTACTCATACTCACCTCTTTGTCCTCTCCTTTTGTCCAGAAGGTGTTCAAGCCCAGATCTTCAATATCTACATCAGCTGCGAAGCTCTTGCAGGCATCAGCAATTGGACGGTATCCCGTACACCGGCAGAGGTTCCCTGAGATAGCCCTCTCGGCCTCTGACACAGTCAACCTGGAGAGCCCTTCAGAAGGTTTCTGACGGCCAGTCTTCTCAGCCTTTATGAGGGCTCCATAGAGTGACATGCAAAACCCCGGGGTGCAGAAGCCGCACTGAGATGCATGGAAGCCTGCAATGCGCTTTTGGATCGGATGGAACCCATCCTTGGTATTCCCAAGGCCTTCTGAAGTCGTGACAGAACAACCATTTATGCTGCAGAGGAGTGTGAGACATGAACTCACCGTGAATTCCTCCACTTGGTTACTTGCAGGATCAAATCTTGATAGTAACACCAGACAAGCTCCACAGCCACCTGTAACAGGAAATTCAAGAGCACGTGAAGAGGTCTTCTCACCACTTTTTTGGACATCCCACTTGAGCAAATAAGAGTAGTGGATCATATCATGGTTGACAATGACAACTGTGGCCACCCACAATAGCATTGTTTGTCATGAGAGCCCAATTCCGATGTTAACTCATTCATAGGAAAAATCATCAGCTGGCACTTTAAGGATGCCATCCACAACTATCAGAATCATAGTACAGAAGAAAATCTGCCAACAGCTTCAAAATATTGTTGCAAAGGCCAAAACTGCATCAAGGCTTTACTAAGACGGAAAAGCAATATCACCTTTGCTATATTTTTTCTGCTGCATCCATTGACCCCTTCAAAACAACCATTTAAAGAGGTGTATCACCATGCACTAAGCAGACTTCTTGGTACACAACTACAATTGATCCTAAGCACCACTACTCATTCTCAAGCATCCAATAAACCTTAGCCTTTCAATAGATATTGGGCAGTAAAAAAACATAAATTTTCCAACAAGATTGGCAGCAATATAATGGAAATATCAAACTAATTCGCCAAAAACAATGCTTTTCCTACACGGAGAGGGAGTTACTAGCTATGTGGAGTCCAGTAAGTATAACTTAATTCCCGTAGATGAATGAAAATCAGAATCCTGGAATAGCAGAAAAACTCGTCAAGTCCATATTGTTCTAGCAGCTAAGAAGTATAAATTTAACAGCAAACAGATTTTTTAAGCAGTCGATCAAGTAAACAAAACACAGCAGAATCAGGAGTTCAGTTAAAGTTCCAACCTTCACCGCAACCGAGCTTAACGCTCTTGAAGCGAGTGTGCAGCCGCAAGAATTCGAGCACAGTGGTTGAAGGGTCGATGTCGGAGAGCTCGAACCTCTGCCCATTGACAGCAAAGACAAGATTCTTGCAACCCATCTTAGTGAGCCGGAGAATAAGAAGTAGAACTGTAGGGGGTGCCAGGAAAGACTGCCTACGAGTCTCCCGCAACCATTTCTATGTCAAAAATGTCCCAACACAAGGCATCTTGCCGCAATACTTGATCCACAAATCTTATTCCCTGGTTGTAACAGAAACTGAGACTTCGGATAAGAACAGTGACGACGTCGTTATGGGGACTCTTGTCTTGGGTAGAGTCAATTTTACTGATCCTTTTCACCTTACAGTGCTCTCTTTCTCTCTCTCTCTCCTCCTTCTTCTTACAGGCTCTTTCATGTTGGGTTGGTGTCCCGATCTTTCTTGAAAGTACGCATTTGACCGCCGCCATTCCCCCCTGCAGTCCTACTAACAGTAACATCAACCCTTGCCTCAATCAGATATTCATTCACATGGGTCCCATAGGCTTTGTTACATCCCTAACCACTTGTAGTTTGTACTTTCTCTAAAATAATATAATAATGTTTTTTTGGTTTACTCAAATGTACTTCTAGCATTTATTATCTATCTATTGGTTTATAACTTTGTATACAATATTTAAAATTATATTTATATTTGAGGTATTATACAAAATATTATAAGCTTATTTGAGGATAAAAAAATATGTTCCTCTTTGAAATTTAAAATTTAGTACGCATTTATTAAATTAGTAATTGTAATAATGCACAAAATACTAACTTATTTTAAACCTTCTGACTAAAAAGTTAATATAATCATTGCAACATAAAACATTTTTGTATCAATTATTAAATTATTATCCTAATCTCCAAATTCACAGTAATAAATTATTTATATATAATTAAATTAAATTAAAAAATAAATTTATTAAATTGTTTACTTATATTTATTTAATTATATTACATATAATATATAATAAAATAATTAATCGAATCCCAGGCCAAACGTTACTGCTAAGCCTAGTTGCGTGTTATAATATAAAAAAATAAAATGATTTAAAAGAATTGTTAAATGGAGTGAATTGATAAATCTCTCAAATCAATCTTTTATATTGAGATGAAGTTATATTAATAAAAAAATTTAAAAAATAAATTTACTATATGATAAAATAAAATATTAATATAAATCAACATATATATAATTATATTATATATAATGAATGATAAATATCAAATTTTATTATATAATTAAATTATTTAACATAATTGAATTATTATTATAAAAAATAAATTAATATTAATTATAAAAAGAATAAAATATATATATATGTATATAATAAATTATATTCTATATATTCAACATATAATATTTTTATTATATAATTGTATTTAAAATATATTAAAATAAATAAATATATAATATAATATAATTAAATGAAAGAGTATTAAAATAATTTAAATAAAAGAATGTCAATTTCTACCTATATAAAAAATCTCATAAAAAGTATACTAATTAAATTTTAGTGTAAATGAAAAGTTATATATATATATATATATTTATCTACCGTACAAACTATTGTATCGAGTGATTTATAGGTACTTGAAAGAATAGTGGTTTGAAGGATAAAGTAATGAAGTATTTAATAACAAAAATTGGACGGTTTTGTAGCTGTGAATAATCACTTTCATAACACTCAATTTAAACTATAACACAATACCACCACTTTAATACATATATTGTTTATATTATTATTGATGTATTTTCTTATTTATTTTTATTCTTATATAAATTTTTTTTATTAATAATCATTTACCTTAACTCAATTTACATTCATAGAAACACTTTACCTACATCTAAACTATATATTATTAAAAAAATTTATCCGCACTGATATATTATCAAATCAATACAAACCACTTAATATAAATATAAATTTCAAATCCCTACAAAGTAAAATAAAATTATATCACCAAATCCATCACTTTTACGAAAAAAATCTCTAAAATATTATCTTCAAATCACTACAAATCACTCAATCTAAATATAAACTTCAAATTTCTCCAAAGTATTCAATCCAAACATAACATTCAAATCACTCCAAACTACTCGATCCAAAAATAGCAATCCATCACTTTCACTTAAAAACCTCCAACACATTATCTTCAAACTACTCAATCTCAATATAAACTCTAAATTTCTCCAAAGCATTCCATCCAAACATAACTTTTAAATCGCTCCAAAGTACTCAATCCAAAGATAGCTTAAGATAATAAATACAAACCCATACTTTACAAATACCTCCAAATCACTCCATATAAACAATAAGGCAACTTTAAAAAAAAACATTAACCTGCCGAAAAATTTGAACAGAAAATGGTGCAAACTTGGCAGCTAAATTTAAAAAAAAAAAGTGTAATGAACTTTCTTATAATATTATAGTATTTATATTTTAAATAAATAACAAAAACAAGCTTAACACATTTTTTATTAGTATTATTATTTGGCAGTCAAAAATATATTTTAGTTTGGGGTTTTCACTGCCACTGCTACTTTATGCCAATCAGTTGTCCAGTGCAGTTTAGTCGGGAAAAAGAGAAGCCAATCTTGGAAGGTCGAGTTGATTGAATATCAAGGAATCAAATCATGAAACCTTGGAGGCACTCCATCCTAAAGATGGCTAACTGGGCAAAGAATAATGGAGCTTACACAGTGCACGAAAATGAAGAGCCTGAAAACAAGGCACCACACAGACCTCCCGGAGAAGATATGCCAACATGACTCGGTAGCAAAAATACCTACTAAACCTGCACGTTAGTCCCTGGTGTTTTTCAAAACCAGCATTTTATTTTAGTCCATGTTAATTTGCCAACAATATGACCCCAAATCATTAAGCATTTTTCTGATAAAAAATACTCAGTTGTTGATCGTCCCAGGCGTGATTAGTTTTGAAAAAAAAAACATTGAGTATTATGTTGATGGTCAAACCAACAGTTTAATCCAGAGATTCAAAAAAACACACACCCAACAGTTCTGCCATTGGTTTTGGTTTTAATGTATTGACAAATTAACAAAATAGACTAAAGTAATAGTTTTGGAAAGCATCATGGATTAAAGTGTATGCAAATTAAAATACGAGAGTAGGAATAAACGAAGTCCCAAGAAAACAAGGAAGGAGGCAAAGCAAGACTCTCTTTCCTGAGATGATTCAAAATGTGTATAAAACCCGGGAAAGCCTAGGAACTCCCATCACAAGATCAGAGAAATTAACAGGCCAGAGGAGGAAAAGAAGGAAGAAAGATACCATCAGAAGCACGATGGCATCTCTCAGCCAGATTTACGATGATTTCAAACCAACCACAGAGTGGGCATCAGAAGAGGGATTCGACACCCTCCTTGTATTTTTACCAGGTTGGTTTCAATCATAAGAGTTTTCTACTTTATATGATCAGTTAAGCTCTTACATGAACCTATAGCAATCAGTTCATATTTAAGCAAAAATCAAGGAGGCTTGGGATATACCTGGCCATTGCTAAAAAGAGACAATTTTCTGATTTGAGCATGGCAGTCTGGCTCTGGTCAGACGAGATGCCAAATTGAAATGGGTCTTCTGGACAGCAGGCTGGCAGCTGCTATTGCTAAGCATGTCATTGCTACCAAACTGCTAATTCTATGCACATAACTGATATTGGCATGCGCAGGATTCAAGAGGGAAGAAATTAAGGTGCAAATTACCTCGTCCCAAAATCTGCGGATCATAGGAGAGCACAAGGTCCGTGAAAACCATTGGAGCCGTTTTCGCAAGGAGTTCCCTATCTCATCAAACCATGACTCCCACAAGATTAGTGCGAGATTTGACAATGGAATTCTCTACATCAAACACCCAAAGACAATCATACCTGCCAAGCCTCAAGCAGTAGAAGAGAAAGAGTCAAAACGGAAACTGACCTCAGAGACTCAACCACCACCAGAACCAAAACCTGAGCTGCAACGACCTGAGAGGGGCAAAGAGAAGAAGGATTTCAAAGAATCTCCCCATCCTTTGGAACATAGAAGCAAGTCTGGCCAGCAACAACCCCCCAAGACTGATCAGACGAAAGAGACTAGAGACTCTCCTAAGCCTTTGGAGAGCAGAGCAGAGCCACAACCTCGAAAGGCAGACAACAAAAAGGAAACCAATCAGATTCCGGCAAAGACTGATCAAGAGAAGCAACCTATTGAGAAGACAAGCACAATAACAGATGATGCCCCCAAAAAGTTGCCTGAGAAGGAACAGAAGCCAGTACGGGCTGGGGGAGAGATCACCCAGAGCAGTGCACCAGCTGAAGCAGTTCAGAGGAAGAAAAAAACTGAAGAGGAAAAGGTTACAGATCATAATGAGGAGCTGAGTGAGCCTGTTCAAGGCAGTGATGGGAAGATGAAAGAGAAAAGTGTGTCTCACAGAGGAAGCATGGCAAGGAGGGTGGATAGTCATCAGAAGAAGATGATGGATATACTAGTGAAGGTAAAGAAATTTGGAAATCTCATAAACTTAATTGTGGCCGGTCTCCTGGTTCTGCTACTGGCCCTGTACATAAAGAAGGCAGTCATGTCAAGAGGAAAAACTTATTTGAGAATCTTTGAAGGTCAAGAAGACTAACCTCACACCTGCAAGCTGCATATGAGGACTTTGTGAAACATGAATTGTAATTTTAAATTGAATGTAATACCACAATCAATAATGAAATGGCCTAAGCTTCTGCTGTCTGAATTCAGAACATCCCTGATTTGCATACTAACTAAATTGTGTCAAAGAGATTCTGATAGGAATTATTACCATATATGTCAAACCACTCCTCCAAGCGACTATATATAGCAAGTCTATAATTGCTCAGACAAAATAACTTTTCCAACCACTTCTTCAAGTGATTGCATTTATTCCTCACATATACTACTCCAGCAAAAGATATTTGCCTGAAGGGAATCCACTTTTGGTCATAGCAAGAATATTCTTTCCACAGATTAAGTCGGTACCAAATCGAATGACACCTTTCATAAAGGTTAGTGAGGTATGTTTCCATAGGCATATGAGCAAAATATACCTCAATAGGAACATTTAATCCGGAAAAGGCTGACTCTATCATCACAGGCATCAGAAAACACATGAAACAGCAGGGAATTGAGATCCATTGCAATATAGGCTTATCAAACTGAGTCCAAGAAGTATCAGCTGCTGTAAGATCAGGCACAAATCTTACTCCATAAACACAGTTAATTACAGCATTCTCAAGAAAACTGTACCTATTATATGTTAGCTGAAGTGAATTCAAGAGAATTCACAGCCCTGATTTCAATGGAGAGTAGAGGGGACGGTTTCTTCACACCCTTAGTTGGTATTGAGAGAAATAAGTAGGAAAATGGACCCGAAAAACCTGGAACTGAATCAATTCCAAGTTGCAGTAACAATACAGTTGAAAGCATCTAAAGCAGAGAATTTGAATCATGAACGAGTAAATAAAATCTCTTAATTTCAATGATTGTTCAGTAAATTTAGAACAGATAAACAGAAGTAGCTGATAAATTTGAACCAAAATATATATTGTTCAATAAATTTAGAACAGAAGTAGCTGATAAATTTCAATGATTCTTCTCTAGGATGAAATATTCTAGAAGCATAATTTTCCATTCTAACTGAAACCACCACTGAATCATCAACACAAAAGTCGAGATATTAACCTATTGAAAGTCGAGCTCCAAACAACCAATTCCTCAGCAACAGAGCTGTGTCTGTCTGATCTATCCACAGGCAGCTATCACCTGATATGAGTTAGATGGAGAGCACACTTTTATATATTTGATATCAGGCAAGTGAAATACTTTTCCATATAAATTATTGAAGGTAAATTTCATAAAAGCTTACAAGAAATGGGCATAATATCAATTTTTCATAGAATCAGAATCCATCATCTATGACCATATAAAAAACGATTCACATAAAAGACACCACATAAGTGTCTATACACAAACAAAAACCAGAGTGCATACACATCCTTTTTCCTCCATTTGTGAGTGTGGGTTCAAAGAGAAAATCACAGTGCCATATTATTACTACCGGCATAATTGTAGGTGAAGTACTGAAACAATAATATTCCTTCAGTGAGAACAAGAACAACTATGCTCTTCTTGACCGTCAGTGGAAGCCAGTTGATAGCTCCGTTCCCAGGTGTCCATGGCAGCTGCTTGTGCATGGGGAACATGACGAGGGTGTTTCTCTCTCTTGTCTCCCTTTATTTGCTTCAGAGCATGCTTAAGGGCTGGGAGCAGAGCCTCCATGCATTCTGCCACTGCATTAGGATTCCCGGGCATGTTGATGATCTGTTTGCATGAGAATGAAGAAACATCCGACTAAGTGAAACCTCCATAGTTATATAATCTATATTACCCTCTATATCAAGCTACCCCAACTACTGCATGATCTAATATTAAGGATTATTTGTGTGCACCACTGGGAAATTTTCCATGAAACTCCTAGCAGAGTAAAATGGGTAAACCATTAGTCCAGAATAGGTAGTTCAAGTAGGCGTGCGGTCATGTACTATGATTTTGTCCTTTCCAAGAAAGAATGGCAATATGCTCTTATCAATGGGGCAAAGGAGATTTCTCTATTACCAGTGACGAGCCTCTTATTCCTGCTGCAGCACGAGAGAGCATCGCGAAAGGAGTCACCTACATCATTATAGAGATTCAGTAACAAGTAATCAAAGAGCATAATCCAACTGAAACAAAATGAAATTTTGTACCTTTAAACTTTCTTGCATCATCACATAAAGTAAACCGGGTGTTTCTTTCTTGATCACTTCCTTGGTTGCTTCAGGCGTCACATCTCTTGGAGTAAATCCAGTGCCACCTAAGGGGATAATAATGTGGGAATTGAAGAAATTTTTTTGGTAACCCTACAATAAAGTCAGTCTCAAAATCTACTACAGTTCTCACCAAGTGTCAGGATAAGATCCATTTTGTCAGTGTCACTCCATTTCAGAAGAACTTCCTTGATTTTAGTTACTTCATCTGGGACCACAGCGGTTGCTGCTACTTTAGCTCCTCCTAACTTCTCTGATGATGAATTTACAACAGCCAGTGCCCTTGGACCACTGCAAGTTCATAAATATACCAATTGCATACAAGGTCTCAGATTCAATAATTAAAACCAAACAGAGGAGGAAAAAAAGGAATTTCCCTCAATCTGGCCAGCCATGGAGATAAATAAAATTCCCTTCATTGACTGAAAATAGATTTCTTGGCTACCTAGAAAATCTGCCAACAACTTCAAAATATTGTTGCAAAGTCCAAAGTGCTCTCAGGTTCTATTAAGACAGAAAAGCAATATCACCTTTGCTATTTTTCTGTTGCATCCATTAAGTGACCCCTTCAAAACAACCATTTCAAGAGGTGTATCACGATGCACTAAGCAGACTTCTTGGTATACAAACTACAATTAATCCTAAGCACCACTACTAATTATTGAAGTGTCCAATAATCCATAACTTTTCAATAGGTATAGACCAGTAAACAAAACATAATGGTTCATGGAAAATCATTGTAAACAGTTCTAAATACATATTTGCTGCCATCCACTTATCAACAGTGGGTTTCTCCAACATGCAATATGATGGAAATATCAAATTAATACCCCAACAACAACGCTTTTCCTACATGGAATGGGAGCCACTAGCTTCATGGAGTCCATTTTATACTCTGTATCAGAGTATTCGTCATACACCACCCAAATTTGACATGGAGCAACATTGAGCTTGGGAATTGCAACTGCTCAATTAGACTAACTAACATGCATTTAGCTAATGCTTGCAGCAGCATTCCTCTTAGTCATTAAATAAAAGGAAACTCTCCTTAGGTTGAAACAATAACAAGATCAGCATTAGCAAAATCAACATTTACCCAGGATGTACTGGTCAACAAACTATGTTAACCCATGCTTTGAAGTAAACTGCTTGGCAAATCAACATTTGCCAGACAAAAATGAAACAACTGAAGCATAAAAGAAGAAACAGGAAGAATCAATTGAAATTTTCAATATAAGTCAGAATAGAAGCCATGGAAACAAAGAGAGATGTATACATAAAATGTATAATTCCTATTTAAGCACACGATTTAATTCTTGAAACAATAACCATTTCCACCTCACCCCTGAAGATTAAAACTCAACTCTTATCAGCTACAAAGATACAGATTGAAATACCAGCATGATACTGTGGCAGCCCATAAGGTCTCTCTAAGTGAAAAAATTACAATTGCAACTTTCTTTTTTCTTTTCCTTTTTTGAAACTAAGTTGTTCAGATTCTGAAAAGATGGATCAAATAATAGATTTTGAACATCCTCTGATAGGACGATAAGAAATATGATACCTGTGATCTGGTCCTGTTTCTGATGCCACAGTATCACTAACAGTCAGAATCGCAACTCTGAACTCAGGGTCCCGATGCTTATCTGCAACAGAATCGGGCAAGGGACTTGGCTCTGAAACAGGAACTGTTTCTGAAGATGAGATATCACTAATGGCAGCATTACTTAGATCAGATATCACATAAGCTGGTACAACTGTTCCAGCAGGTAATACAGTGTTTTTTGGTGGCAACTCCAATAAAGCATTAGCCAATTTCATGCTCAGAAGCCTGCTGCTCATCTGATAGCCAGTGCTCCTTGCAACAAAACTGAAAATTAAATATTTACAAGATTCCTGTTCTAATCACCATGACAACTTAAAGAATCTTTAATGTACCAAACACGCATGAATCTTGGTTCTGATATGATATAATCACTTCTTGCCTTTGAGGATTAACTTACCCAGGTTTCCCAGATCCATCATTGAGCAACCATCTCAGAGTCGCACGATGATATTCTGTTCTAACCGGATCTGTTCTTAGGGGCTGCTGAAGACGTGCTTGCACTCTGTAAAGGACAATCCAGCAAATGAAATCACTTAAAACAATCTCAAATAAACTGATAAGCAAGAAGCAATCTATTTGAAGTAGGAGGTTCAAAGGAAGATGAATAGGAGGTGAGCATTATTTTTAGAGATTGAGAAACCTCATGAGATGTGGGTTTGCCCATCCGGAAAGATGGCGTATTGCTGGAAGTACAAAGAGATGGAAGCAGACTATACAACTGACTGGATTTCCAGGTAATCCAAATGCAAGAATTTTATTATTCATCGTACTATCCTCAACTTTTGGATTGATTTCTGCAAATGTCAGTGGCTTTCCAGGCTTCATGCAAATCTGAAAGTGCAAAAATAGAGGAAATGAATTATCATTAATACACCTTCCTTCTCATCATGAAGAGAGAATCACACAGAGGAGAAGTGGAGAGAACTTTGAAAATAGGACCAAAAAGCATACCTTATGGAAATATACTTTGCCATGTTTACCAAGAAGTGGCTTGATAAAGTCCTTGTCGCCCATAGAAACGCCACCAGAGGTTAATAGAATGTCAATTCCGGAAGAAGAAACTGTTTGAAATATTTGGTTGATATCCTCTTCATCATCTCGGGCAATACCAAGGTCAATAACACGGCAATGTTGCTGTGCAGCAGCTGCCAGTAGCATTGCACGGTTGGAGTCCCGGATCTGTTTGATAGGTAATAGGAATTGTCAAGGTTTCTTTGCATGAATAAGAAGATGAAAATATGTACCTTGCTTGTGAGCACACAAGAAGAATCAAGACCAGATTGGCTTGTGTGGCTCATAAATTTACCTAGAATCATCTAGCTAGATACAGCACAATGATAGAACATATGAAGAATTTAGACTTCAAGGAACTCCGACAAAATTACTTTTTCCCAGTAGCAATAGCTAGCAGGGAGTACATATTTTGTAGGCTGTTACTAACAAATTCACAGCTAACAGGATCAATATCAGCAAGTAACAAAGGTACAGATTCCTCAGCAGTCATCACTATGCAAAGGACAAGACCCCATTTTTTGTCATGATCTCAAAGACCAAGCTTTCTATACAAATTAATACAGTGAAAAAAAGACCCTGAAATGATGTATCAGCAGACAATCACAGAAAAGAACATAAAAGTAAAAAAATAGTCTTCTTATCCTCTCACAAAGAGATGAAAACATTGGTTTCAAATACTTGTTTAACTAGGAAAAACCAATTCTTAGAATTGCATTTCCATGTGGGAAAAACATCAGTTATCCAACAGTTTGCAAAAATAATGATGACCCCTTAGCTATTGGCCTATTATAATTTGACAAGTGATTTAGAATGCAAATGAAAAGCTGTATCAGCAGACAATCACAGAAGGACATAAAAGGAAAAAAAAAAGTCATTTTAGCCAATTCTTTGAATCGCATACAATGAGCTGCAAAACATTGATGTCAAATACTCATTCATCTTGGATAAAACAATTCTTAGAATCACATTTCCATATGGGAAAAACTTCAGTTATTCAACAGTCTGCAAAAATAATGATGACCCCGTAGCTATTAGCCTATTATAACTAGATAAGTGATGTAGAATGAAAATGAAACAATTAACATTGGGCAGAACAATTTATCAAAAAGGCCAATAATTATAGTGATACCTGACCACGACAAAGAAACTTGGTTGATGGCTCCACAAGTTCGTCACCAGTAGAAAGCACCGCGATTGTTGGGCTAGGGTATATCTACATCACAAATTATACATGATCATGCACTGGATCTTATACACCATCCTAAATAATAATTTTGTCCACAATTTCTTCAAACCACATCAATCATGGCTCACATCAGTGTGGAAACTAACTAAAGTCGATAAAAAGGAGAGAGACATACCTTAACCATTGTAACACCAACCGTAGCAAGTAATCCAATTTCTGAAGCCCCTATTATTTCTCCAGAATTTAGTACTACAGCGTCATTTTGGATGTCAAATCCCTGCACCATACATTCAAAAACATAAGCTGAGCCAGAACAACACCTTATGATTTCATGTTTCAAAGGAGAGGAAATGGACCTTCTTAAAGAGATTGATGGATCAAGAATTGAGAACTTTAGGAGTCATCCAGATAAGATTATGCAACCATTTATATTTCAACTTCAAAACTAAAGTATCCGTGCATATCTTCTATGCTTGTTTGAATAACTTTTTCAAATGCAACATAATTCATACCACTGGACGAATGTCAGAACCTTTGCTTGTCTTTCCCAATATTCTCACTCGTTTCTGTCCATCTGAAGAATCCTTTACCAATTCAGTGTCCTCAACTTGAACAACGGCATCAGCACCATCTGGTATGGGGCCTGGGGTTTATGAAAACTATGTGAAATATCAGACTATAATCATGTACATGTCATGACAATACCAAACCCCAAAAGCTAAATAAGCAATTGCAAATAATCAGAAAATGCACCAAATTTGCATACTTCCTCAATTCTACCATGAATTTTCAAATATCAGAAATTAATGTTTTTTTCCACTTCTACCATATACACTCATCTGTCTCCAAATTTCCAGTGAAAAGAAACAATTTTAGTAGAAAGCTATAATTTTCCTGCACAAATTGTGAATATGATACATCTGTAGAGAAACTGAAAGCTGATGAACATTCTGATCAAATTTGGAAGTTTATGGTAATATTGGAAAGCTGCACAAAATTTCTACATTTTCATATATTTTTGCCCAGCAATCATATCTAGATATTGTCACAGAAGTTTGATGTTAAAAATTGGGGATACAGCTAACTTTAAAAGAGAAATTACTGTTTGATGAATGGAGAATTATTGTAGAAAATTCAGCAATATAGAATTCAATAATTGGGAAAAATTTTAACATTCCATCCTAAATTTTACATTCTATCTTGTGTTCTTTCCTAAAACCACTAGTCCCCCAAGATATACCAGCAACTCTAACTAAAACTGGATAAGCATTATGTTCCATGATAATATATATATATATATATGTTTCACTTTGGAAAAGTTGACCTCCAGTAGTCACGTATGCAATAGTTCCTGGAGTCACAGTCACTCCTAGTCCATCATTCCCAGCTCTTGACTCCGTCACCACGGGATATTCACCAGGCCCATCGGATGCAACTACAGCATAGCCATCCTGCAAGAGAATATTTCCCAAGATGAATGCCCTTCATTGGCAGAAATTGTTCAGAGATTCGTTACCTATATAAAAAAACCAAGAACTAGTTGATGAAGGAATGAATGGTTAAAATATCATTCCGGACAAAAAAATGGTAAAATTTTCATTAGTTGATAGCCACTGAATTTCCAGTTTAACTGATATCAATAGCCCCGAGAAATATTAGATAAAATGATATACATGGCAGAACGACGAAGGCTATTATGCTGCAGAATCAAACCGTAGGGCGGTCAAGCACTGCACGCGGAACCAGTCAACTATCACTCAGAGCGTTGGAGCATCTATATATGGCCAACTAACCTTGACTGAAGCTGGATAAGGAGGCAGAGGATCAGGAGCTCGGATATCCTCCGCCAAGACCTTGCCGAGAGCTTCGTGAAGCGGGACGGTGACAGCAGGCAGCCGCGGAGCAACGCTGAGGACTCTCCTCAGAGCTTCCTCCGGCTGAACCATCGCGGCATTGGCGCCGCCGCAGCTGGTGCTAGCCTCTCCGCGCTCTCCCATTACCCTTCTGTGGATACACGACCGCTCTACGAAAATTTTGCCTAATGGAAGAGAGTGGTGCCCGTTATGTTATTACCCGACCCGAACCACGGGGATCGCTGACTCTCTCGGGCGGGGCAGTTACGTAAATTCATTCGCCTAGGCCGAATAGACGAACCGGTCCGGAACTATCCAGAAAACCACGTGCTACTCACATGCGCCCCACGTGACCGCACACAACAGCCTCATCTTTTCCTTCCCTCCTTCCACTGTGCGGGGACCACTCTAATATTGATTGCACATCTTATAATAATTAATAAAAAAATTATCCATATATTTTTTTATTTTTAAATATTTAAATAATCATTTTTATTCTTCTTTTACATCAATAATATATATTAATTTACAATTTTACATAAAAAATTTATACTTAATCACACCTTTCTTTTAAACATTTAAAATTTTATATTGTAACATTAAATATTTTATAAAATAAAGAATTTGATGTCAATGTTAATTTTTATTATATTATACTAACATAAATAAAAGCATATTTTATTTTTTTAAAATTATAACAAATCAAATTAGAGTATATAATTTATTGTTATATAAAAATATAATTAGTGTATAAGGAAAAAATAGTATAAAATTTTTGTATAATTATTTTAAAATAATAAATTAAATATTTTACTGAATATTTCATATGATTTTTATAAAATTGTAATTTAGTATATAATATATTTGACTACTAAATATTTATTTGCTATAAAATTTCCCAAACGTGTTGGACGAGGCTATAGCGGGACCGGAGAAGGGACCAGCAGAAGCCCTAGGAAGTCAGTTCGTCATCGCCTGGATCGCCCGCCGACGGAATTTGATTATCCGAAGGCTTCACAGCTTCGATTTCGGACCTGATGATGGTTGAGAACTCCGGCGAGAGCCTTCTGTAGGAGGTCCGACGAGCTCTCGCTCCGTCACGGAGACGATCGCACAAGTTTGTCATTCAGGGATAGTCCCTCGCGAAGCGCATGGGGATAGGGAAGCACATTGCCAGTGACAATTTCACCGTCGGAGGGTTTCAGTGAGCGATATATTTCTGCACTGATGAAAAGAACCATGAGGATAATGCTACGCATGGCTCCGTCATCATTGCTCGTCCTGTTTGATGTAAGACTTCTCAATTGTCGGCTAGATGAATCTGATGTGCGAGTTCCATCTCTGCAGCGATATATCTATAAATTCTGTGGCTTCAACCTTGGCCTTGGCTGATCCTTACCATGCAAAAGAGTTGAAAGCTGTCTGCCTTGTAGTGGTTTCTTCTGCATCATCTACTGTATTATATTTTCCAGCTGGCAGAACGTAGATATCAATAATCAACCTTTGTGCATAACAGCTCGTTCGCAGTACTTCTGGGCTATTACCTCTCGGTTGAAGGTGATAGCAGTGGCACTGCCAAGAGAGTGAGGTACAAGCACAGATTAGTACTGTACAATAATAATAATGATAATAGAAACCCACTTGTAAATAGAATACGTTTGTTTATTTATATACCTCTAGCATGAAAACACAATGTAACTCAGAAGAGCCTTATTATTGTTATCTAAGTTGAACATGGTTTCTTTTCATAAGTAAGCTCCTCCTAGAAAGATTCCATACCCTGCATATCAAGTCTATAGTATCACTTGTAAATGTCATCTAAACGGCACTTTAACCTCAAGCTTTCCAACTCTAGGCGACTATCAGCCAATCAGTTGCAGTCAGTCTCTCTTAACATATACGGCTTTAAGGTAAAATAGTCAACCTAATCAATAACACAAGAGGATGGACTAACATCCTCACTCAGACCTCAATCAATCCCTCTAACAGCTCAGTCATAGCAAACCCACAAGAGCAAGAAGTAGCCACACCATGTGGATTCAATTGACTACAAATGGCATCAACAAAATTTTCCACCTAGCTTGAAAGATAGACAAACAAACAGTTGAAAATTACTGACGGGGAAGGGCCTAAAACTTTGGGAAGAATCAAGCTAATAAGGAGCTCAGAGAAATCGTGCAAGAAAATGAATATAAAAGACTTGGACAGCTCCTCCACTACATCTAGAAAAGCAACCATGTCTTGTTGGGTTAGGAGATCATCGTCTTCTCATCCCACGGCCCTGGCCACGGAAAGCACCTCCTCCTCGGCCTCGACCACCCATGGCACTAGCTGCAGCTTCTCCTTGTGCACTCTCAGACTGTGTCATAATACATTCATTCAAGATAATAGATATGCACTCGTAACTTTTAAGCAGGTGAGAAAGTAAACCTTACCTTAGGGTTCTTCACTGTCTCATCTACACTTAGGATTAAGCAAGCTGCTTCAGTAGCTGCATTTATTGCATTAATCTGCAACAGAATAGCTTCTCAGATAATGATGATTACAAGAGTAAAAACCAGCCAATTGACATCATCAGTGATTATATGAATTGGATATTCATATACCTTGACAACAGATGGTTCCCAAACAAAGTTAGCAAATGAATCAGCAATACCACCAGTATTAATGTCCACTCCATATGGGGCACCTTCCCCTGTTAGAGAATTTAATAGCAGCATAAAAAACAGCACTCTGGACATGACAAGATACAAGATCTCTATATGCATAATACTAATGGAGATGCATCTCTTTAGCCTCATCCAAAACTAGATAATATTTAATATAGGGAATATCATAAACCTACCTGATGGAAGTGCATGCTTCTGTCTTAATTTATTCAAGACATCAGTTGCATCAAAGCCAGCATTGTCACAGAGTTGCCGAGGAATAACCTGCAATGCAGTTACAATGGTTATGTAATGAAAATGTCCAATATGCTATCTAAAGTTTACAACTCCCAGAAAACATGAGCAATAATTATCATATGTATCTTAGCTTTATAATCAATCTAATCATAGATGACAAACACAGGTAATTATGCTAACTGCAAAGGGAGATTGCATTCGTTTCTGATAAAACTAATAAATAAAATGGAATGGGATGATTATCCACCAAAGAAAATGGCATATAATGAATATACCAACCAACCTCCAGAGCTTTTGCATAAGAGTTGATGAATAGCTGAGATTTTCCTGCTATAGTTCGTGCATGCTGCCTCAGGTATCGACTTAACTCCATCTGGGTTATAGAAAGAACGTGTCAAAAATGGAACTTGGACCAGCAGCTAAAATTATATTTTAAATTTATCATATTTGCATAGCATACATCTATAGCACCTCCACCAGCAACAACAGTTGAGTTCTTCAAAGCTCTTCGAACAATCATGATGGCATCATGTAGACTCCGCTCAGCTTCTTCAATGAACTAGTGGGGACAAAAATATAGTTTTAAAATAAAATATTCAAGTATAAAATAAGTTAAGGTGATTGCCAGTGTGAAGTCAGCAAGCATAGGCAATAAACCTGATCAGCTCCACCACGAAGAACGATAGTGGCAGTAAGGCCAGATGGGCACCCACTGAATATGTTAAACCTTTCATTTCCCACTTGCTTCTCCTCAAAAATTTCACAAGTTCCAAGAACCTAAAAGCAGACATTAAAAATCCTCCCAAAATTATTAAAACTGGAAGATTTTCAAATTGCATATGATATACACAGCATAGAAAAGGTAGCTGTTGGTGATACCAATGCAAAATAAAAAAGAAGCCCGTGAAGGTACCTCATCAATAACATTATTTACAGATGTCTGCACAGTTCCACAAGTAGCAGCAGCTACTCTTTGTAAATCTTCTTCAGTGACACGGCCAGCACAGAAAATATCCCGATCGGCAAAGTACTGTTGGCAAATTTTGCATTGGAAGATTTAGTTGGGCAACCACAGAGAAAATAGAACTGCAACTTTAAATAGTCCCAAAAACTTCCCCAGAAAAATATCAAAACAAATGTTTAATGATGGTACTATTTAGTAAACAGATAGTTGGTTCCATAACTTTGTATACCCATGGACGTATGAGTAAAATCACAACACTAAATTTGCTAAGAATCACATTACCCACCTGTGTAGCAAGATCACCAATAGCTAAACGAGAAAGAACAACCTTAGCTCCGCTCTGAACACATTTATCCAATTTGTCATATATAATATTCCACTCAGCATCCACAATTGATTGATACTGTGATGGATCCGAGAGTCTGCAAAAATGTAGCAAGTCAACCCCATAACCCACGATGACAAATTTAACGAAGTTTGATGTCCATTCTAATGTACCTTATTTCTGCATTTTCTTTCTCAGATTTCAGCTCCAATTCAATGTTCAAGAGAAGAATTTTAGGTTTCAAAAATTTCTTTGGCTGCTGCTCGAAACCAGCATATGAAAAGGTTTTCTTGAAAGCAACACCATCAACAAGAAAAGAATCACGCATGCTACCACCTGAAACCTGAAAAAGATAACGTTTTGCTCACAAAGTATCCTTAAGAAACTACCAATTAGATGATGCTGAATAAATAAACTCCCTTCATCTAAATCATTGCAGTACCTTCTTTATTCCAATCATATTCAACCTATCTTCATTGCCAATAGCAACAACAGCATCCACTACTATCGATGCAAAAAATTCCTTCTCTCCACCAATGAGTTTTGAAGATAGTGTTGTTGCAGCACATTTTGCTAGCAAGCTTTTCTTTTCCTCTAGACTTTTACCTTCAATGCTGATGGCCAGCTGCTTAACTTTCTCAATTGCCTATGCAGATATTACATTGTAATCAGAGAAAATGTCATATCATTCCAATGTGTATATAATTTGGATTAAATTAAAACATGTTCCACTTTCATGTACCAAAGTACAATTATCCATAAAAAAGACGTACCAAAGAAGCAGCTGTCCGATAACTCCTTATGAGATTCTGAGGATGAACCCCATCTTCTATGAAAGGTTTAGCTTCCTTAAGAAACTCCCCGGCTAGTAGAACGACTGTAGTTGTTCCATCACCAACCTACACAGATATACAATTCAGCAATCAAGGAATAAAGTTCATACAACATCTCCTAGATCCCATAAGAAATAAGCTATAGCTGAGAAGGAAAAGATTACCTTCCATAGAATTAGATACATAAAAAGTTAAGAGACAAACTACAGGTAAGAATGAGAAAATGCGTGCATCAAAATGCTGAGGTGCTAGTTAGATGAAGAAGAAAATTTTCAAGCAAATAAGTCATAGTTACCCGATTTGGACAACATGCAAGTAGCATTGGAATGTGAGGAACAATATATTACAGATAATAAATTAATAAAGGAAAAGTTTCAAACATTTAATTAACTCATATTATACCAGTCAACTATAGTAAAAACTGTGCCAGTAATGGAAATGGCTAAGATCATTCCGGGAGGATCAGTGTGTTGAAACTGTGCCACCTAAATGAATCTTTTCCGGCAGTTTGTTGAAACTACATTAGAGGACCCCACATTGTGAACATTTCCTCCATTTTAATCATCGGCGGTGAAAGTAGATATAAGACAATTAGTACCTCAGAGTCCTGAGACTTGGCAATGTCGACAAGGATCTTAGCAGCAGGATGTACGATGTCCAGGAGCTTCATGATGGTAGCGCCGTCGTTGGAGATGGTGACGTTCCCCTTGTCGTCGTGGATCAGCTTGTCCATGCCGCGGGGACCAAGAGTGGTGCGGACGACATCGGCCACAACAGTGCAAGCGTTGATGTTGCTCACGAGCTGTGCCTTCCCCTGCGACGTGTCCGTTCCCTCCTTCAGCAGTATGATCTGAGGTTGCTGTAGTCACATTTCCAAGAACACGGTGTTTTAGAACATCGGTAGCACGCAAAACCTTGAAGAGAATCATAACATCTTGTAGGAAGGTAGAAATCAAACCATCATAGCCGCCATTTCTCTAGATATGGACCTGCAAATAGAGAAATATCCAGAAACAGAGAGGATCGAGATCGACTCGACGAAACAGTGGAACAATGCGGAAGGGACTAGGGTTTTGAGTGAAATCCCCCTCTCAATCTCTCGCCTGTTCTTTCCAGAAGAAGGTCAAATATTCTTTTTTGATCCAAACCCTTAAGATTATTATTATTCAGTCCTTATTATACAATATATTTCAAAATAATCCATTCTGAATGTAATTGATAATCTTAAATTTAAATATACTCGCATATACCGCCAAATTTATTCAAATAAACTATGGATAATTTGTCTGGCAAAAAAGCTAAATCTCAAATAAGTTACCAAATTTTGCAATATATTACAAATAAATAAATACCATTTTTTCTCAAATAAATTTATAATATTCACATAATTACTCAAATAAAATTTTAATATATATATATTTTAAATAATATATATCATAACTTTAATTTTAAATATTATATTATTGAACAATTGTCATATATATATATATATAATTTTTTTCTTATGTAATTATTATATTTATAAATATATATTTTTAATAGATTAATCGGAATTTAATGAATTTTTTAAGGTATATTTTTTTATAAGAGAAAAAACATGTATTGGGAATATAGTTCATATTTCCAATCGTAAGGGTACATGGGCGCGCCCACGGGCCACAATCCTCGCCCTGCGCATGGACCTCGCAGTACCGAACAGCTCCAGGCTCGGGGATATCACCGCGAAGTGCAGCCTCGTGGTATATGTTCGGGTGCGAGTGAGAGGTCCGGCAGGTTCACTCTTACCGACTCCCGGCCCGGCGTCTCCTGCCAGTATAGCGCCAGCAGCACCGCCTCGAACCCCGTTCGAGGCCTCTCACCACGCAGTTGAGTATCCGTATTGAATATTTACTCCAATTAGAAGGCCCACTAGAATAAATTGAAAATTAAGTGATGCAGACAACTCAATGATGGCCCGAATAAGCACAGAATATTCTCCTATGGTTTTGGTCTGCAAGGGCCATCATGGAAGTATAATCATGACCTTATTCTATACATTCACTCTTCCATTGGAGAAGAAAAAAAGTGCAGTGAAAAGACCATAGGCCACTCGGGAGAGGTAAACGCCGGCCATGGGACCAAACATAGGCCATATATTCAGAACCACATTGTACTATTAATACTCTACTACCATTTTCAGTTCCAACAACTATGACCTTATTCTTGTAGAACCATTCCATTGATATTACTCACACCACGAATAAGACTAAACCCAAATAAAGAAAACGGTCTTATACGTACCCAATTCCCATCGCTATTTGTCGTAATATATGAATGGAAGCGGCCTTCTAAGACCTCAGGGACCTAGAAACATAGCCAGGAGGGCCACGGCCGTGGCCATGGCTAGAGCCGAGACAGCAGCGCTAGTCCTTCGAGCTCCATGGTTGGGTTTTTCCTCAACTCCGGGACTGTCGAATTCGTTCTTCGGCGAAACTTCGCTGGCGAGGGGAGCCGGTCCCACGGCTGTTTACACAACAACATATACACCCAGCACCAATCACAGAGCAATTTAATTTAGCAGTTGCATTGGAAGCTCAGAATTCACTAAATTTTCAATTAAGGCGGAAAAAGATTTACACCTAATTTAAAATTTTAGCCAATATAAACTATCTGAAAAATCTGATTAGTATCTCAATTAATTTGGGCAATGTGGGACAAAATGGAATTAGCTTATAATTTTTTTATTTATTGCAGAAATTCCAAGGGAATTAAATAATAGAATTTCTATCATTGTTTTCAAGGCAAATAGGGTTTTTTTACCACTTTATAAAATAAAAGTATTAATAAATATATAAGAATTATTGGAGGTGCTAGCATCGAGATTTTACTGTACCGCCGGAGCATAGAGAAGACGGTGGAGTGCTGATGTTGCAGGCGGAGGGAAGTCCGAGCATCCTGCTGACGTCAATTTTCACGCCGAGGGTGTCAACCCTCTGGATCAGCTCGCAGAGGCAGGTGAGGTTGCTCTCCACCAGTCCCGATAGCTCCGGGCAGCACGGCTTCGCCGGAGCCGTCAGGTTGCTCCCTTCCTCCACGTACGTCAGGCAGTCCGAGACCTTCAACAGCGCCGCGAAGCATCCTCCGGCCGGGGCGTCCTGTGCCGCGACGATCGAGGCTGCCGTCCAGATCAGAAGCATTGCGCCTGCGGCTACATCTCTAGCGGCAATCATTCTATGGCCGATTGTGGCCGGCATTATGGACCGCACAAGGAGGTGGCGGTGGAGGAGGCGGCACAGTCACAGACAGCCGCGAGCTCAAGTGAAGCTAGGTGTAGCTCTACAGATAGTGAATGAGATGGAGATTTATGGAAGAAAGAGCTGAAGAGAACGGGGTGCAGGGAGAATGTGGTAATTTCACAACTCTCCGTCAATATCACAGTGTTCCTTCCGTTGAAATGCAAACAGTTTTTTTTGCATGACTGACTTTTTTTCCAATCAGTTTCAATCAACGGTAACAATGCGATCACAGACATTCGCATTGAGGTACGAAATTAACGGCTCTGATTGAGTAATTTAACAGTAGGGTAAATATGGACTTTTATTGTGGACGGAAACCAGCTAATATGCCAGCGATAAAGTTTGAGTACTAAATTAGAAATTTCACATCCTGGGATCCGTATCGCCACAAGACGTATTGGGCTCGCACGTACCCATATATGGAGTCTCTGCTCGGCCCAATATTAAGGAAACCCAAGCCGTCATCTCTTGTATAAATGCTTTCCGTTTTGGAGATAGGGTTTAACCGACAGTGGTGGATTCTCCAGGTCAGCAGTAGCGGCGGGGGTGGCGGTGGCGTAGTCTGCAAATTCCGGCAGCAGCGATCAACAGGGAACAAGTACCAAAATGGTTGCCGGAAAGAAGACGGTAAAATTGCTCCCATCTACCTCATCCTTCTCCTGCGGACTGCTCGATTTAATTGCTGAGACAGAACCGTTGAATTCTTTGTTTTTACTCGTTTTTACCTTGTAATCGCGCAGAAGAAGACTCATGAGAGCATCAACAACAGGCTTGCTCTTGTCATGAAGAGCGGGAAGTACACGCTCGGCCACAAGACCGTGCTCAAGTCCCTGAGGAGTTCCAAAGGTTCTTTATAATTCCGCTTTTAGCGCAGCTCATCGTTTGTTCTATGATTGAAATTATTGTGGCCATTGCTATATGCTTTAATCTGTAGAGATCCAATCATGGTTGATATTTCCCTTCAACTGCATTTGCTTCAATGAAATTACTCTAAATTTGGTGACCTGATCCTACTGCATATTGATTGGAAATGGCATAGTTACCCAATTAAGAGGAATTGTTTATCAAATTTTCTGCTGGCTCTGTATGTATTAGGTTTCCTTATGTTTCTATTAGAGTTTCAAGGACTATGAAAAGCTATTAGTTAAATCTGGGATTTTGAATTACATTCAGGTAAGCTCATCATCATTTCCAACAACTGCCCACCCCTTCGCAAGTCTGAGATAGAATACTATGCAATGTTGGCAAAGGTCGGAGTTCACCACTACAATGGGAGTAAGTTCTTTTTGTCATCCTGGTTTTTATATGACAGTGCCTTGTCATTGACTGAATCTAGTTTTTCATTTGTGGCTACAATGAATTATAGTTTTTTATGAAATTTTGGTCTATGATTCATGTATTACAAGCTGTATTTGACCATTTTCCCATAGTTTCATTTCGTAGTATTTTGAATGCATATGTTTTATGGAGTGAGCATCAGAACCTACATCATGATCGGATGAGGAGTGCTTCCTTGAATGATGAATTACTAAAGTATTTACCCCTTTTCTGATAAGTACCATAACTTGTGGATTGTCCAGTTGATGAATCATGTGATTCTCTATTCTTATGCTATTGCAAATGGTAATGGTGATAATTATATGCAGTGAACATACTTGTTTCCGTGTTTCAAGCTTTATGGTGTTACATCATAAACTATTTTAAATTGCATAAAGCTTCAAACTAGCCAATGTAGATTTAGAAATTACCCTGGCAATTAATCTGTAAAATAATCATGAATGCTATATTTGCTATTTCATGATTGTGCATGCTTGGAAGGATTAGATGTCTTGCTCATTACAAGTTATCATATGTAGCATTTTTTCAAGGTAACTATATAATACTAATGGAACAATTTGTGCCATATTTCTCCAGATAATGTAGATCTTGGCACAGCCTGCGGGAAATATTTTAGGGTATCTTGTCTGAGCATTATTGACCCTGGTGAGTAAACAGTCTCCATAACATTTTGAGTTGCAATTTCTCCCTGAATATGCCATCGGTTTTGAGTGTGCGCTGTCTTCAAATTTCAGGCGATTCTGATATCATCAAGAGCATTCCGGGGGATCAGTAGGCCATCTGCCATTCATGTCTTTTTTATTTCTCTTGTTCTTCCCTATATTGCTTTGGGCTGGGCGTTTTGGTTGGACCCACAATCTCTAATTTGGTGTTAAGGAGTTTCAATATTAGATGGAGAATGTTCATGCGCCTGGGGACACTCTTTTCCCTTTCATCAATATATATTGCACTATGATTTATATTCTTATTTATGTTATTTATATTTATTATATATATTTAATTATAATAAATTATTAATTATTGTTGCCGTGTAATATTAAAATATAATATTTTAATCTAGGCATAAATTTTAATTATATTAAAACGGTGTCGTTTTATCGGGGAACGGGATTTGGAAAACAGGTTTCTTGGAAAAAAGTTCTCCATGGAAACGTGTTGGGTTTGTACCAGGCCATTTCAACTTTCCCTGCAAAATCTTCAGCACCCTGCCGCTCCTCTCTAGTCTCTTCCACGCTATTTCAATCTCTGTCCTTGGACTCTTGCCGGCGACGGTGGACTCCGTCACTCTTCATCTCCACTGCTGACGATGCCGCCGTTGTCTGAAGCTCACAAGGTCCTCATCCAAGCCGTCATCTCGCGCGGGCCACTGACCGAGGAGGAGTTCCACTCCATCTTCAGCGGCGTTACCGGAAAGAACCCCGGTGAATCTCCTTTCCTCTTCGTTTCTTTCTCCTGAGTGTTGATTGGTAGGGTACTACGTTGTGAGATTAGGTTTCCGGAGGCTTACTTTGAAAGTGTGATTTTCTTCAGCTAATCATCAGAAGGTGTTCAGTGACTACCTTCTGAAGATAAACAGGGAGCTTTCGCTTGTCAACTGCGAGTTGAGGGGATGCAGAAACCAGAACGACGGTAAGGTGTATTATGGATTCGTGAATAATGTTGCTGACGAGGAATCGAAGCTTGGGACTAAGTATTCAGTCCCTCAGATCGCCTACTATAGGGCCATTGTGAGTATCAAGTCCTCATTTATTGGCGAATACATTGATTTGCTTTCTTCGTCTGTCATCTTCTTAGAAGTTAAAGCTTCTATATCTGTTGCTGGTAATATGATTTGGATAAGTTGTAAGGTTAATTTATATTAAGGTTGGTCCATCAGGTGGATTATAAGTCGCTGTGACTGGCTTATAGTCTGGCATTGAATTGAAAAGGTGCATATTGAGTGGCTACTTTGTATAGACTGTGGTTGGGTTGGAAGATACATGGAAAGAGGTTAGTTTTGCTTAGTCAGAGCTAGTAGGTCCTGATCTTCTCTCTTTCAGGCTATGGTTGAGCCTTGTCCTAGTTTTCTGTTATTTAATTATGGAGGATTGTTTTTGCACACAACAATAATGCTTCATTAAAATAAAATGCTGACAATTACAGGTTATGTTCCTCCATTTCAATCAATGGGCAAGACAATCTAGTTTTGTCTCATTCTATTAAGATCAAAATCGAATCAGGTACAGTGGTGTTCATGCTACTTGAGCCCTGAACATTCCTTAAAATGCATGCAAGCGCAGCTGCACAAAGATTGGTTAAACCTATTTATGAATGAAAACTGACAGTTTAGGAAACCAGGTAGTAAAGATGGGATCTCTGTGATGGAGGATTTAATTGGCCGGACCAAGTCTTTCCCTTTTGGACAAATAAATCAAGAAGTAATTTCTAAAATACTTCTTCAAAACAAGATGAGGAATTGTCTGAATTGAACATCAATATGGCTGGGATGTGGTCTACCTAGAGGGTTGTCAGTTTTGCCCGTCCTTATGCTACTTGGTGACTGTATTCTATATTTTTGGATAGACAGTGTGATCCCTTGGAATCTGGAAGATTTCATCTTTTACACAAAATTCGAACTTTGGAGGCTCTCTTGTTGGTTTGAGCATAGTTTTTAACTTGTTCTCCATTGTCTAGCATGTGTAGATTTCCCTTTCTTTTGGACTTGTCAATCATATGAACAAAATTGTGGAAAATATTCAGTTGTTTGAGTTCACCATTCATGTGAGCTACTGTGATGTGTACTTCTTTGGCATATCAGATTGAAGCAATTGTGCAGGATGCTGCTGCTCAGGGAAGCATATCTAATGTTGAAGCTCTGAACTTACGGCTAGAAAATCAGGTTGAATATGGTCACTATGTTCTGAGAACTTTGTATTTTACTTGAACTGATATGCTATAAGATGTCATCTGATTTTCCTTTACAAAGCCAAAAATTATTCAGGAATTTCATCTTTCCAATAGTTCATTTGTTTTGCTGTTTATCAGTCAATCTCATGACCTATGTTTAATTGGTTTCTTGGTTTTCAAGTTCAGACAGTAGCTGGATCTCAACCTCAAGAGAATTCATCTTCTGTTCCTGCTGCATTACGAAACTTCTCAATGTCCCAGAAAGAAAGGACTCTTGAGGAACTTGTGCGAGATAGATGGCTATACTTATCTGCTGATAATAATATTGGACTTGGCATCAGGTCTTTTCTTGATCTGCGCAGCTGGTTCCGCAGCAATGATATTCCTTCATGTGAAGTATGCAATGAAGCCGCTGTCAAGGTTAATATCATCTTTGAGGTTAATTCGTCCAATCTTATCCCTTATATGATGTATTTATGATATTGATTGGATCAGTATTTAGAGTAGCCCATTTCACTAGGGTATTTGTTTGTTTGAATGGAGAAGTTGTTTGCAAGAAGAACAGGATAACTATACTGAAACGTCATAGAGAAAATCACTACATTGGGATATCAGAATGTGTATCCTCTCTATTGCTTATCATTTGATCTTTGTTCAGGCGGAGCCGTGCCCCAATGAAAACTGTACAGCTCGAATCCATGAATACTGCCTGAAGCAGCAATTTTCTCAAAGACAGGTATGCCATAATAGATTCCTATGTTTCTGCAGATAACATCTGTTATTATAACACTTATGCTGACTCGATAATTTGCAGGTTCAAGGAGCTTGCCCGAGCTGTGGTACTGGATGGGGACTATCAGTTCCCAAGGCAGAAGAAGTTGAAGAATACACTGAGGCGGATCCTATCCAAAGCCAACCACCTATAGGGTCAAGAAAAAAGAGGCATCGAGATGCTGAAACAAGCAGAGCTGGTTCTGTTCTAAGTCAACCTCCGTCGGATGTATGTGGCCTGAGAAGAACAAGTCGAAGTTCTTCTCGAATGAGATGAGTAGAGAAGATCCTTATGCCAGCAGAGAAGGTACTTACCGAACATCAGCTCTAAACCTTCTTGCTAACAGGCTATTATGGAACATAAGTATTCACAGTCACTTAAATTAGTTACCGGTTTCATCTTTTGTTAGTAGCTATCTTGTCTGATTCTTTCTTCCTGGTACTGCATTTCTTCCTAGCTCCTTGATTCAATCATCCGATTATAGAAAATATGAAGGCTTACTTTGTAGATGTGAATAACTCATGTTCCTTTGACTAATAAGGCATTGTCCAGAGAGCATAAATCTCATCCAGAAGCTTAATTTCACCACAACCTGCTCTGCTCAATAAGTCTGATTGCTTAAATCAACTTCAAAGATGTGCTAAGTTTCAGAAAGATCACCCTTGGTGCCATGAAAATTGAGTATGTATCGAAATAACTGATGAGAAAGTGGATCAGATAAACCAGAGGTAAGATTTGATGGGATCATTTATATATAGAAAGGCTTATTCCTTTAGTCCAATGAAGGTACATTTTGAATTTGAGCCCAGAATATGGACCCAACACTTCTTTTTTCCTCTCCTCTGTTCTCCCCGGAGGACACATTTAATAGAAGGCTTTCTACATGAAATAATGAGGCAGCACTAGAGGAAAGAACAAAGGAATGGAGGTTAGCTTTTTTACCCACAATATTAATTAGGCTAGAGATACTATTTTCATACTGCTATTGATGAAAGGTCCTCCAAAACAGTCTTAATGTCTGGCCTCTCTAATGCGGGGAGGATGCAGAGGAGAGCCACATGAAGCATGCTGTCAAGAATCCTGTGCGGGTTCTCAGAGCTGCAGTTTCCTGATGGAACGATGTTCGGGTCATAGCACTCGGCTGACCGACCCTTTGAGGCCATCAGCCTGACCCAATCCGTCAGGTCCACTACTCCAGGATCCCCACACACTATCTCCCCAGAGCTCTTGCCAGTCAGGAGCTCTAGCAATATAATCCCGAATGCATATACATCACTCTTCAAAGATGGGCAGGGCCTTGCGGAGCTGGCAAACTCGGGCGGACGGTATCCCAGGGCTCCTGAGTTGAGGACCTGCTCGGTGGTGCCAGCTGGTGTCATTATCCGGTGGAGGCTGTAGTCTGTGAGCAGAACATTGAGGTCTGAAGAGGTCTCCAACAAGACATTGGTGGACTTGAGGTTCCCATGAGGTATGGCCTTCTCATTGTGGAGGAAGTTCAAGCAACCGGCAATGTCTATGGAGATTCTGAGCCTTGCCTCTAGAGATAAGGGTGGTAAGTTTCTCGGCACTGTCTCTGCAGTTCATATAAAGGATAACGAATAAGCATAGAAAAGGGAATCAGATGCTTAAATCATCAGTTTTCTACTACAGAAGCATCCTCCAAAGCCATCCTTCATTGAACTCTGACAGATAATGGTCAAACAAAGGCACGGGGTTGGAGGAAGTTTACCGCGAAGATAGAGGTCGAGACTGGCGCCATTTATGTATTTTGATATGATGAGCTTCTCGTGTTCCTGAGGACCCCAGTAGTAGCCTTGAAGAGACACTAGATTGGGATGCTGGATGCTGCCTAGCTTCCTGACTTCCCGGGCAAAATCCTTCCTATTCTTTGCTATCCCCTCCCTCAACCACTTGACTGCTAAGAGCTGACTGCAGTCGAGCCTTGCCCTGTACAGTGTGCCATGGCAGCTCCTCCCTATCACCTCAGCTGGAGCCCGTGACAGCTCTCCTGCTGTGAACAGAGGGGAGACATCAAACAGATGCAAATCACCGTCCAGCTTGTCTGGTGAGCAGACTCTCACATGCCTTGAAGTTTCTGAGGAATGCTGGCCCTTGGAGGGCCATGAAGAGGATGGTAAGGAAACTGGTGAAGGAAGCACTTCATCTCTTCTTGCAGGATCGGAATCATCAGGAGTCTTTGTGATAGAAGAGGTTGGCACTGGTTGGGCAAGTGGGGATTGATTTGGGAGCTCCAAGATTTTGTTCGTGGCTGACGCACTAGCAGTGGAGAGGCCCTCACTGGGTGGGAAATCTTGACTTGCAACATTCCCTTTCATATCATCTGTCTCCATCTCCTTCCTGTGTTTGCTGTAAATGATGAAGAACAGAAGAGCCAAGACAGTGAAACCTCCAACAAGACCAGCTGTCAGACCTATCTTAGTAGCTTCTCTCTGGTGGGATTCATGATCCTTGAATCTCAGGTTTGGTCTCTCTTTAGGGGATGAAGGTGAAGTAGGGAAACTCAGCAATGCATTTCCTGGATGGAATGTGGAATCAGGAAATTTCCTTAAATTCTTAGGGACCACACCTGATAGATTGTTCAGAGACACATCAAGTCCCTTCATTCCATTGGGGAAATCATCCGGAATGCTTCCATAAAAATTGTTGTTGGACAGATCGAGATATTGCAAGGCTTGGAATCTTCCTATTCCCCGAGGGAGTGAACTGCTTAAGGAGTTACCTGAGAGATCAAGAAGTGACAGGCTAAAGTTCATAGAAGAAGTGAAGTTCTCATCAATTGGAATTGGTCCGGAGAAGTTGTTATGTGATAGGCTAAGTTCAGTCAGTTTTGTGGAGTTGAAAAGGCTGGGGAGAAGGGTTCCACTGAATCTATTGTGGCTTAAATCAATGTGCTTCAGCTCAGGATATGTGCCTAAGACTTCAGGTAGATCACCTTCTACATGGTTCTGGGATATCCTCAACGAAGCAAGCCTTAGAAACTGAGAAGTTTGCTTCGGGAATGTCCCCACTAACGAATTGGAACTCAATTCAATGACTTCCACAGAATTTCCCCAGCCCTGAATTCGAGAGAAGTTACCCGAGAGAGTGTTGTTTGTCAGATCTAATATGGAGCAGTGGCCTATGGTGAGAGGTAAAGGGCCTGATAATCTGTTTGAAGATAGATTGAGACTCTTGAGAGCTGCAGACTTTATGTTCCCTATTGGACCTGCCGGAAAGGTAAAATCTCTTCAGAATGCAAGAACAAACATGAGACCTTAGAAGAAAACTACAAGAGGAAACCACACACAATTTTGAAAACAGGCTATCACATCACTTTGGCACAGACAGCAATGGACAGATGCTTTCCAAGTAATGAGTGATTATATGTGAAAATTGTCAATGGATAATAATACTATGTGGTTGGATGGAAAAACTGGCATTCACTTTGAAGGAGTATTACTACAAAGTTTCATCTTGATCAGAGGGAATGGAGAACATAAAGTACCTTCAATCTGATTCCTGCTGAGATCAAGTTCAGACAGCATCATGGAGTTCTCCTGCAAGAGTGCTGGACGAAGAGATCCAGACAGCTGATTGTTCCCAAGGCGTAGAACCATAAGAGACACCACAAACTCGAATTCCGGTAGCTTCCCAACCAACTGATTGTTACTTGCATCAAACACCTCCAAACTGTCAAAATACGGCATTCCATCGTATGCAAAGAGCTCCCCCACTAAAACATTGCTGCTGACATTCAGGTGCCGAATGGTGGAGACAAAGCTGGTGTTGCTGATATCTATGTCCATAGAGCCTGAGAACTTGTTACTACTGAGATCTACATATTCTATGCTACCTAGCTGGGAAATTAACCTCATTGCATCCCCAACAAAGTGGTTATCATGCAAGTCTAAGTGCTTAAGCTGGCTGAATCTAAAGGTTGACTCAGAGATGTTCCCTGTCAAGCGGTTGCTGTGGAGTGAGAGGTTCTGGAGCATTGTGAGGGCAGATACTGCAGAGAAGCTAAACTCTCCAGTGAGTCCTACATTGTCTAGAACAAGTGAGATCACACGGCCATTGGAACATGCAATCCCAAACCAGTTTTCTGGGCACTGTTTCGACTTTACAGACTTGGAGTTCCATGAGCTGAGGATTTGCCCTGATGGGTCCAATTGGAATCCTTTCTTGAGCTCTACTAGCGCTTCAAAGTCTTCTTGTTGCCCCAGTGACTTCACTACCAGCAATGAGATTGCTATTAAACAGATCATCTGCATTCCTTCCTCGGTAACCCCAACAAGCAAGCAAAAGCTTCAATTGCACATTCCCAGAGAGATAAAGATTCAAACTTTCTAACTCTGGAAATTTACTTTGAGAAGTGTGGCAGTGAAATATTCAGGCAAAAGACAAATTGAATCTCCCAAGCTGGATAACTGCTGTGTAAGGGGAGTCACTTTAAAGGGATAAAGAGGTGAACAGAAAAAGGTGACACGAAAGCTGAAGAGAAATCAGTGGCTAATCACTACACAGACAAAGTGCAAAGGTTCTAGGAAGAACTGAGATGAAAAGGGAAACAGATAATGCCCATTACCCCACATTTCTCTGCGGCAGCCAAGAGGGATTCATAAAGCCTACATATGCACTAAAGAAGCATGAGAAGAAAACCGAAGAAGCATGACCATGGACACAGAGAACAAACAAAGCAACCCCCTTAGCTGGAGTTGGACACTTTCTGCCATACAATGAGAAATTAATGGATGTGGGCCTGTTGATGTTCTTCTGGGAGGAGGAGGAGACGGAGTCAACAGCAGAAAAGAAGATGCTCCCAGTTTGGGCAAAAAAACAAGAAGATTCTTCCAGCAGTGAAAATGGGCAGAGAGAGAGGGAGGAAATGAAGTCCGTTGGAGTTACATTGAATAAAAAATTAATGATTGGTCCAGAGTGAGCACTAAATACAAGAATGGGAAGTGTTATTCAAATGGAGAAAACCAGTAGAAGACAACAACCAATTAATATCCCACACAGAGAGAGAAGATAGTGTCAATTGCATGGAGGGCCAGCTGCAGGAAATTCCTAGTCTTCATACTATCATTGAAAGATTAGAGAGATAAAGTGATTTAAAAGGTCCATTGGTTTTAAGATAGACATCATGGGGCCACACACCATTTTGTGGGCATTCAAAGTCAATGATATTAGGGACTGAGAGATTGTCAATGTCACACACCCACTACAAAGTCCCTTTATCAAACTTTGCTTATAGGTGTCTGTGTATGTGTTAATAAGAGCTTTGGATCCACATTGCTGGAATGGTGGGGGGGGGGGGGGGGGGGGTGGTGGTGGAATAGTGATTGACCCCACACTGACTGACCCAAAGGTGGAAGGGAGTGGACCATTCAGCTGCCAAGGAGAGACTTCCTAAACAAAGGACAGCATAAATGTTCAGTGGTGGTGGGGACCAGGGAGCAATTTGTCCTCTTTGCTGTCTGCCCCCATTTAAATGTTACCTCTACTCCACGACAGACAAGCTGGCATTGTGGATCCAAAGCTCCCATCACCCGGGCGACTCTTCTTTAGATGATTTCACTACTAGAAATTTGCGTATTTGGCACAATCAATCCTGCAAGAATTCTCATAGAAATACGATAATTGTGATCAATTTCACGCATATATCCCACAAAATACCATTATCAATGAATATTTTCATGTATTTTAGGCCTAAGGGGCTGGGGCATGGTGACACCATTTGGCAAGTCATGTTTCCAACACCAGGGGCCCTCATACGATAAAATGACCCATTTGACCATCATTTACTACAAGCTCCATCCACTCCCACCACATTTAGGGGCACTTAGGGAGGATTGGCTTTTTTCTTTTTTTATTCATTCTTCCTATAAGTAGTTAGGTGGGGATTGGATGGCGGGTATGCTTTTGTCCCTCACTATCAAAATAATATTTATTATGATAAAAAAAATGGGAGAATAAAATGGACATTAGAAGACAATGACCATATTATTACATGAGAGAAAACTTTACACCTACTCAATTATTTAGTTCAGGTTAGATTAGTCAAAAGTTAGTATGATTTATAGATGCCAGTACTAATCAGATGGACAAAAAAAATAGAGCAAGGCAGACTTAAGATGCAACTATGGGGGTATGCGGCAAACCGTATGCCTCCTAATCTTAATCATTATTAATTTTGTGAGAGATCTTAATCTCTCTCTCAACTGAGTATCCATCTCTGATTAAATAAAACAAAAATGAAAAAAAGGAATATAGTTATAGGGGTACCTCTTCTATTACCCTTTGGGGAAGATATAATGCCGCAAAACATCTGGCATTCAACTTACTCCTAGGCATGATAATAAGAGTTTTCACTTAAATAAGTTAAGAGAATTATTGTAATACGTCAAAGTTCCATTAATGTAGCACCATCATGTTAGTATAAGGTTCTTTTCAGTACTGAATATGTCATAATATGGATCCCCAATTGGAAGAGCAGAAAATCATAAGACAGGATGAAACACTAGGGACCGTTTCATAGCTCCATTCAGACAAATATTTTCTGTCCCTTGGTCCGGTCCAGCATTGCAATATGATAGTGCTACAGGCAGGAAATGCTAGAACATTTTCTGCTTGAGGACTAATAAGATATATATGGAGGAACCATTTACTGTGCTCCCCTTGCGCTGTGAGCTAATACAATACAGTACTGACACTTTGACATACACTAACACGGACCTGGATTTTCTGGCATTATTCCTCTCAAGAGCAATTTGTGTCATAAGTTGCTAGTCCCAGCAGCTCAGGACCTTCCAGTCGTGGATTGTTCTCGAAGCTACATTCGAAAAAAAAAGCAAAGTAATGTTACTGGTTGTGATTCAAAATGATATGAAGACAAAAAGGCAGAACTTTGAAAGAATTGGACTTGGGAATTCAAGACATGTCTGTTTGTGGGCGAATGGCATAAAAGAAGAGAGCAGAAAATGTCTTCCTAAAAAGAGGATGATTTATGTAAAACCATCATTGAAAGTCATACCCAATAAAAAGCATTCCAAGTGTTAGCAGGTGTACATGTTTGACATGACATTTTCATAATATGTAATGAGATAAGAAGGCACATGCATAGGCACAATTTTCATCAGCTCCTTCAAAGTGGAAAATGGTGCTCCAAGGGAATACTAGACAATTTGAACCAAGGTGCTCAACTTGAAATATACGGACTATCTAAGGGCAACTCCTCCATAAGGGTGCATAACATCGGAAACAGACATGTGGGGAGAAAGGAAAAACAACTCCTGAATGAGCAAGTAAAACGAGAGGGGAATTCTGGAACCAGTGGCATAATCTAGATAACATCATGACTCAAAGCATAGGATAGATCTAAAGTGAAGGAAGGAACTTTAGGAAGCATGCAACAGCCAAAGAAAACTGATCAAAGTTTCAGGGGGTGAGAATAAGTAATCATGTTCCCTCGCATGCGGATGAGTTAAAATCACACAAAAAACATAGCAGACTGGAAGATTCAGATGTAATTTACTTGTTTAATGGAATGTGCTCAAATGCTCCAGTGGTAGGAATGGTTCCGCAGAGGTTATTGTTGGAGATATCCCTGGAGAAAAGGTATTGGCATGTGTTAAATCATTCAGATAAGATGTTATTGAGGTCCAGTCGACCCTCCATGAATTATTCCGGAATCCTGGCACTTACACAACTTTGAGACTTGAAATACCCACGAGCTCCCTTGGAATTGGTCCAGTCAGCTTGTTGTCATTCAGCCGTCTAACATGAGAAAAGAAGATAAATGGTCAGAATAAATTCAAATGAATTATTTTGATCCTGCTATCCCTAGTGTCAGAAGCAGAATGATACAATTAGTCATAGTTACTGATGTATATTACTGTTGTTGCCAACTCACAGGAACACAAGTGATTTCAATTTCCCAAGAGATGCGGGAATGGAGCCAGAAATATTGTTGTTATACAAATCCAAGCTAATGAGACTCTTCAGGCTACCAAGCTCGGCTGGAATTGTCCCTTCAATGCTGTTCTTGTAAAGCTCACTGCATTGAAAAGTCGCAGGTCTTAATGTTAGAGTAAAGATACCCTTGGCACTGCTTCTATGCTTCTATTGAAGCTATTATCAAACAAAAGCTGTATAAGACACTAGTCCAAGTTCGGGAATGAGAGGGATTTACAGATACTGCAGATGCTCGAGCCTCCCTAGCTCAGGTACTAAGTGCCCGGACAGATTCGAATTTCCCAAATCCCTGCAGGGGTGTCCTTGCGGGTGAGAAAAGAGCAAACAGTCGCTTGATAAAAAATGTTGTCATGTAAGTTGCACAATTACAATCAAAATTTTATGAAACCTCAAGCTTGATAAAAAATGTTGTCTATCCACATTGGAGGAGGCCTTTACAAGCCTGAATGTTGAAAGCTAAGGCCACATGTAATTAAACCAATCATGAATAAATTCAATGAAATGGAAACTGAACACTATCAATTTTCACAAGAAAGAAAAAAACTGAATCTGATTGCCAGCAGCTTCCAGAGCTTAAATTTCGATCAGCACGCCATAGATCAGTCAAATACCAGATCATGCTGCCAAGTAGACTTTACCAACTAAGTAGAAAACTTCTTAATCCCTCACGGCGGTAAAGAGATTCATAGCAATCAGAACTCGATCTTTAACAATCCAGAGAGACAGTGGAAGGGGGAATACACTCGAGTGACGCGATTATCTTGATTGCAGGTGATGTGGAACCAAGTGCACGGGTTAACGAGAGTCGGATCCCAGCTCTGGAGGACGTTATCGGGATCATACAAGCTCCGCCGCAGGCTGTAGAGAGCGTCGCCCTCGGAGTTAGCAGATGCCGGATGAGCCATAGCCAACGCCAGGGCCAGCAAGGACGCGCATAGGTTCCACAACCACGCCTGTGATGCCATACCTCCAGATGAACACCTCGGATCGGTGAATTGAGAGGCCGCGGTCCGATATCCCGATCCAATTTATAGGGCTCGATAGTCGGCGAAGAGGAGAGGGACAGAGACAGGAAATATGAGAGCGTGAAGCTGCTGCCATCCTTCTCCCACCTCGATGTAATTCCACCGTGGGATGATTAAATCTCAAATTGTAATTAATTATATTAATTTTCCCTAATTAATTTTCATTTGTAATAATTTAATTAAAGTAATAACATTTTAATTAATATATATATTAAAAAATATTGATAGATTTGGTTTGTGTTGTCCAGGTGGCAATGGTTGATTGGCTTCACTTTGGATGATAGTGCTCCAGAAAAAGGTTACTCAAAAGTAAGTGTGATGGGTGTGCTTTGGACGATAGTGCTCCACAAAAAGGTTAGTCAAAAGTAAGTGTAATGGGTGTGCGTTGGATTGATATGCATTTGCACTTGGAATTTATCTATTTTATATATTTACAGAATTTATTTAAAAATTAATTCTATCAACATAATTTTAATTAATGTTATATTATTTTTTAATTTAAAAATATTAGTTTTACGGTGAGACTATCCGTACTATAGCGTGGCCCATAGGTCTAACGGAAATTACGGTGGGATCGTCCGTACTATAACTTAACCCAAACAGCACTTCCATCAATGCTTCTCTCCCGCTTTTTCTGTCCGTAAGCCTGAAACAGAACAAAGCGAAGATGGCGGAGTTGGACTCGGCGACTGATCAGTTCCTTCTTCTTCTTCATCACTAGTCGCTCTCTGCGGTTCCTCCTAGTGTCCACTCGGCTTGAGGTACTACGAACGACCTTAACCTTTTGGATTCACTCGGCGGTTTGGGCTCGGTGATCTCAGTTTACGTTCAGTGTCCGGTCCTCGGGAATCCGTTTGATTTTAGGGAAGTTTCAGCGTGTGGTTCTTCTTTCTGGCGCCTGAGCTCTGCAATGCGGCTTAGTTTTTCCTATGGAAATGGTGTGATCGGAGGCATTTTCCTGTTTCTGTCTCTGATTCTGTGCTTGTCTTGTCCTTTCCTTGACCGATCACCCCGCGAGTACAAGTTTTGAGTCCTTGTTCCTGTTTTGGGGGAAATAGCAAGCTAGTCTCTCGAGTCTTGGATGATCTTCTCGCCCCCGTCCAAGACTATGAGCAGAGAGTTGCTCAAAAAGTATTCCATGGAACACTGTCCTGTCATGTGTTGTAGAAATCCATGCCTGCCTGTTGGTGTCTTCAAGTAATGTCATAGAAATCCATCTCAGTGGAGTGCTGTCTTGTACGTGTTATATAGATAGGGTTGGGACCAATTAGCATTCCAGGGCTTCATTATCTTCCCTTCCAAGAGTGACTTAGTTCTTGTAGCTGTCAACTACCTTCAGAAAACTATATCCTCTTGGAAAGTAGAGTACATTTGAAGACTGTCCTTGGCCTTCTGATATAGTAAAATTGCCAAGACTTGGTAGTTGCCAACTACCTTGTAATGACCCATCTGCTTGTTGTAAATAAATCTCGTCTCCTCTACTTTCCAAGAGGATAGGGTTGAGACCAATTAGCATTCCAGAGCTTCATTGTCTTCCCTTCCAGGAGTGACTTGGTTCTTGTAGCTGTCAACTACCTTCAAAAAACTATATCCTCTTGGAAAGTAGAGTATATTTGAAGGCTGTCCTTGGCCTTCTGATATAGTAAAATTGCCAAGATTTGGTAGTTGCCAACTACCTTGTGACGACCCATCTGCTTGTTGTAAATATATCTCCTCTACTTCCACTTCTGAGCAAGGTCAAAAGGATTAATTTGTGCTACCCCATGTCCAATTGTAGATCCTCATTAATTTCTGCTTGTTCAAAACATGCTTATGTTTTATCTAGTGTACTTACAGAAAGTGTGCTGCAGTTCATATATAATCATCATTTCAAGGCATTTCCTCTTTCTTCATACATTATACAGGAGAAGCTTAAACGAAATGAAAGTGCTGTTTGTGGGTTTTTTTTACCATATTTTAGTGAGAGTCCATCATCAGAAGTTTACTATCTTCTGCTCTCTTCTAAAAGCAAAACAGCCCTTCTATCTAATGCAAGTTGTCTGCAACTTTTTCAATGTTAATTAAAGCAAGAAATCAGAAGTATGCATGCTCTCTCTGTAAGGGGCATGTATTGATTAATCCTCACTATGATCTTCCACCTCTTCTTCCTCTTACTAGATTCTTCATGAATTCCTCAAATGGGACTGGGAGTGGTGAAAATAATGATCTTCCACCTGATGTTGAGCCAGACAAAGCTGAGCTTCATATTGAAAGGACTGATCGAGTTCCAATAGTCAGGAAAGGCCTTGGTAAAAAGGGGCAAAGGATTCCTCTGCTCACCAATCATTTCAAAGTGAACATCACAAATACTGATGACCACTTCTACCAATATTGTGTATGGATAGCATCCTATTATTACTCATGTTGAAGCCTTTCTTTTGCAACATACTGAGTTGGCCCTCCCTGATCTTTAAGTAAATTGTCCTTGTAGGTCTCACTCTATTATGAAAATGGTCATCCTGTTGATGGAAAGGGTATTGGAAGAAAGGCTATGAATAGGGTTCAGGAAACTTATAGTGCTGCCTTAGCTGGAAAGACCTTTGCTTATGATGGAGAGATGAGCTTGTTTACACTGGGCCCCCTTCCACAAAACAAATTTCTGTTCACTGTGGTGCTTGAAGATGAAGTTTCCAGCAGGTTTCTACTTCGAATTTTCTAATGTCCTTTGCAATCCCTATTGATAATGACAGCAACAGATAGTTGACAGTTCAACTGCTACAGTCATTTCATTGATTCCGTTTGTGCATTCTATACAGAAACAATGGAGATGCCGGTCCTAGTGCACATGATAGCACAAATCATGGTGATCAGAAGAGATTCAGGCGTCAACATAGGACAAAAACGTTGAAGGTGGAGATTAGCTATGCTACTAAGGTTCCACTAAGATCAATCGTAAATGCACTGCAAGGCCAGGGATCAGAATACTCCCTGCAAGCTGTTAGGGTGCTGGATATCATATTAAGGCAACATGCAGCTAAGCGGTAAGGAAGACCTGACCCATTACTTGACTATGTTGATGATACTGATCTTTCCCTCTGAATAAGATGTGTGGACCACTGTTTCTCATGCAGGAGATGCCTTGTGGTTCGGCAGTCATTCTTCCGCGATAATCCACAGAACTTAACTGATGTGGGAGGTGGTGCTGTTGGCTGCCTAGGATTCTATTCAAGTTTCAGAACTTCCCAGGGAGGCCTTTCTCTGAATATAGGTTAGTTTGGATAGTTCTTTACATTGTTACTTATCTCTGCTCTTGATATCTCATGCATGGAAGCTGTTTTGCTTCAGATGTGTCAACTACTGTGATACTCAGGACTGGGTTTGTGGTAGATTTCTTAATCACCAACCAGGGTGTGAAAGATGGTGATTCTCTTGACTGGGCCAAGGTAAATAAATGATTTCTCCAGACTAATATTAGCTCGTCCAATGTGTTCTCCTCAAGACCTCTAAAACTTAAGAAGTTTCTTTTGTATAAACAGGCAAAGAGAATGCTAAAGAATCTGAGGATAACAACCATCCACTCAAATAAAGAGTACAAGATTACTGGGTTGAGTGAAAAGCTGTGCAAAGATCAATTGTATAAGCTTTTTCATCCATGTTTCCTTTCCATCTTCTCCAATGATCTATTACTGCAATGGATGTCACAAATTGAAGGCATCAGTGACTGACTCCAAAGCCATTTATGTTTACATTTGCAGATTCCTTCTGAAACAGAGAAGTGGGGATGGTGAAGTTCATACCATTGAAATGACTGTGTATGATTATTTTGTGAACCTTCGAAATATACAACTGAAATACTCTGGAAAGTACCCGTGCATTAGAGTAGGGAGACCCAAGCACCCAATTTACATCCCCATTGAGGTACCTAGCTTGAATACAAGCTCATTTAGGTTGTATCTATGTCACTGATTTTATTTACTTGACAATAATTGATTTCTTTCCCTTTTCAAGCTCTGCTGGCTGGTATCCTTGCAACGCTACCCCAAGTCTTTGACCAAATTTCAAAGAGCTTCTTTGATTGAGAAATCAAGACAGAAGCCCCAAGAGAGGATGCAACTCATATCTGATGTAAAATCATCACTCTCCACGACTTGAGAACTAAGGACTTGTGCATTTGGTTATATCCTTTTTTCTATTTGAAGGATTTATATGGCCTCTTTCCAGGAACTGAGGGGCAACAACTATAGCAGTGAACCCATGTTACGGTCATGTGGCATTACAATCTCCAGCAACTTCACTCAAATTGAAGGCCGTGTATTGCCTGCTCCCAAGGTCCTTGAGGCATTGCAAATTTGTTTATTGACTAAATCCTTAGATGGCATTGCACTGTTCTAATTAATGCAAATTACTGTCCATACAGTTGATAGTGGGTGATGGGGAGGATTTCATTCCTCGTAATGGCCGATGGAACTTCCAATACAAGGTGCCCTGACCCTTCTGGTACTTATTCTTTTGTCAATTAGCTCGATTTGACCTTGTGGAGATACTTTTACAGAAATTTGCAAAGGCAACTAAAATAGAGAACTGGGCGGTTGTGAACTTCTCAGCTAGATGTAATGTCGGTGGTCTTGTCAAAGACCTAATGAGGGTAGCTGCTGCAAAAGGACTTGTGAGTTCTATCTCTGCTCATCCATAAAGGCTCTATGAATTTGATGTGTACATTGATCTTTCAGATAATCATACAACATATCACCCCTGAGAATCTAAAAGGGCTCTCTCTCTCTTACTATGCAGAATGTCCGGCAACCATTTAACATATTTGAAGAGAACCCTCGATTTAGACGAGCCCCTCCTGCTGTTAGGGTGGATAAGATGTATGAGGAGGTCTTGGCTAATCTACCTGGCACACCAAATTTCCTTCTTTGCTTATTACCGGACAGGAAGAACAGTGACATCTATGGTTTTGTATCTCTGTCCTTGCTAGTTTGGCAGGTTATACTATGGTCAAACCTTTTCTCAAAGAGTATGTACATTCAATGTAGGTCCATGGAAGAAAAGGAGTCTAACTGATCATGGAATTGTTACACAATGCCTCTGCCCCATTAGAGTTAATGACATGTTTCTCGCAAATGTCCTAATGAAGATCAATGCCAAGGTACCTGACATCCTATGCTCTTCTATGTGTCCACTCTTTGATGCTTGGGGGGGGGGGGGGGGGGGGGGGGGGTTGTTATTCTCACCTATCAAGTGATCATAAAATTGAAACTCACACTTGCAATAAGCACCAAATGAATCTTTCTGCAGCTTGGTGGCTTAAACTCTTTACTGTCACTGGAACATTCTACTTCCATTCCCATCGAGTCTAAGGTTCCCACTCTCATTCTTGGCATGGATGTCTCTCACGGTTCTCCTGGACAATCTGATATCCCGTCCATTGCTGCGGTAAAAAAATTGCTTTACACTGTTCTGCTATTTTCATGCTGTAGCTTGCATTTTATTAGTTCAATGACTGCTGTATGTAAATTTCCAGGTAGTCAACTCCCGCCAGTGGCCACTAATTTCCCGCTACAGAGCTACTGTCAGGACACAGTCACCTAAGCTGGAAATGATAGATTCTCTTTTCAAAAAAGTCTCTGATGAAGTGGATGAAGGCATAATTGAGTAAGAGTGATCTTCATACATACCAATGTTTTACTGATCATTAATGTGCTGCTATCTGCTCTCTCCCTCTCCACTGCTCTCTAATCTACCCGCCACATAAGATCCTTGTTGAAATGCATCTTGCAAGTATATTTTCCCCCCATTCTTATTTCTGTCATCTGCAAATTCTTTTCAGGGAAGTCTTGTATGATTTCTATGCTACTTCTGGGTCAAGAAAGCCTGGCCGGATAATTATTTTCAGGTATGCTTTTCCCCTCATGCTGTACACAACATGCTTGAAATATCAGCCACACTTCATTTTTTCCTGCAATGCTGCTAGGCATCCTTCATAACCTTTAAGGAAATGTTCAGTGTCCTTTGATTTCCTATGCTGCATGAGAATAACCAGATCTATTCTACAAATGTTGCTTTGTCTTGCCTGATCCAGGGACGGGGTAGGTGAGACACAGTTCGGCGAAGTGCTGAACAAAGAACTGAACCAAATTATGGAGGTTGGTTATCCATGGCCTCTAGCTTAGTTTTTGAAGGGCAAACAATCATTTTTTCTTGAATTAAGAGTTTCAAGTTCTCCAGGCTTGCAAATTCAAAGACGAGAACTGGTTCCCCAAGTTTGTTGTGATAGTAGCACAGAAAAAGCACCACACTCGGTTCTTCCAACATGGATCAAACAACAACGTGCCCCCTGGCAAGTGTTTCTCAACCTAAAATGAGCAGTTCAAATTTGTTACCTCCAAAAGGAATAGAATCTAAGTTTACTACCGTGTTCCATGGTTTTTTTGCCAGGAACCATTGTTGACACTAGCATCTGTCACCCTCGTAACAATGACTTTTACCTCTGTGCTCATGCTGGAATTATGGTAAGCATCATGAATCACTTGTTTTTCCCTTTGACAGGGTCCTCTTAAATTGCTTCCATTAATGCCAAATTCTTGCTTTCTCACTTCCATCCATTCGATCCTAATCCTTCTCCTTGCAGGGTACTACCAGACCAACTCACTACCATGTCCTCCTCGACCAAGTAGGCTACTCTATAGATGATTTGCAAGAGCTGGTGCACTCACTGTCCTATGTGTAAGTTTAATTATAAATCCACAGTAACTGCCAATTACTTGTGCTCTCTTTACGCCAAAGGTGTTCAGATGTTCCAAGTTGCTCACTTCCTCACTTGACAGGTACCAGAGAAGTTCTTCTGCAATCTCAGTGGGTAAACTGCTCATTTTTAATCCATTTTCTTTTCCCATCATCCAAAGCAACCAATAGCCTCAAAATGAAAAATTTGGCAAACACTAGCCTAATGCACTTCATCTGGGTACTCTGTGTTATCTGCTGCAGTTGCTCCAATTAGCTATGCCCACCTAGCAGCATCCCAAGTTGGGATGTTTATGAAGTTTGAGGACATGTCTGAGACATCATCGAGCAACGGTGGGCTGACATCCTCAGATGGGCCAACTGTGCCTCAGCTACCCAAGATTCATGACAATGTGGCTCGGTCCATGTTTTTCGTCTGAGGCGGCCCGACACCATCCCAAGGACTAATCCTAACTCTCTACTGTACAGTCTTTTTATTTATGTGACCCATCCATCATCTTGTCTTAAGAAAAGCTTATATCAAGTGTCAGATGATGGAAACGCCCAAAAGCTAAAACTGGGGTGACTTATGTGAACTGACTATAGTGAAATGAAAGCATTGAAAGCACCTCCCGGTAGTAGGGATGTGCAGCTGTATAGGTTTTCATAGTCCCTTTTTTCCAAATGTTAACTGAAAGGTAATGGTACAAGGCCATTAGCCTAACCTCACAGCTAGAAAACCCCTAAACATCACCAAAATCAAGGAGAGCAAAAAAAAACTTAACTGCCACAATGCTTGAGAGCTTGTTTTTGAAGAGACCCAAGCTTCCAACCACAGGCCATCCTGATCAAAATATAGGCAGTAGCTGTGCTCATGAAAAACATATGAATTATAATGCCGAAAAGACAAGCATAGAATGAGGAAGATGCAGCCATATTGGTATGATTGAATAAAAGGCCTTCCTATATACATCTAATAACGTTGACATAATCATTTCAAATCTCCACCACCCTCACAATGCATCAAACTTTAGCTACAACCAGAAATAGGAACCCCCAGTGAGGAGATGAAGGGCAAGGTCGCAGCCTCTTGTGTGCGGTGAAGATACTCCAATCCAAACATTGCATTATAGTTACAGGTGTAGCAAAATTAAGTAGTGCTCCCTGCGAGCCTCATATCAAGAGCCAACCCAATTTTCCAAACACATCAGTGTCCTTTGAGATTCAGATAAGCAGTTTCACAGTGGTGTTTTTTAAACAAAAACTATCATTATTTTCATATCACAGAGTACTAAAAAAACAGTTTTTTTTGCTCAACACAAAAAAAAACAGTTGAAGTGAGGCTTTTGTAACGTAAGAAAAGAAACCAGCCTGTTAGCATCACCTAAGAAAAAGTTGTCTACCCCTTATTGTTTCATTCTCTTTCAATGTTTCCACAAATCGATTATATGATAAATAAGAAAAAAAAACCATCGGTATCCATGGTTTCAGAAAATATGCTGAGGGACTAACCATTCATTTTTGAAGTTTTTGACCGATAAGAAGGCATTAGTTCTTTACTAAGACGCAAAGTGACAGAAGACACTTTCAATGTCTGGACCTACTCTCTCCTCCCTGCAAAGAAAAAAAAATAAGGAAAACAGGAAGCAGATTGCATGACCTTTAAATTAGTGACCTCACTGCAGTACAAATATCAGTGTTTCCTGCACTAAAAAGTAAGATTAACTTCTATTACATACTTCCATGACTTCTTTCTAAAGTGTTTCATAGCAACTTCAGCACTATAATATTTGTTCTTTCTAGCACTCCCAAGTAATATTGGGTGGCCAAATGTATAATGCGATAGAAGAGGCTCAGAACAATTTCTGCAAAAGCAAATGAAAACCTATTTTCCACCCACATGAGTAAACAAAAAGTCAACATATTTAATAGTTTAGAAGTCTCCATTGATAAGGGAAGTTAGGAAAAGCTCAAATAATTAAAAAAGAAAATACCATTCTCCAGCTGAAAAGGCTAATGTTTCCTCAATAAGCATAAAACCAGTGCACTACAGCTTTTTTTCAAAGAAAGTTAAGGGAGAAGTACCCAATAAGACACTAAAATACAAGTTTGAGATTCGTGTCCAGAGACATTTAAGTAGACAAATAGTTCATTTCATATTGAAATATGGCTCTGGAAGAGAGCTCAGGGACTTCAGAAGAATCACCATAGTCCAAAACTAAATGATTGATGCATCTGCACAATGAACACATCACATAAACATACCGTACTAAATACAAAAAATATTTGGCAAAGAAAGTACAATTAATAGAAATGAGAAAAGCTACATAATTAAATTAAATTTTTCATCATTTTGAACAGTAAATCACGGATTCATATAATATACAAATTCAGCATGGAAATGGCATCATTCTACCAAACATCCCCATGAAGAATATATAAACCAGCAAAGGTAAGAACCAAATGTTATACCTAGTAGAGAAACCTCAGAAGCAATTAACGGAGTCACTGTGAGCATGAAGCGTTCTTTATCAATATAAGGTCCTAACAATTGATCCTTAATTTACCTTGTTCTTGTCATCCAAAAAAAGAAGGTTCTTATAAACCCAGGAGATATGCATGAAAACTTACAGAGGCACAAAAAATCCACAGAGAAAATTTATTAAGTATTACTGTGCACTAGCATGTAGCTTATCCCACAGTCAGGTTATTCAGGAACTTATTCATAAACAAGATGTAGCATCACCCATCTAGTTAAGATTTTCTATTTTATGACCATATCTTAAATCCAAGTGGTTGATTTAAAATTTTCATGGCATAATCCAAAATTTGGAGACCTTAAATAAGGAACCAAAAGCTGATTTGCAGAGAAAAATGAATAGCTGATTCATGTATTTTTTAAATAGAATGGTAAAACAACAGTAAAACAACAAGCAACAATCCATGAAATAATGCAGATAGCTCTCACCTAATGCCCCGTGTAAGGTGGTCCTCCCTGTGGAGGTCTAACCATGCTGCCTTGTCCACCCATTGGAGGTTGTTGGTACCCACCTTGTAATGGTTGCATCCCCGGTTGCATAGCATAGCCAGCATCAGGCTGGCTGGTATATGCTGACGGCATCCCACCATGGTTCATTGGAGCATTCCCCATACCACCCAAGTAACTCCCAAAGCCTATTCCACCTCCTTGAGAAGCCAGCAGAGCAGCAGTGAGGGCCTGACCTAGCACCGGATTGATTCCCTGAGGAGGCACTGGCCCAGGATTATAACCAACAGGAGGCCCACCAGAGGTCATCATATGTCCTGCAGCAACACCACTTGCTCCACCACCTCCATACTTATTCTTGTCCTTTCTCGTGGATTGGAAATGAGGATTGTTATATTGATGGTTCTGATTATGCGCACCACCAAAGCCTGGTTTCCCATGCTTTGGTCCATCAACAGCCTTCTGGCAATACAAAGTCCGACCCTCAAAATTCTTGTTAGGCTCCTCCAAAGCCTTCTTTGCACTCTCGACAGATTTGTACACAAACAACGCGAACCCCTTAGGCTTCCCTGTTAGCTTGTCGAGCCCTAGAGGACCCTCCTCGATTTCCCCAAACTGCTTGAAGTACTCCAGGAGCCTGCCTGGATCCACCTCCGTGGACACATTACTGACAAAAATCTTCCTCTGGGTGTATTCAGAAACTGGTGGAGCGCTGGGAGGTGGGGCAGGGACTGGGCCAGTAGAAGCCAACTGACACGAGGTAGTTCTGTTCCCGATCTTCTTCTGGGGTTGCTTCAGGGCCTTCCTTGCACCTTTTCGACGCTTGAATAGGATAAAAGCATAGCCTTTGGACTTTCCGGAGGCCTTATCAGTGACGTGCTTGCATTCTTGAATCTCACCATACTTTGCGAACACAGAGGTTAGGATTTCTGCAGTAGTATCCCAACCAAGACCATGGACGAAGATCTTCCTGTGAGCCGGGTCCTCTTCTGCAATTTCACGCACTTCCTCCATTACATCAGCGTGCTTACCAACTGCCTTACGGATAATCGCAATAAGCTGATCCTTCGAAAACGGTTCAAGGAGCTTCTCCAAAGGCTCCTCATCATCGCCGTCGTCCTCTTCCTCCATCTCCGCCTCGGCTCCATTCCCAACGGCGGAGCTGCTGCCATTCCGGGCTTCATCCTCAATCTGCTTCTCACCATCTTCGCCCTCTTCCTGTCCCTGCAGTTCCTCTTCCACCGCCTCTCCTTGAACCTGTGGCGGCGCTTCGGAAACCGATTCCTCCATCGCCACAGTCTGGGGTTCCTCAATTGGAGCCTGGGCCTCCTCCTCGGAAGATCGGATCTTTCGCTTCTTCGCCATGGCGGGAAGCTCAATTAGGGTTTGGTTTTTGAGGGGAGACTAGGGCGAGCGATTTAGGGATCGTCGAGAGAACGGAATACCTGTGACATCCCCCCACGCCACAGCATATAGAGGGTAGGCTTATCGTAAGGCCATGGTCCATCATAACTGGGCCTTTAAAGGCTCAATAGAGTATTATATGGGCCATCATTTCGTGGGCCCATTAATTAAAAATGGTCCATAATGAAACCCCATTACAACGACGCGCGGTCGGTGGCGCGTGAAAAGTACGTGCCACGGACTCGTTGAAGGGTAACGAGATACCTCAGAAGTCGTAAAGCAGACCTTGTTTTCTTTCCATCACTCGGCTGATTGATTCATCGGCTCTTCCAGATAGGGTGATTTGTTGATTGGTGTTCGGGCTACAGTGGAGCGATCTCCTTTCCCTCTCCACTTTCCGGCTCCATCCTCAATTGTAAAGCTAGCTCCTCTCCCCGCAGGTAGATTCTACTGTCTTCGGTTCTCTTTTTTTTTTTTTCCGTTTCTGCTTGTTACCGTCTGAATCCGCTGAGCAGAGACTGTGTTTTGTTATGGTGGAATCCTAGAAAACTGGAAATTATCGTAAATTTGAAAAACACAATTGAGAAATCGCCACTTGAATGAACTGTGAAATTATGGTCGATTCTTGGAATTTGAAAGTAAGCATTGAAGAGAGTTGGTATTAGTTCACGGATGAAGGTAGAAAAGTTTATTCCTAAATTGAAACTAAATCTTCATTTTTTGGCTTGTATAGTAAATATTGAAGCTATCTTGACAATGAAAATACAAATCATTGTTGGCTGTATTGAGAATTAAGATGTTAGATTGATTAAAATAGAGTGGTATAAATATAAAAAGGTTGGAAGATTTCACCACTTGGAAGTAATGGATTTTAATTGATTATGAGTATAAGCCATTATTGGCACACAATTCTCTCTGGTATGGTATGAGAGTCCGAGAGTGAGCTCTTACGTGTGTCTGACCCTTAAATGAAACCTGACTCATGGTCTAATTGAGTATGGAGTAAAAATATTCAACTCGATTTACTTATTCGTCCTTCATCCGAGACAGGAACAATCATACTCAACTTGTAAATAGTTGAGAGTTAGTTTAAAAAAATTGCATGTGATTAGTGTGAAAGTGTATACATTACATGTGAGAGTCTGTGGGCTCATGGTGTGTTTGACCCTTAAATGAAACCCGACTCATGGTCTAATTGAGTATAGAGTAAAAATACCCAACTCGATTTCCTTATACAGCTCGCATTACGGGAAGAATCATACCCGACTCGTAAATAGTTGAGAGCCACTTTTAAAAAATTGCATGTGATTAGTTTGGAAGTGTATAAACATTACATTGGAGGGCATTTGTTGAGAATTAATATCCCAAATTGAATAAAATAGAGAAGTATTGTGGGCATATATGATTAGAAGTAATCGATTTGAAGTCGATATGAACCTAATCTATTATGAGCTCACAATACTATATTATAAGGTAGTTTTGTAGTTATAACAAAGAACAATCTTAGTTTTCATTCAACTTAATATGCATTTTGAATTGTATGTCTTTTGTATCATTAGGTGATTCATGTGTCAGAAAACTCTTATTGATAGTGTTGTAGCCTCACACTTGAAGAAATCATGAGCAAATTTGAGGGATCGGGGAAAACTCTAGGTGGCATGAACCTTCATGACTTTCTTAAAAATGTCTCATCTGCTTAATCGAATAGGTTTGCTGGAATGGAGTGGAGTGGAGATCCCTCTCCTTCGTCTTCTTCAGCCCATCGCCAGCTGAGTTCGAGTTTGGCTCGAGCTATGAGTGCAAAAACAGTCGATGAGCTGTGGAAGGAGATTCAACAGGGTCAGAGAAAGGGGTCCGAGGGTGCGGATCAGAAACTCAGGGAGGTGACATTGGAGGATTTCTTGGTACAAGCTGGACTCTTCGATGAAGCATCCCAAAGCTCTTCGATGGGATTGGAGCATAGTGCTGAGGAGGGAAGTCCACAAGAGTTCACACTACCTACCAGGCTATCATCAACCCCATCAATTGGCTCGATGTCGGATGTGACAACTGCTATCGTTAGGAGGAAAAGGGGTGACCCAGAAGTATATGAGAAGGCAGTAGAAAGGAGGCTGAGGAGAAAGATCAAGAACAGGGAGTCTGCAGCACGGTCCCGTGCTAGAAAGCAGGTTACACTAGTTTTCCTGGACCCATAATGCTGTTCCTATGCTACTTCATGTTTTCCATCTTTATTTTTCTCAGCTGCTCTCTGCTGATGAATTATGCAGGCCTACCAAAATGAGCTTGTAACCAAAGTTTCCCGACTAGAAGAACAAAACATAAGGCTTAAGAAAGAGAAGGTTAGAATGATGATTGCTTTCATAGTTTATCTGTCTCATGTCCTCCCTAGCTTTTTTCCATCATCATGAGGCAGATATTGGATTTGTGGTATTGATTGGAGGAGGGTCCTATATGTGGAATATCATCCAATAATTATAGTGGAAGATTTTAGGCTGAAATGTGCTTTTTTGTATGTGTGTGTGTGCTGCAACCATGGATTTGTCTATTGTTGAATCAGTTTATCTCAATCAATATAAAATTTTCTTACTTTCATCAGGAATTTGATGCAAAGGTGTCGAGTGAATTATCAGCAGGATCAACCTACCAGCTTCGACGAACAAGTTCAGCTTCCCTGTGAAGTGAGATTTGCTATAACATTACCTGCGTCAAGCAGAAAAGGGTCAGGGTCCCCGAAAGGGCTGGCCGGCATTCCTTGCCACTGCTAGATCGTGCTAGAAGTCAGAACGCATCCAGGGTCAGGTCTGCAAACTCACCCCCCAAAATTTAAAGATTAGTTCTAGAAATACTATAAACAGCTGAATTGTGGGATCTTGCAGAAGCAACTGATGCTGGAGGAATGGGGGATAGGAGAAAAAGCAATGATATGTATTAATGGAAATGCTTTATGAGAATGTATGATTAATTCAACAATGTTGGAGATTCATTGAGAATCCGCTTTCCAAAGTTGGCCCCCTTAACTCTGTTTCTGGGACTAGATTTAGATATAAGATTTTTGTTAATAATTTAATTAAAAATTGTTCATTTATAAAAATTAAGTTAAAAAAATATGTTTTATCAATTAAATTGTTAATAAAAAAGTATTTATAAATTAAATTAAATATTCAAACTTATACCTTATTCAGGCAGTGCAGATGTATGACAAGTACTCCTACATGTCCAGGTCGCTCTTGATCCGTTCTCCTGCTGGCTCCTCCACCTCTCCTCTCCAATCCTTGTGAGTGGAGAGTTTCTATTGAATGGGAATTTATGTATAGTCTTTCGTTTTTCCTCCGTGAAATTATAGAAAAGATAAGAATCAGTCACTGATTTTGGCTATTTCCTCCTCGATTGAATGAACTCCAGTCCAAGTACGTTACAGTCATTGTCGACAACGAGGGAGACTTGCTAGCCTTCCAAGCCAATAATAGTCAGCTAGCGGCTGGCTAACACATGACCTCTCCATCTTCTGAAACTTTTGGTTGGATTGCTGGTTATAACTTTAGGTGCTGCTTTTTACACTTAGAAACTGTCATTAGCCGATGAAGTTAGGAAAACCTAGGCACTGAACTTTGTTTATGTGTACATCTGGTAAACAGATGGAATGGCTAGTAGCTTTCTTAACTGTGAAATCTTCAGTGTACAGTTTTCAGATGACAGGTTGTGCTTGGCAGCATCTGATGATATATGATACTCATTGCTCCTGATCCTCCATTCTGTTCGCAATGATCAGATCACAAGTTCTACGATTCATATGATGATTGCGCACTGACTGTTAATAAATTGAATCCATCACACAATCACTCTCGCTTTCATGAAACCAAATAAATAGGTTGTAATATAGATGCCACATTGTTGGAAAATATTGCACAGTATCCAAACCCAAAGAAGAGCCCAGTGACCAAATGAATAAGTGAGACTCCAATCATCAGTCTAAACTAGACCAAAAAACACTAACCAAACAAGGTGATCCCGCGAAATGCTGGCATACAAAACAATGAAACAGAGTAACCCAGAAAATGATGAAGATAGGAAAGTGACAAGGTCCTCAATGCAAGTTGAAAATCTTGTTTCCACCCGTTCACCTTGATCCCATGTCTGCATTTTTTTCATAATTAAGGCAATTGGTATGGATAGGAAAACCCTTACTTGGCCATCATGACCTTGACAAACTCCTCGTAGTTGATCTGCCCATCGCCATCAACATCGGCCTCACGGATCATCTCATCCACCTCCTCATCTGTCAGCTTCTCGCCGAGATTTGTCATGACATGACGGAGCTCTGCTGCAGAGATGAAGCCATTCTGGTCCTTATCAAAGACGCGGAAGGCTTCCTTGAGCTCCTCCTCGGAATCCGTGTCTTTCATCTTCCTAGCCATCAGATTGAGGAACTCTGGGAAGTCAATGGTACCATTTCCATCTGCATCCACCTCATTGATCATGTCCTGAAGCTCGGCCTCAGTCGGGTTCTGTCCAAGTGACCTCATGACAGTCCCAAGCTCCTTGGTGGTGATACAACCTGCAACGAGACAAACAGAGATATTAACATCCCATCAAAGAGAGTCAGAAAATGATACGACAAGAAGATATCTACTTTCTCATAACACTATCCCCTCATTTATAAGCTTCTCGCTGCCAGGCAACATAAATGCTATATAAGTGAACGGGAAAGATAAGCATCACTCATGTAATTGAGTCATAATGACTAGATCGAGGAAAATTAAGAGAAATCATATACTGCATCACTAGCGTATAATCGGAAAGGTGTGTATATTCTCATGGACAATTAACTCAAGAAAAAAAACTACCCTGGAAATAAGAAGTCTGATTCAGACAACGGAGTGAAATCAAAGCGGAACAAATGGAATAACAAATGCATCCAAGTGAAAAGCACGAGGAACGCCCGCAACTCAAATGACCTCAAGTCCTACACTGTACGGAGAAGATCGTCGGCAGTCCCAGACTTGATGACAGACAATAAATTGCACTCAGAATAATCAGTCACCATCGAATACCGGCAGATTCCCTAGAAACGAGGCAATATTCTAATTATCCGACGGATTGGACACGCCTGATAGAAACAGAACTAACACAGAGCTACAGGAAGCCGCCGCAAGCTGGATTAAAGTCTAGATCTGAAAAACACGAGCTCAGATTGAAGGAGATGAAGGAAGAGAGATCTGACCGTCGCCGTCCTTGTCGAATAGACTGAAAGCCTCCTTGAACTCGGAGATCTGATCATCTGTCAGCTGATCGGCCATGGCGACGGATGGATTCCCTTCTCAAAACGATGGAATGAGCTGCAAGACAAGAAAAGGAGAAATGCTTGGAGAGAGATGGCCGGGAGAAACGGTAGGGGAAGTGAAGAGGGCCGAGCTTTATAAGATAGGTCTCGGAATTCAGAAAGGGATGTATGTACATATAATACAACGGCCGTAATGCAGCATAACGCCGTTCCCGTTAAAAGGACTCTTCGCCCCCTCGTCTTCAACTTTATTACCACCATATCCCTCTAACGCTCTTCCCATTTTTTCTGCCAAAAAACGTCGCAACGGTCACCCATGTCCATGTCCTTCTAGTTATCATCCATGTGAAAATATCCTGATAAAAAAAATCATCCATGTGTAAATAAGAATGGGAAGTAATACTAATGGGTCCAAAAGAGCATACAAAATCAATCACATGTATATTATAAATATGAATTATATCATTAAACTCCATTTTTTTGCTCAGCATTAAACTCCATGTTGACTGGTGACTAAACTCACAAGTCATTATTGTGCAAAAAAAAAACTCGTAAGTCATTGTCACACTCCTAGATTCCCTAGCAGTTTATATGGATAGAGTAGGGGGTTGGTGACTCAACAAAACCAATCAACTGGAGACTAGAAATGGGCAATTTGTTCAGCTGATACACTGACAAAAGAACTGCTGAAGAAAACAATACACACAAAAGACCCGGAGATCCTCTCAATGCTCAGTGACCTAATAATCAGATGAAACACTTGCATAGAGAAATACAAAAATCACACTGGTAAGAATATCTGGCAGACAAACCAACTAGAAGCAATGATGATTGATGAAACAAGAAGAGGATGCCCTCCTCGAGATCAAGCTAAAAAGCGAGCACCAGCTTCTGCCATCAGTCATTTGCAATGGTCCTTTGAACGACAGTTCTGTTCAAAAACTACTGCTGATGATAATTAGTGAGGATACAACAGTAAGGGGGCCCGGGAGGAAGATCAAGGAGTCTCCAGAAGCCGATACACCGTGATTTCTTGCTGTTTGAAATATCGCCGGTCCTCTTCATCCACTAGCACGAGGTTCAAGTAATACTTCACGCTGAATTTGTTGTTTATGTTGCGGTAAGTTGGTGTCAGCTCGTACGGGCTCAGAAACAGCCTGACTGGAATTGATTCCCCTGCATAACCATTAGCAGAAATCAGCAGTTGCATTTATAGCTTTGTTTGCAGTGGAAGGTTAGATGGGCGAAACGAGTGATGGCATACCTCTAACAGGAGCTCCGTCCATCAACTCGTACTTGGCCAGAGTTTCTGTCTCAACGTAGGTGTTGGGTCCAGAACCGGTTGATTCTCGACGCCTGATCTCAAGCTCCATGCTCTTTATCTTAATCCTCACTAATAGGAAATATATTTTTCCAATTATGACATCCTTCAAGTGAACCCTGTACAGGATTCAATTTTTCAAAGAAATGTAAGCATGTTCTAGTAGAAACTGGAGCACTTAATGGACATTGACATATGCAACTCTAATAAGCATAATCATAGCTTACTTGCTTTTTCCATACTCAAATTCAATGTGAAGGCAATCCTCAATCCCGACTTCCATCTACATGAAATGTTACTTGACAATTTACAAGGGATGCCGGAAAAAAATGGTTATATATGTAAAAATAATAATAATAAACAAAATGGCCTTACCTTGATGCTATTATTGATTGATGGAAGTGGAGTATAATTACGAACCTGATTACAAGAAATTTATACACAGGACAATGTATTATGCATGTATACATGTGCTTGTAAAGACATGTAAAGATGTGCAAAGAGGATGAGATTGGCGCAGAATGAATTAGAGATTGCTTCAAAGGTAATGCATCTTAAGTTTATTTCTGAAAACCAAGTGACAGAGCAAAAACACATGAAGGATGCATACCACAAAATCCTGGCTATCCACAATGTCACTGACAATATTTCTACTGATAGTCACTTTCAAAATGTACCTGCAAGAAAAATAAACCAATCAAAGTCTCAGCAAAAGAAAACAAGGTAGTAGATTACATGGATTAGAAAGTTTAGCAGTTAAAGCACACTTTAAGTTGACAGCGGAATTATGACATGCCAGGTTTCCTAGCTTACAGGTCATTTTTCAGAAATAGATGTTCATGTTCAACAAATCATACCTGAACATAAGCATAAAATGTATGCTGATACAAAAAAAAGCTCACCTCAATCTCACGTTTATGCCATTATACGATTCGTAAGGCATCTCCACAGTTGAAAATTCAAATGGATAGGTTTTCCTTTCATATAATTCTCCAGGCACATCGAGTTCACGCACTGCAAAATGTTAGACAGAAATAAGAATTGATTCTGTCCAAAACAAGACCCTTTACTCTCTTTTTCCTGTTTTTCCAGGCAAAGCAAGAGCTCTACCCGATTGGCAACATGAAGCACTGTCATTCCTAGAAATGAAAATTTTAGCATGACAAAAAAACTAACAAGCATTTCGATCATATAATGCATTTTCTAGTGATATTACTGATAATTGATGGTAGAAGCATTCATCTAAAGGTTCCTGGTTCAGAAATTCAAAATGGATAGAATAATAAAGAGAAGATATTGAACAGGTGTGTCACTCACCAAGAGATGTAAAATCATAGAAGTTGCCTTTGTCAAAGTATAGTTCTGCATGAATATCAATAGGAGCATTCATCTCAAAAGATTGATATAATTAGGGAAAGTAGGGATTAGCAACCATGAATGATAAATTACACACTTTGAAAAATAGATAAATATATTGGGAACAAAGATAGAAAAGGGAGTTAGTTGAACAGGTCAATGTTCAAATGATAGTAGTCTGAAGGGGAAACCATATGGATTCAGGGATCCAGCTAGAAAGAGTACCATATGTAGTTCTTTAGATGTTCATCTATTCCTATTCATGGCTAATTCTGACAAATGACAAAACTCGTGAAAAAACATTGCTTGCTTTCAGGACTCACATCAAACATGTTATCAGTTAACAATAAATTATCCCATGATATAAAGTAAAAGCAAATAAAGCTAACCTATCTGCCCAAGCAGCTCAATCTTAACACCAGTATGTTCAAGCTTCTTCCCTTGAAATGGCTCAACAACTACCTGAAGATGACCAGAATTCCATTTATTCAAATGGATTAATTCATCAAAGAAATTAACTCAAGGAGGAACAAATTTAAACAAGACAAAACCTCTCCCATGATACTCTCTTGACTTTGGAAGAGAGGGACCATAATAGTCTGTCCATTGTCCCTTTTTAGAGATACCTATGATATGAAACACAAAAATAAACTGGAATTCGTCTGAACAGAAATTAGTATTATTCCTAGAACTTAATTTTCCACAAGAGAGCCTGAAAGTACTAAAAGGATGTTGCTCCTGTTATTGAGGTTTCAAAAAACATAAGAATGATGAACTTATTCATCATTAAGGCAAGTTTCATCCAATCCTGTGTTGGGATTCTCCTTCAATTCTTAGATTGGTGAAGGTGTTGTCCTAGAAATTTGAGTGTCCCAATATGCTATAAAATAATTTATATTGTATTAAGAATCTCTTTCCCATATCTGTACAAATTCAATAGACGATAGAACAAGAAAGTATGCCCCAAGCAAAGTTTTTCAGGACAATATAATTTCTACAGAAGGTTCTCTACATGATTTGGGTAACAAATATTCCTTGAAATGCACAAGGAGATACTCCTATGACTGTATTTACTGGCAGTAATTTCATCTAAACTAACAGATTGTAAGCACGCATTCATCGGGCGGAGTTACCTGCTTCCGTGTTCTTCCATCAGCAAAAGTTATTGAGACATTACAAGGCGGCTTGAAAGCTCCAATCAAGAAATTCTGCAAGCCAAAGGATGCAAACTCCATAAGTGACTTCTTTCTTCTCGAACGTGGATGGAAGTTTCACAATCTTACCATGACTCTGCAGCTGATGTGTCGCGCAGCTAGTTCATGAAGCACGAAGAACCTAAGAAACAGATCATAGTTCAGCCAACTTGACGCATACAAGCAGATCACGACATAGCATAACTTGAAGCTTAAGATCAATTCAGATGAGTAAATTTCACCGCGAAATGAAATTACGGAACAAAAGAAATCGCGATTCCTGATCCACATCTATAATATGGCACGATACTTACTTGGATGGCCCTCTGCGGGAGGAGGAGAAGAATAAATCGAGTTCGGGGCTTCAGTGATCCAGAAATCGAGGAAAAATGTATCCACAAAGACGCAGATCGATCTTCCGATCGAGTTTATCAGGTGAAGGCGAAGGAGACTCAGTGGAGGATCTAAAGGAGCCCGACGTCGACGGACGCCCCGGGGGAACCGCCGCAGTTCATCGGAGCGGCTTCACCTGGCCGAAAACCGTGACAGCTCAGCTCATGCCAGCAAATACAACTGTTTCTTTTTTATTCATAATTCACTTGTTTATATGCTTTTATAATTAGCGTCCATAATTAGTGAGCTTATCTAATCACAATTAGTTAGTAATTACGCCTCTCAATTATATTAATATTTTAAAAAATATATATAGATAATAATATTATTAAATAAAATGTGAAATTCATGATAATAAATGAAAAATAAAATATGAATATTTGAATTGATTAAGTTAAATTAATAAAATAGAAAAATATAGATCATAGGTTAATAATTATGTCACATGTATCATTAGTTTAATTAAATTCACTAAATGACAAATTAATAGAAATTAATTTTAAGAGACTGCTTAATCCATATCTTATCAATTGAAGATCAAACGGCTAATTAACTCTTAATATTAGGGATTCAAGTAAGCCAAACTTCACATACTTTGTAGCATATCAATTATTGGCCAAAAGATGGCAGAAGTAAGAGAGGGAGAGAGTTGCAGAGATGCAAGAAACAACTCAACTCAGCTTCATCTTGCATTACATAATTTACAGCCACATCTACAAAATCCATGATTTCAATTTACTATAGTAGAACCTATGCCCTTCAATCACACTGTTCTTGGGAAGGAAGTATTGCTAATAGCTAGGCCTCAGAGGCTCAGACATGGAAGAACTAAGCCTTTTGGGGGAGGCGATATTACCCACAAAACATTTGGGGCAGAGGAGGGCAGGGGAAATATGCATATACCTCTAACCTACTTGTTTCTATGGCAGAAAAGGGGTAAAAGATCACAGTGGGTAAAGGGGAATGAATTAAGATATGAGGATGGCATGGTTGGAAGGTGAAGCTATTTTAGAAGCTGCCATGGAACCTGTTGAGTTGGGTCATCTCTAGGGCAGTTTTCACTTTGTTTCTTGCATGTCTTCCTCGGTTTTCCAGACAACATCCTCAAGGCTGGACGATAGATTCTTGCAGAACTGCAAGTAGAAAAAGGTTGGACTTTAAAGATGAGTGCTTTTAAGTTTACAGTCAAAGAATGCACAGCTTTGCAGTGCTGAATGTCGTTTTCTAGGTGAAAATACCCAACAGTTTCCTCAAAATTGACATGTACTGGAAAAAGAAAAACAAAGATCCAACTCAAGCAAACAAATGGTTCATCGGAGAATTGATGTGATCAGTGAATAACACTTACCATATGGAACTCTAAAGTGTCGCCCTTTGCTTTCCGAACCTCGACCATGTGAAGAGACGGTGCTACTTGGAATATCTGCAGTGTCAAATCATCACACGATATGAGGGCGTGTGATCGTAAGATCAGGATGAGTTATCAAAAGTGAAGTGTGCATTTTTCTTACCTCAGTAGCTACATTGAGATTGCCCTTCCTTCCCGCTTTCACGTTTTCCAGCCGCATCTAAGATGGAATCCATCAAATCAGCAAAAATCATTTGAACCCAGAAGGGAAAAATGGCCAATCACAGATTGTTTGTCATCTGCATCTCATTTTGATTACCTTGTAGTTTTTCTTGTGTATGTCGAATCCGAGGGGCTTGGCTGCTTTTACAATCTTACTGATTATCTCATTGGCAGGGCATTTTGATGTGAACCTCGTTTCTCTCTTGAAGCCCTGAATGTGATAGATGACGAAGCATATCACAACACTGATGAAAGGTTCAAATTCTCAAATTTTTATGAATTGAAAGATGATGAAAAAGCACGTGTAAAGTATCTAACAACTACACCATGCTTACCTGTTCTACATCAAATAGATTATCTAATTTTAACCCCCTGGACATGGAAATAAGCTCGAAAGCATTCATGGCTGTAGGCTGCTGTTCTTCTTTCTTCTCGGTCACACGGTACTCCTGTTGAAATCCCCATCAGAATACACTTTGTAAGACAATTTTAACAAAAGAACACCGGCACTAAGGTTGATTTCTTCTCTTTACAGAAAGGTAACTGACAACCTCGATAAATCTAGAGAATTGATGGGGGCATAAACTTACTTCTGAATCCTTAAATAGAGCTTGTACATCATCAAGATCTGCGTCCTCTTTCTCATAAAATACGGGAGGCTTATAATTTTTCTTAAACCACTCATCTTTCATTATCTCAGGAATGGTAATACGCTGAAATATGAAGCACATATTCATCAATATTGATAGGTTTGGATTAACAAGAGCATAATATACAGGAGACTGCATAAGTTCTATCACTGTAGCTTCTTAAGGTCTGTTCATGGAAGAAAGAAAAGGAGCAGATTTTTTCAGCCATTCAACATAAACATCAATCTCATATAACATTGTTTTCGAATGAAGAAAACATTGAACAGGATTGAATGGTCTACAATATATCATATTGCAACATCTCTTGTGGGCCAAGAAAAAGCTTGTGGAACATGCACTTCAAGTTGATTTTATTTTTATATACCAAAAACCAGTAAAGGATATCGACTAGACCTTCCAAAAGATGCAAACCATGTTGTATCATTTTAATACACGGAGATACAGAAAATTATCAGATTGGAATGACACTCATACATCTCAGCCACTGACCAACAGGACAGATCTGGTGTACAAATATTGAGGAAATTTACCAGCAAGCTAGCTCAAGCTGGAATCTCCATCAAATGAAATAGCAGAAACTCTTTACTGCATGGTTATGAAGACATCTGAAACTGGGTACAAGCATCAGTTTTAAAATCTCTAAATAGCATAAACAGTCAATCCTGTAAATTCTGCTTCAATATATCAAGAAAGACCACCCTTCGGAAAAGAATTAGAGTTCACATGCTCGTTCTTCTTTCGTTCTTTCTTTCTTTCAAGTATCTAGAGCCTCGAAGAACAGGAACAATGACCTTCGTAATGGAACATGGGATATGAAGTAGAATGTACAAAATCAAGTGTTTCACCAGTGTTAGAAGATAGAATAGGATCTGATCAATTTCTTGACAGCGAAGAAACATTTAGACCCCATGTATTAACAAGAATCTATGAAAAAATAATTACTCACAGTAATAGGATTGGGATCCAATATTCTAGCTATCAGCTTCATAGCACCAAAAGAAAGCCAAGGAGGACAAGTGAATTCAGCTGCTGATATCTGCAAGAGGAGAAGAAAACCAGAGACAAAATATGAAAAATAATAGAAGTGAAGGATTTGGAGGAAACTTGCTATGGAAAATGAAATGAAAAGTTCACCTTTTTATAAAGGTTCATAAGATTAGAGTCATCAAAAGGCAAGTAACCTGCGAGCAATACGAAAAGTATAACCCCACATGACCACAGGTCTGCGGTTGCCCCATCATACCCTTGGTCATTAAGGACCTAAAGAAATGGCCAAACTAATCACTGTATTGCCCCGATAGAAGAGCAGAAGAGAAGTTTACTGCACTATAAGAAAATAACAGGAGGAATCACACAAGCAAGCAAACCTCAGGGGCGACATAATTTGGAGTTCCACAGCTTGTATGAAGAAGACCATCTTCCTGTAAGTGAGCCCGGATGGAAAATTACTACTTCCGAGCTCGTGAAATGGAAGATAGCTTTATGAAAAGAGAGAATTACCCTGACTTGTCGTGAAAATGCACTCAGTCCAAAATCAGAAATTTTGAGGCGCCCATAGGCATCTAACAGCAAATTCTCGAGCTGTCACAAGAGATTCCAACATAAAGAAATGACATTTAACTGCCCTTCTTCTGGCGAATGACTAACAGGTGCAATCAAAGAGAGGAGTAATCTTGCTTGTACCTTTAGGTCTCTGTGATAGACACCCCTGCTATGGCAATAATCAACAGCATGAATGAGTTGCTGAAAATAACTTCGAGCTTCATCTTCCCTCATCCTTCCATGGTTTACCTTCGTAATTGAAGAAACTCATTCATATAACAAGCTACAAACCCAGTAGCCTATGCTAGATATCTATAAAGAGCAGTAACACAGATCTGCATCTCTTTTTTTCTCTTTTCCTCATTTCCTCCAGTGCAGAAACTTGTAAAAATTACAATAGGTAAGTAAGCATGTGATAAACACAGAGGATGGACCTAAAACATGGGAAGAAGTACTTACAATTTTCTCAAAGAGCTCTCCTCCGTTGACAAACTCCATAACAATAAAAATTTTTGTCTTGCTTCCCATTACCTGAATCACAATACAGAGTAGTTAGAAAAGAAAAAGGTTCCTCGTATGGCTGGCTTTCATTGAGGTGCAAGATAGAGGGACCTCATATAACTGGACGACATTTGGGTGTTGTATGAGCTTCATTGTTCCTATCTCCCTCTCAATCTGCAAATGCAAAGAAAAGAATATATGACTGTTATATCTTGATTGAGCTCCCATAAACGATATAAGCCCCGCCATGCACATCTCTTTCTCTGGCACATATAACCTTTATCCTTCTGTAACTGTATATGCATCGACACAAATATCCTTCTGGCACATTACTATGAGAGGCCCTTCACGGGATTTCTTGATAAGCATGAAAGATTGTGGTAAGAGAACATTCTCGGAGCATCCAGAAAGGACTAAAAGTCCATCCATATTAACACAGAAAAATTGGCTGCTTTCAGAATTTAAAACGAAAAAACATTGCTTTTAAGTTACCTGTTCAACCATCTTGTGTTGGAGGACCTTCTCTTTGTCAAGAACCTTTATGGCCACTGGTTCTCCAGTCTCGGAATTTCTTGCAAACTTCACCTTTGCGAATGTTCCCTCACCTATCGTCCTTCCCAGCTCATATTTACCCACACGGCGCTTGACCTTAGGCTGACTCATAATTGACTTAACAAACAAATCTCTAAACAGACACAGCTTCAAGATCTTGATATTAGCTCTCCTGAAATAAGAAGCTTTATATCCTAAGATCAATGACTGAAATATATGGATAAAAGAAAAACTAAGGCTCCACCTGCCTTCTGCATCTATGGGTAATAATATGACTCATGGGCATGGCACAAATAAACAATGAAAGGAAATATATGTGCAAGAAGTGAAAATAAGCATCTAGGTCTTGAAGTTTCCATTTTGACAGTCTCTCCTGGATATGAGCCAAATTTCATACAATAGCAGAAGAATATGAAATTCAACCAAGCTGAATTGAGTATATATCTTATTCCACAAGGTCTTTAAAACCTCAAGATTTCAATTTCGTTTTCTTTTGCAGCCATACACAGAAACTTCCAAATTTTGCATCTTAGATTGAGTAGAAGTGGATGACAAACAAAATGCCAATAAATTTCAGCAAGTTTGCTAATTTCCAAAACAATCTCATCAATTTCTTTCTTTCTGTGGTGGGAAGCTGACAAGGAAAGATTGAACTTAAAAGGGGCTACGGAGATATAGATCAATGGGGCAAAAACCCAGAATGAATACAAGAGCCTGGAAATGAGAATGAGTTCATGGAATTGTGAAAACAAAAAAGGGGAACCGAAACTGAACTCGGCCAGCAAATTATTCGCCTACTAACTGGGATTCAGACATGAAGTATCACAATGAGACCCTTACAGAAAAAACGGGAAACACAGACCTATGGATTTCACACGGAAAGCCCCTTGAGAACACGGCGCAAGAAGGCCAACACCAAGTATCCTTTTATAATACTAACAGTGATAATGAAACGTAGAAATATGAAGATGGAGTACGGACGTGCACTAAACAATTCATTTCCTGCTCAGATGATGCAGACGGTAGCGGTTACAGAAACGGCCCACCAAGTTGCCATAGATCCTTCTAGAAACAAAGGATGGCACTGCAGAAGTAGATCCACGAAAAACGGAGAGAAGTCAAAGACTAAATACGACGTACGCAAGCGCTACAGTCAAACCCGCAATGGATGGTTTTAATCCGAGAGATCTAAATATCACTACCCTCTGTTTTCTTAATACACGAAAATGCACATCGATCCATGTCCGTATTCGCAAGAAAGATTTCCCGTCTCCACGCGCTTTTACCTGGCAAAAGATTTGCAGAAAAGGAAGAGGAGCTAGTATCCAACAGAGCTCTGTTTCTGCAACTGCGTAAAGGAGAAGAATAAAGGACTGAATGAGGATTTTGCGAAGGAGCAGCCAGAGGGAGAGAGAGAGAGGTGGCGATAAGCTAGGGAAGAAGAAACACGCAGACAAAGAAGAAATTCCGGAGGCTATGAAGCTGCCATCTTTTTTTAAATATTAATATATTATAAATAAATTGCATAATATAATATATTATAAACTAATTTAAATATTAATAATTATTTAAAATGACATAAGAAAATTAAAAATTACACAATATTTTGAGATATTTTCCCCAATATGTGGTGTGCACTTTATTTATTCTTTAATAAAATAAATAAACAAATTGAAGTTTTAAATTTGATGGATGAACAAAAAATGCTAATTTGATTGGAATCTATCATTTTCAAAAATCTTGGCAAATCAAGCTTAACCCTAAAGAGCACGTGTAGTAAATAAGTAAGGGGGACGGCAAGGAAGTGAGTGCAGTTATCGCCTTCTCAACCTCCGCACATGTGTGAGTGCAGTTATCGCCTTCTCACCCTCCGCACATGTGATGGTACACCGTACTTATATAAGCCGACAAACCTTATTAATGCATTCCCATGTGACTTGTCCCCCTAGACAAAAAGAAAAGGGAAAAAGGCTAATTCAGCCTTCCTTATTCATTAAATTACTCAATAATATTATTGAGAATATATTAAGGTATTAAATAAATTAACTAATTAATTACAGCTGTTATTTATTATTACTTTTAATTATATATTAATTTAACCATAATATTTTTTAAGTTAGTCAATTCATTACTATTTTATTAATTTAATATAATATTCGTATAATAATAAAATAAAAATAAAATAATTATCTAATTCTAAATAATAAATCTAATATTATCATGTATAATAATAAAATAAGTTGTTTAATTGTTTAACTATTATCATTTAAAACTTTAAAAATTTTATTTAATACAACTATTTATCAATATAAAGTAAACAATCCATTTTAACTTCTAATTGCTAATTATAAAATATAATACATAGTATAATAGAGTTAGATTCAAGCTGATATTGAAAAGTGAATGTGGATTAAGCTAAGAATTCGCAGATCAAAGGGCACAAATTCTCATTGAAAATTCTGAAAGATTGGTGGGTCTATATGAGACACAGGGCAACTATGGATATGTGCAGAACATATTTCACAGATCTACAAGCTTGTAATCTACATCTGAAAAGTATAATCTTCAGCAAAAAGAAAAGTATACTCACAGATCTCCTCTGCTGCAGGTACACTCTTCCATTTATGCACAAGGAAATGGGTCTAAGGGGAACTAAAAGGGAAGTAGTCTTGCAAACTATTTACTGCAGAAGAGGCTGTATATGCATCATGCCATACTGCTGGTTCCAGTTTCGGCCCCATCATGTTCTAACTCCAGCCTGTTCCCGGGCCTCCATGAGGTCCAGCTTGAGGATAGTTAGATGGAGGACCCCACCTGCTTTGACCACGGGGGCCCCTGCCTAACAAGCCGTGGGGTGGAGCCTGGCCCTGAGGAGGATACACCCCGCTGCCATACCCTAGACCAACTCCACTGCCATCATACCCGCCTTGATTCGATGTGTACCTGTTTGGACCACTAGATGGTCCCCGAGGCATTCCATGGCGATGGCCAACTGGGGGTCGGGACCAGTGCATGAACCGGTTGGGTCCTGGTCTAGTCTGAGCTGTTCGGGCCTGTCCTGCCTGCTGAATTGGTGGAAGTTGGAATCTCTGGCGTTTTGCAGCCTCTTCTTGTTGCCTTCGTTGCTGGCACCTTTTCTTCGCCCGGAACTCGTGCGAGGACTCATATTTGGGCAAACTGCAGAGAATGAGACACTTGAAGAGAGTACAAGGAAAATAACACAGGAAGCATCTCCAGTAGAATGGTGTGAGTTTGGGATAAAGGTTAACTTACCTCTTTGGATCACAAGGTTTTGGGTCAGCCCAGAGGTACTCAGCAACAATAGCATCCCTCGCACATATCCTCTGCATTCAAAGCAGCACGAGGATAACCCTTATTCACATTTGAAAATCAGAAAAGTAAACACATGAAATTATTGACAATCTCAACATTTTCTGCTGTTACAATTAACCATCCCATCCATTCATCACTTTCAACAGTATGTATGCTCATCATCAGTTTTCACTAACACTTCTTCAACCACAGGATGAAATAACAGACAAAACCCAGAAGTACTTCATACATAAGGGAAAGATACCTGAGAAGGATCGAGGGTCAGCATACTCTCCAATAACTCCAGAGCAAGAGGATCGAAACTTCAAGAAAAAAGGCAGATTGCAAATGTCATTATAGTTGAACTTCAGGATGATCATGCGGTTTTTTAAATTACTCTATTACTTACTGCCTAAAAACATCTTTGAGGCGCCTCTTCATCGGTCTTATTGGCTTGAACTTATTATACAAAGGGATCTTAGACACACCGGGCCAATTGGTCTCATCCGGAGCCCCACATAGCTCAAAAATCTTATTCAATTGCTCTGGCTGCACATGGGAGGGAAAGATCATTTACATGTAATGATAAGTAGTGCATCAAAGAGGATATCGCCTGTAAGAAGTACCAGATGACACATCATTTGTTTTCTGTACTATTATAAATGTAGATTTCGGAATATTAAGAAGTGAAGATACCACATCTTTTCCAGGAAAAATTGGTTTCCCGTGAAGCAGCTCTGCGAAGATACAGCCCACAGACCACATGTCAACAGCAGGGCCATACTTTGTTGCCCCGAGAAGCAATTCAGGAGGTCTGTAAAAATTGGGAAAAAGCACGTTAACTACGCTGACTCATATTTCACCCACACAGACACAAATTGAGGTTTCCTTCCCTTCTATCCCACGGTGGAAACAAGTAACAATGCCTTTGGGAAAGGAAAACTACAGGTTGACAACGGACTCTTTGTTTGTAAAGGCAACATGACACTCACCTATACCATAATGTGATCACGTGATTGGTAAGATTTGCATTCTGATCCTTTGCAGCTGACCTAGCAAGTCCAAAATCCGCTAGCTTCAGATTTCCCTCATTATCAATAAGAAGATTTGACCCTGTTTTCCAGAGAATATAAACTCAAAACGGATTCAGATTATGACTATTAATCCACAACGAAACGTCAATTTACCTTTTATATCTCGATGAAGCACATGATATATGTGACAATAGTGAAGCCCGGTCAGCAGTTGTTTCATATAACACTATATGCAAGAGTTAACAAAACATACAATATCAAATGGCGGAAACGTGCATTGTATTTATAATTATATGCCAAATTTCTAAAAAAATATTGGGGAACTCGGGCTACCTTAATCTGCGGAATTGAAAATCTCATTCCAGGGCGATTGGAAAGACCCATTAAATCATGGTCCATGTATTCAAATACCAAATAGATGCCACCCCTATATTTGTTCCCTGCAAGATTAAAAAAATCGGGTTACTTCTTAGGTAAGCCTTCTCCTATCAGAAAAACCGAGAAAATTAAAGTCAAGAAAAGATTACTTCAACTTCTTCAGCTGAAATCATTCTGATAGAGAGTTGATGATCTTATTAAAATCATAAAGAACGGGTTTGGCATGAACAAACTAATATAAAGGATGCTAGCATTCAATTTCAGTCGAAGATATCAATTGCATGAAAATGAACCCTATTGATCATTGGCGGTCCCCTTCATATCCAGAACTCTCAGGAAGGTGAGAAAGAAGGAATAAAAAACATGCATAACAATGTAAGAATGCTTACTTGGAGTCCCTTGCTCATCTTTCTCAGGGCCTACAAAGGAAACCAACACCTTAACATCAAAATAACCCCAAAACCAATATGTTACCACTTCATTTTCTTAGAATTTGAAAAAAAAAAAGACTATTGAACTGGGCACACATTCAAATCTACCTGGAGATATCACAACTTCCTTCAACTTGATAATATTTTCATGATTCAGCTTCTTCAGAATTTTGATTTCACGTATAGCAGTGATTGGGAACTGCACAAAGGATACTCTTCTTATGAGTAATCTAGAGCTAGGCATTAAAAGAAATGAAGCAATCAATGAAATATACCCCTCCTCTCTCATTTTCCATTCGTAATTTCTTCAGAGCAACAATTTCACCGGTACTCTTATCTCTAGCCATGTAGACTTGACTGCACATGCGAAGCAGTTTTTAAGCACTTCTTGTTACACTTTACACGACCCAAGTTCTTCTAATACAAGCGTCTATATATTCAGTGGAAATTTGAATTCTGATTTGGCCAAGGATGCAGCAAACACCCATGATATGCAAGCATAAATGTATACATCTGAGCAGCATAAGATGGTGAGCAGAAATAAAGCCGAAGACATCAAGAAATTGCTGAATGCTGGAAATGGTTGGTCAATACCATAGCATAGAACATATAACAGATGATCTCTGCTACAAAATCTTGTGAATATTCAGTAATGGAAAATGCAATCGATATAGAGAGACAATGGGTGACAAGAACAGGTCATGGAATGTAAACATGGTTATGCAGAAACTCAGAGAATGACAATTCAAGACAGTTCAATGAGAGATAGAGCTCTATGCAGAAACTCAGAGAATTCCCCTCATCCACATATCCAAGCAGAACACGATATGGGTAAATCGCTAAAAACCCATGAATAAATAACCGGAAAGCTACAAATTTGACTCAGAACGATAGAAATTTGGATCAAAATCGAAAATTTAAACTAATTCGGCTCACGAAAAATAAGAAAAAAGAGCGAAATCAAGCTGCGGAATCAACGAAGGGAACAAAAACCTCCACGGAGAAACGAGGGCACACAAGGGGAAGAGACGAGAACTTCAACACACCCGTAGGTTCCCTCACCGATCTGCTCAATCTTCTCGAAGCAGTCGACGCTTCTCGATCCATACGAAGGGAGTTCGTGGGTGTTGAGCTGCCCCTCAACCGCAACCGCCATCCCTAACCCTTCTCTCACTCTCTCTGTATTATGATACCACCTTACACGGGTTTATCGATGCCCCCCCTAGATATGGAGAAGCGGAGATGAGAAGGGCAGTCAAAGCTCGACAGAGATCCGTCTACAGGTAGCTCCTGCTCTCCTGAACAGCGGCGACTCCAGTATGCTTGGAGTTCCGAGCCTCCACTTTTCAAATGTTTTACCCACAGACAAAGTAATAAAATAATATTTTTTATATATTATTTGGAATTCAAATATTTAGATGTTTTTTTTAATTTTTAATAATTTAACTTAATATAAAATACAAATAATTAAATTATATACTAAAATAAGATAATTTATACATTAATATAGAATATTTATTATTTTATTTTTATAGTATATAGTCTTGAAATTTAATAGTGTATATAAAAGTTATTATTTTTTACGATTTTATAGATTTAATTACTATATTATTAGAGAAATTACTAATTAAATAATTAACTTATTAAAAAATATTAAATGACCAATTTACCCATTAAACAATAAATCAGTTTGAAATTTTGTCCCACACTGTCCATCATGGAAATAATTGCAAGCACCAGTTCAGTTCACTGTTCATGGATAGATTTTATTGGGTATCTTCTTCTTTAGTAGTAAGAAGAGACAATATCTGGGGATGGTGTAATCAGTAGCTGGGCATGCTCAAAGATTTGCAGGCCATTCACATGGCAAATAAGGTCATCGTAAACATGAATATATTGACAGATCTTGACAGATTTTGCAGGTATGCTCTGTTTCGTTTTGGACAAGAATAAAGGGGAAGAAAAAGAGAGTTGTCTTGCAAACAACTTAAACTATTGCTGCCGCCAACTATACTGCTGGTTCCGATTTCTGCCCACCATGTCTGAACTGCGGCCTCCATAGGGTCCGCCCCGAGGACCATCACCAGGCATGACAACTGAAGCAGAGGGTGGAGCCCAGCTGGGAGGAGGATATGGTCCTCTGCCACGCCCATGGTCACTTCGGCTGCCTTGACTTGGGTGGTTGTATCTGCTGCTGCTTGGGTTCCTGGCTGAGGGGTACCTGTTTGGCCCACCAGATGGACCAGGAGGCTTGACATATTGATGGCCTTGAGGCTCCCTGGGGGGAACTGGGGGTTGGTATCCGTGCATGATCTGGCTGGGTGCTGGTCTGATATGGGCTGCGCGGGTCTGTCTTGGCAGTTGAATGGGTGGAAGGCCAAGGTGCTGGAGTTTCTGGTGCTTTGCAGCCTCCTTGTGCTGTTGCTGCTGGTACTTTACAGCCTCCTCGTATTGTTGCAGTCGCCTTTTCTTGGTCTGAAACTCGTGTGAGGATTCATACTTGGGCAAACTGCAGAAAATGAGATAACCGAAGATAGTCCAACAAAATGGAACACAACCTAAGTTTGAGATAAAGGACAAGTTACCTCTTCGGATCACAAGGGAATGGCTCGGTCCAGAAGTATTCAGCATCGAGGGCATCCTTTGCGGATATTCTCTACATTCAAAGCAGCACAAGAAGAACAGCCCTTACTCATCTCAAACACTAGTATCGAAGCTGATCGACTACCCCCAAGTGAAAATTAAAATTTTGAAAATCAGAGAAGTGAATAGGCGAGAAATTGACATGCCCACACTTAGCATTCTCTACTAATGCATTGCTATTCGGTATTATGATTAACCATCCGTTCATACTTTGCACCTATATTTGGCATCAGTTTCCATAAACCCATCTTCAACCATGAGATGAAAGAGTGGATTGTCTTACTTCAACCTCGAGTGTTGAACATAAGCAATACAAGGGAAAGATACCTACCTGAGAGGGATCAAGGGTCAGCATCCTGTCCACCAACTCCAGTGCGTGATGATCGAAACTTCAAGTCAAAAAGTGGATTCGCAGAAGTCATTATAATTGAAAAGCATTTCTCTCTTAAATCTCATCAGAATGGTCATGCAAGTTTTTAAAAGACCGGTACTTACTGCCCAAAAAACTCTCTGAGGCACCTCTTCATGGGTCTCGTCGGCTTGAAGTTTTTATACCAAGGGAGCTCAGAGACGCCGGGCCAACTGATCTCATCCGGAGCCCCGCATAGCTCAAAAATCTTATTCAATTGATCTGACTGCATCAGAAGATTGAAATATCATCTACCCGTAATCAGGAGTACGGCAGCAAAGATGAAAAAGACACATGACATGGAATTTGTCTGCATTATTTTAAATATGAATTTCATATGATTAAATTAAGAAGCCCGACATTATGCCTGTCTCATTTATATCTTTTGTTAGAATCTAACCAGTGAAAATACCTCATCCTTTCCAGGAAAAATTGCTTTCCCATGAAGCAACTCTGCAAGGATACAGCCCACAGACCATATATCAATTGTAGGACCATACTTTGTAGTCCCAAGAAGCAACTCTGGAGGTCTGTAAAGATCAGGCAAGAGTATGTTATTTATGACTTGTATTCACTCGAACAAATAGTAAGTTTTCACGGTGGAAACAAACAGCTATGTGTTTAGAAAAAGAAGATTCCAAGTTGTCAACAAAGTCTTTGTTTGTAAAGGCAAGATATCGCTCACCTATACCATAAAGTGATTACACGATTTGTAAGCTTTACATTAGGAACATTCAAATATGACTTTGCAAGTCCAAAATCTGCCAGCTTCAGATTTCCCTCGTTGTCTACAAGAAGATTCGACCCTGTTTTCCAGAAAATATAAACTCAGATACAGATACAGATTCAGATTACGACTGTGCACCTACAATGAAACATCACTTTACCTTTTATATCTCGATGAAGCACTTGATTAATGTGACAATAGTGAAGCCCAGTCAATAGTTGTATCATATAACACTATAAACGAGAAATATAAAAACATATTAAATAATTAAATGGAGGAAACATGCAGAACTATAAGCTAAATTACTAAAAATTATTGAGAAAATTGGGTTACCTTAATCTGTGGAACTGAAAAGCTCACTCCAGGGCGATCTGCAAGGCCTGCCAAATCATGGTCCAAGTATTCAAATACCATGTAGATGCCACCGTTGAACTTGTTCCCTTCTGTGAGATGGAAAAAAAGTGGGTACCTTGTTATTTAAACCTTTCCCCTCTTGGGAAAAATTAGAAAATTTATGTCACGAAAAAAATAACTCTTATTTAGCTGGAGTTATTTTGATAGAGTTGATGAACTTCCTAAAATCATAAAGAACGTATTTGACATGGAGAAACGCATGGAAAACTTGTATACATGGAAGTTAGCCTTTTCTTTCTATCGAGATATGGATTATATTCAAATGAACTCTATTGATCTTTAGAGATTCCATTCATGTCCATGACTCAAGAAGGTGAGTTAGAAGGAAGCAAAAAAAATGCATACCATTGTAAGAATGCTTGCCCGGTGTCCCTGGCTCATCCTTCTCGGGGCCTACAAATGAAATCAATATCTTAATGTCAAAATAAGCTCCCTTGAACTGATATAACACAAGAAACAAATATGGTGATCTTCTTAGAATATGAAAAAAACCCATTGAACATGACATATATTCAAAATTACCCGGTGAGGTCACAACTTCTTTCAACCTGACGACATTTTCATGATGCAGTTTGTTTAGAATTTTGATTTCACGGATAGCAGTGATGGGGAACTGCACGAAGGATATAAAATTATCAAAAGTCGGAAAACTTAGGCATTATAAGAAATCAAGCAATCGATGAAATGCACCCCCTCTTTCTCGTCCTCCATTCGTATTCTCTTAAGAGCAACAATTTCCCCGGTTATCTTTTCTCTAGCCATGTAGACTCGACTGCACATGTGAAGCAATTCTTGTTGAAGATTACATGACCCAAGTTTTTTCTAGGCCATGCCTCTATATATTTAGCGGAAACATGAATTCTGATTTGACCAATGATGCAGTGAGAAATTGCTAAATAATGAAACAAGTTGAACCCTGAGGAACTTGGTGCATCCACCATATAATCTCAGCTAGAATGTCTCATGACTATTTGGTAATGTAAAATGCAAACAAGAAATTTGAGGCATTTCCATATAAATGGGGAATTCAAAAGGGCCAAACAAGCAAATAGGTTACAAGATCATGCCATCTATTAACAGATGCAAGTTTATCAATGGTATTTCCATGGGACTGCAAGCAATCCACATATTTGATGCAAAAACAGCTATAAACAGTAAACAGAATCATAAAATTGATTCAAGTAACGATTCGATGATGTGATTGTGGGTAAAATCACTACAAAGCCCAGTTTTTTTAATTACAAACGGAGTAAAAGGCAGATTTCTCATAGGCATCATTCATGAACATACAAGCATACATAAGAAACCTACAAAAGAGAGATGATATTGGTTGATGAATCACAGAAGCATCGATTACGATCGAAATTCAAGTTGATTCGGCCCAAGAACAAGGGCGACATCAGGCTCCGATCTTCACGGAGAAATGAGGTTACACAGAGGAAGAGGCACGAGCTTACCCGTAGGTTCCCTCACCGACCTGCTCAAGCTTTTCGAAGCAGTCGACGCCCCTCGATCCATATGAAGGGCACTCGTCGATGTTGAGCTGCCCCGGAGCCGCAACCTCCATATCAAACCTCTCCCTTCCCCTCTCCCTCTCCCTATCCCTCTCCTTTTACTTCACCGAATTTTCTAAGTCCGAGATATGGAGACTAACAGAGCTGAGAAGAGCAGTCAAACTCCACAGACCCACCCGAAGAAGAAGAAGAAGATGACGACGAAGCACAAGAAGAACAAGAAGATAATTAATTACACAAATGGTGCATTTTTTTAATGATTTTTAAATGATTTTAAAGAGTATAAAAATATTTTTTATTGGTAATAAATGCTATAAATGTATTTCTATTAAAATTAGAGTAAATTACCTTAAAAAATAAAAGTAATACTATTTTTTAATTTTCAAATATAATTAATATATATTGAAATTAATATGAAAAATATATTTTATTTTCTCCAACGGATTCAAATTATATAATAAATCGTCTAAATTATAAGAGATAGCATTAGCCCTCACCATGATATTATATTAGTTAATTAAAATAATTAATTAGTATTAATATCATAATCTAAATTAGTACTAATTATATTTTTTGCACTCAAGCCTTAAAATTATATAATTATATTATAATATGTATATATTTTTAAAATAATTTAAATTAGTACTAATTAAATTCTAAAAATGCTAAAAAAATTACATTTTCAATACTATCATTATCATTAATTTGGCATTTAGGAATAACTTAATCTCCCAAATACTTAACAAATTTTGAGCCAAAAGAGAATTAACAAATTAATTAAATTTATCTAAATAAAAATAAATTTAAGATAAAATATTATGAGATTTTCTACCTATTTAAGATATTACAACCAAATTTATTTTCTTTTAAACAATAGTGAAATTCTTTTTAGGGGTGTATTTGATATTGATGTGCTAATAAATCTTAATTTCAATTGTAATTACATTTATCTCATAAAAATACTAATTAGGTTTACTATTTCTTAATATACTAATATGATTTTTTAAAAAATTAATATTATTAATATTAAGGTAAAATTTATAATTTGGTCGATTTTATATTTTTAAATTATATATGAAATTATTCAAATTAAAATATATTACACTACTATTACATGGATTTTAGGTTTTATTTGTATTGATTGGTTTAAATTAATTTGAAAATGAGTAATTTGAAAGAATTGAAAGGTTATCTGAAGTTCAAATCTATTATTTGGTGGGATAATTTGTTAATTAAGAATTAAAAATAAGAATTTATCATTTTAAATTAGATTCAATAATTTATTAAGTAATATATAAAAATTAAATTATATTATGTGTAATATGTAATAAAATAAAATATTATTATTAAATAATATAAATAATAAAATATAACTTTAATATATATATATATATATATATATTATATACAATAAATTATACCTAACAAATTTTATTATATAATATAATTGAGTTAATATTATAATAAATAATAAATATTAATTATATAATTATAGTTATATATAAATATTTTATAATTATAGTAAAAAAAAAATACATATAATCAAATATATTATATATACACCATATAATTTCTTATCTATAATATTTTTATTATATGATTATATTATATAATTTTATATAAAATATTATTATTATTTATTTTAAATATATAATAATATAAATATATAAGAATGCTATTAAAGTCATTTAAATAATAAATAATATTACTATTATAAACCTCTAAATTTTATTTTATCAAACAATATATCTTATACCATTTATATTTTAGTAATAGATATCTTCCCTTCACTTTCTACCAACATATTATTCTCTTTATCTAATTTTAAAAAATAAATATACTAAATATTTGTACCTATTAATTTCTTATAAATTTAATACAATTATATCCATATAACATATTTAATAAATAATATACAATTTAATAGATTTTTTCCTTTTTTATAGTATTAGAGTAACATGGCAACTAAAATCAAATTTAAAAGGTTTTCTAAAAAATTTTTGCTCAAACGAAAATGTATATTAGTGACTTAAGTACAATTCATCTTATAAATCTTTATGTAATATTTGTGATTTAAAATTTCTCACCTTTTTCTCTTTTTCCATGTACTAAAAGAATCATATTTCAAGTTATTACACTATATAATTCATTATTTATTAATTTTTCAAATAATATTTCGATCCTATTAATTAAATTAAATTAAACAAGATTAATTATTTATTATGTTGTAATAATATGAAATTATTATAATAGACATAGAATGTCACGTCCTATTCCAATTTCTAGGACGAGTGAATCATAACAATACCTTAATGCTATTAATGTTAATTTACTAAATTAGTAATGATATTATAATATATTTTAAAAATATATATATTTTATTAAAAATTGAAAACTTTTAAAAATATTTAATAAGCTCAAATCAATTACAATATTAAAAAAAAAAGTAAAAATAGCATTCATCCATGCTTTTCTATTATATATACATGATCAATGATTATTTATAATTTTTATAATAATTATTCGTCAATCAAAAAATTAATAGAGTGGATGAAGTCACAACTTAATAAATTATTTATTTATGTTGAGCTAATATAATTTATAATTATTAGATTATCTACTCTTTTACTATATTTTGGTTACTTGTACCTTTTCATGGTATTTTTATCACATTAATACTTTATATTATTTTCATCATCTCGGAGATTTATTTTTTATTTCACAAAACTATATATTAAATGTATAAGTAAAATCATTATAATTTTTACACATAGCAACTCGGAACGAGAGCGACATGTGCGTCAAAATACACTTACATGGAATATCTATAGATTATAGTCCCTAATATCTTTTAATCCAACACATTTCATCTATACATCACATGAATTAATCCCAGTCATACGCTTCTATTGTATTAATGAAAAAAAATGTTATCTAACCAATCCTACCCCCTATATTGTTTAACATATATTTATCATCATAATAAGTAATAATATTTTTTAAATTTCTAGGTCCTATGTGTTATCCAATCGATCCCATTACTTTTTATTCTCATTTTGTAATTTATATAATATGTGTCTCTATTAGAATTTTAAGGATGTGACATTTTGGCCAACTTATTCATTTGTGACTATTTAGTCAAATTCGTTAAATTTAGTTTCATTTTTCTGTTTATAGAAAATCTTGATTTCTTTATATATTAACATCACGATTCTTACATTTAATTATACTATATCATTCTTATCATATTTAGTGTTACATATGGGAAAGCTATCATACTCTTCTACTCATATTTAACTTTATAAATTTTGAATAAATAATCATCATTGGTCCAATAGGACTGATAGTCAATAAACCCATTAACTTGAGCATCTTTGATCCTATCAAATTTCGAGTGTCTATGATCGGTGTTTTTCACTTATAAGCTAAAATGTTCATATAAATCAAACATGATCATGTTGGTTTGCTCTAATCTCCTATTTGAAACTTGTTTATACCACTCTTATTTATAGATTCTAAATCCCTAATATTATACACTTCTTTCTAGGTCATTTTCTCATCAAGGCATAGGGTGACTCTCACATTCCGATGCATGATTAGGACTAAAGTGCCCAAGAGTATATAGGGTCGTAAGTAAGCCTATGTGTGCGGACTGCCAATGTGATGCAAGGGTTGAGTAATCATGAGGTGCAGGCCATGAGTGGGTATGTGTTTACTACTTGGATATATGTTGTGTTACATGTAAAAATAATTGGAGGAGAACTAGAGTAATTCGACTATATAGTACGTTATTATTAGGGGTGACCTGATACAGTAGTTTCAAGGGATGAGATGAACTATGAAATTTATGATTTTTGATAATCTATTTTGCTTAACTAAAAACCTAGCTAAAATAATAGAAAATTGTGATAGGCAGTTTATACATAATATTTGAGTTGTAAGTCATACAGGGACTAGTTTACTGAGTTATTAACTCCCTTCGTATAGATAAAATTAAAGATAGAAATGACAGGATCACTCACAATAATGACAGTCTAAAGTAGCACTCTTCCTTACAATAGTTCATTTTTTTTATTGTATTACTATTTTTTCAATTATATTTATATAAATCCTTTTAGATTGAAACGTTAATATTTAAATAAAATTTTTAAATTTATATTATAAATTATTGATAAATTTTTATCGAAAATTTTAATTTATTTGATTACACTATAGTTACTGTACTGATCGATAAAATCGAACAAATATATAATACGAAATTTATCTTACTCAACAAAAGTGTTCAATATTTTTTATAATTGCTTGTTGACCCATATCCATTTATGTTATTTAGGCCTCGTCTCTCCCCTATTATATGTTCCATTCAATATCTTAGTCTATTTAGACATCATCTATATTGTCCCTAAATTTTTTAATTCATGCATTAATCTACCTATATAGCTAAAAAATGTATGCTACCTTACCTTAAAGTTATATCTCACTTTGGACTTTTTCTTTGATGCGACTCCCCAACTACTACTTAACTCTTTTTCGGTTGCTAAAGGGTTAACACCCCTTAATAGTTTTGCTATTTTTCGATAGTGATTCCCTGTCACGGGTTGGGTTCATACGGACCCAAACCCGAACTGGGGTACTTGCCACAGGACGCGGATCTGGTTGCACTGTATTTTTCTTAACCCAACCCAGTTATATCAAGTAAAATCTAGTTTGGTATAATTGGGTATAGATAACTAAAATATATTTTTGTTAATAAGAAAATTTAAAAATAAAATAAATATATTAATAATATTAAAACTCTATCCCTAAGTTATTATTAATTTTTTATTTATTTAAAATAAAAATATTTTAATATAAATAAGTATTTACACATTAAATTTAAAAATTCTATTAAATTAAATTTTAAAAGTTAAAATTTTTTGTGCAATCAAGTTTTATAACATTTATATTTTAAATATATAACATAATTTACTTCAATTTAATTAGTAAAAATATATTATTAGTAGACTTAATTTATATTTTGACTTTTATTAATAATAACATAATTTTTTTATTAATTATCACCTAAGAAAAGATCCGTTCCACCTGGTTTAGGTTGGATCTGACCACACTATACATGCCTTGATCCAAACCCTAATACCCTACTACGGAATACATGTCTGGATCCGAACCCTAATACTCGACCACGGTCGAGTTTATTATCTTAAATTTAGATTAACCTGTGGGATCGGATCGGGTATGGTCGGGTATTTGAGAAATAATTTATCTTATTTATTTTATATTTTAACATATTAGGTGGGGATAAAAGTTTGCCGCAATTGACCAAAGCCCCCTTACCACTCATTAATGGCAGGGGCATAATAGAAAATTCAGATTACTGTGACAGATTTGGAGGAAAACATTAACTGTTTCAAACCCACTCCCTCTTCCCTTTTACCATTGTGGGAAGTGTCATATTAATGCCTCTATACACTTTTCTTCTTGCATTCCCGTGTGAAATAATTATATAATTATTTATATAAAAATTATTTTTACATATTTTATTTATTAAAAAAATACAGTTATTAGTTAATATAATAATTTATTTTCCAAACAAATTACAAAACTCGTTAAATGGAATAATTTCAAATTATAATACAATTATTATTATTATTATTTTATTATTTGGATTTTTGCTGTTTTGGCTTCTAAAAGAAGGCCTTCTGAACACACTCCCAGTGCCTTGTCAGACAGCACGCTCAGGTAATGTTGAACTCTCTTCTCCTGCACCGGCGTCGTGGTTTATCCGGCAGCATCTCACAGATGCAGCCATACTGGACGGAACTTCCACAATCCAGTCTCTGGAGCTCTGTTCCGTTTTTTTTTTTGCCATCGCATTGCGCTTTTCATGAACGCGTCTGCATAAAACAGCACAATGACGTGCTCGTTGTGTAGAAAGAGGGATATTCTCCGTCCGTAGTAGCGTGCTTACACGAGTTCTGTACCTTTACAGCCATCGGTGCTCAGCTAGGGAGAGGATCAGAGATGAAGAACCGAAACAAGGCGAAGAAGGGCTCGTTAAAGGAAACTGACGACTGGTGCTTCGTCTGCAAAGATGGCGGCGACATGTTCCTCTGCGATCACAGGTAAGTGCAAATTCTTCCATCAGGAGATTTTCAAAAAGGTAAAAAGCTTCATCTATACTGCATGTGTTGGAGAAGAGGCACGTCGGACTATGTGATCTTTTAACATGTGGTTCGCATTGATGGAGGTGTCGAAAATCAGTATAGTTGTACGTAGAAGAAGAATCTACTCCCTTCCTTGTCTCAAAATTATACCTGTTGAAGGATGCTAATCCGATCTTTTCATCTAAAGAGTGTTCTTATGTCCCAAGTGGGTCGCCGACTCACCCGGGCCCCAAATCTCTGCTAGTATTGGCTGACTTTTGTTTGACTGTCTTCTTTGGACGTCTCAATCTCGACATCTAATAATCATCAGCTGTTGCTTGAACATGAAATAGAAATTTACGTACCATCTTTCCAAATTGGGCTTTATGTGATTTCTTGACGGCAACAGAGTTACCTTTCCTTTGTGTTTTTGAACATATGACTAGAAATGCTCAAATTGGCTTGAATGAGTATTGGAAGAGTGTTATGTGATCGTTCATATGAGTGTTTCTGCTGTCACAGAAAATGCCTTTGACTGCAGGGGTTGTGTCAAAGTTTATCATGCTTTGTGTGTTGGAAGAGATGAGTCCTTGAAGACTGAAAAACATTGGGTTTGTGGTAAGCAACCTCATACTCAGTGAGCCATTTCTGCAGTGCATGCTGATAGGAGGCTTCTGGATCTAACATACTAAACATTTACTTCCATTTGTCCCTTCACTCTACATTGTAGACAGTAGATGATTGGAGCGAATTAATGAGTTCCACTTTATTTTCAGTAACTTAGATATTTAAATGGAAGGGGATGGGTTCGGGGAGTCCATCTAAATAATAGATTCAGTTCTGAAATTATTTGCTTATGCGAAAAGAGAATTTGAGGACCAGTTCTGGCCTATTTGGGTATGCAAGTGTCATCGTGGAAAAGTGTATCTTCATATAATTCGGTGGAACATAACATTTACCAAGTTGTAATCTTTAGATTACCTTTGAGGTGCTTATTATAATAGACGCCAATGTTTAGAGATTGAAACCTTTAAGTTTTTAACGGGTTGGAATTTACTTTTCAGAGAGACATACTTGCTTCCTTTGCCACAAATCTGCAAAGTTTTATTGCTTCTGCTGTCCCAATGCTGTATGTGGTTGCTGCAATAGTGCTGCTGAGTTTGCTCGAGTAAAGGGAAATGGAGGCTTCTGCAATGAATGCGTGAAGCTTCTACTTCATATAGAAGAAAAAGCAGATTATAACGCAGATAAGGTATGCATTGAAAATCATATTTAAATTTAGTTTATATGTTCTTTATAGTCCTGACTTCTTCATATTTTATTTGTAACATCAGACTTTAACACGTAGTATCTTTGAAAATTCTAGTTAATTTATGTTGCTAAGATATTATGTTTTCTGTTGACAACACTGCATGCCCCATTTACCTAGGGGAAAGCTCTTGCAGCATACAAATTCTTTTGGTGTGATGCTTGTATGGACTTACTGGTTTCTAAATATGTATATTTATTCTCCTTATGGGTTCATTAATTTGAAGTGTGAGCCAACCATGAAGGTTTTGTCAAAATGGCAAACTAAATGTTGGAAGCATAGTGAGTCTACTGAACATCCTGTTCATTTTTGGATCAGCCACATTGCTTTTTTTTTTGCACTTCAAAATAGATTTTACTCATGACTTCAATGCAATACAATTCCCAGTTTTAAGGGGGACTCCAATGAAAGAGTGGCTTTGACTGATTCAATTAAGGGCAGTAAATATACTACTTGATTCCTATCAGCCACATTGCTGAAGGGTTGTCAAATGGGAAAAAAATAGTGTATTGCACAATTTTATCAAAATCAATTGCAATGAGCTGATAAGAAAGGGGAAAGTCCATGTGTTCATAATTTTGGTGAAATAAGGGAAAAGTTCGTGGGATTATAAAAGGATAATGCTACGAGGAGGAAATTTACTAAAAGTAAAATTTTCCAAGTTGGAGAGCTCAGAATGCTGACATCACAGAACTTTTCTTTGATAGATAAATCATAATGAGGATTTCTAAATGCTGGGAGTTTGCTGATAGGTTCTTTATATTACATGACTTTAAATGACACTAGTATTATTTGAAGGAAAGTATAGTATGAATGGTTCAATGTGTGTTATTTATCTTTTCATTGGGATGGTTTCTCTATGTTGCCACAACGATGTTTTTGTAACTTGACTTTTGAACTACACAGGTGATGCTGAACTTCAATGATGGAGATACCCATGAGTTCTTGTTTAAGGAATACTGGGAGTTTACTAAACAAAGGGAAGATTTGACTCTAGAAGATGTTTACTATGCAGATGCCTGCCTTCAGAAACGTGTTTCTGTGGAAATTTTTTATGGTAAAGAAACCAATGAATCATCATCTGAAAGTGACGAGGATTACACTGTTAAAAGAGCAAGAGGTAAACGGAGTCATGAATCAGTAGCTGAGAGTGGTGAGGTTGATCAACTTAAAAGGCTGAGAGGTAAACAGATTCATGAATCAGCATCTGAGAGTGATGAAAGTGAAGCCAAAAAACAGAGAAGTAGAGGGAGGTTGTCCAGCAAAAAGTTTCAAGAGTTTGAAGGATGGGGATCAAAACCATTAATTTGTTTTCTTAACTCAATTGGCCAAGACACGGCCAAGGAACTGTCACGCTTTGATGTTGATAGTATCATCTCGAGATACATTGAGGAGAAAGGTCTTCGAGATCAGAGAAAAAGGAGAATGGTTTGCTGTGATGACAAGCTTTATGCTATTTTCAGGAAGAAAAGGATCAACAGAAACACAATCTTTCATCTCCTAGCGCCTCATTTTGAGGATATGGTGGTCCATTCTGATGAGGATGAAAAGGTTGATGACCATAGAACTTTAGATGAAAATGGAGGCAAGAAAGCTATAAGAGCCGGTAGAGAAGGGACATCATCAGACTCAAAGCAAAAGTCCAAGCTGGAGGTGGTTCAACATGTTGAAGATGCCCCACAAAGCTGTTTTGCAGCAATAAATGTCAATAACCTCAAACTTGTTTATCTAAGAAGAAGTTTTGTAGAAGAGTTATTTAAGCAACCACATACTGCTGAAGGCAAGATAGTTGGAAGTTTTGTGAAAGTAAAAAGGGATCAAACCTACCAACTGTTCAAAAGTTCTCATCAGCTCTTGAAAGTAATAGGTGACTGTACTATTATACTGTATGATCCGATTTTTGGATTCTTTGATAATTGAGTTATATCAATTATGTTAATGTATACTGTTAAAAATATCAAATGATACTGAACATTTATATTTTCTTGATCATATAATTGAATCCTTATATGTTCTGTATTATTATTTTCTGATAATTGCTGCCATTTCAGGTTTAAAGCAGGAGGCAACTGCAACTAATAATAAAGAGATCCTGCTTCTAGTATCAAGCATGTGTAATCCTATTAGCATCAACATGCTATCTGATTCAGACATATTTGAGGTAAGAATAACCCAATGAAAACTCTTTAAACTTCTGATCATTGTAATGTCTGAAATTAACCAATCTGTGTTCGCACTAGATCATCCTACTGAGATATCATGCTGATGATTCTTTCCAGATTGAGTTGCTTTAGCATTTGGTGATGTTTTTGAGTTTGCTACAAAATAACTTGTTATGTTATACAGGAAGAATGTGAGGATTTGCGAGAAAGAGTGAAAATTGGAAACTTTGAGAAGCTTACTGTGGTAAGACATTTTATGCCTCAGATTCTTCTGCTTGCATTTTTTCCTGTCCCACTGGCTAACGTGATTGTTAAGAAGAAGATTTGTAACGACTCAGCAAATCATTGCATCCGGGTAGCTTTATAGAGCAAATTTCGTATATCAATCTACTTGTATGAATGGCAGGAGGAGCTTCAGCAGAAGGCTGGAAGTCTCCATGAAGTTATAACCAAACTTGTAAGTTCTCCTATACTATCCCTTTGGGTCTTTCAGTTATCCAAAAAGGAAATCGATGCTATACTTCAACAATACTTCCATTATTTCTGAAGTTGAGTTTATCTTCTATCTTCTTTCTGGTTCTTATGTTGTACATCAATTCCTTTTGACAGACAATTGAGAAAGAGATTGTGATGCTGCAGCATTTGATTGACCAAGCAAATGAGAAGGGATGGCGAAGAGAATATCCTTTTCCTTGCTCATTTTTATCTACATTCACAATATATCTATCTGGTTATACTTCTGATTTATCGAAAAGAATTCCATCATCCTACATTCAGGATTCCCTCAAGTTATTAACACAAATGGCTGTTAGGATATCTTCCTTTTTCTCAATCCCAGTGCTCCAATTTGAAGTGTACCTTAACCATTTTTCGCCCTGAACGAAATATATGTATCTAGATAAGATAGCACTTCTCAAGACACCCGCCGAGCAGGAACGCAGGCTAAAGCAAGTCCCGAAGGTTATACCCAAGGTTCCGAAGCTCAAGCCGACATCACCGTCCTCATATTCAGGAGAAAGCTCAGAGTTTGATGAAGAAGAAACTTTGGATGCGGGAGGGAAGTCCAAATTTTACTGAATGAGCTCTCTTCAAGCCCCCTTACAAGTAAATAGATGCTAAAGTTGTAGAGACTGACTGCACAGAATCACAACTACAGGAAAAAGACTCTGCCTAAGGTTTACATTATCACAACTTCTTTACATGACCTGGTAACTTGGGAGCTAAGCACTTATTATACATTCTGCAAAAAAATACTTCTGGACTGGAGATTGCTCCCAGATCTCAAGCTGCTCTTAGTACATGCTAAACTTGATCTCTCGTGTTTTTCCAACCTAATAGTAGCAATTGTCATTGTACATGTGGTTTTTTTGCTCAAAGAATCACCTTCTTATTAATATCATGATAATAAAAGTTAATTTGGATGATTGTCTTCCTCCCACCACTCAAAAAAGATTAAAGGTTCACATTTTTCAACCAAATAAATAATATATCTTGTATTAACTAAATATATTAGTTGGTATTGTGAGAAATTATTATATACCTATAAATATTTGTTTTTATTTATTTTTAAAAATTATTATTTGTAAGTAATAAAATATTTACAATCTTATAAATTAATAATAATTCTTTATTTTATCTAATATTTGATAATATTTTTAATACTAAATTTAACTTATAAGTGGGTACGCATGAGCCTAATAATTGAATTTAATAACATTTAAAAATGTATTATTTATAAGTAAGTGATATTTTTCATATATATTTAAAATTTATAAATTTTATTTATAAACTTATACTATTTCTCCATTTTACTAAATATAAGATTATATTATCAATTGTTATATTTAATAATAAGCTCAAATCAAGTAAAATAAAGTAATTTATATTAAAAATAAGATTTATATATTAATTAAAATATTTAAAAAATATTTTAAAATTATAAAGTTACTACTACTCCAAATTGCACTTGAAGGTTTATGTCCGTATTCTTCACTCAGCATGTTAGTAAGGAATGTGAGTTAGAATGGGATTTGGTCTAAGTTCCATTGCCGGTTCTCCTCTAGAGTGAATTTCGTGTGAATGTGATTTATGAATATTATTATTTATTATTTTTGTATAAAAAAATTGTATAAGTAAATAATAAATAAAATAAAATATAAAATTTCCGAGAATTTTCACTTTATTTTAACTTGAATCTTGATGGTACATTTAAGCTCAATATTAGGTACACACGACGCCGGGAGTTTGTAAGCCCGTTTTCCGTTACTTACATGGGCTTATATGCTCCCGGAGTGTATAGAGTTTCCCCATTTTTTCTGATAAATACTAGAATAGAAAGCGTAGGGGAAGAAAGGGGGAACCGCTGTGTGAATCAATCGGCCATGGAACCGCCACCGGCAAGCTCGGTTCTCCCGAAGCTCGGGGAGCTGTCACCTCAGCAGATAGCGTTTCTCGACAAGCACCTCGCGAGCTGGGAGGACCTTTCGGCTGTCCCTAGCCTCAGCTCCGTGTTGAGACGGAGCTGCTCCGACTTGGACGGTAGCCTCGTCAACCTCAAGAGGCACCTCACGAAGCTCGCTGTGTCGTGGATCTACCGCTCGGTTGGGGCAAAATCTTCGATTCAGAAGCTCGGCTTCAAGCTGGAGAATCTAAGCCTCTGCTCATCCCAGAGTGAGTAGTTTCAGTGAATGTCGTGCTTCGGTTGTTAATTTCAACTGCAGCTGCGACCAAAGACTTTCTCATGAAGAGATCATATGAGAAATGAGCTGTCCTTAGGCACAGTTATTTAGTACTGTAGTATGAAAGTGTATACTCAGTGACCTGTTGGCGGCTTCTTCCATGCATCAGAGTTTTGGTCAAGTCGTCCTGAAAGTCGAAGTTTTTCACACACACACTCTCTCCTTTCCTGCATATTTGCAGATGTTACGGGATCAAAGAGAACTCGCAGAATATTTGGAATTGAGCTGCCTCAGCTTGCGAGGGAAGTGCAGCGGATTGAGAATATCCGCAAATACGCTGGTGAGGTTCAAATTAAAGATAAAATAGTGGTTCTATGATGCTTCTTGGTTATCTGGGTCCATTGGCAGTATAATATATATTTGTCAAGTGAAATCTATTTGTGAAATGTAATTCATCTGTATCAGTCACCTTTTGTCTGAAATTTTCAATAGTCTAAATTGGATTTTTTAACATGGTGAATCTTATACAACTTGTACAGTAGATTATGCACCCAATATACTAACACAGTATGTAAATATGACAGAGACCACTTTGCTGCTGGAAAGGCTTGTAGGAGATCTTGAAGATACAGTTTTCAACATCATTGATTCCAAAAGCTGCAGTATATTGACCACAAATTTTAAGGATTCTTCAGTTCCAGCTGTGAGTGCCTCATTGTCTCCCTGTAGAATTTGTCAAGAATGCATATCTGTGATGTGTTTTGGAGCTGAGTGGTTGTTTCCTCTGAACATAGGAACCTGGAACAAATGAAGATAAGTTGCTCCGGTCAATAAAAGTGATGAATTCTATTGAAGATATGCTAGTCAACGTTTTGAAATATCATTGTCAATGGAACCATCTTCTGAGATGTGTTGATGCTAGAGTTGACAAGGCTTTGGCTGTTCTCAGGCCAAAAGTGATTGCAGATCATAGAGCTCTTCTTGCTTCCATGGGATGGCCACCAAAACTAGTACCAACAAATGGAGAAGATAGAGGGTTATCTAACGTCCCAAATCCACTTGTTTTGATGCAAGTGGAGAAGAGAAAGAGATATTCTTATAGCTTTTTGGCTTTATGTGCGTTGCAGCATCTTCAGACACGAAGAGAAGGCCGAAAACAAAACTGCTCAGAACAAAGCTCAAGCATCAACAGGCTTTGGGCTATTGATGAGCTGGTGTCTCCTATTACAGCTAGAGTGGAATATCACTTTTCAAAATGGACTGATCAACCTGAACTCATTTTTGCTCTCGTGTTCAGAATTACGAGGGATTTCATAATTGGGGTGGAAGATGTTTTGCAGCCATTAATTGATGAGGCAAGACTGGTAGGTTTCAGTGCCAGGGAAGCTTGGGTGTTTTCAATGGTTCAGATGCTTTCTGAATTCCTAAAGATGAAGACATTTTCTTACCTGGTTGAAAGTTACAGCAAGAAAGACATGAAGTTGGAAGTTGCATCCCTATGGCTTCATTTTATAGACCTCATGGTTGCTTTTGATAAACACATGCAGTCACTTATAAATCCAGAAAATTTCCTATATATCAAACATGATATATTCCCAACACTAGTAAGAGGAATGTCTGTATTAAACTTGTTCTGCAGTAATCCTAGATGGCTCAAAATTTGGGCTAGGATTGAGTTAAAACATGCATGGAAGAAACTCAAAGCTGAACTGGAAGATGAAAGAGCTTGGTTACTTCATGAAAAGCATGAAACCCAGACTCCTTTAGATTCTAATTCTTCCGAGGATTATCTACTCACTACAATGGAAGACCATAAAGCGCCTTGTATTGCAGAGTTGGTCCTGAAAATTGTTTGGTCTTTGATTGATCGCTGCCAAACATTGCCAGACATTTCGATACGTATACAGTTCATCAGATTATCTGCAGGGAAGCTTCTCTGGCACTTTCTTAATGTCTTGATCACACACTGCCAAACAAGTGCATTGCACTCTGATGGATGGGACTGCAGTGACAATTCCGTTTGGATGGTCTCAGGATCAATCAATACTGCTGCGTACCTTGAATACAAACTGCAGGAATGGAGTGATGATATTAATTTCTTGGACATGTGCAATTCTGAAAATGATAGTAGACTTGACATTAATGTTCGAGCTGATAATATTTGCTTCTTTTCTGAAGAAATAAATGCTCTGGCTGAGCTAGAGATGAACTGGCTCATGGAGATAATTACCTTTCTTCTCCATCAGTTTGAAACTCTTAGTTGGGAATATGTGAATTGTAGGGAACAATTCGAGATAGGGAGAGAAATCAGTTCAGAAGTGGATCCTGCTGTATCTCCCAATCTTCTTGAACCGTTGGATACCTTGAGAAGTCAGCTGGATGTTGCTAAAACAAGTCTAAATGCAAAGGATTTCTTGGACTTGTGGAGAAGCACTGCTGATGGGCTTGACCATTTTATCTTCTGCAGCATCCTGGAAAAAGATATCCATTTTACTGAGACTGGAACTTTTAGGTTTGGAAGTGATATGAAAGCATTATATTCTGTGTTTCAGCAATATTGTTCCCGGCCAGAAGCATTTTTTCCTTGCATCAGAGATTCCTTAAAGCTGCTAAACATGAGCTCAAAAGAGTTGAAGCGCTTGGAAGCAGTTTTAGTCAGTGAGGATGAATTGGCGGCGAACTATCTGCAAGAATTTGGGGTTTCTCACTTATCTGTTGATCAAGTTCTTAAAGTTTTAAGGAAGAGGATATTTTGAGGTACAATCTAAAGAGTTCTTCCCCCATTCTGCATTATGTATGTAGATAAAAATCTGCACTTGGGTATAGTTTAAATTCATGTTTCACCAGAATCCTCCTTGTTGTGGAAATTAGCTGCACAATGGGGACACTTTTTGTTTTTGAGCTCATTTTGGGGGATGGAATTCCACGGAAAATAAGCCCAGGGCAATGGTCTTGTAGTAACAATTCCAATGCTGCCCCCGGGACAACACACAGTTTTGTCTTAGGCAGTGACGATGGCAGCCTGGATAACTTCATCTTAATGGAATGTTAATGTTCAAATCCTGCCTGAGCACAATGTAATATTGGCATAAGCTCATCTCAAGGATCCGACTGAAGTTCAAAATCACAAGCCCAGGGCAACACCAACTGTTCTAGGATTTCTCTTATGTCTCTTAACGGCAAGGGATTTAATGCCTCTAACCTGGTCCAATTAATCTCTGGTTCTGAATTTTCTCAGTGAAGTGAAGAGGGAGATCCTGACCATTATTCCAATATCAAAGGGAAAATGGAACTTTGGATTTATGTGGAGAGCAACAGGCAATTTTCTGATTCATTTCATGCATGTAAGTTCTTCACTTTTTCTCTTTGGAAATTAAAAGGGGGCATATTATCATTTTCTCATGGGAGACTTCTTTCCTTATACTTACTGATTGTTCTTTAGAAATCCTAGCTCCTTTATATATTGTCTTGCCCTTCATGTCAATCTGGAGATATGGTCTAATTTAGCAGTTATTGCATATTTTAAAAAGTTTTATTACTGCCATGCATATGAATATTTGAATTAAAAGGAATGAGTGATTTAACTCTCGAAGAATATTCATCCTTAGAATATTTAGCATGTGGATGGGTCATAAAATGTTTAATATTTGTGTAAACACATATATGTGTTTTGTGAATGCTGTAAATTTTTAAGTAAATTTTTATTGGATTATCTTTCAGCACCATTTATTGCTTAATATCTTAAAAGTTGATTCGGATATTAAATGGAACTGTGTTCAATAGTATCTACCATGTACGTTCTTTATTAATTGAACCAAAAAGTTGTAAAAAATTAAATAATCATGTGGAGTAACAAAAATACAATCCTGTCCTGCAGAAAGAATCCATTGCGAAAGCATTTGTAAAGGACAATACAAATAGCAACAGCTTATAATAATTGATGATAGATGCATATCCTGGAGAACTTGTTTATACTATATTATATGGTCATAAGGTCTATGATTAATATATAATAGATTCCAAATAATGAACTTTACATTGGAGCTCAGATCAGCACAGAGACAAAATATCCTCATCATTTGTAGGAGATGGCTTGTTGTAGGTCAATCTCCAGATTGACCAGTGCCCTTGGCCTGACCTGACCTGATTCACATTGCCCCCATGAATGTTGTCTTTTTGGCCCAACCTCCATCTGTTTTGCTCGGCCATCCTTCCTACACTGCTTGTCTGGCTGAGGTCTTGCAATCATTTTATGACATGTTCTCTTCTGTCTGCTGTGAATGGAACAGTGGCCTCCTAGTGCTTGGGAAGATCATGCTGCAAGTACTGCATTTGAACTCATCCTGGTTTGAGTTTTGGTTCAGTCCGGATTCTGTCCAGACAGTTTTCTCTTAATACTGTGCAGTTCGCATGGAGAATTAGGGCAAGTCTGATGATTATGAGAAGCAGAAATGTCTGCTGTAGCTGAAACAATGACCTCCTAGTGCTTTGGAACTCAGGAAGACCATGCTGCAAGTACTGTATTTGAACCCATCCTGGCTTGAGTTCTGGTTCTGTTTGGGTTCTGTTCAGTTTCTCGGATGGAGAATTAGAGCGGGCCTGATGATTGTGAGAAACAGAAATAGTGTTTCTCTTCTGGCTGCTGTGATTGAAACAGTGACCTCCTAGTGCTTGGGAAACCGGGAATACAATGCTGCAAGTCTTGACATTCGAACCTGCGATGGCTCATGTTCTGGTTCATTCCGGGTTCTGTGCAGCCGACTTCCTCTACCTCAATGAAGCCAAGCATGAGGAGCTCATGGGTTTGAGTGCTTCCATGGAAGTGCTCGGTCGACCTCTCACATCGGTATTGGACCAGTTTAGTATCCTAACGCATCAAAGAATGGTGTGACGTTATTTTAGATTTTTCATATATGATAAATTAAATTAAATAACAATAATTTATATTTAAATTAGGCCGTTAATTAAATCAAGTTAATATTTATTACTTAATTGAGCTGCGGCCTTATTTTCGATTTTGGCCTACATGTAAATACCGCCCTAACCGGTTCGCTTTTTCCAGCTTATGCGTCGTCTCCACTCCTGTCCGAGGGTTCTGAGGTCATTCCGCTCCTCTCTCAATCTCATGTCGTCGAAGAGATGGCCGTCACTTTCTCACACCTCTACGCAGAATCGGGACTCAAGGCGCTCGAGGAGGTTCCTGTTCCGCAAGACTTACATCACCGGGTAATCAAGTCCGTTAATCGAGAGTGTCGCTGTTACCGCATTTTAATTGGATTTTTAACTGTCTCCTGAGCTTTGGATTGCCTGTATGCCAGGGATCGGTTAACAAAGGATGACATCAAGGTCTACGCTGCCGTTGTGGCGAATCCAGGGAGCGATTTTCCCAGCGTTAGCAAGTGGTACGAGTGCGTGTCTTCGCATTTAGCTGCCAGGTTTGTATTCTTAATTTCTCGCTCCTCTAATTTCCTTTTTGAAGTATAGTGGCGATCTTCTGCGAACTCGATTGCTGATTTTACATGTACTATGATTTTACATCCTAATTAGATTATTCTGTGAAGATGCTCTAGAGTTTCAATCTCTGTGTCTCGATTGTTCGTCTTGCAGCTTACTTAAGGGCGATTATTTTTGTTCATTGAGGCTGCTATTCATCCGGGCAAAATTGTTTCCTAATTTAAGTCTTTAATTATGTGGATTGCATGGGTGTCCTTTTACAAGATGTTAAAATCAAAATTCCTATTACACAGTTTGAAGAATTGCATCACCTGTAAATTTCTCTTCTTTCTCACTTTCAGCTTCCCTGGGAAAGCTGCTGGAGTTAACTTGGGAGGCAAACTTCTCCGGTTGAAGAGTCCCAGAAGGTAGTACATAAATGCTATGACTTGTTGCAGTTGTTCCACTTTCAGGTAACGTATACATATGCATATATATATATATATGTATATAAAGTTTTGACTCATAATGCATGTATTTCTGTGTTTGGGCACTGAACTTCAATCTTCCACTCCATTGATTTAGTGATCAACTTCGATCCACTCTCTTTTTGATTCTTCAAATAAATCTTTACTCGGGCTCATTATAAAGTATTTATGCATGCTATCAATATCCCACCTTCCCATGGCTATACTGGTGTCAATCCTCTCATGGAATGAATTTCTTGGCTTATGTTTTGGCACTGAAAGCTTCTGCTTGTTCCATTGTTTTAGATGGTTTCTATAGTGTGACCAGCTCGATGAACTAGCTTATCTCTTGGTGAAGTGTGGATAGCAATCAACTGTTGACATTATTCTGTGTTGTGTTGTCAATTTTACATGATAATTCTTTCCTTCAAATATGGAAGGAGGCTGATGCAGCAGATGATGATGACTTGGATCTCTTTGGGGATGAAACAGGGGAGGAAAGAAGGCTGCAAAAGAAAGGGAGGCTGCTAAAAAGTCTTCTTCTAAGAAGAAAGAGAGTAAGTGTTCCATCTCTTCTTTTCTAAAAGAGGTTGATCAGTATGTTTCTACCGAAGTATGCTATGTTGTAATCATGTTTGCAGAGTTTCATGGCCTTGTAGATCTTGAATATTGGGGGTAACATTTTAGAATCTCTTAGTTGGCCCGAGTCTGTCATCCACAATAATTTCATTCAGGATAAGAATGGCTGTTGTTTGACATCATGAAAATCGAATATTTCCATCAGAAAATTCTTTTCTTTTTGGCAGAATCTAGTTTAAAATTGGGGGGCTTGATGATTTGAAGAATCTGCATACACAAATGCCCCTCATCTTCCCCAACACTGTCCATCTCTTTACTTATGCGATTAAATTTCCTTCCATTTGTCTATGATGCTCCATCTGCTCTTTCTGCCATAAGATTGCTCCACTTCATTTTCTTTGCCTAAGATTTATTTTCCAACTCTTTACACCTTGCTAATAACTTTCTTATGTAAACAGGTGTAGTCAGATGGAAGTTCTCTTGCGGGGAGCTTGTAAGTTAAATAGATTGCCTAATAGACGGCATAACACTTCTTATAACCCCACTGCTCTTCAAGTGATTGTGGGATGGTTGCCTTTCCCTGTTTTGTGACAGCGAAATTGGCTCCAGTGGGGTATGAGATCAAGAAGCTGCAGATCATTCTCACCATCGTGGATGATCTCGTCTCAGTGGACAACCTCATCCACTTTTGTTATTTTATCAGGCATACAATGCTGCTGTTACTTGCCAGAGATCAAAGTACTACTTCACTGTACATGGATACCAAACCTAGATTAATGGGCCGAAATTAATTAGAACATGTTTTCAGGCCCATTTACCCATCTCTTAGCCCTAACCTGGGCCCAAGGGTAATGGGTGCTTTCCTCCTTACGAGGCCGCGCATACGAACCTACTCGCAGTCGCAGCAGAATGCATCGACTCTCTCCACTTCACTCAGCCCAGAACAGCTATGTCTTCTCGCTTCAGGTTTGTTGATACTATATACTTTTCTGTATGTGTCGCAAGTGTTTTGGTGGATCGTCGGCGACAAGCTTCTGATTGAAACAAGAGGAATGCGAGGGCTACAGCGCGCTCCGACAGCGCCATCACCGTCTGCTCATCATCCAGGTTTTTAAGTAAAGACCAGTCTTGAACAATTAAGGATTGATCGTTCCTATTCCTTATAATTTCGAGGATGTGGTAATCTGATTCAAAGATCTGGAACATTGCGAGCTTCAATTTACACCGTCTCTCTCTTGTCAGGGCCATTTGAATTTACGGTGCGTTGCTCTCTTACTCTCTTCATTCATCCCTTCAAAGGCAACTCTAAGTCGCTATCTTCTTTCTACGCCTTCTCTGGTAAAACTTGAATATGTGGTGAATGCCTTCTTGAGGATATAGCCGGCAATGCTTACTGTGACTTTGCATCACTCTCTCACGTATTGAGTATTCCATGTCATTAAGTTAAGGAAACCGATCATGATTCCTATTTTTGGGGTCGTCGCTTGATTTATGTTCCATGGCTAGTCACTTTTTTGGAAGGAGATAAATAATCCGAGTTCTCTTTATCTCCGTCCAACACAGAAGGATCCAGTCCAATACAGAAGGATCCAGTCTCCACGGAAAGCATGTCTGGGGCGTCCATATAAATCAAAGGAAAGCATGAGACCGGTGATCTTTGCACCGTTGTCATACTCTTCATCATCGTGCTACCACCGAAGTTGAATGGAAGGTGTTGAATATTATACCTGCAGTTACTACACGATACAGCTGCGCCATTCTCTCATTTGTGTTTCTTGTCTTATTTATCTCCACATTAAATTTCTCGCTTTTATTTGATGGTCCGTTCCAGCAAGGTTGATCATCACTGCTTGACGGAATTTCGATCACCAATGTCATGACATCTGTAGGTCACTCTTCTCCAGAGCAACTAACCTTCCTTGGTTTTTTTTGTCTTAAATTATCACACTGTCTTAATCTCTTTTGATTACCCAGATAGCTCTTTGATGGATATGAACCAAAGCACACAAATAATTATGCATAGTAAAAGAAAGGGGGCACCAAATTCAAGCATTCAAGCACTTCAACTTCTTTTTTTTCCTTCAGTTGTTTTTCTTCACCTTCTTATTATTCATTTTTATCTCTCAGGCTTGGCTACAGCGGAGGAGGAGAAGAAACATACCGTCTGGGCAAACTAAACAGGTCTCTCCCCTCGAATGGGGATGTCCACTCCCGTGTGTCCATGCCCGCTGTTTCAGCACCGGGATTCTGCAACCCCAGGAAGGGGGACGGGACCCCATTTCCATTGAAGGCTGGCCTCAGCACAGGCTTCGAGTCCACTCCAGCATTCAAATCATATCCCCGGTCAGCACTATTCCTCATGAAATTTTCCAATCCTAGCCACAGATTCCCGGGCCTTGATGGAATGCCTTGGTTCAATGTCCAGTCTATGTTGGTGTAGTCTAACTGGATGGATGAGCCACCGTTCATCCAGTCAACTGGAGAAGCAGCACCAGATGAGGTGCTTGAGCCCAGTCCGGAGAAAAGCCCCAGAGAGGATACAGCTGCAACTGTAGGAGTAGCATTGACCCTATTCCATGAAGCATTTGCAGTTCCATGGCTCACTCCAGGAAAGTCTCCAAACCCATTACTATACTGCTGTGGATAATGAAGTTGATTATAATCATGACTGGATCCTCCTATACTACTACTTTGTGCAATGTTTCTATTGCTGGTACCAGAAAACTGAGGCAGCATCCCATTTCGCTGAGTCATCTCAAGGCCATTGACAGGAAACCAACTGCTACTTGAGCCAGTAGGAGACCCAATGTGGGTCAAGGGAACCTGCTTTGAATTGGCTGATTGGGGTCTTTGCATCATAATGACAGGCTCTTGGACTGAACCATTCTGGAAGTTCTTCACTTCACCTCTGGAGGCCATGTAATAGGTTTCAGGTTTAGCTTGAGGAAGCGATGCTTGTGCAGCTAATGAAGCTAAAGAATATGATGATACAGAAGGGCTAGAACCTGGCAGGGGCCACCACTTTTCAGCTGGCACAGTAGACAGTTGGGGTTTCCCCCACTCCAACTTTGATACAGTTCTTGTAATGGGTTGAGCAGCTCTCAGACCAAGTTCTGAAGCCCCAGCAACCACTGATGTTGCTCCCAGCTTTGAGTAATTGAAGTCTCTTTCATCCCTCTTTGGCAGGTTTGATGGAGCAGGAACAGGTTTAGACTGCAGCTTAGAGTTCTGGCTCACAGAATGTTTGCTGTTGGGTGAATCTCCAGTTTCTTGAAGCTTTTGAGGACCATAAGTTGCATCTTGCTTCTGCTTCTGTAAAATTTCCTCTGCCTTCTCGAGGTCCCCCTCAGTAGAGACAATGGCTCTCTCCACTTCCTGTTTAGAGCATTTGTACCTTATTTCCATGTCTGCAATCTTCGTGAGTTCATCTGATATATCAATCTTCAGATTAGCCACACTGAGGCTCTGATCCACCTGCTTGTCAGCATCTTCACCTCCTTCAAACAGCCATGAAACTGACTCCTCCACTTTCCCTTCATTCAGCATAAGAGCCATGGTTGCCTGTTCATGAGAGAAGCCCATTGCTACCAGCTGTTGCGCTAGAATTTCAAGCTTTTGTGACATGAGATATCCACTACATCGCTCATGCAATTCTTGTGCCCGTCTCTCCTTCTGGCGCTGGTGCTTTTTCTCGTTCTTCTGGCGAATCTTCTCCCTCTTACCACTGTCAGCACCAGGTGGAATTGTCTCATGACGTGCCGGGGGATTAGATGACTTCTCTTTGTGATCTTCAGATTCACCAGACCAGCTACCATTATTTGAGATGGAATCGCATTCAAGACCACCAGGACCCCCATTCTCACATGTTTCATCCCCACTCAGAATGCGAGAATTAACCTGATGAGGTAAAGTAGCAGATGAATTTTGTGCAGTCTCAATGGTGTGGAATGATCCCAAGGGCGGATTGGATGTGCTGGAATTTGATGGTCCTGAGGGCTTGGATGAAGATTTCAATGGTTCTTTGGCAGGTCTTTTGTCCTTGGACTTAGATTTAGACGCTGGAGACATTTTCATCCGCTTTCCTGATACACACAAGCAAACAATCAGAACAACCTTCTAGGTGCAATGTGCAGAACAAGCACAACTCTTAGCTTTTATCCAATGACAAATACCAAGACTGTGAGGACATCATTTTGCACAAGAGTTGCATACATACTCTTAGTTTCACAATTGCAAGCAAATATTCATAGGCTAGATGTTCATGGCCATTATTTACCAGAATGAACGTTTTATGGGCATTCTATATAGAAGAAAGCACCCACTTGAGCATGCAATATTAAAGCCAATAATTAGCAAATCCACCTGCAGATTATTTGATTGCATGCACAATCTTCACGTTATGGATATTAACCTTCATGGACTCACATGCAATTTACTGAATAATACTGCCCAGAGAACATGCTGAATCTATTCACCTACAGCCAGCAAATGTTTAATATCCCTAAAATTGAATATCCGAATATTCTTTATCCGAGCACAGCTAAGGTGCTTGTAATAATATAATGCCACAAATTAGAGAGGCCTACCCATAGGCTATGGAGCTCGTGCGTACATGTTTGCGCAGCAAATACACTAATATATATGTATGTATATCGAATTATTAAAAATAGGAGAAACTGGATCGACGTTCTATCAATGGAAAAGAAACAGATATATGATGTTTTCAGAAGGAAGCGAGCTCCATGATCTATCTATCAACTCTGATCACGAGTCGAGTCGTGTCTCGAGGACAGCTTCCAAAATTGAACCACCTCCGGCGCAATTAATGGCCGGAAGCTCCAATCTCTAATCGAGCAAACATATGCTGATTCATCTGGCCGAATGTCATTGCCGCATCGACCTAGGATTCGAAGTATGATAAGAGGAGCGGATCGAGAGAGACTGACCTGGATGAAGATAGAGGGAGTGAGAAGGAGAGTTTCTGCGCCGACGACGGAGGTTGAGCCGACGATATAGAACCGAGCAGCTGGCGGAGGAAGGATCAGCGGTAGGTCGCGTTAGGGGAGAGAGAGAGAGAGAGGAGACGGGATAGAAATTTCGAGGCTCAGACTGAATTTTGTACGCTAGGGTTTTGATACAGAGAGAGAGAAAAGACACTAACTACAGAGAGAGAGAGAAAGAGAGAGATAACGGCAATAGACGGAAATATAAACGGCGCCACTGCTTTTGACTGTTCATCGTCGGTATTTGTAAAATGGCCTAATTCCCAATATCTATTATTTATAGTTTTATTTCTATTTTTCATTCATTTTTTTAATTTTATTTTCATTTAATATTTTAATCCAATTTTTAATAATAATATTGTACGATGAATAATATATTATATAAATTTAGTAATACCTTATTTAATAATTTAATACAATCCTTCTATTAATATTTTTATTTTTAGTCCATACATATTTTTTTTCACAATAATTGTATTCAATTCTATATTTAAACTAATGAAATAATTAAAATAAAATTTAATATTATATATAAGGAATTTAATAAATATTAAGTTATAATAAGTGATTATATTTATTTATTTACTTATATAATATGGATATTTTAGTTAATAAGAGATTATTAGGGTTCAATAAACAAAAAAAACCAAAATGAAATGGAAAAATGTCAAAATAATCAACTTTTTTTTTCGTAGGCCAAAAACGACAAGAAACGCTTTGTCCGAAAGAACAATTCGGCACGAAACGGCAAGAAAATCAAATTAAAGGAAATCGATTGTTCCACTTCTTCTTCCCTCCGTTTCCTGCACCTCTTGACTTTTCTAAATCCGCTTAGGGTTCTGATTCCCGCTCGTGCCAGACCTCTCGACGACATGAAGAAGAAGCTCGATACTCGTTTCCCTGCTGTGAGTGATCCTTCCTGTTTCGTTCTTGCTTTTGCTTCGTGACGCGGTTATCTGCGAAGTTCATGCTTTTTATTTTTTTGCTGGTTTCATTTTCAATAGTTTTCAGTTTCTTGGGCTAGGAGTACTTTTCCAGGTTTTGTTGGGGAGTAAATGTGATATTTAACGTTTTTGATTGACTGAACGGGAGAACCGACTAGTTTATTCACACGATCTAGTCTTGTCTGCAAATACAAAAATTGAGCGCCATCTTGGGGATGCTCTCATGTGGTGCATGCGTTTCGGAACTGTGGGGTATTTTGTCAGCTGAGTTATTAAGTTCGCAGCCAAGCAGAGGTGATTTGGTGACTCTGTGTACTGCGTGCTGTTGAGTTTTAGTTGGATTCAGTATATGAATTCTAGCATCTAACTTTGTGGATGCCTATACAGAAGTAATCTCAATTTATTTACTGATAGTCTTATTCTTTCTCAACATATAGGTTCTGCATGTAAGGATTAAAGGGCCTTATTACCTGCCTACTATTTGATTGGCTCTGACAATCAATAGGATCCTATTAAGGGTAACCTTACGAATTTTTAACATAAATATCTGTGATATAATAGGTAGCTTTGTTTTAAGGGATAGGGCATCTGGTTTAGGCTGAACAAGACTGTGCATTACCCTGGGACTTCCAGTTACATGAGGCTTCCTACCCGTAGAACCATTTTTGTATGTTGCTATATGACATGAGGCTGTGTAACTTTGTTCAATCACCTGTTGAGGTTAAGATCATACTTTTTTTTTTCCGGGAGAATAAGAACATTTATCTTAAAATTGAAGAATAAGAACGTAATGATTTTTAAGCCATAGTGAAAAGTAAAAGAGCATTTATCTTAAAATTGATTTGCCATCATCCTAGGCCATCTGAGTTAGAAATGTAGCTTGAGCTTGGGTTATTAATTGTGAGGAATATTATGCCCACCTACAGAGGTTCTATTTAATCATAGGTGTTTAATTCAAAAGTAAACATTGAAAATCCAGTTCAGAAGGCAAGCTATTCAAATATAAAAGTTTAAATTAATCTGTTTCATTATGATATATCATTTACAAGTTGTCACCTCCACCGGTGTTTTGAGGGCCTTTTGTTGGTAGAACTATACGAGTTTTCCATTTTACTGCAATAACAAATTTGACTTTATGGGGTTGGATTGCTTCACAGTATTTTTTGGGCAATTTCTGTTATTGTCTTCTTGTCCACGCACTACTGATGAAGTTCTTCATGCTCATTTTTGTTGTCAAAAGCCTCAGGCGCACCAGGCCCAGCTATAGAAGGCCATTTTGCCTTGTTTGTAAAGTCAAGGCATAGCTGGTTGAGTGAGGCGCATATAAGGCGAGCGCCTTGTGTCGTTTGAGGATCTAGGCACATGATTTATGTGCCTTACTGAAGCTGCTTCATATTAATAGGAGGGGATTGTCCTAATATATAATTTTAATCATCATTCAAAAAGTTTGAAATCATATATACATATATTCAGGTATTTTTTGCAAAAAGAAAAGGAAAAAACGTATTTACCCAAAAAAAAAAGAAACGAAAAAGGCTATCATGTCAAATTAGTTGTATAATTACAGAAATTTAATTTTTTATATCCATATAAGGATGACTTGTATTGATTTATTTTAGAGTGGGTTATGCATTAGTGGATCATTAAGAAGGTTCAATTTGTTCTTTATTCTATAAACCGAGGAATCAGGAAAAGCAAAATGGAGAACCAATGAATATGTACAAGTTGATCTTTATAAATGTGTGTCCTAGTTCAATCAGGCATGGGCCTCTTCTTGTGCCTTACATCCCAGGCAATAAGGAACCTTTGCAACTTGGGTTTGCCTATCAGTTTTGGCAATCCTTTAGAAGCTAGTTATTATATGAGGGCCTTACTATCAAGTGAATATCCTAACATATAATGCCAATTTTATTATTTTGGAACTGATCAGCACTAAATTATTGTACAGGCTCGAATCAAGAAGATTATGCAAGCTGATGAAGATGTTGGGAAGATTGCTATGGCTGTGCCTCTACTTGTCTGTAAGTTACTTCTTTCTTCAATTTTATGTATTTTTTCATCACAGAATCAATTATCAATCTGAAAATTTTTATCCTCTTAAATTGTTGTCTTCTTCTTGATGTATTTATTATATCCAATAAACTTGCAGCTAAGGCATTGGAGTTGTTTCTGCAAGATCTCTGTGACCACACTTATGAGATAACTCTGAAGAGGGGCGCAAAGACCCTAAATTCATTGCATTTGTGAGTATATAATTTTTTTGTTCTGTGTATGTTTTTTATTTGTTACAATAATCTCCTATTTTCTACCATTTTCCTGAATTTAATCATTTTTCTTATAGGAAGCAATGTGTGCAAAACTTTAATGTGTTTGATTTCTTGAGGGAAACAGTGAGCAAGGTTCCAGAGTTGGGTGGTTCAGAGACTACCCCTGAGGATCATTCAGCTTCTGCAATCAAAAGAAGGTTTATCTGAAATTCCAAGGTCATTTCTATCTTGGAGGAATGTTCCATTGTATTTAATAGTTGACACGCCGTTATTTCATGGATCAGGAAGGTAATGGGAAATGAAGAAAACTATAGCAATAATGAGATGAAGAGGAACCACACAGTAAGAAACTAATCGTTTTACTTGATTTGAATGAATCAGTATTATTGGCTTTATCAATCTCCAGTTAAATTGGTTGCACATCATGCATATATCTGAATATATCCATTCTAGAGAAAGGAAAAAGACAATATATCCGTAGAAAATGAATGCGGCTTACTATCAGTCTTTGTTTTCTGAGTTTTTTAATTGCTCGGAAATTAGATACGGGAGCAATCTTATTGGTGGCAATCTGCTCTGTATCCCATTTGGTGATAAAGTACTTAAAATTTTAGTGAACCATTTTTTGATTGAATTGAGAATTATTATGGATTGAAGGTATTGTGCTGAAGATGACCATTGCAAAGCTGTTCTGTCTTTAGCTGAAATTATTAATTTTGAGCAATTGTTTTGAGTTTTTCTGTCATCATTAAATGTCACTTTCTTGTTTCCTCTGATTACAGATTGAGACTGGACAATCCACAACCAATGGAAGAGGACAGGGCAGGGGTAGAGGTAGGGGTCGTGGAAGTCGAGTTTCCACAGAGAGAGATGTAGATGTGCAGAATGACAACTTGGTGAATAATCAGGATAGTTCCAAATCTGATGTTAGGAATCAAGATGCAGAGAGAAAGGATAGCATTATAATCGACAATGAACTGAAGGAAACTACACAGCCTCCGGTTCTAAACTTTGATCTTAATATGGATTTGGACGAGAATGGGGACTTTCCAGACGTGTTATCCGTGGCTCCTGCTATAGCAGCAGATTCTGATCTTGAAGTGAAGCACAAAGAATTTCATGGCTGGTCTTTTGCTGAGGTGGAAAGAATGGCAGTCAATACCATGCAACTCACTAACTTAAGCAGGACTGTGGAAGAGGATGAAGATTATGACAAGGACGATTAGGGTAGTGGTGACGGTTCAGTAGTCTCTGTTACTATGTTGCACTTGTGATACATTTCACTATAACAGTTTGATACAGGTGAATATGATAACTTAGGGGGTATGATAGCTTGGCTAGGACCGAACTGACAATATAGGTAAAATGGTTAAGCTAACCTTCTTTGATCCATTAGGCTGTATGAAATGGTCAATAGATGTATATAAGTTATTGTGCTGATTTAATTGGTAGGCGCTTGTTGTTGCCTTCATCTGATCAATCATGTCATAAAGTTGATGACTGCTTTTATCCTTAAAGATGCTGCTTGCCTGAAATAAGGCAATGCTATGTTCATTATGTGGCATTCTATTAGCAGTAGGATTGGTTGCTAATGAGCTCCTCTTTGGATATGCAGTTTATAGATTTTATTGCTGGGATTCATCTTGATTTTGAAATGGTTGATGAGACCCCAGCTAGATATTGTTCATCTGGTTTCTGAGCATTTGAGATAACCAAGAATGGAGGATAGACAGAAGGTATCCAATCCAAGCCTATATAAGCAAGCTGTCCCATGCATGAACAATTTTGTCCCGTATTTTACTCAATTGTTTAATGGATGATATACATTGATCCTCAGCTTGGCTTTGCTATCATCCTGAAATAAGGGACAAAATTGTTGATGCATGACAGCTTATATAGGCTTGGATTGGATATCTTCTGTCTATCATCCATTCTTATTTATCTCAAATGCTCAGAAAGCATATGAACAATATCTAGCTGGGGTCTCATCAACCATTTCCTCAGCTTGTCTTTGCCATCTTCCTGAATGAATTGTCCAGTCAAGTTGAATAAGTATGTAAAAGGAAGTAGAACATAAATGTAAATGGGAATCACATAATGGTGTTTATTAGTACATGGTAAATGTTGATTCTTACACCTAGATAGATAGTACATAAGCTATGTTCAAATGAAATTATCCAGCTTTTACTTTGTGCCTGCCCATTGATTCCCATTGTAGCTTGCATAGCACTGCCTGCAAATAAAGCACAACATGTCAGGAATCATGACATAGTTTCAAGTAATCTAATGTATTGCCAAAACTTATGATGTCTGCAGTCTTGTTATAACTAAGGCAGCTGGAAGAGTGCTAGCAGCTCATCTTCCTTGTGAATAAGCATGAAGATGGCTGATGGAGAAGCATATACAAGGCATATAGTACACAAAGGTGGGCTATACTCATCCAATTATTTACAGAAGAATTGGCAAAAGAGAAGTTGTACCTTAAGATCAAGCATATGCAGGAACATCACCCAAGAACTTGAACTCCTGCACCTCCTTGAAGTCCATCCATGGCTTCGCCCAAACCTTTGCCTCGTACAGCTTCTTGACCCCGCCATCAGTAGCTTCAATGGTGATGTAGTAAACAGTGCCTGCCACAACCTGCTGCTTTGCACTCACCACTTTCCCGAACTGCAGAAGGGAATTCTGAAAAAAAAAGAAGTAAGAAGATATTTTACAGTAGATCATATTTATATTTATTTAAAAGTTATAATTTATAAATATTGTAAAATTTATAATATTATAAACCTACAATATTTTTTTATTTTATTTAATTTACAATTCTATTCTGAATACATTAAATGTATATAATCCGTACTAAATAATGGTATAATATCCGAATATTATTTTTCTATCCTCGAATTATAGAGAATAATAATATTTAATTAACTATTTTTTCTCCCTATTCAAGCATACCACTGGCTAATTTACAGTTTCAAATCGTATGATTGAAAACTCTATTACTGAAATAATGTGAGAAGTTATTATATAAAAACAATTTATCCAAAATCAATCCATTTACCTACAAAAATGAATTCAGCCTTGTACAGTGTCATTAGTTCTCTCATCAGTCTCCAACAATTCATCCAAAATCAACCCAGAAGCAAAAGAATGATATGAAAAGGGCAAAATTGTGAGCAAGATCAAGAGCAAAATTCAATTCACTCATTTCTCCTAACAATCAGAACGATTCGAGAAACATAAACCGTACCTCCTTCTTGTTGTGCTCGTCGACAGCAAAGCGAGCGAGGGCTTCGATCTCGAGGCTGTTCTCGTTGCCCTTGACATCACTAATTCCACCGAGGGTCGCCATTTTCCGAGGTGGGTCTGCTACAGATCACGCTGTTGGATGCTGAAAATCAGATCTTTTTTGTTTATTGGTGAAGAAGAAAGCTCCTGTCTTATAGGCCCTTTATAGATTTTTTTCTCCGGGGCCGACGAAGATGATGATTGGGCACGGCAGAGGCGGCCAGCTCAGCGCCATTAAGATTCCATGGATTTGGATTCCTTCACGAGACTTCCCCCATCCTCCATGATCCGGGTTCATGTAGACCCTGAGCTATCTCCTTTGAACCACATCCCTCTGATTCATGGACCCGGCGTGCCCAAATAACACACCAATATTATTGCGTGTGAAAATAAAAAACGATTATCCAATTCCAAATAAAAAATATAAATAAATAAATAACGAAAATAGTGTTCATGGGTTTGTCATGTTGACAGATTTTGAAAACATGCAAATACTATTGTCCAGCTATATCATATGGCGTGTATGTTTTATATAAGGAAATTTATATATTTTTTTTAGAAATTATCGATTATATATTATTATTTTAATAAATATTATATAAATAAATATGAAAACCTCATATATTATCTATTTTTTTCCTATTAAAATTCCAAGATTTTTTTTATACATTTAATATATATAACACACACATATATGGATGAATGATGGTCAACGAGGAATAAGAATCCAGGAGGTGATCGTCTTGGAGTTTGCTTTCATCGGCGAGGTGGCGCCGAAGTCTCGCCCCTGGTATTTGAAACTAAACTGGGCCGGTCTGGATGATATTTGGGTTCATGGGCTTAAACCTTGGGCCCGATGGATTGGGCAAGGCCGCAAGGGGCGTTTTACTATTGCGTGGCTCGTTTGCTTAAATGGGCTTATGTGGAAATATGAAAAAAGATGGGGCACTGAATTTTAAAGAAATGGAAGATTGAGGGTTATAAAGCAATAAAGAGGGGGCTTTTGTCCGCCTTATCTGTGGACTGGGAGCTATCTGGAGGCGGTGGATCAGTGAGTGGCGATGGCTCTGAAGCTACCGCCGTTTAAGGTTCCGGCACTTGCCTCACCCTTCTCTTCCTCCAGGATGGCACCCGGCAGCCGTTCCGCCTTCTCAGCTGCTCAGTGCACCTCCTCTTCCTCCTCCGCCGCTCTCAGGGAAGGTGAGCGGCCGGCCCCCGCCGATCTCTCCCTTGGTCATCTAACTCGCCCCGATTTCCCCATCCTTCATCAGGTTCTCCCTCTCCGAATAATTTCAACTTTATACTGTCTTCATTCATACGGTCGTGGGAGAGTCCACTTTTCGAGCTGAGAAGTTTTCGATTTTTTTTCTTTCTAATTACAGTCTTCATCGTCGTACGGCATCCAGTTAATCGATGTACCTATGATTGACCTAGAAAGATTGCTGTCTCTGAAGATTTCAATTGCTATTATAATTCAAGGCATGAATTCGTTTTCCCCTGTGTTTCATGGCAATTGGGAATTCCAGGAGGTAAATGGCTCAAAGCTTGTCTACCTGGATAGTGCTGCAACATCTCAAAAGCCCACCGCAGTGTTGAAGACTATGCAAGACTACTACGAGCGATACAATTCTAATGTGCATCGTGGCATTCATTACCTGAGGTGAATCGGCACATCTGGATGCTCTTCAGGCACTACGCAACTGGCTAAATATAATGTTAATTCAACTCATTTACTGCATTTTGCATATGTTGCTTCTAGGGATGCCTGTACTAATAGTTTACAATGTTGCTTTCTATGATCCCAGTGCTAAGGCAACAGATGAATATGAGTTGGCTAGAAAGAAGGTTTCCAATTTCATAAATGCATCAGAACCCAGGGAGATTGTTTTCACAAGGAATGCAACCGAAGCTATAAACCTAGTGGCATACTCCTGGGGGCTTACGAATTTGAAACCAGGTGATGAGGTCAGGACACAGATCTCCTTATTTCAAGCATCTAGACCCTTTAACTTTTGATACTCCTAACCTAGGCTATGGCTTTAGTTTCTCTACTGTCTGAATGATTGCATTATCAATTTACCTTTTGGGGGTCCTTATGGCTTTTCATTTCCCTCAGATTATAACTACAGTTGTTGAGCACCACAGTGCCATTGTCCCATGGCAAATTGTGGCTCAAAAAACTGGCGCTCTTTTGAAGTTTGTTGGATTGGACCAAGATGATCTTGTAGATGTGGGACAGCTAAGAGAAATGTTCTCAAAGAAGACCAAATTGGTTGTTGTTCATCATGTGTCTAATGTTCTTGGTACACGTACCTTTTTGTTATCTGATATGTATGCTATATATGCCAGATGTTGCTTCTTATAATTTGGACCAGAAATAGTTGGATTATTTCCTTATAAAATATGTATTAGTTATATTCTTAAAACTATGTGTACCATCCAACTATTAAATGGCAACTTATTTACTGTTTCTTTTCTATAGCTTCAAAACTCCCAATTGAAGACATTGTGATCTGGGCCCATGAAGTCGGAGCCAAAGTATTAGTAGATGCCTGCCAAAGTGTACCTCATATGGCTGTTGATGTCCAGGCCATTGATGCAGATTTTCTTGTTGCTTCTTCCCACAAGGTTAGATAATCGCCTAAGTATGAACCTGGCATAAACTTTCATGAAATAGGATCCAAAGTTGAAACTATGAAATAATAAACATGCTTCAGATGGTTGGGCCCACAGGCATTGGTTTCTTACATGGAAAAATTGAGCTGCTATCTGAAATGCCTCCATTTCTTGGTACTTTCCATCCACTTGGTTTTCTGTTATACCTGTACTTGGTCTTCTTGGATTTCTAGCAAGCGGCTGACTTTTTATTCCTTTGCTCTTCAATATTCTTAAAGGTGGTGGGGAGATGATATCAGACGTGTTCTTAGATCATTCTACCTATGCTGAGCCTCCATCAAGGTTGCTACTTCTCCACAGTTTCCCCTTGAATAATTTTCCATTTGGAAAGCACCATAGGGTAATTAAGCTGCTGTAGATGCAGCATTTGAGTTCTTTCTTTAAGATCGTCTAGATAAATGCTAGCCCTAGCATCCTCCAGCATTCCGGATTGTCTTGAGATCTTGCATTTACATGGCATTTTTATGTATTACATGATCAGATTTGAGGCTGGAACACCTGCAATTGCAGAGGCCATTGGGCTAGGAGCAGCTGTGGACTATTTATCAGGGATAGGCATGGAAAAGATTCATGAATATGAGGTGAACATAGTAGATTTTGATCCTTGTATCATTTGCTAATTTATTTTCTCTATCATACTCCAATTGCTAACATTTGATAAGGACCCGATGCTTATATATGGGATCCAGCCTGGATCTGAGTAACTTCAGCCGATCCCCTAAGAGAGAAGTCCTTAAGAATATATATTTTCTCATTCTAATATCAGTTTATGCTATGTCAACATTTACAACTTGGTCCAGGTTGAACTTGCAAACTACTTATATGGCCGACTAGAGTCAGTCCCAAGTATCCGCATCTACGGCCCTAAACCTTCAGAAAGCATTACTCGATCTGCTCTCTGTTCTTTCAATGTCAAGAACATTCACCCAACAGATATTGCCACATTTCTCGACCAGCAGGTATCATAATCATAATCGATCTATTGGGATATTATATCAGATTTTTACTTGGTTCTGCTACTGAAATTGGCTTTGCAACAGCATGGAGTAGCTATAAGGTCAGGCCACCATTGTGCACAACCTCTCCATGGGCACCTGGGTATCAGTGCAAGTGCAAGGGCTAGTCTCTACTTCTACAATACCAGAGAAGATGTAGATAATTTCATAGAAGCCCTCACGGACACAATCACCTTCTTTAACTCCTTCAAGTAGTTCACCCATGACATCCCACAGGAGTACAGCTTAGTAAACCTTTCCTCCTCTTTGGGAGGGTTGAACAACTATCTCATCAATTTTATTGTACTTATTGTTTCTCATAATTTCCTCTGTTTTGTCACCAGAAATTGTATAACATATTGTCTGAAAAAACAGTGCATGGCATGATGCAGCACTCATGACCATTCAACTTGTCAGATTTATGGCCCCAGGTCATGGGATGGCGACTATGGAGAAGATGCAGTAGCAAGGTGCAGAATTATGGCCCAGTCTCTAGAACTGAATCCAGTAAGAAAACACACCAAATCCGCTTTTGCAGGCAGACCAAAAAGAATGGGGTCGGTTCATGAGAGACACTGAAACTGCAACCTACTGCTGTAAGCCCTAACCAAACATGTGAGTTGGGAATCTTTAATGTTCCATCAATTCTATAAACAAAATAATCTTTGATTCAAAGCAGATCTGGAGCCACATTCACCTGGAAAATACATACCTTGTGCCGGCCGTACTACAGAGCAATTGCTAGACAGGCAAGATCCATCTTTGCCGTCCATGTGATCTCGAGAATTCTGAAGAATTAATTGCCTCCCTTTCCATGTAATTCTTTAACTGGGCAGAGCCCAAAGGTGATTTCTGCGTTCTTTTTTATTGGATGCCGGGCCAAACCAGTCGCCATTTTCGTCCCGTCCAAAACACGCGCTGCCAGGTAATCTTGTCGTCTTCTCTAATTGCACTCGATGCCCCTTCTTGCCTACTCTCTCAACACTCCACGCTCACGCAGGCGGCGCGTCGTATCACCTCTGGTATGTCCGCACCTCTACTCCACTCCCCCTTAGCTGTATCGTACACCAGCACCAGCCCCTCCCTCAGCCCCCTTTCGGCCCTCCCGCTCCTCCGGAGCAGGTCGTCGATGCAGCCCGACACCTGGACCACCACAACCTTCTCCCCCGCACACACGCAGCTGAACCTCACGCAGGAGTCGAGCCGGACCTGCGCGGGAAGCGGCGGCGCCTTCAGTCTCTCCCACTGCCCGAACCCCGCCGTCTTCCTCCGCCCGTCGAACCTCCAGAACGAGAGCTCCACCGCGTGGCTCGCAAGGATGTACACGTGCCCCGCCGCCGCCGCCGCGCACGCCGCCACCGCGCAGCCTCCGCCTGGCAGCGACCGGCTCCTCAGCCACGCCCTCGCCTCCACGTCGTACAGATCCATCGAGCTCGCGTAGACGTGCGACTCTGCCCCAACCCCCACGGCGGAGTGCAGCGGCTTGTGGTCGGGTCCCGACGAGTCTATCCTCAGGCCGCCGATCACGTAGAACACGCCGTCCACCGCCGCGCCCACGCATCCGTACCGCCGTCTAGGGGCCTGGTTGACAACCTGCCACGTGTCGCATCGGGGATCGTACTCGTCCACCGAGGATGATCCCCCGCAACCTCCGCCTCCGGCGACGTAGATCTTGCCAGAGCAGGCGGCGCAGGCGAACTTCTTCCGCGGAGAGGCCATCGGCGATCTGGTGGTGACCGTCCCCGTCCAAGTATCGTAGCAGACCATCGAGCTCCTACCGATAATGTAGACTCTCCGGCCAATCGCCGACAGCCGCAAGTGTGAGAATAAGCCGTAGAGGTTCAACAGAGAGACTGCATCGCTGGCGTGGAAGATAGAGACTCTCCAGGCGGCGGGATCGGAGTCAAAGGTGAGGGAGGCGGCGAGGAGGCAGGAGAAGTCGGCAGAGGCGGAGAGCGCGAAGACGGTGGGGCGGAGGAGGCCGCGAAGGCGGCGGAATCCGGAGAAAGCGGAAGAAACGACGAGGCTGGACCAGCGGCGGCAGACGAGCGAGACGGAAGGGAGGGAAGGCGGGGGCACACGGGAGAGGCACTCCATGAGGAGATCGTCAGAGAGGGAATCGATCCCGACGGCGGCGGAGGTAGGAGCCGGAGTGAGGAGGAGGAGGCCCTGGCGTTGACGGTGGCGGTGGATGTGGGAATCGGAGAGGGGCTTGTCATCAGGGTTCGGGAAGCAGGACTTCATCAGCCAAGAGAAGTGGCCCCGTGAGTTGCAGCTCTGATCCGACATTGCCAGGCTTTGTCACTGTCACTAAGCAGCTTTAGACAATAGACGGAGCTACTGCTGCTTCTGCTGCTGATTGAAGGCTTACCAATTGAGGAGAGAAAAATGCAGATGCTTAGGTGCTATAGCTACTGAAAGTTTTTCTTTCGGGTGAAGAAGATGGAAGAAACAGCCCGAGAACAGTTCTGGGCCGTGAGCTGGGAAACCGGCGGGTTTAAAATTGAATATAATAAATAATAATAAAGATTTAAATTTATTAAAGTTTATATTTTAAATAAATAATAAAACTGAGTTTAATTAATTTGGTAGAGTAGGTTAGGCTTGCCCCCACCAAAAAATACATTTTTTTAAACTTTTGGGGTAAAAATATTTTTCGGTTAAATATTTAAAATGTCAAAATTTAATATAAAATATTCCGTAAAATAAATGATTTGGTGTCATTTAATTACTATTAGGACAAACTACGACGACAGGCCCAATATCGTTATACGGCCCAAGATCAATCGCCTTCGCCAGCTCGCCCTGGCTGCTGGATAAGGGTTGAGGATGGCGGAGTAAAGTAGCCATTGCTGAAAAGGGGGAAGCTTCGTGATATAGCATGGAGGAGCAGGAATTCAGACGCGTCCTCAATCTCTTCCCTGTAGTTCGATCTCGCGACTACATAGTAAACTCTCGCCCTACCTGTAGCGTACTGTAGCCAGCGTACTTGTTAAATTTGCGTCTGCTCCTTGCTTGATGAATAATTTGAGAGGATCACGGTTTTGTGTCTAACGCGAGGCAGATGCCTGTAAGTTTGATAGTTCAAGGATTGATCGATTAATTAGAGCTATGTGATCCGCTATCCTCTAATCTGGTAGATCTGTGAAAAGAGGCGCAGATACACAAGAACTATGTAGGAGGATCTAAGAGTTGCATTTCTGTGACTGACCTACGGGGGTAGTCAAGACAGGATGGTTTCAGATGGTTTATGGTTTCAGATGCATTTCTGTGCTATCCTCTAATCTGTTTGTTATTTATGGTTTCAGATGGAGGAAGAATCTTCGAGAAGATCGACCTCGCAGTCAAGACAGGATGACGAGGTAATTATGATTTTCATCTGAGAATATCCTAGAATTTATTCAATTGGGATGGTTATTATTCTTATCGATGTAAATAAACTGAATGTGTATGTGCAAGTAATGTTGATTTTTCCGGTATGGTAAAGGCAAGAGAATGGCAAGATGCATGGGGAGATGGGGAACCAAAGGGATCAGAAAGTGGAGGACCATCTGAACCTGGTATCTTTCCTCTGTAACTGGTCTGCTCATGGATTACAGTCCCTTTTCTTTCAAATATATAGTGAACCATGAGAGTAATATGTCCCTGATGTCTTCCATATCATCTGTCTATTTGCATCAAACTGGTGATGCTGAGAAGAACCATTGCCTAGCCTTGTGTTCATATTGTATACTATCTAAGTGGACTTTTTCTTGAGCAACTTGTGAAGAGTTTTGTCATCTCGTGTGTTTTTTGAAATTTCATTTGCTATCCTTCATCTTTTGGTAACTGAACTATTCTATGAAAAATCCCTTATCATACATGAGGAAATATATTCTCAGAGAGTTTTGAAACTAACTGGCAGAGTGATTGGACTGACATTTTATCTTTCTGCAAACATGTGAACTACGTTGAGAATATGATAAGAATCTAACCTGCATGTGGACCATATCTTTGTTGTCAGCTGCGTTTTGGGAAAAGCTCAAGTTAGCCGTGCAGAAGAAGGTAATCTTCTCAGTTTTACTATTGACATAAAAATCATCATTAGTCTAAATTGCAGATTTATTATCAATCCTCAGCCTATTGTTATAGTGCACAGTTGGATCATTATTTCCAGAATGGACTTGTGGAACATTCTAATCCTTTCTGTGTGCCATGGGATGCTATTTTTTCTTTTGGATAAATGTGTGCTGTGGGATATGAAAACAAGGGAACTTGATCTGTAATCTCTATAGACTCCACTATGATTGGTTGCTGAATAAATTTTGTGAATCTATTATCTTCTGTGCCTAATTGGCAGAACAATTGTATTTACCATGCAAGGCTTCTGAATGATGGGATCCTAAGCTAGTTACTCAAACAGTTTTCCAATTCAATGGAAAATTGTTCTGCAATCCCAAATCAATAAATGTAAGCAAAGGAAAATATTCTGTTCTACCTCATGGCCCTTACCTGATGGCTGCATTTTATCCTGTTGTCTGTTGAGAATCATAGTTGGTACTTTCTGTAAGGAGACATAGTCACACTATGGCAAAATTATGGACACTAAAAACCCAATGCTTCTGTTGTGTCAGGTGGGAAAGTCAGAAGCTGATCGATTCTGCAGCACCTTCAGACAGCTCCACCAGAAATTGGTAAGTGGAACAAGGCACGGATTTCTCTCCTCTCCACATACTTTGCTGGCGTTACTCTTTGAATCTCATTTGGATACATTCCATACTCAATCAGGTCTTTGAAGAACTGAACTTGCATGCCGCCCAGAACTACCTCAACTACAGAAATTCTAGACAATAGTTCTTTTTAGTGCCTCAAAATGTCGTGCCAGAGCCTCACTCACTGGCCATATGCTATCCTTTCTGTTTAATATGCTTTCTCTGTTTTTGATATTTGACATTTCTTCCCTTGACGCTGTCTCTTGAATAAATGGCTATGCAGCTTGAACTACAGCATGGAGGTTTGCCAATGTATCTTGGTCTTGTTAGGTGATATCAGACTATGTACTATTCACAGTACCTTACTCATCTAGATTCGATATGGCTCTTTGTTACCATTTCTAAGAAATCACCTTTACATCCGATCGCCCTCTATTAATAAAGGCAAGTCTGACACGCTTACCTACTGTACTTTTTTTGCACACAATGCCTGACACTTGGTCAAAAAAGTAATATACTGTGTACAAAATGAAGTTGAAATGATTAGGCTTGCAGAACTTAGGGGAGCCATGGATGGGCTATGTCAGCCCATTTAAAATTCTTTTGACCTTTTGGCCCAAAATAGTTTCCCTAGGCCGAAATCTCTTTTAAGTTAAACCCTCCAGAAAATAGAGCATGGGCCCACTGCTGGGATCGGTTGAATATTCAAATATCGCCTGACGATCCTACTCCGTCGTCGTCTTCAGCTTCTTCCTAGCGGCGGACGGTAGCCTGACAGAGGACTTCGGAGGGTGACTTGATCATGGTCAGACAGTACGAAGAAGAAGAATAGTCCAGCCTTATGATAGTCTCCACATTTGCCTGCTGTGAGTTTTTACTGTAATGGTGTAAATACAGTAAGTGCTGCAGGTTACATCATTTCAGTTTAATATGCTTATTCTCTGTGCTCCGCTGTTGAATGAATAACTATCGAAGAATGTTGGCTTGCTAAAGGGGTGTTCTATTATTGAATTAGGCTCCAGAGTTGGTTAGTGTTAACATGAGTTTGATGTTATCTTGCCTTTACTTTTAATTGGCCATTCTATCCTGTATAATATGAACTGTATATCACATGTATTACAGGAATACTCTGCAGTAGATTTAGTCGCGAAGTTTGGCTCACTGACCACAACAATGAAGTCCTCAAGGTATAATTTAATAAAATTATGATTTCATAATGTTAACATAGCTTCAGTCATTGTTTTAAATTCTGCTCTCATTTATTTTATTCACATTCAGATTCTGGAGAAAAATATAAAGCTTCACCATTCTTACTCCACCTACCACAATTGTCGTGCAGAACTAGTGGCTGAGAAGCTAGAATGGGGAAATTCGGATCAAATCAACCAAATCCTGAGAAGGCATCCTGGAGGGTTTGATCTCATTCTTGGAGCAAAGATATATATATATATATATATATCCATATTTGCAGTGATGCTGAAATGACTGATTAATTGCATGGGGGAAAGGTGAACATGAAAAATATTAAGCTTTACTTGTGCTGTTGCTGCTGTCTAAAATTTGCTTTGAAAAATACTTGTTACATCATATTCAGACATATTTTTTCCACTTTTATTTTGCTGCTGTGGTTAAGATCTTTGATTCAATGGGGGGAATCCTTAACAACTGGTATGCTTTCAACAATGAATGTCCCTTTGCTTTTTGACACGGTGAAGCAGCTGCTCTAAATAGAGGAAAAAGATTGCTGCAAATTCACTCTGGCCTGTATTTCTTGAGCTAAGATGCAATGATCCTTAATGAATATAAAAGAAAAGGTTTGATTGCCTGAGTTTTAGAATGGAATCAGTCGGTGACAATTTTGATTCTTGGGCAGCATGGACTCATTGGTAGTCAACGAAGCTATCAGGCATGCAATGCAAATACACGAGAAACCTGAAACCTGATCTATAGTTGGAAATCTTCTAGGAGTAATCTTCAAAGTTGCTCTCTAGGTTAAATCCCCAGTTCAATCCTGGCCAAGAGCTTCACGGGCAACCTACGGAGTCATCAAGGTAAAATCAGGTCTTGAAAGTATCTTACATTGTAGAATTGAGCTTTTGGGACTTGCCCTCCCGGACAATTGACAAACTGATGAAGACATTAGCAACGGCCAATGCTCCTGCTGTTCAAAATGGTTCAAAGGTGTGTCAAATGCCCTCTTGTTTTGTAGTTTTTGACTGTTTGAATTGTAGTGCATTTATAGATAGGCTGCAGTTCTGTGTATTGGATACCAGTCCATCTAATACTCTTTTCCCCTGTGACAAACACAGAATCTATGCACTAAACTGTTGTCAGCTTCATTCTGTTATAGTTCTCAGCTTTAGATGCAATATTCAAAGAAATTTGTGCCATAAACCTGTCCATTTTCATTGCTTCTTGTCTTCCAGATACGACACACAGGAGATTCACATGATCTCCAAAGAATGTGCACCAAGAGATTCACTAGAACAATCTGTACATATGCTCAAACAGTGGTTACAGAGTTATTTGCAAGCTGAGGCTCAACTACTAAATTCTTCTTGACCCAAAGATTCAAAAAGAGTTGTGCTGTAAAAGGGCATTCAGCATCTGCCTCTCAACCTGCTTGCTATCCGGATATGGCAGAGTGAGTTGGACTCTGATATTTTTCCTCTGTAATGCTGTAAAAGGGCATTCAGCATCTTCAGCGCACAGCTTCAGTGCATTGAAGAACTCGGTCTTGGTCTTCCCTTTTGAGTAACAGGGTAAAGCTGGATCTTTCATGCTGAAAATTACACTGGCCAATGAGTCTATTCCAAGATCTCAGCAGGCCAAAGCTGCTTCCACATGGAAATCTCATCCTTGCTTTCTAGTTTCCTGATCCCTCCGTAGAACCCAACTGCCTCATTGCCTTCTTCCTTGTGGCTTCTTCTGTCAACGGTGGTTTGTCTCCACCTAGAGCCAGGGGCATATTGATTGAACTGGAGTACCAATGTATCTGCTCAACCCAAATTTCCAATCAGCAATTGACTTGTGTGATTAGGTTGCAGTGCCCAAAGCAAACCAATTCAATCATGACTTTGGGCATCATCTCATCATCATGAATGAAAATGATATATACTAGTACAAGATCAATAAATTATCACTGCCAAAAATTCCTGAAGTCAGCTTCAATATCAAGCATCTTCCACAGAAGCTACCATTTCTTTGTCAAGAACACACAAACAATGGGTATTTGTCAGCTGCCTGATATTTATTTGTTGGTGTGATATATAAGGTAAAATCCATTTGATGCAATGATATGGAAGTTGGCTTATCAGAGTTGAAAGCACTAGCCAAAGATTAAACTTTTTAAGCATGATGATTGTAGCCCCACATGAGAGGATTCCAACTAGGGCTAGCCAATATGGGAAGAATTTCAAGGTTGATGGAGAAAAATATGGCATACTGACAGTGACTCTTCAGGAGGATTTTCTTCTATCAAGCATTCATCACAAAGGATAAGATTTAAGTAGCACAAGAAAATAGAGCAAGGAGTGATTAGCCAACCACTGCTATGACATAGGCAGTAACTTCCACTCCCATGGCATGATTCCAAGTGGCCGACCACACCATACCACCAACCTGAAATGGAAATTTACATTCAGTCACCACTAGATCATCATTGTACACCAGGTATCCATTTTCAATTCGATCTTTATCCTCATCAGTTCATAGTGGAAAATTCAGTCCATTCAAAATGGTCAAAAGAGATAGTAACCTATTAGTGTGCAAGCACAGACAGTCCTCCCACTACTTCCAACCAGAGTCTTGCTGCTTAAATGTGCATAAATAACTGTTGATCAGTTACAGCACTGTACAGAGGTTATTCAACAGTGGATTTTGTCCATACTTTTTGGTCAATATAAGCTTGATTATGAGGGGAAGCAATCAGTGGCAGCTAACTAAAGTTGGACAAGTTCAGGCAATTGCTTTTTCTCTAAAAGTATGAAAGACATGACATGTGAAGCATCTCAGATATATTGCACTATGTACCACATATTCTGAGGAAAGCATAGATGCTTTGATCATTTCTTGAAGAAGTGTAAACAGAAGTGGACAGAGGAAACACCAGGCAATGAACCAAAAGCAATTTACTGCACAAAACCATGTGGATACAAGGGGAAAGCTGGAATAACTCCATGAGATTTATGGTGGAACAAAAGAGAACAAAAGGTTACCGTAAGGGAATTCTTTGTTCCTTCTCCACTGAATTTCAATGTGATCACCAGGCCGCAAGTCACTCAGGCAATCAGATATATGAAGATCTCGTGGATGAATATCAACAGGTGGTGCCCTAAGTCTATCCCATTCCACGCCACTTTCTATTACAACTGCTCTTCTTCCATGTGGTGGATACCTATGCCAAAGAAAAACAAACAGCAGGAAATTCAGAAACCACTTCACAGATCTAGCTGAAAATTATGCTACAGCAGAAATAATGGCATCAGAAGTACAACCATGCATCAGATGATTTGATAGGAAAAAAAAAGGAACAAGATCTTTCCTCCATCCCTGTTGTTGAATTCTGTGGGAAAGATGCATCGAGATTACCTAGCCTGGAAAGTGTCTGTTCGAGAATCATAGCTAAGCTCTGCATCGTAGCACGACATCATAAACCCGACATGTCCATTCTGCAAAGTGGAATGGGGAAAATTGGGCTAAATTAGAGAGAGCCTATGAAACCTCAAGTTAGAAGAGAACTGTTCTCGGAAGAAGCTAGCTCCAAGTTCTACACACATCACAATTGAACCACAAGGAAGTTCTTATTTGAGTTTATGGAAACAAGCCTACCTCACGGTTATACACCTGAGCAGGGAACCATAGCTTTCCAGTCTCAAGGGAAAGGTACCAAGACATGATTGAATCCTTGGGTTGGAAAACCCTCTCACTGTCACCAAGCTTAGACTTGATCCATGTGAAAGGCAGGAAATTCAGAAGCTTTATCAGGCCCCTTTGGTTATTAACTTGCTTGAAAACTTTACAATCACTTCTAGTGGCCGTACACCACTTCCACTCCCTATAAGCTGCTGGACCAATAAGTCTTCCCCATTTCTGCTTCATGTGTCTTTCCCAAAGGTAGTCACTCACACACTTCTTCCTCAGAGAACTGCACACACCGGCCATGCTAAAAAGCCCCCTTGGTGGTAGCCTCTCAAGGATGCATTCCAAGGCCAACTCAGGCAAGTCCAATACCGACATCTCGTCATCAACTTCCTCCACATTTTCTACTCTGGAATTGAAGCATGCCTTCTTCAGGGTCATCTTGTAGGGTATTTGAAAAAGTCGACCCCCAGAAAGACCAAAATTAGCCAACATTGAGAAAGGAAGCATAGTCAAGTCCTTCAAACTCGGGAGCCAAACAAGCGTTATCTGGCTCGCCCATGAGGGGAGGGATTTGAGAGAGAGGGTCTTTAAAAGGAGAATGAAGGAGAGACAAGTGAAGAAGTAAAGCAACATTGGAAAAAGGTGAGTTCTCTAGTGGGTCAAGTTTTGGCACAAAATGATTAGGCAACGGATGACTAGAGAAACCAATAGTGGACAGGTAATCCAAGGGGGGAGCAGGGCTGCTTTCTCTTGCCTGAGCTCATGTGCTGGACTGACAACTCATAAAAAAATGGGAAACTGTTGAGGGAGAAGGAAGGGGCCTCCTCGGTGGATGTCTAATCAGAACAAAGGAATTGTTTTGAAACTCGGGGACACCTCAAGGGGACAAACTTTCTGGGAAGCCATCTTAGCCAATCCACTATGGGAAGAAGCTAAAAAAAGTCTCCAAATGGAGGCTGCCAAGAGGTGGGGTGCCCAGAATTCAAGAACGAGCACCGAAAACATGAAAATTTTCAAGGAAAAGGATACTGCTAGACTCCAAAGTCCAAAGATCTTTGGGATGTTTCTCTGCAAAAAAAATGCACAGATACAACACAAAAGTAAAAGCAGGGCAGATCTAAGCAGTTGGGATTGAACAGAAGAGGCCAAAGACCTTTTCCCGTTAAATCCCAACTGCTAAAGCTTTGCCAGAAATATGAAGATGAGGAGACCAGCAGCTAAAGGAAACCAGATCTGGGCAGGTTGGTTTTGAGGGAGAGGGATGATGAACTATGAAATCAGGAGAAAGTCCTATCCCCGGCCGTCCACAATGCTTCAAGGCCCCTCCCCTTTTAACCACCGGAGAGACCTACCTTTCCGGCTGCTCTCTGTCTCTTATATGTACGAGGCAAATGGGCAATGGGCCATCAGCCGCTAATCTTCTACTATTAATTCACAATGGGGAATTGAGCGGCTGAGCTCAAAGGGAGACTTTTTCGCAAGGTATATTTTCTCTGTGGCTGCTGATGATATATGCATCCATCATCCTCCCCCGACCCTTATCTCTCTCTATCTCCAGATATGACATATGGATAGATAGAGAGATGAGGATAAAATGGAGCGACAAAAAGCTTTGCAGTTTGATCATTTATTGTAGCTATCACATGAGGTACCCCGCAAAACTATACTAAATTTTATCCAAATGAAAGTATCAAGACATGGATCTTATTAATTTAAAACTTTTATATTAGATAATATTAGGGGTAGTTAAAAGTTTATATTTATATTAATTTAAAAAAATATAATTTGTGAGAGAATACTTTTATTATTACATATTTATTTCATTTAATTTAATTTTAAATATTCAGATTCATATTAACAATATTTATATGTATAATGATAATGAGTTCAATGTATTTATATTATGCATAATGTTGATTCTCTATCTTAGTCTTACACTTCAAAAGAAATTAACCCACATTGTTAAGAGTTCAAAATATTTGTATCAAAATATATTATAAAAGAATTAAGCACATCAGAAAGCATAATATCTTAGCAACATCTATATTAAGAAGGGAGGACTACAAAGAACATATAAACTAAATTTAAATATGATTTTTCAATTTATATCTCATGTTCAGTATAATCTACATTTTCTTCTATATCAAGTATAAGTTTCACACATTCATTGTAGAAGCCTCCATTAACTTATAATAAGTACTAAATATAATAATGCCGATACTAGCTCCGTTGAATATTTAATAAGAACAATATGTAAACTTATAATAAGTTGAGAAAATATTTAATAAGAACAATAGCTAATATCGGATTATTAATATAATTTTCGTTCATTACTTGTACTAATACTTATTTTGTATGTATATACAATAAACAAATTAAATAATATGAGTTTAAATAGTTTAATAGTTTGTGTGAAAACCACTACAATTTAAAATAATGTTGCTGAATATAATTATAAATAATTATATTAAATTATATGTAGATGAAAATTAGAAAAGATTTAGGAGAAATTGAATAAAATTAGTAGAAATAAAAAGAATAATTATTGGATATTATAAAATTGTATATTGAGTTAATGATTAATATAATAATATATACTTATATTTTTTCGATATTTATTTGGTATAATTAATTTATTAATTTTTTTGTATTTATTTTATTGTATGTTATTTAATATATAATATTCACGAGATATTATTTAAAAAAAATATTAAACTATCTAATTAATTTCAAACAGTATACCATAACTTTAGATAATTATTATATAAATTATAGTATAATATAAATTTTAATTGAAAAACTATGTTTGAATTGAATGATTTTGAGAGTATAAATATTAAATATGTGGTGTTGTGTATATATTATTAATATAATTGTTAAAAAAAATATTAGAAATAATTGTAAAAAGTATTGAGAATATATGCGAAAACATATTATATTGTACTAGTAAACTAAATAATGGTAAAAAATACAAATACTAAATATATGCAGTGTTGTATACATATTTTAAATATAATTGTTAAAAAAGTATCGAAAATAATTGTAAAAAGTATTGAGAGAGAATATAAGTGAAAACATATAATATTGTACTGGTAAAGTGAAATTTTTTTTAATAAATTAACAAAAAATATATATTAAATTAGGTAATAAGATTAATTTTAATTATAATATTAGTGTATGGATGTACTGTAGTATATGTTGTATTGAGATCATAACTGTTTGAAATAATAAAAAAAATTGAGAAATATTGGTAAAAATTTAATGTTATATTAGGAATTGCAGCTTGATAACTATGAAAAATAAACGATTTTATTTATTATTTTGATAAAAAAAAAATTAAATAAAATAATAGATTAATAAATAGGTACAATAGTTAATAAATTTAAAATAATTTTTGTTTAATATGCTAATACCGTATATCAATACACAACTTAATAATAATTTATGCATAAGTAGTGAAACTAACTTGAGTAAAATAATAAGAATGAGTTAAATAAATCAAATTATGAGTTGTACTTACATTTGGATTAATATGTAATCTATAATATAAATAAATTTAATATACTTTATTAGTAGAAAAATAATACTATTATTAATTATATATTAGTTATTACAGTTAAAAACGATTACTTAATACCAATATTTAGTGCACTTGCATTATCAGTTAATCATTTAGTCGACTTGTTGATAAAGTAGTTTAAACACTTATTTATACATAAAATTATATAAGAACAAATATACCGATATGTTATTTGTTTATTGTTATACTTTTCTATATTTATTTTAATATGTTATTTTATTATAATTTATTTTATTTGTTAAAATTTTCAACAAATAATAATTTTAATGAGATTGATTAGGATTCGGATAATAATTAAGTGAGATTAAGTAGTGTTTAATTATTAATTATATTTTGTATTGTGTTTTAGTACATTCTATATATTTAGTATAATTTAATTTAATTTTGTAATAATTAAATATTTTAATTATATTAAAGTGAATTATTTTAAATGTGAAGTTCATTTTAAATATTTTTAAAATTTGTATTTATTAAATAATATTTAATTTTTATTAACTTTAAATATAAACAATTTTTTTTATTAATTTTAAATATAAAGTAAGTATTTATCCTTGGACGGCAGATAAGATTGTCGATTTTACTATTTTTTTTTGTACCGGAAGATCTCCTTTGAGGCTTACGCAGTATGCATGACGTGGACTGTTCGTCATTGTAATGGCACGTCCATCACTGGCATCGTCTTCTCAGGTACACCGTACATATTAGAACGCGCTAATATTGGCCAATTTTTTTAAATTTAATAAATAATATTACATTTAAAATCTAAATATATACAATATTTTTTCTCATACATAATATTTCTTCATTTTAACAAATTTATATCCAAGGCTACTTTTCTTTTTTAAAAAATTGCATATTAATATATATCATATAATTTAGTAATATTGTTATAAATTTTATTTTATATATTTTCAACATATTAAATATCACTTTAAATTTGATTTGTTCAATTTTCACATAAAATATTGATAAACGTAACTCATTCAAATAAATAAGAAAAAAATAAAATTTTAAGGTGTTTTTATCGAATTTAATAGAAATAATATTTAAAATAAAATTAATAATTAACCAGAAATAATATTGGAGCTGTAATGCCGAGAAAGGCCACTAGTGTGCTGACCAGAAAGGACACTAGTAATGGATAGAATTTCATCATGATTCAATAAACTGTTTACATATATATATATATTTATCATATATTAAAGTATAAAATAAATAAAACAAATTATTTATTTCAACTAGATATGTGTTACCAATAATTGGCGGCAAATCTCTTTTTCCGATTAGATAATGGATCCTGGGTCCGAGTTTAAGAGAATATATACAAAATTGAGCAAAATTGTTATTTTGTTACCTAATAATAAAGTAAATTTTATTTTGATATAAATAAAATTTGAATATATTAGATAAGTTTAAGAATAATGAAGTTTTATCTAATAAATTGAGGTAAATTATTTTATATATTTAAAATATAAATATTATAAAACTTGATTTGATGAAATTTTTTAAAATTTAGGTCGAAATTTTAATAAATAAATTTAATATGGATAGAATTTTTAAAATTATTATTAAAATATTTTTATTTTAAATAAATAATAAAATTAACACTAACATGTAAATATAATATTATTAATAATTTAATTATAATTTTAAATTCTCTTTTTAATAAAATATATTTTAGTTATCAAATTAAATTGTAACCCAAAAAATTCGATAATATTTAATTGGGTCGGACTTAATAAAATTCAATAGATTAAACTATTGAATACGAATATTAATTTAATGATTGTAATTCTATAAGTGTCTACTGATTCGAATGCAAATGTGGTAAGTGAAATTAACAAATAACAATTAATTTCAATATTTTTAATTCAAGTATTAAAACTAAGATTTAAAACCAAGTTTTAAACTTAGACTAGAATTAGTTTATGACACTACACTTAATCCAAATTTGTTAAGAGCCTCTAATGATTTCAAGAACAAGATATGCTTTTCTAGACTTTCCTCTTGTAGGGTAAATTCCATGTTAGTAGTAGGAACCCTACAAAAAAAATACATAACAATTTCATACCATACTATTTATATTACCCATAACGTTTAACCTGTATCCTTGTGTTACACTTCAAAAAAGTTCAACCAACATAGTTCAGAGTTCAAAATTTTGCACCAGAATATATTATAAAAGATTAAGTACAAGATCTGCAACTTTTTCAGAGTTGGCACATATGTAATCTTGACTGACTTGCTCCCAAGCTCCATTGATAATCAACCAGCCAGCACCTTCTACTTCCAAACCCACTTCTTCTACATCTCTAGTCTCCTTGGAACCTTTCCTTGGTCTCTTTTTCCTGGGACCCGAGTCCTCCTCGGTTGAATCTTTCAGGGACTCGGGTCCTCTCTTGCAAGCACAAGAGTTCAGCTCCTTGCAATTCCATTCTTCTGTCACAGGCCGACCCTCGGCATCACAACTGAGCTTTGGGACACGGGACAAATTTATTGAGTCAGGAGGCAACATGCCAATAGGACATGAACTCCATGACTTTGCAATACTCCATTTTCCAGAAATTGTGGCTGATTTGCTGTCTTCCGAGTACACAAGCTTATTGTCTTCACAGTTAAGTCCAAACAGCGAAAGCTTCTGAGAAGCTTCACGCATGGATTCCTCTTGCTCAATGAAGAGGGCACTTGAGCTTTCAATGGGAGGTATCCGGTCAGAGGCATCCACATTGGAGGATACTAGGGACTGGAATTTCTGGACCTTGTCGATAAAGAAGTTTTCTTTAATCACCTCTGCCAGTTTGACTCCCGAGTCCATCAGTTGTTTATTCCAAGGGGCTAACATGAGAATCCTGCGAAGAATCAGAATAAGTGGTCCCCTTGACATACCTATCTCACTCAAATGAGCTTCAGTTCCAGACTTCAATGTGTCAATGAGCCATGCGAACAGAGAACATAAGTTGTCAGTTTCTCCAGCCTCTCCTCCATATCCTAGAGATGACCATTGATCAGATCCTGAAAGATAGAAGAAACATCATAGTCAGCCAGAGAAATTTTGACTAAAAGTATGTATTAGGTAATCAGAGCAGGGATTGCATAATACCTGCTTCAAATATGCTAGATTCTTGAGTTTCAACCCTATCAAGTACTTCAGTTAAAAGGTTCAAAAGCAAGTTTTGTGCCATAGAAGAGATCTGATTAATCAATGTCCTCCACCCCGCTGAAGAATCCTTCCGAATAACACCGGATTCACATTCTTGCTGATGATTCTCAATCAAAGAAGGGATAACTTCCAGAAGTAAATCTGCCAGAGAAGACACAACTTCTGAGGTGTTTAAATTGTATTGTAGCACAAGCTCATTCATAATTGAACGACTCTTCTTCCTATGTCCAGATACAGTAAAACGGCGCAGAGTCAGTTCACGAAGGTCAGAGTCAATTTTCTCTCTCATGCCTCCTACTGGAGATGATAGTACATTCTTCTGAGGGTCCCAATAATATGATCTTAACCAGTCAAGGGCCTGCATAATAATTGGATGACAATTGGCCAATATGTTATTCATCTATGCATATACAAAAAAGAAAAAAAGGAAAATAATGCAGAAACATTGAAAAAGTTTACTTTTAAGCCTGCAGGAAGAAGAGCATATACTGAAAAAAGTAAGTAGTGATTCTTGATGAAGCAAGTTACTATTAGAGTTGAAAGATGAACAAAGAAGAAAACCTGAAGTGCAGCATCACGGAGCAGTGGAAGTGCCGGTAGCTTTCGATGGGAACACTCTGCAATTTATAAATAAAAGGAACAAATCAATGCCAATTTAAATCTAGATGAGCTAGGATGAGAATTTGTTGGCTGCAAGGTGATCAGGTGAATTCTTATCAGGCCAGAGCAGATCTATTACCAGGAAAATGATAATACGACATAGTTACTATTACCAAAAGAGTCATGTATGTAATATTCTAGTGTATTATTGTCTTTTGGACGGATACAATACCGAGATTCTTAGGATAAAGTCCTACTTTGTGCCATAAGAAGGGAGAAAGCTTAAGAGGGACATCTATCTCACCATGACGAATATCTATTAGCATGCGTGGGATGGAATACTCCGCGGCAGCTTCTGCGATGGAAGTTAATTTATGCTTTCGTTTCTTCTCAACAACAACATTGACAAGCCTAGGTAGAAGAACAATAAAGGTCAGGATTATGGATCTCCCAAACCGAGAATATACCAATTTCAAATCTGACATTGATAAAAGGGCATTTTACGGCAGCACAACTTAGTTTAAAATGAAATAGCCTGATCAAGGAAAACATTTTGGAGAACATCTTCGAATAAAGATTTCATGGTTAATCTGGCAGCTACCACAACCACAAACCAGTCAAGCTATTATTTCTACCATTCCTGAGGCTGCTAAACTGGATGAAAACATTCGAGTATAGTCCAACACATGATTTTCTATATGTTTTCTAATAAATATGACCGCATCTCATTATCCACAAAGGCATCTCTAATCTTCTGGTCTAATAACACTAAATGATTGCAACTGATGTGATTGTCAGTGGATAAGATCCACACGTGTTTTGCTTGAAGATATGTTAATTAGCGCCTAGGTCTACATTAGAGTCATAGTCAATCATGGTACACAAAAAGAAAGAAACATCCATGAGATTGCAATGGAAGTCTCTTACCTCACAACGGCCATGGAGTACAAGTTGGTGACAATTTGATCTACTGAATGAGGTGCATCTGGTAAGTGATTCTTTCTGTAGTAAATAAAAGCGCACCAGTAAGCAAATTTGTGAGTGGCAGTAGACAGACCAATAAAGCTAAAATTTATCAACAGACATGACCAAACAGGGATGTTGAAAAATGGAAACGAATAGCAATGATGTAATTGCACTGTGTTACAGATGCATAAGGATACAATTTCTCTCTGCAAACCAAAAGGATAAATCTTTTGAAACGACTGTTTTTCCTCCTCAAAAGTCAAGCAAACAAAATATGTCAGTTTTACTTTCATTAGGCAAGTGAATCTCCCGTTTTTTCACATGGCCTATCTTATATGACCATGGTGACGCTAATCGAATTGCAGGAAAAAGGAGTTGTAGGCTTCTTAGGACAACAGAAATTTGCAAAGGAATTACCCAAAGAAAGGATCCATCCGCTGGGCCATAAGAAAATCGGCAGTAACTTCAATAAGCGGCGGAATACACCCCCTGCTTCTCCAAGTCAATACCTGCAATCCCGGAAAGGGAAAGCCAAAATCATGACGAACACATTAACGTTCTCCAAGCTTAATGGCTCTATTGATCGTAGCTCGTAGAGATTGTAACTCCGTTGCTTACTCTAGTAAGCGCAGCTTCGATGGCGTCCGGATAAGACGAAAATAGAGAAACCCTCACGTGGTCCCACTCATCCCAGCTCAGCCACGGGACAATCCTGCTATTATAAGACTGCCCGATCGATGCCGCATCCGCAGCGGCGGTGCTCGGAACCACTGCTTCCTCCTCTTCGAGCGCCATCCTCTGCTCAGTAGAAGCACGCAGAAAGCCCCGAACCGATCGCGCTTTACCGCCGGCCCTTAGTCGCGGCTCCTTTTAACTTAATATATATATATTATTTTCAGATGGTCATAAAGTTTACTTATTTCTCAATTTTACCCCTTAAAGATTTCAAAATTTTCAAATTACTCCCTCCTCTGCAACTCGACTTGTACAGTTCTTCAATGTTCCATCTTCATCTTCATCAGGTATGCTTTACAACCTAAAAATTCCTTCTTCTGCAACTCGACGGTGAAGATGGTTTTGGCATGGCAGTTTGGGGATCAGATCATGGAACGGAGAGAGAAAAGAAGACAAACAGCTACATTCTTGGAAAGTTTTACAATGTTCCAGAGAACGGCAGACCCTTCTGAATTTACACCTCCCCATCGGTATGATCCTTCTTTCTCTTCTCTTCACCAGAAAAAGACAATTACATTACAGCTCCCTCCCTTGATTCTCTTCCTTCATCTAGTCTGTAAATCACCGCATTCCATAATACAATCCATCCTCGCAAGCTGTAGTATGACAGTGTGGCAGTGGTTATGTCGCCACAAAGTCGCGCCTCTTCTTTGTTTGAGATTCCATGTTTCCTTTTCTCATCATAGCCACAAACTCGTCATAGTTGATTCTTCCATCCTGCAAATAGTGGAAAATGGTGAGATCAGTAGTCGTCTTGCAGAAGGAGGGTTTCTTCATATGAAGGGGGAAAAGAAGAAGCGATCTTACGTTATCGGAATCAACCTCGGAGAGGATCTCCTTGATGTCCCTCCCTTCGAGCATGCCGAACTCTCGGAGGGCTTGTTCTAGCTCTTCGTTGGTGATGTACCTGAGAAAGAACATTTCAAGTTGATCAAGGGAATTAACAGACGAAGAAGAAGAAGAAGAAGAAGTGGAAGATTCCATACCCGCTGTTATCTTTGTCAAAGTACTGGAAAGCTGTGTAAAGATGATCTTCCCTGTCCATCCGATTCATGTGCATCGTCGCCGTGATGAACTCATCGTAGTCTATTGTTCCGTTTCCATCAGCATCGGCCTGCAGGAAAATGGATAAGCAGTTGATCTTCTTGAGAGGATATATCAACAATTGGATGCAGCAGCTTCAGAAGAGATTTCTCTGACAAGAAACTTACAGCTTCCATCAACTGCTTGACTTCATATTCGGACAATTTGGTCCCTTGCTTGGAGAGGCCCTGCTTGAGCTCCTCCAGTGTTATTGTGCCGCTGTTATCTGTGTCCATGCCTCTGAACATCTCCTTCAATCCCATGAGCTCTTCTTCCGACAAGCATCCCGCGATGACCTTAGAACATTTTGGCAAGAAATGATGGTGAAAGGTAAGGACCATATGAATATCAGCCATTGTGTTTGTTTCAGTTGAATCTGGCTGGAGAAAATCGCTCACCCTGAGAGCCGCCTTCTTGAAATTATTCATTGCTCTGAACTGCTTGAGCCTGTTCAACACCGCGTTGTCAAGAGGGGTGTCTGGTGCTTCTCCATCTTCCTTAATCCATGGATGGTCTAAAGAGACAGAAGAGAGGATGGGTCTTTTGTTTTTTGCTAGGCAGGAGAAGAGAAACTGATGGAATGACCCAAAAAGAGAGGCTTACTGAGGACTTGGAAGGCAGTCAGCCTCTGTTTGGGGTCGGTGTTCAACATCTTCCTGACCAGATCTTTAGCCGCGGGAGAGATGGATGGCCAAGGGTTGCTGGTGAAGTCGATATGGCCCCGCAAAATGGCATTGAATATCCCATTTTCAGACTCTGCAGGGACCATTAATCTCAGCATGATCAGCAGAAGACTTGATCAATCAAAAGAGGACTGCAACATAATAAATAGCTCATGAACTGTACCTGCCCAGAAGGGAGGAACTCCGCAAAGAAGGATATACAGCATGACCCCTACGCTCCAAATATCGACTTCAGGGCCGTATCTCCTCTTGAGCACTTCCGGGGCGATATAATACGCGCTTCCGACGATATCCTTGAATTGATCTCCTGCAGGACAATTTGACAAGCTGTTATTACTATGCAGTGATTGATGATGGGGGGAGGAGGAGAGAAACCAGAACCTTGCTTGAAGAACACGGATAGGCCAAAGTCTGTGGCTTTGAGGGGCGAGCTCTCGTCTTTGTTGAGGAGGAGGAAGTTCTCGGGCTTGAGGTCGCGGTGCATGACTCCCATGGAATGACAAGTATGGACAATCTGCACAATGGTTCGGAGAAGAGAGGCGGCTGCACGTTCGGTGTAGTGGCCCTTGGCGATGATGCGGTCGAAGAGCTCTCCGCCCGCGCATAGCTCCATCACGAGGTGCACGGAGTGTTTGTCCTCATAGGCGCCCTTGAGCTCGACGACGTTGGGCTGGCCGGTGAGATGGTGCATGATCTGGACCTCCCTGCGGACGTCCTCGATGTCCTCCTTGTTCACGAGCTTCCTCTTTGCGATGGTCTTGCAGGCAAACTGCTCGCCCGTGGCCTTGTGAGTGCACAGGTGGGTGACGCCGAACTGGCCCCGACCCAGCTCTTTCCCTATGGTGTAGATGGTCTTCACATCCTCCATTGGCCGGCCGAGGACCGGCCCGATAGGGGTCGGCTTGGCAGTCTTGGCGGAGGCCCCGGAAGGCTGCTGACTTGCGGGGGCTGAGTTCTGCTTGGTTCCCACTGCGGCATCCTGAGGGTTGTCGGTGGCAGGAACCTCCATGACAGCCTTCATGCTTGGCTGCTCATCGGGGGTCGCAGCGCCCCGAGAGCAACAGCTACCCATGTTTGGAAAGAGATATCAGATTTCTGAAAACAGAACTATTGCAGAGAATGAGGAGAGGAGGACCAGAAGGGTTGCCCTGCAATTTGCAATTTGGGTATAACATCTAATTCAAGAAAAAGGTAACTCCGGAGGCCTGAGGAAAAGATGAAAGGTACAAATTTTTAGGGGGGAAAGAAGGGGTGGAAGAGAAGAAAAATAGGATATTACAGCCATGAATGACAATGGGTGAGTGTCTTTGTGTGGAATCTGCTCTTTTGTTTTTTAGAGAGAGAGAGAGATCTGTTTGAAGGGGTCAAGGTTGCTCCTCTGTTTTTAGGACAAGGCTGTCTGGGAGAGGATTTACCCGGGATTTTTGAAAGCCTTAACTGTTTCTTTTCTTGTCTGACATTGGCAGATCCTTTTTAAGGGAAGTTGTCAACACAAGAACAGGAAGTTGAAGCTGTGGTGGTTTGGTGTCACAATGGGAAGCTGCCTGCCAACAAGGTGCACAAGAAAAGAAAGAGGGAGACAGTAAGCAAATGCATAAACCAATGTAAGATTTTGTGCTACCTTAACCTTCATTAACCCTGATAGGATGACTAGGAGATGAGAAGAATAAGAAGATAATGCTTTAGTTCTTACTTTTAGAAACTAACATAAGTACAAGCAACCATTATAATAGTCAGGTGGTAAGAATAGAGTTACTTGGGGAGGTTCAAGGATGTTTTTGGTCAGTCATCTTCTTCCTTGTTTACCTCTAGAAGCCATAGCCATCATTTCATGGATGCCACCTACGTGCATTCTTTTTCAACTAAGAGGGGCTTACACCCCCATTTCATGCATAAGTATATGCAACAGTGGAGATTTCAAGACAGGAATTGATTGGATCATGATCACGGTTGGCACATATTGCGCAGTTCAAGATCACACTAGCACGTATTGGTGCAAAACAAATTATGTGACTACATATTATATTAGTACACTTCGCTAAGTGAGTTTTGTACATTACTTTTGTCATATAGGTGGTTGAACTTGAGTAAGCATTGTATAAAAAAGGATCAAATGCTACTAGGAAAGAATGCTCCATCTAATTTTTTTTCTAGCATTTGACAGAAACTCCAAGCTCTGATCAAAGTAAAAGTAGAGGACACCAAAAAGTGAAGCTGAGTGAATCCCAGCAGAAGCTGCTGTATCCTGCATCAAGTATGGGTTTATAATGGGGCCGTGCCCAGCCCTGATGTTCCATCAAGAGAACCTTGGAGAGGGCGTGGTCATCAAAGCATATAAGAAATACATAAATGGTGCAGTTAAGAGTCTTTCCAATTACAGGAATCACACCAAGAAAATGAGAGTTGGCATGAATCAACTTATCAATATGAGATTATCCTTCATCAGAAGAACTTCCAATTTTAGTGAAAGAACAAAGTTAAGAGAGATATTCCCATGGAGATACTTGAGGTTGAATTAGACGGAGGCTATAAAAAAAAGATAGTTGACAGCACTAGTTAGCCTTTGTATTCATTTCAACACTGATAAGCACCACTACATTGTGCAAATTGAAACATTAAGTTGCATGAAAATAACACTAAGATATCTCATTATTGACACTGAAATAACTTCCTTTGACCTGTTAAAGTTTCATCTGGTGTCTCTTATTCTGCCCGCAGGACTTGTGATGAGCTGCATAATGGGCAATTGTGGAGTAATGAATGCAAAATTGAGGTAATTCTTGGAGGGTTACCCACTGTTTCCTCTACTTTTTTCTCTACTGTCCCAGTCAGGAATATTTGCACTTGCCTCGTTAATCATCTTCACTAACCTAACCTGAAAGACAACACAGGTGAACAGAATATTCAGCAAAAGGAAAAACATATGTGAGAAAACATTCGGGTTTTTTTTCAATAAATCTCATCTGTGCCATGACCACCAAAAATCCATTTCAGATTTTTGCTCACTTGAGTCAGTTGCTATATCTGTTTAGAGTGTAAGTTCAGTATTGTTCCCGGTATTTTCCTGTGGTTCAACTTAGTGGCACATTCTAAAGCTTTACTAATAGCCGTGTATGTGATATGCTTAGGGTCAATGTGGCACTGACAAAAGATTGCAAATCAGATCTCTTCTACTTCATAAAGTGAACAGATAGAACATACCACACTTTCAGGAACTCCCGGAGGAGGCAAAGAGAGATTTCTTGGTGGAGGACCTTTGAGATACAATCTCTTATCAAACCGCCATTCTCCGATTTTCCCATATGTCATTTTCCCCTAAAAGTACATGATGTTAGATATAACTTTATGGACATATCCTTCTTGAAGAACCGTGTGGGATGTATATGTTTCCTTTTACATAAAGTTACTTACCTTTAAATTATAATCGCATCCATAAGTATAATGGATCATGAACTTTTTTCCAACTTCAATATCCCATGGTGGCTGAAACTTGTCAGAAAAAAACTATGAGTAAAGTTTCACTTATGCCATATCATAATATGCAACCAGTGTTATAAACCATTAGAATATGACCTGTACCATAAAGTTCTCGTGAAGACTATGTTTCACCCCATGAAGTGCAGAGGCTACCGCATAAGCATACCTGAAATCAATAAAATTGTGAAGGTGTGGATGCAGATGCAGATGCAGATCGGTTTAAAAAACGGAAAATCCTGTACTTACATTTCGAGAACCCATCCGAAAGTCTTGTCGGTTTTAGGATCATCTTTCATTCTCAAAGAAATATTCATCCATGTGGGTGCAATTTGCTTCAGCAGAGACTGAAAAAAAGTCCACAAAAGACATTTCAAATATTATGATGCAAAAAACATACTAAATGATCAGTCATTCGTGACCAACCAAGGGGAAAAAAGGTGGGAATATCTTACCTTCTTAATTATTACAGGAGAGTTTCCAATGGGATCAATATTAGTCAGAGGTCCCTTCTCCTTAGGATAAAACTTTCTAATGATATTCTCGTGTTTTACGGGTTTGATGTAGAAGAATGGGAATGCTGCCGGGTGGAACCGATGGGATAAGTTAGGTAGAGGACGGACAAATATGTGATCCGGTTCTGCCATTAATATATATCTGTGTATCGATCAAGATTGCACAAAGCTAAAGCATTAGATAACCATAAGAAAAAAAGAATGTAATCCACATCAATTCACAAAAATAACAAAACTTACTCTTCCTCTATAGTTGTAGTCTCCAACCACTGCACAAATGCCCATGGCCTATTGAGGACAACATAGCCCTGCACATTGAAAATATACTTGAAATTTCACCTGGGAAACTGACATTCTGCAGCAATACAGATACCATCACATTCATAGGCACTAATGGAAACCACTTAGATGTATGTGAATTGACACGATGATGTGAAAATCTATATAAGTCCATTAACCTAAAAGCTCTCAGCCAATTGAGCATCGGTGCAAATAGAAGTATAGAACAATGTAATGAAAATGAGAACCCAGAGAGGCTAAACTTTGCTGGTATACCAGTATGGTCATTCAAGCATATTACCGAGCAAAATTGATGTATAGAGTAACAAGAATTCTCACCCGGTCCAGCCCTTCCGGAAGTGGATCAACAACAAAAGTAGGGATCTCCTCCATCAGATCATCGGGACTACCGGAATGCAAGATTCTAGTGAACTTCCCCATTTCTGAACCGGGCATGTCTTTTACCCGATTGTACCAGTAGTACATTATCCGGCACTGCCATTGGCTGTAAGGAGTACTGGTTGCTGTGAGAGCAACATGAAAACTCAAGTTCTTAGGGTTCTGAATAATGGCTTCCTCCCCTTTGATACCCTTCAGCATTATAGCAGTCCCACTCTGAACTAGCATGTTGAAGAGATTATATCCAGCAAGAAGAAACCCAATGCAAAGAACCAGAACCAGAGGGGAGGCTCCAAACATATACTTTCTCTCAATCATCATAAAATCTTGGGATGCCCAGAAAGGAAAACGTTGCAATGGAACCTCTAGAAGTCAGAAGCTGCCAATCCCACCTATGCCGGATTGTGCTAAATGTACAGAACCCCACAGCTAACCAGACAAGCCCCACCTATGTTGCAGGAAGAGCAGAAACAAGAGAAGTAGACAATCAATTGAAGAAGGCAGATAATCAATTTGCAAGAGAATACGGTCAAGGACTACACCAGCAATCAAAGAACTTCAGTAGAAACAGGCGTCAACATGCCATAATAGACCTAAGACAGGTGCTGTGACATGACTGTAAGCAGGAACATCCAAATGGGCAGCCGATAAACCTCAACAGAACCTCCAAAGGAACACAAGAGCATCCAGGACAAATCGGATCCCCAAGTCAAACTAAAAGTAAGAGACGCTTTACCTGGGCACAGAAAGCGACCCAGAGATAGAGATGACAGAGAGATTTGGGGATGTTGCTGTGCTGAGAAGAGCACTTGCTGGGAGACTCCAAATGCCGCAGACTCTTTCATCTAATTATATAATAGAAACAGCAAGAGACCCACACTTTTAGTAGTGGAAGTCCACGCAGTAGCCGATGAAATTCGTGAATAATCTACAGAGAAAAAGTCAACACAGTGGCCACGGGGGAGACAAATTGTTTCCTTCAATTACAAATGATATTGGTTTCAACACCTCTAGTGACATGGAAAAGTTCGTCCTTTCGGAAAAATGTTTGCAACTTTTGTCTTCTCTACCATCGCACGAAAAGCAACAGTTCTATAGATTCATTGGCAAAACATCAAACATTGTACTAATCTTCCACTGGTGCCAGGGGAATGTCGAGGTGGACCCTAATGTGACTGTGCTTCTTCTTCGTTTTGACTTCTATAGTCATAAAGAAAAATTATTTATTTTTCCTTAAAAATAATGATTTAAATATAATATTAAAAATTTTCCTTTTTTTAATTATTTAAATTGTATATTTTTTTGAGATAATTTTATTATATTTTACATTATCACTGAAAATAAGTACATATTTTTATTATATATATATAATCAAATATATATTTAATGCTTATATTTTCGTTGTCATTTGAGAATACTTTAACTCATTATTTTTTGTATATATTTAATATACAAAATTGATTGATTTAAAAATATATGTGCAATATTATATAATATATATAATTAAGATTCATCGGTTAATAATTTTTTTTTGTATTTTTCAAAAAATGATTATATTAAAATATACTTTTTCAGCTCATTTTTTGTAACTATTGAATTTTGAAATATATTATGATAATTCTCAATATTTTTATGATTTTCAAGATAATATATTCCCAATGCATTAAATTTGGTAAAGCTGACTGGGAAAGAGAGAATAACAGTCTTTACATATACCAGTTTGGAGTACCAAATGTAAACAATAGTTTATACATTAGTGGAATATTATTGACCCAATGAAAGATACAATAATCGAACAAGATGGGAAATGGGCCGATCATATTCCGAATGTTTGGGCCTTAACGGGTCGACCGCGTTCGAAGTTGATGGGCTGACTATCCGAAAGTGACTTCATAATCCAATGGCGGAAATCTGACATAAGTAACACAAATTTAAATAATGGCTTATTTTCATGTTGAATCAAATAAAATTATGCTATTTACAATAATAATTTAAATAAATTTATAATATTTGTATAATTTATTATATAAAATCAAATGTATTTTATATATCATATACAATTTGTGATAAACATCGACACACTCTATTTAAATTATTTAAAAATATTATAATTATACTTCAACTAAAAAAGTAACCCACTGGCCAATGGTGTTGGATTGCATAGCAACGGACTAGACTGATGCTGCTGCAATCAACGGCTTCACATCCATGAATTGCCCATGCCATTGACCATCAAGCTTCTAAGTAGCAGATGCAGATGTTGGATTCAAACTATTGCTCTTATCCTCCAATTGAACTTCATTGGATATTCAAACTGACAGAGGTGTGGCACACGCTTATGCCAAGCAACGGAACGTTTGGATGCAGAAAGTAGAGCATCCTGTTCCAAGCTTGCAGCACATTATTTGGTAGGAGATCTAAGGTCGCTAAACAACCACCAGGTATGTACTGTATTGTCTCAGACAATTCACTGTACAGAGGTCTTTGGCACTGAAGCAAGAAATGAAGTAGAGCATAGGATAAGGATTCACTTCTTACCTGAACTGGCTAGATGCATTTCTTGCTTTTCTGCAAGAGCCTTATCCGCAGCTTCGCGCTTCAGAGTCCTCCTAGCTCGCCGACCAGTGGTAGTTGTATTAGCAATCTCTTTTCCCTTGGGTTGCTGCCTAGAAGATGATGAACCAGAAGACCCTGAGTTGCTACGATTTGAATGATGAATGGGACGGGCTTCTCGGCGGCCAGCCCTCACATACCCATTTTCCCCCCATCTACGGTTACAGATCCGAACACCAGACGGCATGCTGAAGTAGTCATCTTCATCTAGAAGGTCATCCACACCATCCTCGAGATCGTAATCATATGTCCCATCTTCGCAAGGTATATAATCTTCCAGATCATCATGAATGTGCCTATAGTCCTCCACAACCAATGGCTTGAACCACATAGCTCGAAGGAGCAGGCACACACTCTCTTCAGCCATGTAGTCCCGGAGGCTGTTTAGAGAACAAGGTAAACAATACGCCGGCAGATTATGTCAAGAGGAACCAATGCATTGTCAGTGAAGAGGCAGAAGAGAACAGAAATAACATTGACTTATGATGAAACATGAATGTCCAAATGTTTTGTTTTGTTTTGTTTTCAAGTGAATGTGATTGAAATGAGGCATCTACAGGCACTAATGCAAAATCAATGATTCTTTTACAATTCAATATAGCAGGGGAAACAAACAGATTAGCTTTTCCTACCTTCCATCAAGTGAGCGATGAATATTGAGGAACTCAAAGGGAGACTTGCATTGGGGGCAAGTAGGCTTTTCTTTATACGTTGCCCAGCGCAAGATGCACGTTGCACTGCACCAAAAAAAAAAAAACAAACTGTAAGCAATGAATATAAGAGAGATGAAATGTTCTGGTGAAGAGTATTTATCACATAGAATACTCTTGTCAAATATATACGTTTATATATCTTTCATGTAATCAAGATGCCTTTGATACTGTACAAAACTGAAGTATAATCCCTTTTGAAAGCTCAAAGATAATTTCTAAACTTCTTGCCCTTAGTGTAATCGCATTAAATAATATTCACAGGCCACTCAGCGCAAGGATGATCATAGACATGACCACTCAGTGACAAAAAACAACAGGATTTCACTAATTAAACAACAAAGCGGCCAGTAAGTAGCAGTATAAGATGAGTCAGAACAAACCAGTATACATGCTCACAACCCTTTATTAGAGCAATCTCCTCCAGCTCTATCTTGTCCAGGCAGATTGCACATATCTCTATATGACTCCCAATGCTCACTGCACTCTGCTCCTCTCCCTAAATATTTTAGACACTCTACATTAACAATAAGAATTTCTTGTACGCCAAGAGTAATATCAAATCCACAGATCACAAGCCCCTGTAAGGATACCGGAAACGCTAATAATTTCAGCCACACATCCCATATGATTAGAATATCCCCGATAAATTCATTCAGACTAATCAATACTACCGGAAATCTATGCATAATAAGACAACACATAATCAGATTCCCCTTTCTTGAATGTACTTCAACCAACAACAGTTGCGGACCAATCCATTGAACCGGATCAATTAGATCAAAATCTAATACTAAACTGCTTAAAATGAAAGATCTCTCAGAGTTAAGTAGATGAAAGAGACGAACCGAATCGGGAATGGATATATTAACCAAATCACCGACCAGCTGCTCGCCGCGGGCTCCGATGACATCGGACATAACTACGGCGGACGACGAACTCAGCCGCAAGGAGGAGATGGCGATTGAAAATTCGGAACCAGGGCAGTCGATTGCCCGAGCGGTCCTATGCAGCCCGGTAGAGGGAAGCAGAATCAACCAACCTACGTCAAGAGAGATGCCGAAGAATATAATTCAGATTCCAGAGAGAGAGAAGAGAGTGAGGACTTTTACGTAATTTCGCCGCATGAACCGGCAAGGCCCACATAATAGGCCCAATGGTCCGTGAAAGGATCAACCAATTGGCCCAGTAGTAATTAATGGGCCGATTATTCACGATGCCTATTTATCTGCTTATTCATGATCGGAGCATAAAATCCAGACCGGCCATTAACGGTTCAACCAAAATTGTTCCTCAAACCGGACCTCTGCCGGTATATTACCAATGTTTAGTAAGTCCCGCATATAGGGCCAAGTAACCACGGCCTAAGTGGACCGAACCCCTCAAATTACCAAGAATAAACATCCCACCGGTTCGACCAAGAGAAAGAACCCGGTCTAGCTGAGATCCATCTTTTATATATATATATGTGTGTGCAAAAACGACAGTACAAGGCCATGACATGCAGGAAGGCAACGTAGTATCAAGCCATTGAATAAGGGTATCAGAAAAACAGCACAGACACCATTGTTGACACAAGCACACAAGGATACATGATTAAACATATGTAGAAGGTGACTATCAATATATATGCATAAGCTGGCAGTGGGAAGGAAACCTTGCTATAACCCTAATGTGCATGCAGGGATATATCAAGCATACTGTTGCAATGGAGAGCTCATCATCAGCATACCAGTCACAAGGTAAGAAACCAAAAGATACCAGAAAAGTGCAAGATGAACATACCAAGGGCAGCACCAGAAGAAGATGTATTTGGAGTGAACTACACATATATCAAGGTACCCATTTGCCAAAATTCACAGATGCCCAGATGGGCAAAATTATATGAAAAGACCAGATGCTCTAACAAAGAACATGTTGCAGGAAGGAGAAACCTTGTAAATGTGAGTGACTGTGCCCTAGATATTACAGCATGGTGAATATGACAGGATCACTAATCTCAAAAAGATTAGAGTTTGCAGTTCCATGAAGAAGATTAGGAGATAAGGCGATGATGATCATTTGGATCAAGTGAATAAATATCTCAATGGAAAACAGAGATAGATCCACTGAGCATACATCATCATCTAGATAGTATAATCCAACACACATTCCCAATAAAAAAAATCTTATTCAATGTCAAACAACAAAAATGGAAAAAGGGGTAGATGGCAAAACAGAAATGATGTCTTGTAGAGATGAGCTAGAAAGATGGTTAGCTTCAACTTGATCCACCCTCAAGACAGATTAATACAAATACTCAAAAGGGTTGAAAACTCAGATATACTTACTTGAATGATTCATTGATGGAAGGGAATATTTCCATTTCTATGTTGATGAAGACAAGAGAAATGGACCCACATGATGCAAAACTAAGATGAGTATGCAATTGTGCACACAAAATGTCCAGTCTTACAACTTCAACTTGACCAAACCACAAAAGCCATCAACATTTGCACTAAATCAAATTGGCCACAGTGACAGAAAAATTGCACAGCAGTTGTCTATCTACTCAGGGTCAAAGGCTTTTATGATTGACAAGAAGCAGCTGCATCACTCTAGATGATACACAGTCATGCTTACAAATTATCAATCTACAACTACATCTGCAAATGAAAAATTCTCAGGAACTAGTGAGAAATCCTCAGGAACTAGTGAGGCCACTGAGCTATGCTGTGGGATTCAGTCCAGAATATCAAATGTCATGAAGCTGGAAAACAAGACTGAGAGGCAATGGTGTCAATAAAATGCAAAAGGACAACAGTGTGACAAGACTAAAACCCTAGGAACAATAGATTCAAGATGAATCGGACAAATGTTGCCTCTATGGTTTCCAATATAATCAGAGAGATCAACTGGTGAGTTAACTTATCCTTTACCTATATTTCAGTTCATCGGGTTACCATAAGTAGGGCCCCCAGGTACCCCACCACCAGAAGCCACATAGACATTGGAAGGATCGATCATCGGAGAGGACGAGGAAACTGCATTCCGATTACCAGCTCCACCTCCGCCAAGGTGGAGGTCTGATATGTTCGGAAACCCTTCTCTTACTCCAATGCCTTGGTCATAAAGAAATCCTTTGAATACACGGCCGCCAATTTTCACCACTGCCTGGTAGGCGAACTCGTCATCGCCATCGTCCACTGCCGTCACGCGAACGCACTTGAAGACGGCCGGAGCTCGGACATGTCCCGGCAACGACCCCTTGAAACTTGGATCTGCTGTCCAGTGTAAAGAAATAGTAGGATGAGATCTAATTCAAAGCTTGAAACATTTTCGGATAACTGATGGATATAGGAATGAAATTGAAGCCATGGAAATGCAATAATAACAGACTACGGATATTCATCGTATTAAAAGAACTGAGTTGCTTGCTTGTAAACCCTAAATTGCTGCAAAGATTGGCTTTCTGGTGGATAGGTATAATCACGCTCATCAAGCTCCCAAAAACTGAAACCAAGAGTAGTGGAAGCTGGAAGGATCTTTGATACTGAAGAAAATAAAAAAAAGGAACGAAAATCGGATTCTGGGCAATGATCGGAGAAGCTTAAGGTTGGATAGAGTGGACGAACCTTGGCGACTGGAGCCTGCGGTGTCGAAGCTACGGGGAGGAGTTGTATTAGAAGTGGAGGTGTGGGAATTAGTGGTCGTCTGTGATGCGATGAGTCTCGGCTTCTTCGCACCGGAAGTTGACGTTGATGAGCCGGCACCGCCACCGGCACCAGCGGCCCCCATGAGCTGCCGCTCCCGTCTCCGAGCAGCCGGAACCCAAGTGCTCTTCACGTGAGTGGAACAGTCGAAGCCGCGGCTCTTGCAGCAGGTCCTGCACCGCCTGTAGCTGCAGTCCTTCTTTGCCTGGTTCCCGCAGTCCTGGCAGGTCGTGGTGCCGATGGCCGCTGCGGCACCGTCGGCGATGCCTCCGGCAGCGACTCCACCGCCAGGGAGAATGTTTGTGGGGTTACTTCCCTGATCAAGCATGGCCGATTTCTTCAAATAGTGATGACTGGCGAGCTGAGAAGCCTGCTGATGATTATGCCACAGGTGAATTCCACTTCCCCCTGCAGAACCTCCGCCCCCGCCGCCGCGTGTGCGAGAACCCATGAGGTTTCCGGCCTCTTCCATGGAGATATTGGGAGCACCCACACAAGGCGTCCCTGAGAGGAGTGGGATCATGCCGACGCCCATCGAGGTGGACCCGTCGGCCGTGTTAGCCGAGATGACCGGGTCCGGGTGGTGGTGGTGATTGAGAAACGAAGACGAGGGACCAACCACGAACACACCCATTTCGGGAGGAATGCCGTAGTTGATGGAGCGAGCCGAAGTGGCAGTGGCAGTGGCAGTGGCAGGCCAGAGAGGGGCCGAGTTGGAGGAGGGTGCCGTGGTGGGACCAGCATTGAATCCAAGGGAAAGGTCACCCAAGGGGGCCGAGGAAGAGGAAGCCACCCAGTCACCGAAAGTGCCAGAGTCGGAAGACACCTGCCTCCTGTTAGAAGCCACAACTGCTAGAAAAATAGATCCCTTACTTCTAACAGTTTGTGGACTATTGATGGCTGAAAGGTGTCCTCTTGCAGCACACACAGATGAAAAACAATAATTTCCTTTAAAAAAATCTCTCTCAACAGATCTAGGCAGAAGGGTTGCAAGGTGGGGATCGAATTACAGTATCTGTGGGTATTATATGAAGTGAAGTGGGGTCTTTGTGTTCATCCTCATAACCTTCTTTCTTCTGCTGCTACAGATCATTAACCTAAACCTTCATCTATCATAGAAACAGGAAAAATGAGAGACTGTGGTTAGATAGATGATGTAGATTACCAAGTGTGATTTTCTTCTTTTAAAAAGAGAGGATTGAACTAATTAAATTAAAAGTAAGTCAATTGTTCTTGACTGTCTCGCTCCCAACACAGCAGAAACAGAAAGAGAGTGATAGGATAGAGCAGATGAAGATGCAGAGGCAGCTTATCTTTCTCTTCTTATCTGTGGGTCTGCTTCAACGGCAGCTATACTACTAGTCTGCCTACAGCTACTCCTAGACTAGAATAGCAGTGAATTCACCTTCCTCGCTTTTTCGCGGGTGTACAGAGAAAGAGAGAGGTGATGGAAAGAAAGATACTTCTTTTGTGGGTAACAAGCAAACCTTATTCGAGCTTTCACCATTCACCAGCACAGCAGCAGCAACTTGGGGAGTAGGGATATCTCTTTTCTTTCTAAGCTTTTTTCCTGTAAATTTTCTGTTGGTATTTGTAGTATAAGGGAATTATGTATTAGATATTAAATAATATATGATTTTTTAAATAATTAAGTATTACATTTATTATCAAACATATATTATATTTTTAATTTATTTTATCACATCGTTAATACACAAATAATAAATGTTAAATTAAAATAGGGATATAATATTAGTAACAAAAATATGAAAAATATTATTTTTAATACTAAATATTTAATATTTTTTATATAAATTTAATATTTACACATTTAAATTGTCATATTATTTATTTTATAATATAACAATTTGTTTTTAGGGCTTAATAATGTGGTGACATACTCAATATGATAAATATTATCACATTTTCTTTATTTCCTCTTATTAAATACTATTTAAATATTTTATGTGTAATTCTTGTGGTATCTAAATATATTATATTATAATTAATATATATATAACCTTAATTAATTTTAATAATAAGTTTTTAGTATAAATTAATTTTATTTAAATAAATAAAAATAATATTTTTTTATATAAATTTAAGAATAAGGGTTGTTTTTTAACCAAATTACAAATTATGTAAATATTGGGAAGGATAACTTTTGCCATTAGATGTATGCATCTTCCCTTCAAAAAACACCATTTTCAGCTTTATTTCCCTATTTGTTTATATTAGAAAAAAAGTATATGGAAAATAATTTTTTATTTTAAATTTATTTTTTAAATGTAATGTAATATGAGATGACTAAAATAAATCATTGGCAAACCATTCAAACTAATATAATTGTTATAAATGAATTGTATTAATTTTTTTTATAATATATATATATATATATATCATGTCACTTTTTATTTATTTTATTTTTTATACTTTATAACATAATTTCAAAATTTTGAAAACTTTGATGGAATTAGTAAATTTATTTTGGTAAATAAAACTATATTTAATAAATGTGATATTTTCATTAAAGTGTATTACATATAATAATTAAATTGAAAAAATATCAATTTATTTAGTTTTTTGTGGAAAATAAAATAAAAAACTTAGTTCTAATTCAACCAACAAAAATATTTATAATAAAAAAGAGAAAATGACATTTTATACTTTTTAGGTATTTCAGTATTTGAAATTTTGAATTTAGGATATGGAATTGAAATGTTGTGCATCATACTCAAAAAATATTTTATTTTATATAAATTATTAATTGAGTTCATAATTGAAAAAAATATGTCATATTTGGACATACAATACTAAATTAATGCAAGATATGAGATATTTCTTAATTATAATTTAAAATATTATAATAAAATTAAATAAAATTATTATAAATACTATCATTTTAGGTTAAATTACATTTTAATATGAAAAATTAAGTTTATACGAAAATTATTTTTTGAAAATATGTTTTATATTATGTAGTATTTTAAATCTTAAGTAATTATTTAATAAAATATTATTTTATTATTAATTTAAAGATAAATCAATAAATAAAAAATGAAAATAATAATTTTCTTATATAATTAAGTATATATTTACTCGAGAGACTTTTTGACCTACGAGGTGTTTTAGTGTGAGACAGCTATATGTCCATAAGTAGCCCTTTAGGGCTAGGGTGCTTTCAGTTGTCGTTCATCATGCAGTGGCGGACCACGAATCTATACCTCGGGGGTCACCTTCTTTGTTAATTAAATATTTGAATATATTTTACACAAAAAAATATCTTAAATTTAAAGATAAATAAGGCATAAATTTATCGGTTTAAAATCTAATAAAATAATTTCTTATAATATGAAATTACAAAAATAAATTTAGAGTATAGTAAAATAATATGGCATCTAAAATGGTCAAAAGAGTGGACTTATCTTGTCCTACACGTATAGGTTTGCAGAGGATCGATACGAGTCTTGAAAACCAACCTGTTCTGAGTTTTTTTAGAGTTTCGAGTCAAGCTCTTATGGCATTAAACACGCATTGTACCGATTTTGGGAAACAGAAGTGAAACCATAGATATATAAATTTAATAAATACAAAAAATTAATAAAATTTTAATCTATTTATGATATATATTAGGTTTGGTAAAATAGTTTGACCATGAAAATACCTTATTAGGTTTGACAATTTTCGCATGAGATATGATTGGATAAACTTTAACTTAGGGTTGGATAAAGTCGATCTCAAATTGGTTAAGATCCATTCACATAAAAAAATGAGTTTTTTTAATATAAATTTGATTTTATTTTATTACTATAATTATTTTTAAATTATAAACTAAAATATAAGTTAAAATTTATAGTAAAGTGGATAAATGATAATGTTGAAATTGGGTCAATTTGACTAATTTGACTTGATTGTGCCGATTAATTTAATTCCGTCCATCCAATATAAATAAATCGACTAATCTTCGATACATAACATTGTACTATGCACATAAATAGGGTTTTGAATTGACTAACCCAGGTCAACTAACCCAATTCAGAAGGGTTAATCCAACCCTAATAGTTAACTTGTTATAAGTACTCGACATTATTTGAATTTGAATTATAGATATGGTCTGAATTTTAAAATTCAAATTAAACAAAGCAATTCAAATGTGTCGAAATATTCCGAATTCATGACATTGGTTTAATTCAAATATAAACTGTACACACGTATGAGTTCTCTGTACAACTCGATTAAAATGAATCAACATGATACTAATGAGTTGACCCGTTTCGAATTCACAATATTAGTTTGATTCGAAATTAAACTACACACATAAATGGGATTCCAAATTTCAAAACCCGAACCGAGAAATACCAATTTGAACCAAGATGCCATATTATTTCACTAATCGGGACCAAACTATACACACAAATGGCATCCTGTGATGCCATATTATTTCACATAACGAATAAATGGGATCAAACTGGGAGGGCAACACGAACCGAGAGTTCAAATCGAACTAGACCAAGAGGGGTTCAATAGAGAGTCCTGAAGGGATAAAATGGGTCATGAGAGACCTTGGGAAGAGTTCGAGGATCCAAAATCAAGGGTGGGAAAAAATACGGGAAACAATTGGTTCAAATTGGGTTTGAGCTGACTTAGGTCACTAAACCCTCCAATTTTTACAATAGGCTAAACAAGTCGGAATGAGAAATTAAATATATAATTTTTAGATATTTTTATTTTTTCAAGAACAGGTTGAAATAGGGGTGAACCAACCAAGAAATCGTTAAACTGACCGAGAAATTCATCAGAAATTGGTTCGCTACATTGCAAACTAGTCAACGCATCATGCTAAGTGCACGCTCAGCCACGCGTGCGCGTGTCATCTTTTTCGCCCGACTTTATACATGAAATCTAGAAAATAACCCGATAAGCTTCATTCGAGAGCCTGAAACACAATGTTTGGGGAATTAGTTCATTTATAGAGCTAAATGCTATGGAATGACGAAAGGAAGCTATGAATAGATAGCCACACAAGTGTAAAATCCATCCATATAAATTTGGATGTCCTTTTATTGGATTTATAGCTTTGCACCACCATCTGACCGCCACCTTAGGCGATCTTAGAATCTCTGGAAAGCTGAGGACGTCATCTTTCCATCACACCTCTCTCGACCCTCAACTCTCGCTCTGCCAGTTCTGGTGAGATCGTACAGTGTTGGACCTCCAGTGACAAAAAATAGAGCATCTGTTTCGAATATGAATTTTGATGGGCTCAATGACCCTCGAAAGCTGAGAAAAATTAAGTAGATTTCTCATACCAGTGGCTTTCCTTTGCCTCTAGCCTTGCACGATTTGAGTAAGTATAGAAGTAGAATTTAATCTTTCAAACTTCAGTTTTGAGGAGAATTGATTAAGATGACTAAAATGGACACTGCATATGGCTCATACCACCAATCAATGCGATTTAAGTGGCCACGAACTCCTTGAGTAGCCAGCTTTCAAGCTGCATCAGCCTTAACAACTGAGGTGTAATCTCCGATGAGTTCCGAGCCTTGACCCAACTATTGATAGTATTGTTTTCAATTCACAATTAAGCCTGATTAACACTATTCTGGCTGACCTCGGCTGAATAGAATTTATGATGGCCTAAAGGGAGGCCAGAGGGAATTCATACCTTAGTTTGGTAATTTTTGGAGATGGTTTGGCCAAAGACCGGACCCAAAAGTGAATAAGTTTTCTAGGGGTGGGGAGGGGAGGTCTTCTTAAGAGGCTAAATAAAATTTTAGGACTAATTGGAAAGTTTAGTGAAGTTAGAAGATTAGGTTGGCATGTTTTGAAATACTTAGGGATCTAATTGTAATAAAGGAAAGTTAAGTACTAATGTGCAAATAAAGGTAGTTGTACGACTAAAAGGTGATTTTTGGGTACTTCATGTACTTAAACATAATTAAAGAAGGTTTAGGGGCCCAAATGAGAAAAGGGAGGAACAAAAGAGTCCAAAAAGTTAAGTTGTAAAGAAAAATGACAAAATTGTAAAATTTTCCAACTTAGGGACCATCTTGTAAATTTTGAAAAATAAGACTTAGGAATGCTCTAAGACATATATATTAAGTACTAGAATAAGACTCAAGAAAACCTTGATGTCCCAAATGGAATATTTGAGAAATATAAAGTATAAGATTAATTGGGGTACTTGAACTAAACCCAACTACATACTCTGACTATTATAGAGAAAATACAAGATTGCTCAAGCAAGGAGCTTCGAGTCAAACAAAGGAGGAAACATATCAAAATGAACAAGTTCTGAAGAAAATGGTGAGTGAGATTTCTAATTACCCGTCTGATTGCACTCATGTCGCACTTACTCTTATTTATATTAAATGCTGATGTGATATTTTGGAAAAGTATATTTGGAAAATCTAGAAAAGCAGACACCTAGATGTTTTCTAAAAGTCAAAGGCATAGCCCGATTGGTTTTGGAAAGAACGACCCAAGAACCAATAGTGAATTATGATCGGGTAGGAACTAAGGGTCAAGGAGGGATGAGATCCTAACCCTTACATAAGAAATGATACATAGAGCCTTTGTAGCTATAGGAGGTGACCTTATGATAAAGGGGTTTCAGGACGGAACTCGAAAAAAGAGACGATGTCCATAGATCCACAAGCTCATGTTTTGAGAAAATGACAGATCCACAAGTCAACCAAGGGAGTGCCATGCTCGCCGAGTCTAAAAAACCACAAATTTAGGAGACCAAGTGAAGGCCCCAGATAACAAAATGGTTAAGACCTAAGACTGATAACTAAAAAAAGGTCCAAATATGGGATTGAGTAGCGATACATGGGGAATCACGAGATGATTCTCAAAGAGGGTTGTGATTGGTGTCAGCTACTAGAGGGTCGGACCTGGGGGATAACCAAGTGCTTGTACCATATACGATGTGTCATATGAGGGAGATGGTTTGATGAGGACCGGTCTCCCAATGAAATCACTATGTCTAACAATGATATAACCACAAATGAATATGAAACAGAGATGGCCGAGAGAGGACCGTACTCTGAGAATGAATACGACAGAGGTGCCATGTGTATTGAGGTAAAGCATAAATGCCTAGTTCATGAGATAATTTATTGATAGGTGGATTGGGCTGATAGTGAGCCAATTCGTAATGAATTTTTATATACTACATTCATGCATTGAATTTGCATTTAAATCGATACAAGGGGGAGTCATTTGCATACCCGATCGAGAAATAAGGGAGATGATACTTTTTACTGAGACGCGATAAGGGGGAGAATTGCATGTTGTTTATGAGGGATAAGACATAAGGGTGACACTTGAAAATTGAGAAAGAAAATGTGATATATATATATATATGTGTGTGTGTGTTTTGCATTATATTGCAACTAAATTATATGTGCTAATGAAATGGTTCCTGTGAGAGCCACGACTCTACTTGGCAATTAGGCTGAATTGTGGATCATGGCTGAAGGGTGGAATACCCTTTTGAACTTCGTATTTAGAGGTGGTTTGGTCGTGATAAATACGGCTGAAGAGGATGTTGAAATGCTCTGGAAATAGAAATGACACGAATGTGAAATCCGCCGAAACTAGGCAAGGAAATGAGTGGCCATGTGGATGCCACTGGGTTTGTTAATACATGAAAGAAGTTCTGCCCAACTACACCTGAAATCCTCATAGTAAACCACAATAGGAGAATTCCGAAATGAACCACCATAGATATTTTTGAACATGAATACTAAAAAGAAATGAAGTAACATAGAATTGTAGCCATATTTATTAGAGGCGACACCGAGCCTTGAACGACTTGATGGTTGGTTCTCTTACTCACTAAGCGTCGGCTCACCCCTCCCCAATACATTTTTTCTCATGTCAAGGAAGAGTGAATGAGGAAAGGAAGATCCCGTATATCGGGAAGTAGCTCCGAAAGAGTTGGTGATTGAGGTAGAGAACCTCAAAAGGAAGGTCATGAGGATTTTCCATTTAGTAAGTTATTACTTTTCCTCATGGTTAAAACAATTCTACTCTCAAGAAGTATACCCTTTGTAAAAAGTTTTAAATTTCATTGAAAATTTGTATATGATTTATATTCTTAGCCTTGGTACTGTTAGTATTACTTTGGTGAAAGTACCCACTATGGTAGTATCGTGAGGATGTGATAGTTTGACACGTGTACTCTAGCTCGTAGAATCGGATTGGGGCATGACATGTGCTCTGGTCAATAATCGAGTTCAGCCAAATGAACCCATCCATGATCCTTGGGTTCGTGACAATGGAATCAGAGATGGTTCGTGTAAATCCCGTCCTCTCGTACCAAGGAAAACTAGAAAAAAGACCCAGAAAATTTTGAGAGAAAAATCGAGAATTTGAATGAAATGGAATTGGTAAAGAATGGTCAAGATGGTAATTTAGAAAATCCCAATTAGCCAATAAATCACAAAAATTATGGAGAAGATCTATGGAAGTGGACTGGATGTAAAATCGAACCAGTTAAGGGTGAACTGGACCTGAACCGTATTGAACCATTAATAACTAGTTCAAAGATTCATTTTTCTAGGTGGTTTAAAAATATTAAATTGGAAAATTGAAGCCACCACCAAAAAGAAAATGAATTTAGAAAATTTTAATTTTTGGAAAACTAGTCGAATTGGACCTGATCCGACTGATTTACGATTTCGGGTCACCGAACCCGGTCGGACCAGACCAGTCTATGGTCCTCGTAGTCAACAGACCGCTGCCAGGTCAACACTTAGTAAGCAAACATGACGAATTAGAGCATGACACGTGGCAAAGTGTTCCAAGTCAGCCATAGCCTGGAAGCTCCGACCAATTAGAGCATGACACGTGTCCTTTATCAACGGTCAAAGGAGGAAAATCCATGTCAACGATGACCGACCAACTGACCAATCGAACGTCGACACATGGTCGAGCCATGTCAGATGACCTCAGCCATTGAGAGACTAACATGTGGCATGGGCATTGTACGTTAGGAGGGAAATTTGGCACATTTAAATAAGCCAATCAAAGGATGCCATGTGACATGGTTAATGGCTGACTAAACACGGTCAGTAGCCACGTTGGAACAAGCGACCAATAGGAGGCCGCTACATGTCTGGTCAGCGAGTCAAAGGCTGACTAGGCTGCTGAGAAGGAAGCTGCATCAGTAGAGCCAACCAATCCTAGTGTGCCATGTGGAAAATCCACACGTGCGAAGTTCGCATGCTCGGAGCAGTGCCATCTTCAACCTTGCACTGAGGGTAGCCCGTGACCCCCAGAAGGAGACCGAATCTTCCACGTCCAGAAAATCAGACCCCTCTGCTAGAATAGGGCAAGTAACACACCGAAACCGACGTCGACCAGTAGCCTTGTCAATTGTCGAGACCCCTATATAAGGAGCACCCTCCCACTCGGCCTCCCCACCGCTCGAGCAACCCTTGAAGACATACAGTCCCTTTTTCGATGAAGTGCAAACCAGATCTTTGGCATCAATCATTTTCTCAACCAAAGGAACTCTGGTTGATGGCAATAGAACTGGGTGAAGTCCTCCAACTAGCCGCACCTCTAGCCTGACTAGAGACTTCCTGAAGGAGCACCGTAGTGATAACACAGTGAGTCTACTCCGACGGGCACCAGTTGCCCATATCCAGGGCCCCGACTTTGCACCTCTCCAATGGTAAGAACATAGAGCTCTCTCTCTAGAAATTGTTTCCCAGTGAGGCCTGTTTAAGCTCAATTTTGAGCCAAATGATGTCATTCAAATTTTAGGGTGCTCATATGGAGAAGGGGAATAGTGGCATGCTAGGAGGGATTTTATAGGGGGCTTGAATGTTCAATTTGATGGTTTTTATGACTTTTTGGGTCACTCGGGATGTGTAAATTTCCCATTTTGCCCTTTCTCTAATGGTTGGGTATGTGAACCGGTTCAGTTTTCTCACTTAGGTTGACCGGTTCTTTCTTGGTTTTCCTTAACTTCAAGGGACGGGGTTTACAACTCTCCACTCCTTTTAGGAGTTTTGTCCCCAAAACTTATAAAACATCCTTTGCACTGGGAATAACTTCCCTTGTTGTCAACTTTAAGTTTATTGACATCCAACCATTTCAGTTATTTTCACTTAGCCCCATTCTAACACGTACTTTAAGAGATTTCTTTCCTTTCCATTACTTACTCATTCCATGGAGCTCATCCCCTCTAAACATATCTCACCTGAGAGCTTAAGGGTATATCATTAGATTCACATCCTTTTTTTGCTTAGAGCAAGGTTTTTCCCCTTGATGTTCTTTATTCAGGATTTCTGGGTTGGGAGTTCCATGATACCTAATCATTCCTGCGTGTAGTTACTTCCTTTATCATTAAAACCCTTAGCTCGATGTCCTCTCAAGTGCTACCTACTCATTTTCATAGGTTTTCGATGTTAACTTCCTTTATCTAGTTTTGACCCTTCTTATATCCTTCCTTAGTTTCAGCGGTGTCCTTTTCTTAAGGACCTTCCTTTCTTTTAGTCAACTCTTACTCACTCATGATCACTTTACGATTCTTATTATGAATTAATCTCCTTCGGTCTTAAGTGTCGATTACTAGTTTGTGAAGACTCCCTTATTTCATTTTTTTGTTCTTTACGATGTTCCTCTTTCACCTTAGGGACTACAACCTCAACATTCTTATTATACCCTGAAGGTTTCTTTCCTCCCTTTCTTCATACCCCTTTATATATTAGGGTATTTGTGCTTTTGAACCCTTCTCTAACTGAAATTTTAGTCTCTTCCCTTATTCATTACCTGAGACATTTCCAATTATCGATATCATTACGTGTATTCCACACTATGTATAGTTGTTCTCTCTTTATCATCTATTATTTTGAGCGTTGACCACCACCAGTCCTAATGTCAGTGATCTTTTACTTTAATCACTTCTTAACTAAAGGGTTAACTTTTACAGGGGTTCTTAAGTGTGTTTTCCTCTGCTTCTTCTTTTACAGCAATCCGCCCCTTTCTTACTCGCACGATAGCTTTTGATGCTGTTTTCCTACTTATACGTTACTTGGACTTAGCTTACTCCTTGGGATCACTTGAGTACCTTTCCTTTATACTTGATCTTTCTACCTCCATCGACAAACCATTCATGATCTTATCTTCTTTTCCACTTCAGTTGGTTTCATTACTTCTTGGTTGGGACACGTATTTCCTTCCAAGGCTTCCTTCCTTGGTAGAATTTATACTCTTTTATCCCTAAATTCTCTTCAAATTTTGCCATTGAAAACATTTGACCTTAAATGACCTTCTTTGATGCCATTTGTTCCTACTTCTTGTTGCTATTGAAACTTTACTTGTACTTCTTGTATACCTCATCCTCCTTCTCACTCATTCCTAGTACCCATCTGTTTACTTTAGGTGGATTTCACATCTTCTTGGTTTTACAATCTCTAGGTCATCCTACAAGAGGCTTTGCTTATCATTCTCATGGCTTTTAATCGTTTCCCTCGTCTCAACCATTAATCCCTCTAAAGCTTTCCATCATCCTATTTTCCCCAAATGATTTTAGCCTTTCCACCTCCCTTTTTAATTAGATTATTGACTATCAACAAGGTCCGTTCATTAACTATCTCAATCTTATCATTCTCCCTACCAAGTGATTCTGAGGCCGTCATCTCTTGAGTCTTCTTATTCTTAATGTCCATCTCATTTCCCTTTTAGGACATAGTCCTTACTACTTCCCTGTCCATTTTAGGGTGTCATTTATTTCTGCTGTTTACTTTGTTGTTATTGGTTATTTCCTTCAACTAAGTTCATATGAAATCCCTATTTGATTTTTTCTGCTTTTCTATAGTAGATCACACCTGGCCATCCTGGTAGTCCTTAATCGTCAATACCTTCTAATGAGTACCTTATTTTGGTTATGACTCCTGATGGTTTATTTATCAGTTATTTATCTTGAGACTTTTCCTTCCATGGTCCCACTTCCTATCCTATTCTTTTTCTATGGACTTCCACTTTGGGAGTTTCACGTTCTACCCTCTTAACAATATCTTGAAAGTCTTACCCATCTTCTCTTCTTACCCCATTCTATCATCGTTATGGTTATTCGCTCTTGATGATTCCTTGCCGTCCAAAATCCTTCCTTTGAGAAGCTTCTATTTGTTGTTGAGTACCTCGCGATTTGTATCTTACCTATAAAATTCCTTTAAGGGTACTTGTATTATTCATGTGGTTTTCTCCCTACCATACTTCTATCCTTTTCTCCTTTCTCCTTGTCTTATTTCGTATTGACTCATCTCCAGTGCTCCCATATCTTTCTTACTTCTTTCATCAGCTTCCATTCCATTGGTTTTCCTTGGAATAGTCCAATCCTTCTTGTTTCGTTACTTTTATCCATAGAGTCTTTCCTTAACTCTTTAAACTTCCACTAGTCCCGTACCCTTCCCTTGCCCCAGACTTCTTCTTCCTTCCTTTAATTAGGATTTGTCTCCCTTGGTGAACTCTAGTAGACTTTTCCAGAATTACTTTCCAAGTCTTATTGTCTTGTTTTTCCCTTCTCTAGATGGAAAAACTTTCTTGACTACTTTAAAGGTTGAGTTAACTAGTAGTGACTCGTTGTTTTTCTTCCTTAGAAGATCTCTTCTCCACCCATTACTTTGACCTTTATTGGCATTCTCCTATATTTGTTAGTTGTACTATCAAGGAGACAAAAATTTTAACTCAAGGAAAAATAGGATTTTTATTCATTCAGGAAATAGTTTCTCGTCATACTTGGCTTATTACAGAGATTTTCTACCGCTAGTCCCTTGGGGTCATAGGCCGGGAGGTAGCCTTAGAACGATTGTAGGATTCATGATCTGATGGCTCTAAGTAACTGGTTGAAGTCCATCCATATTCCCTTATGGGACAAACTTCATGTATGGCCTCTAGTCCGTATCGCCTTAATACCTTAGCTTTACACTCATATGTCCATCTCATCCATTGAGAAGGATTGAAGTTGGACTGAGTATGTGGGGGTACTTGTCTCACGAAGGTGGCATAAAATCCCAGTAGTTGTCCCAAGCCTCCTTCTTAGTGGGATTTTCTAAGGTTGTTGTGGTGCTAGAGTAGGTGTTGGGCTCATGGAGGAAGGAACATATTCCTCTTGCCTTGGAGGAGGGTATGTAATGCCCTCTGGTTCTAGTAATCCTCCTACAAGTTTTTGATTATTGTCTACCATATCTTCGGGCACTCTCTTCTCACCCTTCAGGAATCGTTGAACAGCAGCCTCCCTTAGGGTAGGTGTATTTTTCAAGGTCAGGTGTGGAGGATTGGATTTCCCGATGAACTTTCTAGGGATTCTCCTTCCTACAAGGTAGTTAAGGTTTTATTAGTGTTAGGGCAAAATATTGATAATGTTTCAAGGGAACTTAACTCTGATACCACTTAGGTTGTCACGTCCTGACTTATTTTGGTCGAATACCCGTGATCAAGCCGCCACTCCCTTGGTTTAAGAGGGGTTTCCCCCTTTCTTTAATCAAGAGGAGCCAGGTGTAAATTTCAACCATGTTTCATGTAATAACATAAATTAATAATGATGTAAGCTTAAAAATAAAATTTTAAGCATACTTGACAAAAGGTAGGATTGGGTGTTATCCTTAGTCATTTTCCTTAAATCTTGAAAACGGATAAAAAATGTGGGTGAGTTTCTACAACTCAGGGAATGGGTGTTTGAAAAAGAGTTCTTATAAAAATAGTTTTTAATTGGAGTGTGCCAGACTCCTTATTTTCTTTAAAATTATTATTTCATTAAAGTTTGGTTTTTAAACACTTTCCTCATTATCCACAATTAGTGTGTTTAACAATCAACACACGCCCTTCATCATGAAGGGATCACATAATTGTAGGGCAGCCCGTCCAAAAAAATGGACATTTTAGCCCCCCAAGTTCCAAAACTGAGGCCTCTAGCCTATCGAGCTATTCGAGCTCTCGTCAAGAAGGTCTCCCAAAATTTTAAAGCATTGGGACACAGTAAGGGGATAACACTTTTGACGAAATAACTTTTCAACTCGTCCATCACACCAATCGGGTGTGATGATATCTCTGCTTACAACCGATAAGCGAGTTGTCTACTTCCTTCCAGTAAGTATCATACCAACCAGGTATGATATACTTACAACCAGTAAGTAATTTTTCCGCGTAGTTCTCAATTAGTCTAACTAGGTGTGGTGTTTAAAATTCCATATAGAAGTGGTTTTTCATTTCTGAAGTACTCATAATCCCAACCAAGTATGTTGTGAATAATCCCACTCACCCGATATTTGTAGTGTATTTGTCTCTTAATCAGCTTTTTTCTCCATGCGATCTTATCCTTGTCGTCATTCCGGTCCTTCTTGTTCCTACACGATTTGGATATCCTTTTTCATTAACATTTGGCATAATAGCCTTCATTCATCACGTATAAACAAAATGCCCAAACTTTTTAATTATTTACATTTAGGTCCCTAAAGTTCTTTTTCCTTAACTTTAGTTCCAAAATGCTATTTTTTCTCCAAATTGAGTCCCAAAAATTCTAAAATTAACTTTGGGTCCTAAATTTATTCAAAATCACAAAAGGGGTTCAAGTTTTCCAAATTTCCAATTTGGTCCCCAACTTTTCAAAAATTACCATTTGCCCCTACTTGACAAAAATGACAATTTGACCCAAATAATTTCAAAAATTGACCCATTGGTCCTCCAACATCTTTTTCATGGCAAATTGGAACTTAATTTTGGGAAATTGCACTTTGGACCCTCAATTTTTCAAAATCCCCTATTTCCCCCAAAAATTTCCCCTAATTTCCCCCTTTCAAACTGACCAAATTTGATTTCATCATATTGACCATTTAATCAAGGTTTTATTGAAATGAAAGGTATACTTGAGTTCTTACACATCCATACGATCCAATTGAGCTTTGAATTGCATGAATTGAGGTCGGAATGAGCTTAAAAGGAGCTTCACCGGAAAACTAGGCGTAGAGATAGAAAGATTCGATAGCTTACCATCGGAGGTGCGATGGTCCGAGTTTTCAATCGAGACAGATATCTCTCATCTTGAGGTTCCTCTTAGAATCAAGGATTACAACAATTCATATCAAATTAAGTGAGAATTTAGTCAGTAAATTTCACCGTTTCTCTCCCTAATGCTGATAAAAAATAATAGAGGGGAGCCGAATTGGCTTACTATTCAACTCTAATTCAGTCGTGTGAGGGCTGTGTAAATGTCGGGAGAGCTTGTTTTGGCTTGAGGAAGGCTCAATTTGGCCATTTTCAGCTTAATCGAAATAGGGTAGCTTCAGTTCGCCAGAGTTGCTTCACTATTAGATTATGCCGATGCTTCTCCGACGATCCTTGGATCGAATGGTGACCACCGTCGGGTAGCCGACTTCTCCCCAAGTCTAGGGAACCCGACCTCGCCTTCTTTGGCTCAGAAAAATCCCAATGTTAGAGCTCTAGTTCAACCTTCTCCAGAAGTTAAAGCATTATATATAGAGAGAGAAGTTTTCAGGTGTGAGGAGAAGGAATGTAGATGAGCTCTTTATATAGGGAGCTCGGGGACTCTTTGGCCGTCCTATTGGCACCTTTATGGTGATCATTCATGGCATGAAATTCCCAGAACGAAGGCTTTTCATCTTCATCAGCGCTGCTCACTTTTCCGACGAGTGAACAGTGCTGTCATTTGAAGGAAGCAGACAACACTGTTCCAATATGGACTGCACCGATTTGAATCAGGTTCAATGCTTAAACCAGCCGGTTCAGGCCTGATTTGACCGAGTTTTTCAAAATTAAAAATTTCTCAATTCATCTAAATTCATTCTCTATCCAATGGTGGTTCAATTCTCCAATTTGAATATTTTAATCCACCTAGAAAAATGAATTTATCATCTAATTCAATGATGGTTCAAAGCGGTCTAAACTAGTTTTATCCGGTTCACATGAACTAGTCTAGTTTTCTCTTCCAAATTATCCTAAAGTCCCTTTCCATGATTTTTATGACTCTTTGGGTCACTTGGGATGTGTAAATTTCCCATTTTGCCTTTTCTCTAATGGTTGGGTCTGTGAACCAGTTCGGTTTTCTCACTTGGGTTGACTGGTCCTTTCCCGGTTTTCCTTAACTTCAAGGGATAGGGTTTACACATTATCTCCACCATGTCATCCAATAGCCCTTAGGACACATCACTACCCCTCATGGGCATCTTGATGGTCATGAACCTCAAGTGCATGCACAAACAAAAGTTTTCCACAAAGCCATTTATCTTTGATGCCACTGGTCCAACGGCCCCGACCCTCAACTCGACATGCAAATGTTTGTTTAGACCGGTCCATCGAGTATGTCGGTCCTGTCTTGTTACCTTGGCCAAATCACATCAATCATTCATTAAGAATTTTCATGGCTTATCATCATGTTTGTTTACGAGCTTCTGCTCATGCCAACTAGCCTTGGGCCCACTATACGTGATTTTCCAAAACGGGCATTTTAGCTCCCAAGTTCCAAAACCGAGGCCTCTGGCCTTTCTGAGTTATTCTAACTCTCGTCAAGTCTCCCAAAAGTTTTAAGCATTGGCACACAATTAGGGGAGAACACTTCTGACAAATTAAAATTTCCATCCATCACCCCAACCGAGTGTGATGACATCTCCGCTTACAACTAGTAAGCAGGTTTTCTACTTCCTTCTAAGAAGTTCATCATACCAACTGGGTATAAACTACTTACAACCAGTACATAGTTTTTTCATGTAGTTCTCACATTACTCCAACTAGGTGTGATGTTAAAAATTCCACATATTAGTGATTTTTCATTTCCGAGGTACTCATCATCCCAACCGGGTATGATGTGAATAACCGACTCACTCGATATTCGCAGTGTATTCCTTCTTATTTGTCTTTTTGCCTTCATGCCAGCTTATCCTTGCTGGCATTCCGGTACTTCGTGTTCTTACACGATTTGGACATCCTTGTTTATTTACATTTGGCATGATAGCCTTTTTCCCTCAAGTATGAACAAAAAAAATGCCCAACTTTTCAGTTAATTGTATTTAGTTCCTTAAAGTTCTTATTCCTTGACTTTAGGTTCCTAATGCTAACTTTTCCGCAAATTGAGTCCTGAAACTTTCTAAAATTTACTTTGGGTCCTCAATTTACTCAAAATCACTTAAGGGGTTCAAGTTTCCCAAATTTCCAATTTGGTCCCCAACTTTTCAAAAATTACTATTTTACCCCTACTTTAGCAAAATGGCAATTTGATCCCAATTATTTCCAAAAATTGACCAATTGGTCATCCAACATCTTTTTCATGGCCTATTGGCCTTCAATTTTGGGAAATTGCACTTTGGTCCCTCAATTTTACGAAATCCCCAAATTTCCCCAATTTCCCCTTTCAAACTAGCTAAATTTGATTTCATCAAATTGACCATTCAATTGAGGATATTTACCCTAATTGAAGGTATGGATCAGTTCCTACACTTCTATACGATTCAATTGAGCTTTGAACCACATCATTTGGGTTTGAATTGAGCTCAAACAGAGCTTCAACAGAAAACTGAAATCAGCTAAATTCAGCCCTCCTCCAGCCAAACCAAGCTCTCCCAACGTACCCTTAACCCTTAGATGACCTCAACGGAACTGAAAGGTAAGTCAATTTGACCCTTCTCAATCGTTGCAGGTCATTGACGAAATTCTCCCTCAATTCAAGATCAATTGTAGGAATTCTGGATCATAAAAAATACCTCAAAAAGAGAGTTATCTTCCCCGATAGAGAGATTGGACCGCTGTACCTCCGACAAAAAGCTTTGTAAGCTTTCTCTTTCTAAGTTTGGCCGAAACAGGGCAGCTTCGGTTCGCCGGAGTTGCTTCATTGTTTGATTACGCTGCCGCTTCTCTGGTGATCCTCATTGCAAATGGAGACCACCGTTGGGTAGCTGACTTCTCCCCGAATCTAAGGAAGCTGACCTCACCTTCTAAGGCTCTGAAAAATTCCCTAGTCGGAGCTCTGGTTCGAGCTTCACCGGAAAATGAAGCAGTAAAGAGGAGTATTAAGGTGTGAGGAGTATGAATGGGGATGAGCTCTTTATATAGTGAGTTCGGGGACTCTCTGGTCATTCAATTGGCACCTTTATGGCAATCATTCATGGCCTTAAATGCCCTTTATGGAGACTTTTCGCCTTCGTCGGTGCTGTTAGCTTTTCTGGGGAGTGAACAGTGCTGCCAATTGAAGGAAGAAGACGACACTATTATGAACTAGATCGGACCGGTTTGAATCGGGTTTAATGCTTAAACTGACCGGTTCAGACCCGATTCAACCGAGTTTTTCAAAATAAAAATTTATAAATTCATCTAAATTCCTTTTATATCCAATGGTGGCTTCAATTATCCAATTTGAATAATTTAATCCACTTATAAAAATGAATTTAACAATCGGTTCATTGATGGTTCAAACCATTTCAATCCAGTTCACCTGAACCAGTCTGGTTTTCTCTTCCAATTTACCCCAAAGTTCTTTTCCAAGGTTTTTATTACTCTTTGGGTTACTCAGAAGTTGTAAATTTCCCAATTTTCCCTTTCTCTAACAGTTGGGGTTCATGAACCGGTTTAGTTTTCTCACTTGGGTTGACCGATTCTTTCCCGGTTTTCCTTAACTTCAAGGGACGGGGTTTACAACTCTCCCCTCCTTTTAGGAGCTTTGTCCCCAAAACTTATTCAAAATCCTTTGCACTGGAAATAACTTCCCTTGATGTTAACTTGAAGTTTATTGACATACAATCATTTTGGTTATTTTCACTTAGCTCCTTTTATTACACGCACTTTAAAAATTTTCTTTTCGTTTCCATTGCTTACTCATTCCATGGAGCTTATCCTAGCTTAGCATACTTTACTTGAGAGTTCACGGGTATATCCTTAGATTAACATTTTTCTTTGCTTAAAGGAAAATTCTTTCCCTTGAGGTTCTTTACTTAGGAATTCATGATTGGGAGTTCCTAGATGCCCAATCATTCTTTTGTCTAGTTATTGTCTTTATCATTGAAACCCTTAGCTCAGTCTTCTTTCAAGCATTATGTACTTGATTTCACATGTTTCAGTGTTATTACCCCTTCGTCCTATTTTGAACCTTCCTCCATCCATTATTTATTATAAGTTCGGTTCAATTTATTTCTAACCTCGTCATGCTTACTAACGAACTCTTCCTTACTTGAATCACATTTTTCCTCAGGACTGTTGGACTTACTTGTCCCTTACTACATGACATACTCTAGAACCTGTCTTTGATCATTTTAAATTTTTAGAACATTTCCATAATGGTTTATCTCATCCTTCCAACCTTTTAGGGATAGTATAACTTCGTCCCTCTTTTTGTCTGGTAGTATTTCTCGACTACCTTTACTGCTGTCCAATCATCCATCTTGCTTTTGACGTTATATCTTTCATAACTGTATCGGTCTTCCTTACCTACTCGTCTTTTCCCAACCTCTTTAATGGGTCTTTCTGGTTCCAATCATTATTTCCTGATTGCTTACCAACACGTTAGGATTCTTCCCTTCTTATGTCCTTCCTCATTTTTGGTGGCGTCATACTTAAGGATTTTCCCTTTTTCCTTCACCCACTCTTACTTGCTTGTGACCATTTCACAATTTCTTTGTTTGGGGAGTTCTCCTTTAACGGTTTTCATTTGCTACTATGTCCTTCAAAGTAGAGACTTCCCCCTTTAGGCGCTATACATTTGAATTTCTGACTATTCCTTGAAGGTTTCCTTCCTTCGCATCCTTACATCCATTTGAATTAGAGCTTTTGCCCACCTTTAATCGTTCACCATCTTTAATATTCCAATTCACCTTTTTCCTTCCTATCTGAGGTATCTCTGATCGTCGTGTCTTGTTTCGTGTACTCCACATTATGCCCATCTTATTGCCCTTCTTCTACTACTTCCCGATCTTTCTTAGGGCATCGTTTATCCTCCTTAACCATCCCGTTGTTATTAGTTGTTTCCTTCTGCTAGGTTCGTCTGAATTCCTTAATTGGCTTCCTTGCTCATCTAAAACATGTCACACTTGGTCATCCCGATATACACTCAACCACTTATGCTTCTTTGTGATGTTCCTTATTTTGGGTTAAGCATCTTATAATCCATCTGTCGGTTCCTTAGCTTGGGTGTCACATCCCAACCTTGTTTGTTTGGATCCTCGTGAACAACCTGCCGCTCTCCTGGTTCAAGAGGAGTTTCCTCCTTCTTTAACTCGAGATGAGCCAGGCGCATTTTCGACCTTGCTCGTGCCAACTGGCCTATGCCCCACTGTTCGAGATTTTCCAAATTGGGCATAATTACCCCCAAGTTCCAAAACCGAGGCCTCCAGCCTAACAGAGCTATTCGAGCTCCCATCAACAAGGTCTCCCAAATAGTTTAAGCAGTGGCACACGGTCAGTGGATAGCACTTCCGACAAAAATATATTTTTAACTATCCATCATACCCATCAAGTATGATGATATCTTCGCTCATAACTGATTAATGGGTTTTTCACTTCCTCTAAGTAAGTTTTATCATACCAACTGGATATGATATAATTACAACAGTAAATAGTTTTTCCATGTCATTTTCACACCACTACTCTAAGTTGTGATGTTTAAAATACTACTAAGTGGTGGGTTTTTATTTCCGAGTTATTTATCATCCCAATCGGGTATGATATAAAAATCCCACTCACCCTTTCGTGTAGTGAATTTTGACTAAGTCGGTTTTTGTCTCTTGCAAGCTTAACCTCAGCTGGTGTTCCCGATATCTCGTGTTCCTAGATGAAATGAACATTATTAATAAAGAAATATATATTCGTAATATTATTTATTATATAAAATATTCTATTTCCAATATTTAATAAATTATTTCCAGCATTATTAAAAATTAATTTTCCCAATATTCTAGATTTTCGAAAATAATTTTTTTCTAAAAACCAAATTTAAAAATATTTTACTTTAATACTAGTTAAGTTGTCATTCACCCACTCGGTTTGATCGGGACACTGTAAATAACTTGCCACTTCTCTGAAAATTATAATTCACTCTACTTTAGTAGTTAATGTCTTGGGTATTTTTATTATTTGACCTCACTTGCTATTACTATGTTAATAGTATTAAAATCAACATATTTACTTCTATATTTTCTTTTGCATGAGAGCGTGTAATTATATGTGGAATAATTCAATGTTCCCCTATCATTTTTGAAATATATGACGTTAACTTGTTCACCTCCAAAGGGACATCTAACATAAATAATAAATATGATTTTTCTATAATAAAAAGTGTGGCATACAATAAAAATGTCATTTCACCAAATAAAATATATTTATCACTAAAATAATTATTAGTTTCCAAATACTATATACATGATAATATTATTACTCCCCATGAAAACTAATGTGATTTTTAAAAATATATCGATTTATAGATTTAGCTAAGTTGGAACTAAGAAGATATAATTTAAAATAATAGATGGAAAGGAGTTGGGAAGATTATCACCAACCAACCTACTATTTCTTAATTTCACCAAATAACAAATACTAAGTATTTGTGATTTTTAACTTAAGAAAATACATTTAATAAAAAATCGAAGATGGTTATTAGTATATCACCTATATTAGGTTTGTACTATATAAGTGTATGATTTGAATACAGTATTGGATGAATTTGAACGGTTGTTTGTGGGGGAATTTGGCGGGTTATTCGAGTCGTTCTATTGCTTAACTTATATATACTGTGACATAAAAATTAAATATAACTATTTCATTTATAATATAGATTGTTGAATAATCTCATATTTATTTATGCAACTACAATTTAATTAAAATATATTAAAAAAACTTTTGTAGTACATTATAATATAGATATTTGAATAAATTAAATTATTAAGAATAAAATACATATAATAAAAAAATTATATAATTAAAGTATAATAAATTTATATAATATAAACTATTTATAAACGTTATGTGATAATAAATATATTAAATATGAAATAGTTATAAATAACTTTTATAACAATCATTTTTATTTTTATGTTGCTAAAATTACTATACACAAATGAATTTCTCCTACATTCATAGTATTTCAATAATCTCATTCTAATAATATTTAATGAAATGTCTCACTATATATATTTTTATATTATTATTTACGTAAATAATATGTTCATTACTCTTACAAAATTGCCCTTAACATATTTATCCATAACTATAATATATATATATATATATGTTCGTGTGTATTTTCTAATTATATAACTTAATTAATAAATGTAATGTATTTTACTTATATATAGGGATACATATTTGAATTGATACATGAATAAAAAATAAGTTAGATTTAAATTGTGTTGATAACTAAAAAAAAATAAATAGACCAATTATATTTTAAATTTAAATTAGTGTCGAAGAAAATAATATATAATATTTTTTATATAACTTACTTGAAAAAATAAATTTACTTAACACATTAATATAATTAATATATTAATAAGAGAAAAACTTTGGATACCAAATTAGTTGTAAGCAATTAGAAATGATAAATATTGCAAAACATGTTTTGGTAAACAAAATAACCTAATAATAATAAATAAAAGTATAATAATTACATTTTATATGTTTTGATAATTAAGATGTGTCATGATGTCATTTATCTCAATTTATTGTGAAGGTTGTAGTGTTTAATTATACCAAAAATGGGGACAAATTATTTCATACAATTTATAAAAAAAAACTCAAATCAATACAATTGGATGGATGAATCTGAGATTATTCAACAATCTATATGATAAATAGAATAGTTATATTTAACTTTTATGTCATAGTATATCTAAGTTAGGCATTAGAATGGGTCGAATAACCCACCAAATCTCTCCACATACATTCACTTGGCTATTTGGGTGCTAAGTCTGATTACCTCTATTATTAGATTCAGATGATTTATTATTTTTATTGATTGTTATTCTTGGATAACATGGTTATATATATGATGAAGTACAAAGGAGAAGCACGATTATGTTTCAATCATTTTCTAACTCTTGTGTAAATTTAATTTAATGCCAAAATTTGTACTCTTATAACATAAAATTGTACTGAGTATGTTAATCGAGAATTTTAATCTTATCTATCCAATAAATTAATTATTCATTAGACTACATGTCGAGATACCCCAAACAAAATTGTGTGGTAGAAGGGAAAACTCGCTATTTATTTGAAGTTGCTCGTTCTATTCTCTTCAAAATCTTTACCTTTGATTGTTATTCTTGGATGACGTGGTTATATATATGATGAAGTACAAAGGAGAAGCACTATTATATTTCAATTATTTTCTAACTCTTGTGTAAACTCAATTTAATGCCAAAATTTGTACTGAGTATGTTAATCGAGAATTTTCATCTTATTTATCCAGTAAATTAATTATTCATTAGACTACATGTCGAGATACCCCAAATAAAATTGTGTGGTAGAGGGGAAAACTCGCTATTTGTTTGAAGTTGCTCGTTCTATTCTCTTCAAAATCTTTACCTTTGATGGAGCCTAAAAAATAAAGAAGTTCATAATATAGGGTTAAAACTAAGGCGGTTTTCAAAATCAATACATATTTTAATTATACCAATTTGTTCGCCCATCCTCAGATAATTTATTTCTAGGTGATATGAAAATTAAATAAATTGTGAGACATAATTGGATGGGGAGCTTGAAAAGTATACAAATGACTCATCCCATCAGTGCATTAGTTCCACGGGCAATAACCTTGGTCGATAAGCACTGGGTCACTCACATTGTTTATCGTGATGTCCTCAAAGTGCACATATATGGCAACTTCGAGTAATGATGTAGGCCAGCTCTGATTCTAACACCCGTCAAGGTGTTGGTGAGGGTACACTTCTTTACAAATATGCCATTTATGGGTGACTCATTATCATACTTCCCGAGGCTACCGATGCTAATACCATGGCTAGGTCCGCATGTAACGGATGTGATGGTGACTTGTTCGCTGCCATCCCAATGGATACACAATCATCTCCGATCTTAATGCTGGTATCCATAATTGTGACCGCACTTGAATGACCAATGTGGATCCATCTATATTGGGGTTGTCTTTAGGGGCAATAATTTTGATACTTTGGAATGTGATGTTCTTGGTTATGAATACAATGACATGAAATCCCTTGTTGTTCAATGTTGTTATATCTTGGATAAGTGCATTTATCACAAAGTTGAACCACATGCTCTATTCATTTTGCATCATCCCAAAGAGAGGAGAATGAAATTAATGGAACATCTCACCACAAAACTAATTTTGGATGAATTATTTCATATATGTTATCAACTTTTAAGAATATTTGGTTTGATGATCATCAATATAAATCACTAAATAATATTTTACTTGACAATTATGTTTTATTCATATCTAAACTTTGTTAGTTTACTAGGCAAATAAAGGCATTTCATATTTTACTATGGTACAAAACCTTGCAAAATTTTAACTTGAAAAATTTTTAATTGACCCAAAAATAATGAGATTTGTGAAATTTTGGGTAGAAATGTCAATTATTTTTATTTTTTGTTTAAATATAAATAAGGGTTAAAATTTATAAAAATATAAATTTTAAGCACTTCAAAGTTAACGCATAATATTTTTAAAAATATTAGGATTTCCCAACAACTTAAATAGTTTTACCTAACAATCTTACATACTCAACTTATAGTAAAAATTGTTCACAGAGAGAGCTTACCGAAGGGAGCATCACACATTTTATATTTTTTAAGCAATCATTTTTTGTCCATGCTACACTCCCCTAACTGTTGAAGGTACCTTTTTCCATGATTTTCAAAAGGTCGACCATATCAAAGTTGTCCCATACATCACCCTTAATTTGGGTTGGGTTCTCTAGGGCCTTCATGGTACCTTCCATTTGGAGGGTAATCGGGTTCTTTCACGAGCAATGACACTTGTCCTAGCATGTATGTTCCTGCGGGGATCAAAACTACGCTTGGGGTAGTGGCTCCGCATGTTGTGGTCCATATAGTTGTCAACACCTTTAAGACCGGGCCACGGACAAAGTAAAATAAGAAATATAAGCACATCACAAACTTTAAAAGATATTAGGTTTATATTTTAATATTTTTTTCACCTCTGCTATATCACTAGTTCTATCGGCTTTTGCACCAAATGTGGTCAATCACCGACCTCTCCTTCAGTAACATAAAGATAAAGACATGAAACCAATAATAAAAGTGTAAAAAAACTCAATGACATTTTATTATTAAATTTCTTTTACTTGTCCCTTTTGATATGAATTTATATGAAAATAAATTCTTGTGAATGAAGAGAGTTAAGGGGAATATATAAACTAACAATTGGAGAGGAGTATTCATGAGTATACCCGTATTTTGTTGTAGAGCTGCTCTAACTCCCGTCAAGAAGGACTTCTAAATAGTTTAAGGAGTTATCACATAGTTAGGGGAGAACACTTTTGACAAAATTTACTTTTTATCTCATCACACCAACCGGGTGTGATGATAACTCCACTTATATCTGGTAGGTGGATTTCTCATTTCCTTATGTATATTCATCATACCAACCAGGTATGATGTTTATTCATCCCTACTCACAATCGGTAAGTAGGTCTTGTCCTTTAAAAATAGAGCTCATCATTCCAACAGGTATGATGTATAAAAGTTCCTACTCATAGTGGTCTTTCATTTTAGAAAAGGTGCTCATCATCGCAACAGTGTATGAAGTTAGATAATCCCACTCACCCGATTACCGTGACATGTTCATCCCCAGTCGATTTTTCAAGTCCACACTAGCTTTTCCTTGTTGGTGTTTCGGTCTCTCGTGTCCCTACACAATTTGGGCATCCTTATCAATTAAGATTTGGCATGGCAACCATCATTTTCTCACGTATGAGCGACTAGGCTCAAAATGGTTGGTTTATTACACTTAGTCACCTAAAGTTCATTTTCCTTTTCCTTAACTTTAGGTCCCTAATGCTAAATTTTCCTCAAATTAAATCCTGAGTACTTCCAATATCCTCCTTGGCCCTTACTTTACTTTAAATTGTGTAAGGGTCTTAAGTTTCCCAAATTTTCCAAAAATTATGGTTTTACTGCAACTTTTCAAAAATGGAAATTTGGCCCCAAATATTTCAAAAATTGACCAATTGGTCCCCCAACATCTTTCTCATTGCCAATTGGCCTTCAATTTTGAGAAATTGCATAGAGGTCTCTCAATTTTTTGAAACACCCAATTTTCCCCAAAAATTTCCCCAATTTCTCCTCTTCAAACCGATCGAATTTGATTTATTCAAATTGACCATTAAATCGGGGTTAGTTGCTCCAATTGAAGGTAAGGATTAGTTCCTACACTTCCATATGATTCAATTGAGCTTTGAATTGCATGATTGAAGTCCGAAACGAGCTTAAACGGAGCTTCGCTAGAAAACTATTCATAGAGAGAGATAGCTTTGAAAGCTTACCGTCAGAGGTGCGACTGTCTGAGCTTTTGGTCTAGGGAGGTAGCTCTTGTTCCGAGGTTTCTTATAGGATCAAGAATTGCTACAATTAAAGTCCAAACGAGGGTGAATATAATAAATGAAATTTGACACTTTTTCTCTCTAACACTAACTGCAACGACGAAGGAGGGCTGAATTGGCTTACCTTTCAGCTCTATTGAGGTCATGTGAGAGACGTGGGAATGTCGGGAAGGCTTGGTTTGGCCGGAGGAGGGCTGAATTTGGCCGAATTTAGCTCGGCCAAAATAGGGCAGCTTCGGTCCATTGGAGCTACCTCACTGTAGGACCTCACCTTACTTTCTACGACTAAGAAAACTGCCTAAGTCAGAGCTCTAGTTTGAGCTTCACAGGAAAATGGGGCAGTTGAGGGAGAATGATGATTTGAGGTGTGTGGAGAATGAATGGAGAGGAGCTCTTTATATAGGGAGCTTGAGGACTCTTTTCCCGACCACTTTCCAATTTGGTCGAGCTTATCCTTGCCCGAAAATGACTTGATCGGAGCGGTTACACCATCACCAGAGAAGGAATTTTTTTTTGCATTTATGAATAGTGATGTCATCCTGACGAAGAAAATGACACTGTTCCGAATTGTACCAGTCCGGTCCAACTGGGTTGAATGGAGAAAATTGGCCGGTTCAGGACCAATTCGATCGATTTTCTCAAATATAAAAATTTCTAAATTCATTTCCCATCCAATGGTGGCTTAAATTTCCCAATTTGATCATTTTAAGCCACCACAAAAAATGAATTTTGAATTCGATTCATGTATGGTTCAAACCAGTTTAGGTTCGGTTCACCATGAACCAGTCTGGTTTCCTCTTCCCATTTGTTCCAATGTTCTTTTCCATCACTTTTATGATTCTTTGAGTCACTTAGGATTTTCCAATTCCCCATTTTACCCTTTCTTTATCGGTTTGGGTTCGTTAACTGGATTGGTTTTCTCTTTTGAATTGATCGGTTCTTTTCCTAGTTTTCTTATCTTTAATGGACTGGGTTTACAACTCTCCCCTCCTTTTAGGGGTTTCGTCTCCAAAACTACGTCATCAATCCTTTACATCGGGAATAATTTTCCCTTGATTTCCTCGTGGGGTTTGCTTGACATGTTGCCACTTTGGTGGTTCCTTCACCTCGCCCCTTTAAGCCACATGCCTAAGAAATTTCTTTTCCTTTCTATTGTTTACTCACTCCATGGAGTTTATCATAACTAGGCGTGTTTTACACACTAGTCCAAATGTACATACTTAGGTTCACTCTTCCTCTGCTTAGGGCAAGATTCTTCCTCCATCTATTGTTTATTACAATTTCAGTCCCAAATTTTATGTTTGACCTTGTCATGCTTAACTAACTGACTCTTCATTACTTGGGTCACATTTTTCCCCTGGGACTATTGGGCTTACATGTCCCTTACAACATGACATGTTCTATAACTTGTCTTTGTCCATTAGAATTCTAGAACACTTCCTTGATAGTTGTTCTCAACTTTCCAACCTTTTGGGGTTCGTATAACTTCGTTCCTTTTTTCGTCTGGTAGTATTCCTCGACTACCTTTACTGTTATCCAATCATACTTCTTGCCTTTGATGTCATGTCTTACATAACCGTATCGGTTTTTCTTACCTACTCGTCCTTTCCTAACTTCCTGATTTGGTTTTTCCGATTCCAATCATTGAGTTTCCCAATAACTTACCGACATGCTAAGATTCTTCTCTTCTTATGTCCTTCATCATTTCTAGTGGCCTTCTTTACTCAAGGACTTTCCCTTTCCTTAATCCACTCTTACTTGCTCATGACCATTTCACGATTCTTTATTCTGAGTTGATCCCTTTCGGTCTACGTGTCGATTGCTTTGTTTGGGGAGTTCCCTTTTAACTTGCTCACTCAATTTGACTGGTTCTTTTTACTATGTCCTTCAAAGTAGAGACTTTCACCTTAGGAGCTACATGTTCAACCTTCTTACCATTCCTTGAAAGTTTCCTCTCTTTATCACCTTACACCCTTTCTATATTGGGGCGTTTGGTCGCTTTCAATCCTCCATTGTCTCAAAACCTCTATTTCATCACTTATTCCCTATTCGAGGAAGTTCTAATTATCGGGTCTTATTTCGTGTACTCCACCCTATGCCTAACCGTCCACTCTTGAGGCTTCATTAAGTGAGCATGGACCACGACCAGTTTTGATGTTAGTGGTCATTTCCTTTAATCACTTCTTAACTAGAGGGCTTACTTCTCCAAAGTCTCTCAGATGTGTTTTCCTCTATTTCCTTATTATGGGTTGTCCACCCCTCTTTTACTTGTACAACATATTCTGATGCTATCTTCCTAGTAACCCATTCCTTGAGTTTAACTTGCTATTTATGTTTTGTGTATACTTCCCTTGTAATTGGTTCTTTATCCCAACTTGCATTCCTTTTGCAATTTTACCTTATATTTCACTTTATATGGGTTCATTACCCCTTCGTTGAGATATGTATGCCCCCCCTAAGGTTTCCTTCTTTGGGCAGATTCTTTCCCTTCTCTCTCGAAATTCCATTTGTCCTTGAGAGCATCTAACCTCAAATCTACTTCATGACATCCTTGGATGCCATCCTTCTTGTTTGATGCGAACCCTGCCAATATACTAATGGCACCCTACACCAAATATGGAATAGACCCCACGACTTTCATGACGCAAGTAAAAAGAATGGAATATACCTTGTTTGGTTAAGAAACAAGGTACGGGTAGATGTAGACGCCACGCCCAAATCCTCTAAGGAGAGCTCCTAGAAAACCCTGATGATAAGTCTGATTGTTTGAATGTCACAGGTAAAAACCTGATAAGTTCAAAAGTTCTCTCAAAAGAGAAAGAAAACATAAATCTCACAATAAAAATTGAAATCAAAATCTGTCTTGACAATGCTCTAAAGTTAGCCTTTTTATAGGTACTTGAGAATCTAAATAAGAAAATAAAATATTGTGGTTGACATGCCAACCATATAGAGAATTTTGTTAATATATTTCTTAGACATATCTAAAAAAAGATATTGTTTTCTAATTTAATCTTCTAGAAGATTTATGATATTAATAAATCTCTCATTTGAATTATTGCCTTCTTTAATGCTCTCATTATACTCTTCAATTGTGCTCCCAGCTTGACCTCCCTCCAATCAGCCCTTGCATTTTTTCTTTAATTCTTTTGGCTCTTTACCTTGTGATTGGACCTTGCAAATTGGCAGCACCCTTAGTTGGACTCACATCATTCTCCCTCTCTTGAAAATGATTTGTCATCAAATCTTCGGTGTTCTTGTCACCTACATCAAAGGACATTAAATCAGTAACATTGAAACTTGCGCTAACACCATACTCACCTGATAACTCCAATTTATATGCATTATTGTTGATGCGCTCCAACACTCAAAATGATCCATCTCCTCTTGGAAGAAGTTTTGACCACTTTGTTTTGGAAATCGTTCCTTCCTCAGACGAAGTCAAACCCAATCTCCAGGTTCAAATGTAATATTTTTACGACCCTTATTTGCTTGATTTTCATATACTTTAGTTTGCCTTTCAATGTGCATCTTTGCCTTCTCATGCATTTGTCACACGAACTCTGCCTTTTTCTTTCCATCAAAATTTACTAACTCACCAATTGGAAGTGTAGTTAAATCTAGAGGGGTCAATGGATTAAAACCATATACAATCTCAAATGGTAAAAACTTAATAGTAGAATGAACAAAACGATTATAAGCAAACTCAACATGTGGCAAACAATCTTCCCATGATTTCAAGTTCTTTTTTTTATTATAGAACATAATAAAGTACCTAGTGTTCTATTAACTACTTCTGTTTGACCATTAGTTTGCGGGTGCAAACTGTTGAAAACAAAATTTTTGTTCCCAATTTACCCCAATTTTCCAATAAGAAATAATAGTTCTAGGCATACCATGCAATCTAACAACTTCTCTAAAGAACAAATTGGCAACATACAAGGCATCATCAGTTTTATGACAAGGAATAAAGTGTGCCATATTGGAAAACCTGTCAACAACCATAAACACAAAATCACTCCCTCTCTTAGTCCTTGGTAATCCTAAAATGAAATCCATTGATATATCAATCCAAGGTGCACTAGGAATTGGCAAAGGTGTATACAAACCATTAGGTTGCTGCCTAGATTTAGACTCCTTACATGTAATGTATCGAGAACATATTTTCTCAACATCCTTTTTCATGTGAGGCCAAAAACAATGTTCATGCAATGTTGCCATAGTCTTAGCTACCCCAAAATGTACCATAAGTCCTCCAGCATGTGCTTCCCTAATATGTAACTCACGCAAAGAGGATTGAGGGATGCACAATTTGTACAATTTTGCAAATAAAATTTTCCAAACCCACCATTTGTACAATTTTTAATCACATCACAAAAATCAGGGTCTTTTGCATACAATTCCTTAATATAATCAAACCCAAACAATTTATAATCAAGGATTGCAAGCATGGCGTACCTTCGGGATAACGCATCAGCAGCTATATTTTCCTTACCTTGTTTGTACTTGATTACATATGGGAATGTCTCAATGAACTCCATCCACCTAGCGTGATGCTTCTTCAACTTGTATTGCCCCTTGAGGTGCTTAAGAGATTCATGATTAGTGTGAATCACAAACTCTTTCGGCCATAGATAGTGTTGCCATGTTTGTAGTGTTTGAACTAAGGCATATATCTCCTTGTCGTAGGTAGGATAATTGAGGGTTGTTCCACTTAACTTTTCACTGAAATATGCAATTGGCCTTCCCTCCTGCATCAATATACCTCCAATACCTATCCCTGATGCATCACACTCAATTTCAAATGTTTTAGAAAAATTAGGTAAGGCAAGCAATGAGGCACTTGTTAGTTTATCGTTTATCAATTGGAATGTGTTTTGTTGCTCAACTCCCCAATTGAATGCTACATTCTTCTTTATAACATCAGTAAGAGGTTTAAAATAAGTACTAAAGTTTGGAACAAAACGTCTATAAAAACTAGCCAATCCATGAAAACTTCTTACCTGGCTTACCGAATTAGGTGTCGGCCAATCTCGGATTGCCTTGATCTTTTCCTCGTCAACTTCAATCCCTTCTGAACTTATAACATACCCAAGAAACACAAGTTTATCTGAACAAAAGACACATTTTTTTAAAATTGGCAAACAACTTATCTTTCCTTAAGGCTTCTAAAGCAACTGTTAAGTATCTTATATGTTCTTCCATGGTCTTGTTGTAGATTAGAATGTCATCAAAATATACAACTACAATCTTTCCGATAAAAGCACACAAAACATGGTTCATTAATCTCATGAACGTACTAGGTGCATTAGTCAATCCAAAGGGCATAACTAACCATTCATATAATCCTTGTTTTGTCTTAAATGCAGTTCCATTCATCCTCTTCTTTCATTCTAATTCGATGATATCCACTTTTAAGATCTATTTTTGAAAATAAATAAGATCCATGCAACTCATCTAACATATCATCCAAACGAGGAATAGGGTGTCGATACTTTACCGTGATATTGTTAATAGCTTGACAATCGACGCACATTCGCCACGTTCCATCCTTCTTAGGGACAAATAGCATAGACACAACACATGGGCTCATGCTCTCTCGAACATACCCTTTTTCCATTAATTCCATAACTTGGCATTGAAGTTCCTTTGTTTCCTCAAGGTTACTTCTATAAGCAGGTCGGTTCGGAATTGTTGCTCTAGGGATGAAATCAATTTGATGTTCAATTCCTCGAATTGGTAGTAAACCAGGTGGTATCTATTCGGGAAAAATATCCATAAATTCCTGCAAAACAGTAATAATATTGCTCGACAAAGATCCGACAAGTTCGTTAGTACTCAAAAAGGCATCCTTGTAGATAAGTTCAATAAAAGATTGTTGTGTATGTATAGCTCCCTTAATCACACTTTTTCTAGCAATAAAATTATTTTTACTCTCTTTTTTTTCAACTCTATATTCTTTTCTTCTTCCTTCTTCTTTTCTTTCTTCTTTTCTTCTTCTTTCTTCTTTTCATTTACCTTTTTCCTTTTTACTTGATCCTCTAAAACTTGCTTTGGAGTCAATGGTACAAGAGATATTGGCCTTTCGTTCATCACAAATGAGTACTTATTGGTGAATCCATCATGCTTTACTTGACGATCAAATTGCCAAGGTCGTGCTAAAAGAATATGGCAGGCTTGCATTGGTACCACATCGCATAGTATTTCATCCTGATATCTTCCAATGGAAAATGCAACTAAGACCTACTTGGTTACCTTGAGTTCGCCTTGATCGTTCAACCACTGAAGTCGATATGGCTTTGGATGCTTTAATGTCGATAATGCCAATTTTTCTACAAGCTCAGTGCTAGCTACATGAGTGCAGCTTCCTCCATCTATAATAACGCAACAAATCTTGTTGTTCACACAACGAGTATGAAATAAGTTCTCACTCTGGTTGTTTTCTTTTTCTTGGGCATGAGCACTGAGACTTCGCCTTGCTACTAATAACTCTCCTTCAGCATACTCACTAGCATCCTCAAGTGGTGGCATATCATAATCATTTTCTTCTTCTTCATCCTCAGTCTCAATCTCCCCATCAACATTGATCACCATGGCTTGCTTATTCGGGCATTGACTTGCTACATGACCCCTGCCTTGGCATCGAAAACACTTAATATCACAATTTTTGGGAGTTGTCATATGAGTGTTACCTTGTTTTTGCATCACAACTTGCTTGGTTGTCTCCTTTGGAAGGTTGGGCTGAGATTGAGTTGATGACTTCTCAACTTGCCTAGGGGTCGGTTTCCATGTGTTTGATTGACCTTTGTTTAATCCCCTCTTGTGTAAATTCCTCCTCTTCAGTTGTTGTTTGACTTTGATAGCTTGGTGCACCATATCTTGAAGGTCAACATGATATTGCATTTCCACCACATCAGCTATCTCATGGTTTAGGCCATGCAAGAATCTGGCCATTGTAGCCTCTTTATCTTCTTCCACATTAGCTCAAATCATAGTAATTTCCATGTCCTTGAAGTACTCGTCGACACTTTTGGATCCTTGGGTAAGCCTTTGAAGTTTATTGAACAGCTCTCGATGATAGTGACTGGGAACAAATCATCATCGCATAATTGCTTTCATCTCATCCCAAGATTCCACGGGGCGTTCATGATTTTTTTTCCTCTCCTTCACCAACTGATCCCACCATATTATAGCATAATCAGTAAATTCGATAGCAGCAAGTCGTATCTTTTTCATCTAAGAGTAATTATGGCATTCAAAAACATCTCCATCTTCCTTTCCCATTCGAAGTAGACTTCTGGATCAGTTTTCCTTGAAAAGAGGGTATATTCAGTTTGATGTTGTCCAAGTTGTCATTGGTCTGTGGTCGCTCTCTATGAGCATATCGATCGATGGAATCACATCCGAGCATGTTGCGATTGCCTTGGATTTCATCAAATTCCTCGAGATTTTGTGGATCAAAATGCCTAGATTGAAAACTTCGAGGCCATTGTTCAGTAGTGGTATGTTGACATGAACCCTTCACTCCTTCCTCAAATTGATCTATCCGCACGCGAAGTGGCTCCAATTCAATCTTCATCAACCGTCTCATCTCACTTATTATAGCTTACACTTGTATGTTTGGAATGAATTGTAGGGGCTCCTCATCATTTGGGTCGTCTCCTCTTCGTTGAGCCATGTATTCCTACGAATGAAAAAAAACCTCGCAACACTCTGTTTCACTCTATTGGCTTTTTTTTAAGGATTCAAATACTCTTGCCTTTTTCCCCTTGTATGTTTTCTTTTCAATTTTAATTGAACTTAAAAACAACTTGTTTTTAGGAAGCAATTCAACTTGAGGAACAATCAAGACAAATCAACAAAGTTTCAAAAAGTAATTATAAAAAAAAAGGATTTAAGTGTAAGGTATGAGGATATTCAAAAAATATAGGAAGAAAAATAAAATCTAATAGAGTATAATGAATAAGATACTGAATATATACTTTTGTGCCTTTTTATGCCTTTTTATAATTCTTTGCTTTTCCTTTTTTTATTGTTTTAACTTTTTTGCACGCCTTTTAAAATATTTTTTACGATTTTTTTGGCTTTTTTTAAACAATATTTTTGGCTTTCTTATTTTGTCTTTTTTTTATTACAAAGAAAGTAGAAAAAAAGATGAGATTTTTTTTATAGAGAATAGAAGTAGAATGAAAATATAATAAATAGGAGAAAAAAGAGATTTTTTTTGTGATTTCTTTATACTGACTAGAAATAGATAGAAGATAATAAAAAATATAACTCGATAGGAGGAAAAAGTGATTTTTTGTGATTTTTTATACCGGATAGAAATAGGTACAAGATAAGAAAAAATAGAATGAAAATTGAAAGGATAGTATGGAACTTAACGTGAAACCGTGTGCTCTGATACCAACTGATGCGAACTCCGCCAATATACTAACGACACCCTACACCAAATATGTAATAAACCTCAAGACTTTCACGACACAAGTAAAAAGAATAAAATATATCTTGTTTCGTTAAGAAATAAGGTACGGGTAGATGTAGATGCCACACCCAAATCCTCTAAGGAGAGCTCCTAGAAAACCCTGGTGATAAGTTTGATTGCTTGAACGCCACAAATAAAAACCGAATAAGTTCAAAAGTTCTCTTAAAAGAGAAAAAAGACATAAACCTCACAATAAAAATTTAAATCAAAATCTATCTTGATAATGCTCTAAAGTTAGCCTTTTATTGGCACTTGAGAATCTAAATAAGTAAATAAAATATTGTGGTTGACATGCCAACCATATAGAGAATTTTGTTAATATATTTCTTAGACATATCTAAAAAAATATTGTTTTCTAATTTAATCTTCTAGATGATTTATAATATTAATAAATCTCTCATTTGAATTATTATCTTCTTTAATGCTCTCATTATACTCTTCAATTGTGCTCCCAGCTTGACCTCTTGTAATCGCTCCAATTAGCCCTTGGTTATCTCATGGATCAGTAAGGTTGCTATGCTATTAGTATGGTTTCGGCATGGCAACCTTCGTTTTCTCACGTATGAGCGATTATGCCCAAATCTTTGGTTTATTGCACTTAGGTTCCTATAGTTCATGTTTCTTGACTTTAGGTCCCTAATGCTAACCTTTCCCCAAATCAAGTCCCAAGGCTTTCAATATCCTCCCTGGGTCCTCAATTTACTTAAAATTGTGTAAGGGGCTCAAGTTTTCCAATTTTCTCAATTAGGTCCCCAATTTTTAAAAAATTATCATTTTGCCCCTACTTTCCAAAAATAGCTATTTGGCCCCAAATCTTTCAAAAACTAGCTAATTGGTCCTCCAACATTTTTTCATAGCCAATTTACCTTCAATTTTGAGATATTGCATGGAGTCCCTCAATTTTTTTTGAAATCCCCAATTTCCCCAATTTCACCCCTTTACACTGACCTAATTTGATTTCTCCAAATTGGCCATTCAAATGGGGTTAATTCCTCCAATTGATGGCATGGATTGGTTTCTACACTTCCATACGATCAAATGAAGCTTTGAATTGCATAATTTGGGTCCAAAACGAGCTCAAATGGAGCTTCATTGGAAAACCATTCGTAGAGAGAGAAAGCTTCGAAAGCTTACCGTCGGAGGTGCGGTAGTCCAAGCTCTTGATCTAGGGAGGTAGCTCTCATCTGTAGGGTACTCCTAGGATCAAGAATCGCTATAATTGATGTCCATATCAATGGGAATTTCGTTTGTGAAGTTGGACACTTTCTCTCTCTAGCATTGATCAGCAATGATGGAGGTGGGCTGAATTGGCTTACCTTTCACCTCTGTGGAGGTCGTGTGATGGCTGTGGGGACTTTAGGAAGGATTGGTTTGTCCATAGGAGGTCTGAATTGGCCGAATTCAACTCGACCAAAATAGGGCAACTTCGAACCGATGGAGCTGCTTCAGTGTTTGTTCCCGCTGGCGCTTCTCCGGCGATCCTCGAGTCGAAGGAAGGTTGCTGTCAGGTAGCTGACTTCTTCCAGAGTCTGTAGGACCTAACTTTTCCTTCTGAGATTGAGAAATGTGCCCAAGTCAGAGCTCTAGTTTGAGCTTCACCGAAAAATGGAGCACTTAGGATAGGAGGTCGATTTGAGGTGTGTTGTGGATGAATGGAGAGCTATTTATATAGGGAGCTCGGGGACCCTCTGCCCAACCAGTTTCCATTCTAGTCGAGCATATCCTTGCCCGAAAATGCCTTTATCAGAGGGAATATTACTTCACCAAGAAAGGAAAGTTTTTGAACTGATGAATAGTATTGTCATCCCAAGGAAGAAGACGACACTATTTCAGACCGGACCAGTTTTCTCAAAACTAAAAATTTCTAAGTTCATTTAAATTCATTTTCTATCTAATGGTGGCCTCAATTTCCCCATTTGAGATCTCTAAACCACCTAGAAAATTGAATTACCTAATCTGATTCATTATGGTTCAAACCGGTTTAATACGATTCAGGCCTGGTTCACCCTGAACCGATCTAGTTTTCCCTTTCAATTGGCTTCATGGTTCTTCCCCTTAAAAGGACAGTGTCTACATATTACACTTGGAAAAAAACTAAACAAAGAATTTGAGGTGACAGACTTGGGTGCTTTAAAGTATTTTCTCGGTAATGAGATTGTAAGGTATAGGAAAGACATAGTTCTTTCTCAGAAAAAGTGTATACTGGATTTACTCACTAAATTAGGGATGTTAAGCTATCGAACAACTTCAACACCAATATAACCGAATCATAAGTTATTTTCTGAGTGAGGTGACCCAATGGATAAAGGACGATATGAGAGGATTGTGGGATGATTGAACTATCTATGTCATACAAGGCATGATATCACATATGCAGTTAGTATTGTGAGCATATATGTGTCCGATCCCAGGACAAATCATTGAGAGGCTATAATGAGGATATTGAGATATTTAAAAAAGAGTTTGGGTAAGGGACTTTGGTTTAAGGCTCGAAGTCACACTAGAGTGGAAGGTTTTTGTGATTCAAATTTGGTTAATTGTGCAGATGATAGGAGATCTACATCTGGCTATTGTGTATTTGTTAGAGGTAATCTTGTATCATGGAGGGGTAAGAAACAAGATGTAGTCGCCTGGTCATTAGCAAAAGTAGAGTACATATCAATGGCTCAAACTATTTGTGAGACAATTTAGATAAAAAGCTTACTAATGGAGTTTTGCCTCTTTTGAGAAAAACTTATGAAGGGTTGGTGCGATAGCAATTCTGCTATAAATATTTTCAACAATATAGTTCAATATGATAGGAGCACCAAAAATGTGGAAATTGATCGATTTTTCATAAAAGAAAAAATTGATATGAAGATCGTGGAGTTACAATATATGAAAACCAGTGGACAAATAGTAAACTATTGTCACGCCCCGACCCAATTTGGTCGGATTCCCGTGATCAACCCACCACTCTCCCGGTTTATTAAAGGGTTTCCCCTTATTGTAAACCGTAAAGAGTAAGGCGTCCTATAACCTGCACCTTTTCTTGGAATAGCATAATCAAAACTACATGAAATTTAAAACTCTACATACCTATCTTACAAGCATCTTGGTTGACAGTCTTTAAAGGTAGGCTTTCCGGGATTTCCTGAAAGGGATATAAGGGAGGGGGTGAGTACGACTACTCAATGAATGGGATTCAAATCTTTTGACTAAAAAAACATTTATATAGAGTGTGCGAGACTCCTTTCTTTTCAAAAATTCCTTCATTTCAAAATTTGGGTTTTTCCATTATTTCTTAGTTACCATGGTGTGTCATCACCCAACACACATACTTCATCATGAAGGTTACACACATTCGCAAGTCAGTATCACTACTGAACCCGCTAGTGGCTTCGGAGCGACTTTTCCTTCCACCCGGATAGAAGCACGACCACTTCTACCTTGGGAATGAGTGGATGTACGTGACATCCGACCCACAATCCCGAAATCACTTCTTCATGTCTGTATGAGGACAAACACCTCATCCTGTCCCCACCCCGGTCTCATGCGCTTGGTGCTACTCTAGATTTCGTACAGACACCTAGAACGACGAATTGCCCTTATAGCCACCAGGTTGTCCAGTGCCCTTAGGACGCATCACTACCCCTCATGTGCGTCTTGATGATCCCATACTCATAGTGCATGCACAAACAATGTTTTCTTATATTGCCATGTAATCTGTGGTGCCACTAGTCCAACAGCCCCGACTCTCAACTCAACCCGCAGCTATTTGTCTTGACTAGTCCGTTGACCTGTCATGTCGCACTACCACTAGTTGACTGAGCATGTCGATCCTATCTTGGTACCATGGCCAAACAATTCACTTATTAAGTTTTATGGCACATATATCATGTTAGTTTACGAGCTCCTGCTCGTGCCAACTAGCTTTGGGCCCACTGTACGAGATTTTCAAAATCGGGCATTTAGCCCCCAAGTTCCAAAATCGAGGCCCCCGGCCTATCAGAGCTATTCGAGCTCTCGTCGAGGAGATCTCCCAAATTGTTTAAACATTGGCACATAGTCAGGGGAGAGCACTTCCAACAAAACATATGTTTTCTCTATCCATTATACCAACTGGGTACAAGGACACCTCCGTTCATAACCGATGAACGGGTTTTCAACTTCCTTCGGGGAAATCTCATCATACCAACTGGGTATGATCTACTTACAACCGGTAAGTAGTTTTTTCGCATGATTTTCACATCACTTCCTCTAAGTAGTGATGTTTAAAATACCACTTAACAGTGGGTTTTCATTTCGAGGTACTTATCATTGCCTAACCGGGTATGATATAAAATTTCCACTCACAACCAGTAAGTGGTTTTTAATTTTAAGTTGTGCTTATCATACCAACCGAGTATGATGTTAGTAAACCCACTCACAACCAGTAAGTGGTTTTTAACTTTAAGTTGTGCTCATCATCCCAATCGGGTATGATGTTAGTAAACCCACTCACCCGTTAATGCTGTGAATTCCACTAGACCGATTCTTGGTATTCATGCGAGCTTGTCCTTGCTGGCGTTCCTAGTACATCATGTTCCTACATGATATAAACATCTTGGTTCACTATCCTTCGGCCTAATTGCCTTCATTCATTCCAAATGAATGAAAAAGTCAAACTTTCATTTATTTGCAATTAGGTCCCTAAAGTTATTTCTCTTTAACTTTAAGTTCCAAATGCCGGTTTTTCCTCAAATTGAGTCCCGAAACTTCTAAAATTTATCATAGGACCTCAATTTGTTCAATTTCACAAAAGGGGTTTAATTTCTCAAATTTTCAATTTGGTCCCCCAACTTTTCCAAAATTACCATTTTGCCCTTCCTTTACAAAAATGGTAAATTTTGCCCCAAAAATTTCAAAATTCTTCAATTGGTCTTCCAACATTATTTTCATGCCCAATTGACCATCCATTTCATAAAATTTCATTTTGATCCTATGAATTTAAAAAATCCCCGATTTTCCCCCAATTCCAACTTCTTAACACAGTTGAATTTGATTTCACCAAATTGACTCATCAAACATTTCCAATTGTTGAAATTGAGTTTCTACATGTTCATATGATTCTTTAGAAATTTGAATTGCAAGTTTTAACGCTGAGACAAGCTCAAACGAAGCTTCGCTGGAAAATGAACTATAGAGAGATAAAGCTTCGATTACTCATTGGTGAAGGCACGGCGGTCCGAGCTTTCGATTTGGGCAGATAGCTCTCGTCCTGAGGTTCATCCTAGAATCAAGAATCGCATTAATTGATGCGGAATTGGGTTAGAATTTTGTCATTGAAATTCGATCGACCCTCTCTCTAGCACTGATCGAAAATTGTAAAGGGGAGACGAATTGGCTTACCTTTCGGTCCTAATTCGGCCGTGGAAAGGCTAAGGAAGTGTTGGGAGGGCTTGGTTTGGCCTGAGTAGGGCTTGAAATGGCCGATTTCAGCTTGGCCGAGATAGGGCAACTTCGGTCCGCTGGAGCTGCTTCACTATTCCATCATGACGACACTTCTCCAACGATTCTCAGATTGACTAGAGTTTGCTACCAGATAGTTGTCTTCTCCCCAGTTCTAAAGAGCCCGACCTTTGTTCAAGTCGAAGCTCTAGTTCGAGCTTCACTGGGAAATGGAGTAGTAGAGAGAGAGAAGTGTTCGGGTGTGAGAAGAATGAATGGGGATGACCTCTTTATATAGGTGTAAAACCGTGTATTAAATGAGAGAGATTTATTATTAGTATTAATATTGCCACAAATTATTAGTATTAATTCCAATAATTTAATTTGGGTATTAAATTATTTGTATTAATTCCAATAATTAAATATATATTAATTTATGGCTATTTATGATAAGTGTACGTTCGCATAAAAATTTTTGACCGAAATTTCGGGTTTCAAAAAAAATTTCATACTTCACAGGAGGTCTCCCATCCTCACACTACTCTTGGGCAAGCACGCTTAACTTTAAAGTTATTATAGAATATAGTTCACCTGAACCAATTTGGTTTTTGTTTCCTAATTTGTCTTAAGTTTCTTTTGCAAGGTTTAATGAACCATTTGGATCACCCAGAAGTTGTAAATTTTCATATTGCTTGTTCCCAAATGTAAACTGGCTCGGTTTTCTTATTCGATTTGACCAGTTCTTTTCCCAGTTTTCCTTAACTCAAGAGTGCGGGGTTTACAACTATGGTCTAGCAGGACTTCCTCCTTGGTGAGATTGGGTTCCCTAGCAACAATTGTGGTTCTTGTAATGTTATCCCTTCGAGCTTCTATAGGGGTGGAGGTGTCCTTATTGGAAGGTACCGCTTGGATTCTTTGCAATGTGGGACAATTCCTTACTATGTGTCCTACCCTCCTATACTCATAACAGATCCTCTCAGGTCTTATCCTCTGAAATGTCGGGCATCTTCCAATGTAGTGTCCCCATTGCCCACATCTATAATAGGTTATCTCCTTGTGTGGACCTTTGTGGTTCCTCCCATAATATGATCATTATGGGGCCTTTTTAAAGGATTGCTGATGGTTCGATGCCTTGTTGTCCTTGAGCCTAAACACCTTGTAGGCTTTCTTATCGAGTCCTCTTTGACCCAGGATTACTCCAAGGGTCCTTCTATATTCCTGGTTCATTTCCTCCCTTGGGATGGGGTTCTTCCTAGCTTCCGGGATGGCTAAGTTAGCGCAGGTTTGTTAAGCTACTTTTCTTGAGGCCATCTATAAATTTTAAAATTATTCCTATCAGTTACTATTTTATCTAGTCTTTATAATGTATTCAAGTAAACAGGCTCTAATACCACTCAAGTTGTCACGCCCCAACCCGGTTTGGTCGGATCCCATGAGCAACCCACCACTCTCCCGATTTATTAAGGGTTTTCTCCTTATTTAACCTAGGAGGAGTAAGGTGTCCTTTAAACTTGTACCTTTTATGGAATAACATTAATAAAAATCATATGAAATTTTAAACTTTACATACATGTCTTGCAGGTGTGACTAACAGGAGGTCTTTGGATAGGTTTCCCTTGGTTACCTAAAAAGGGATATAAGGGAGGGGGTGAGTCAACGACTCAGTGAATGGATGTTTAATGTTTGACTTTTAGGGTTTTTTAGAAATTGAACTTACAGGGAGAATGCTTTGAAAGCTTACCGTTGGAGGTGCGGCTGTCCGATCTCTCTATCGAGAAAGATAGCTCTCTTCCTAAGGTATCGTCTAGGATCAAGAATTTATACAATTGACCTCGAATTGAGGGAGAATTTTGTTAGTGAAATTCTACAGTTTCTCTATCTAACTCCGACCTGCAATGACTAAGGAGGTCCGAATTGGCTTACCTTTCCGCTCAATTGAGGTTGTCTAAGGGTAGAGGGAATGTTAGGAGAGCTTGGTTTGGCTAGAGGAGGGCTGAATTCGATTGATTTTAGCTCAGCCGAAATAGGGCAGCTTCAGTTTACCGAAGCTGCTTCACTGTTTGATTATGCTAGCGCTTCTCTAACGATCCTCGGAGCAAATGGAGACTGCCACTAGGTAGGTGACTTCTCCTCGAATCTAAGGAACCTAACCTCACCTTCTAAGGCTCTGAAAAATACCCAAGTCAGAGCTCTAGTTCAAGCTTCACCAGAAATTGGAGCAGTAGAGAAAGAGCGAGAGAGGGGAGTTTTCAGGTGTAAGGAGGATGAATGAAGAGGGGCTCTTTATATAGGGAGCTCGAGGACTCTCTTTCCGTCCGATTGACGCCTTTATGATCATTCATGGTTTGAAACGCCTTAAATGGAGACTTTTCACCTTTGTTGGTGCTGTTTGTTTTTTCAGCGAGTGAACAGTGTTGTCATCTGAAGGAAGAAGACGACATTGTTCCGAACTGAATCGGACTGGTTCGAATCGGGTTCGATGCTTAAACCGGTCAGTTTAGGCCTAATTCGACCGAGTTTTTCAAAATTAAAAATTTCTAAATTTATCTAAATTCATTCTCTATCCAATTGTGGATTCAATTCCTCAATTTGAATTAAGCCACCTTGAAAAATGAATTTAGAAACCGGTTCAATGGGGGTTCAAAATGGTTCAAATCGGTTCAAGTCTGGTTCACCTGAACCGGTTTGGTTTTCTCTTCCAATTTATTCCAAAGTCTCTTTCCATGGTTTTTAAGACTATTTGGCTCACTTAGGATCTGTAAATTTCCCAATTTGCTCATTCTCTAACGGTTGGGTTTTGTGAACTGGTTCGGTTTTTCTCACCTAGGTTGACCGGTTCTTTCCTCTGTTTCCTTATCTTTAAGGGATGGGATTTAGAAACTACTGTGTTTAAGCTTCTCATGATACCGGTTAGTCATGAAGCTAATGTGTTTGGGCTTCATGCACATGAGAGTAGGGTAGAGACAGGATGAGGTCTCCATCCTCATACAGACACAAAGTGAATTTTAGGTCTAAGGGTCGGACGTCTTGGATGTCGACTCAGACACAAGGTAGAAGTCTAGGACTTCTATTAGAGTGGATGGCAAAGTTGCGTCGATCCCCAAGTGGGTGCAGTCTGGGATTGCCTTGCAAACATTTGAACCCTTTATGATAAAGGGTGTGTGTTTGTTTTCTAAATGCCTCTCATGGCAAGGGGATGTGCTAAAAGAGCTGAACACACATAATAAGTGAAATGGTGAAAGGTTTTAAAAACACGTACGGTTGTACTATGTTAAACACTTCCCAAGCAAGAGGAAGTGTTAAATGAGTTAAACTCACATAATGGTGAAAAAATTTCAAAAGGATGATTCATTTTTCTAAAGAGAAACCCAAAGATATTTGTGAAAATGAGTATTTTTGAAAGACTCATTTTCCAACACCCGCTCACTAAGTTGTAGAAAATCACCCCTCCCTTTAACCACTTTTCAGTAAAGAAGACGAACCCTTAAGGAATACCTTAAAGCCCAACCCTTAAGACATGTATGTAAAGTTGTTAATACATTAAGTTTTGTTTAATGTTAATCCAGGAAAAGCAAGAAAAAGGATGCCTCACTCATCGCGGTTTCAAAGGAAATAAAATCCTTCTTAGACCAAAGGGAGTGGTGGGTTGCTCACGAGGATCTGACCAAATGGGTCAGGGCATAACACTACAGGTGTTTGTCAGGTTATCTCATGGAATTCAGATTGGAACTCGAGTGAGGAAGATGACACGCACATGCATGCACCCTACACTTGCATGCGTTCGATGCTACATACCGACTAGTCTACACTATAATGTACTGATTTTTTGGAAAATTTCACAACCCGTTCGACAGTTTTTGGCATGATTCACCCCTTTTTTGACTGGTTCTTGGGTAAATAAAATACCTAAAAGTTCTACATTTAATTTTCTATTGAACGGAGCCAAGAATTGATGAATTCCAATTTGTTTTACACCCTTTTCTCCCCTCTTGTCCTCTCCATCAATCCCTTCTCTCATTCTAGTTCGATTCAATTCATCATATTAGGTTTCCTTTCCCAGCTTACTCCCATTTCCCTGTTCAACTCGGTCTAGTTATTGAATTGGGATTTCCTAGTGTTATAGTCATCCCCTACTGTTTATGAGTTTTGTAATAAAAATTGGTTGTACTTATGTTACTTAATTCAATATACATAGTTTCCCTTTACATTTTTGGATCAAGTGTGAGTTTGAACAACCTCATATACTTTTCCCTCATCCTTGCCTTAGGTTCCCATGTCTCCTCCTCTACCTGCTCATTTTGCCACAAGACCTACACCATAGGGATCTTCATTTGCCGAAGACTCTTCTTCTGGCTGTTAAGCAGTCTTACAGGTTCGATTGGTTACTATAGAGATTTTTCTAACTCTAGAGGAGGGTGGTCTAACACATATCTAGGATCTGGTTTGTACTTTCTCAGTACTGACACGTAGAAGACATTGTGGATTTGGTCCAATTCGAGTGGTTGCAGAAGCTTGTACGCCACCGATCCAACTCTTTTGGTGATTGGGTATGACCAAATATACCTCTAGTTTAGCTTTCCCTAGTTTTGAAATCTGATGACCCCCTTCCATGGATACACCTTCATAAACACTCGGTCCCAATCTCGAAGTTTAGCTCCTGGCTTTAGTTATCGATATAGCTCTTCTATCGATCTTGAGCTGCTTTAAACCGATCTTGTATCATCTAAATCTTCTCCATTGCATCCTCAACAATTTTGACTTGCTTCAGCCTACGTTCTCCCACTTTATCCTCATATAGTGGAATTCGACATTTTCTCCCATATACGGAGCCATCTAGATGCTAACTTAGTACTAGTTATTGCATGCGAACTCCATGAGACACATGTAGTCTTCCCACCTTTTCCCAAAGTTTAGGAGGCACGCTCTAAGCATGTCCTCCAAAGTTTGGATCATCTTCTCTAAATATCTATCAGTCTCAGGATGGATGGCTATGCTCATGTGTAACTTCATTTAGAGCGATCTTTGTAGACTTGATCATAATCTAGAAGTGAACCTCGAATCCCTGTCCGACACTATAGATTCAGGGACCCCATGCAGGCATAAAAGCTTTGCTATGTACTGCTGAGCTAGTTTTCCCCTAGGTTTGTGAGCTTGATTGGTAGGAAGTGGGTGGCCTTGGTGAGTTGATCCACTATGACCTATATTGCATTATGTCCTCAGACTAATAGGGGTAACCCCATCACAAAATCCATAGTAATCTTCTCCCATTTCCATTCTGGAATGGGGAGCGATTGGAGGAGCCCTACCGACTTCTAGTGCTCGACCTTAATATTTGATGTGAGAGACATCAGACCATATACTTTCTTAATCTCTCTCTTCATACCTGATCACTCGTAACCTTCTTTTAAGGTTCTGTACATTTTGGTGCTACTCAAGTGCATCGTATAAATGGAGTTATGTGCCTCCTCAAGTATGACAACCTTTAGTTCAGTATCATTGGGGACCACCACCTAGCTCTTAAAGACTATTAATTCATCTGCTCGGAAGTAGAAGTGAGGGGGTATCCTCCATCATTCTGCCCACTTACTTCTTCAATTTGTCGGCATTCTTTTGTTTGATCCTGATTTGGTCCACTAGGGTGGATCAAACTGTTAGATTCACAACTAAACATGAGTCTATTCCTCCACATCCAAAGATATGTAGAGCTGCTTCAGTTGTTCTAGAATGGGTAAGTACACTGACTTCATGTGCGCTAGACTCACCTTGTGCTTTCGGCTTAGGGCATCAGTTATAACATTCGCCATCCCTAGGTGGTACTCTATGATCAGGTCATAGTCCTCAATTAGTTCCAACCATTGCCTGTACCTCAGGTTTAGTTCCTTTTGCGTCAATAGGTATTTGAGGCTCTAGTCGAATCAGGTCATATTCAAATTGAGTAATTGAAGCCACCATTAGATATAGAATGAATTTAGAAAATTTTAATTATAAGAAAACTAGTCAAATCTGGCATGCACAGGCTGATTTACGCATTGAACCTGGTCGGACCGGTCTGGTTCGATTTAAAATAGTGACATCTTCTTCCTTAGGATGACATCACTATTCATTAATGCAGAAAATGGATAACACTGGCAAAGGAATAACGACTCTGATCAGGTCATTTCAGAGCGAAGATAAGCTCGACAAAAATGGAAATTTGTCGGGGAGAGGGTCCTCGAGCTCCCTATATAAAGATCTCCTCTCCATTAATAATCTACACACCCCAAATCTCTATTTTCACTCAACTACTCCATTTTCAGTGAAGCTCAACCTAGAGCTCCGACATAGGCCTTTTTTGTAGCGTCAGAAGGCAAGGTCGGATCTTATAGACTCCCGAGGAAGTTAGCTACCTGACAGTAAGTTCCTTTCGACCCAAGGACTGCCAAAGAAGTGCTAGAGGATTCAAATAGTGAAGTAGCTCTGACGGAAAGAATCTGCCCTATTTTGGCTAAGCTAAATTTTACCAAATTCAGCACACCTCCAGCCAAAACAACCCTCTCCAACACTTCCACGACCTATAGAGAGATGAAAGGTAAGCCAATTCAACCCTTCTTAGTCGTTGTTGGTCGGAGTTAGAGAGAGAAACACTAAAACTTTACTAACAAAATTTTACTAATAAAATTTTCCCTCAATTGGACATCAAATGTAGCAATTCTTGATCCTGAAAGGAACTTCGGGATGAGGGCTACCTCCCAAATTGAGAGCTAGGATCGTAGCACCTTTGACGATAAGCTTTGAAAGCTTTCTCTCTCTATGAATAGTTTTTCGGCGAAGCTCCGTTTGAGATCAATTCGGACCCAATGATGCGGTTCAAAGCTCAATTGAATCATATGAAAGTGTAGGAACTAATCCATACCTTCAATTGGAGGAATTAACCCTGATTGAATGCCAATTTGAAGAAATCTAATTCGGTTAGTTTGAAGTGGAGAAATTGGGGGAAAATTTTTGGGAAAATTGGAGATTTCAAAAAATTGAGGGAAATCTTTGCAATTTCCTAAAATTAAAGGCCAATTAGCCATGATAAAGATGTTATGGGACCAATTAGGCAAATTTCGAAACATTTTGGGCCAAATTGCCATTTTTGGAAAGTAGGGGTCAAAATTGTAATTTTTGAAAAGTTGGGTTCCAAATTGGAAATTGGGAAAACTTGAGCCCCTTATACTATTTTGAGTAAATTGGGGACTCAAAGGGAATTTTGGAAGCCTTGGGACTCAATTTGAGGGAAAAGTTGGCATTAGGAACCTAAAGTTAAGGAAAATGAACTTTAGGGACCTAAGTGCAATTAATTAACAATTTTGAGCATAGTCGCTCTTACGTGAGAAAACGATGGTTGTTATGCCAAACCTTAATTGATAAAGATGCCTAAATTGTAAAAGAACATGAGAGACCGGAACGCCAACAAGGAAAAGCTAGTGTGGAGTTAGAAACCAATTAGAGACGAATACGTCATGATAATTGGGTGAGTGCTTTTACATCATACCCGATTAGGATGATGAGCAATTTAAGCTAAAAACCACCTACCGGTTGTAAATGGGATTTTTTAACCTCATATCCGGTTAGTATGAAGAGTACCATCTTGAAATGATAAAGCCTACTTACCAATTGTAAGTAGAGGTAATCATACACTGTTAGTATGATGAACTTCCTTGAGGAAAGAAGAAACCTGCTTACTGGTTGTAAGCGAAGATATCATCACATCCGATTGGTGTTATAAAGTTGAAAATATAATTTTTATTAGAAGTGTTCTCCCCTGACTGTGTGTCAATGCTTAAAAGATTTGGGAGACCTTGTTGACAGGAGCTAGAACAGCTCAGATAGGCTAGAGGCCTCAGTTTTTTAACTCATGGGAGTTAAATGCTCGGTTTTGGAAAACTAGTGCAGTGGGCCCATGGCCAGTGGGCACGAGCAGGAGCTCATAAAAAAACTTGAGTAAAGGAAAGCCATGAAAATTCCTAATGAAATTATTGTGTGATTTTGCCATGGTACCAAGTCAGGATCGACAATACTCGACGGACTGGCAGCAGTGCGTTAGGGCTAGGTCGACGTATCGACCTAGACAAACAGTTGCAGGTCAGGTTGAGAATCGGGGCCATTAGACCACTGGCACCACATATAATGGCCATACTTGAAAAATTATTGTTTGTATATGCACTTGTGGGACAGGACCATCAAGATGACATAGGGGGTAGTGATGGGTCCTAAGGGGTATTGGACGACATGGTGGAGATAAGGGTAGTTCATTGTGCCAGTAAATCTTATAGCTCGGAGTAGCTTCTTGTGCATGAGACCGGGGTGGGTTCGGGATGAGGTCTCCATCCTCATACAGACACAAAGTATCTTTGGGTCTAAGGGTCTAACATCTGGGATGTTCAATTAGACTCCAAGTAGAAGTTAGGCTATTCTATTAGGGTAGATAGTAAAGACACTCCAATCCACAAGTGAGTGCAGTCGCCGTAACTGAATCTCTCAAATGTGAGTACCCTTTGTGATGAAGGGCATGTGTTGTTTGCTAAACACCTCCTGAGGCAAGGAGATGGGCTAATAAATCTAAACACACCTAATGTGATTAAGGAAAAAGGTTTTGAAAAACTTGGAAAGGATTTGAGAATCCTTGGTAAAAGTAATGGTAAACCTTGGATAAAGGTTTTGGAAAATAAATTGAATTTGAAACCCTTTTGAAAGAAAATGTCACCCTTGGTAGGGTAAAGTTTTGGAAACCTAAATTTGAGAAAAAATCCTTTTTATAGGAAATAATAACTTTCATGTGGTTTGGATAAACTAAGGTTATTGTGAAAACTCACTCCCAACACCCGCTCACTTAGTTGTAGAACTCACCCCCTCCCTTTTTCCCTTTCAGGACACCAAGGGAAAACCAAAACTTAAAGACCTTCCTGTAAGACAGGTATGCCAGTTTTAAGATATTTAGTTTTGTAGAATACTATTCCAAGAATGACAGGAAAGAAAGACGCCTTTCTCCTCATGGTTTAGTAAAGGATGAAACCCTTTTTGGACTAAAGGGAGTGGCATGTTGCTCACATGGATCCGACCAAACCGGGTCGGGGCGTGATAACTTGAATGGTATCAGAGCTTGTTTCCTCGATCGCATTATCAAGACTATATAACATAGTAACAAAGAGGAATAAATCTTAAAATTTTATATGGCTCCAAAGAGAGGAACTAAGAGAACTAGAGTTGTAGTCGCTGACACTACCTAAAACCCCATCCTTATAGAAACTCCCAGAAAACCCCAATAGGTCTATCTGGACTAAGCTCGGAACATCAAAGATTGTATGAAGACTTCACCTAAGTGTTTGGAAGCCCCAACCTCACTCAAGAGGTGGACACCAACTCTCAAGCCAAACCCAGAGAAGTAAAGTCCCATCCCACTTCTGTCAACATCCCTCCTCTAATTGATATCCCCAAATACCTCAAGACCCTCCGTCAATTAGAATGTAAGTTGTTTTCAGGAGAGAATGATGCTAGAGCCGCCATGGATTGGCTGACCAGCATTAATAAACTTATAGGAATAATCAGGATTCCACCAAAGGAGATGGTGATCTAGGCAAAATTCTTCTTGGATGCTAGCGCGAAAAGGTGGTGGGACAACATTAGGAGCCTGCACACCACCGCACCTACCTGGGAGCAATTCGAGGAGAGATATTCATAGGAATACTTAGCTCCACATCTGATCAATAAGAAGAAGCAAGAATTCTTCCGACAATGACAAGGATCCCACACAATCTCAGAGTATGAGACTAGCTAGATTTAATGAGCTAAGACCTTTTGCTCTAGACTTAGCCGGACCAACAGATATCTACCAATGGTTCATGGACAGTCTCAACATGGATGTACGAGACTAGATGGGAGTACTAGGATGTCCCACGGATTTGGCTGCCATCATCAGTATGGCCTATGAGTGTGAGCGTCTGGTACAGACTAGACGACACCAGATAGAGCAGGTCGACCTAAGGGAAGAAGGAGGATAGGACAACCAAAGAGGTCAAAAGGAGCCTGGTGGGCAGAGATGGGGGACAAGAATGGGGTCCTTAAGGAGAAATGAAGGTTATCATGCCCAAAGGGAGGCAAGTACAACTCCACAAAGGGGAAATAACCACTAATGCCAAGACAGATTATGGTCCACACTCGCTTCATGAAGCCTAAAGAGTGGACAGTTTGGACATAGTGTGGAGTAAAAAAAATAAAACATGATGATTGGAAGTTCTTTGGATAAGAAGTAAAGGAGTGAATTGGGAAAAATTAAGGTCGGTGAAGGATTAAAGGCGGACGAAAGCTCAAAGAGGGTGTAAGAATGTGAAGGAAGGAAACCTTCAAGGAATGGTAAGGAGATCGAAGGTTTAATCCCTAAGATGGAAGTCTATACTTTAAAGGACATAGTAGAGAATGAAAACCGTAAAAGTAGAACTCCCCAAACAAAGGAATTGTGAAATGGTCATGAGCGAGTAAGGATGGATTGAAGGAAGGAAATGTCATTGAGTAAAGGATGACATTGAAAATGAGGAAGGGCATAAGAGGGAAAAATCCTAACATGTCGATAAGCCATCATGATGGATTTGAACTAAGGGAAAACCAATAAAGAAGTTGGTAAGGGACGAGTAGGTAAGGAAAATTGACACGGTTATGTAAGACATGACATCCAAGACAAAAAGAATGATTGGATAATGGTAAAGGTAGTCGAAAAATACTACCAGATGAAAAGAGGGATGAAGTTATACAATCTCTAAAAGATTGAAAAGTTGAGAACAACCCTCAAGGATGTGTTCTAGAATTCTAATGGACAAAGATAGATTCTAGAACATGTTATGCTATAAATTACATGTAAGCTCAACAGTCTCGGGGAAAATTGTGACACAAGTAAGGAAGAGTTAGTTAGTTAAGCATGACAATGTCAAACATAAAATTTGGACCGAATTTGTAATAAACAACGGATGGAGGAAGGGTAAAAATAGGACGAAAAGGTGATAACACCGAAACCCGTGAAAACAAGTATGTAACGCTCAAAAGAACACCGAGCTAAGAGTTTCAATGATCAAGAGAATAACAAGGCATGGGAACGATTGGGCATTTTGGAACTCCCAATCCTGAAATCTTGGGCAAAAACCCTCAAGAGGAAGAATCTTACCTCAAGTGTAGGAAGAAGTGAACCTTAGGATATACGTTTGGACTCATGGATAAGACATAACTAGTTTGATAAACTCCATGGAGTGAGTAAATGATGGAAAGAAAAAGAAATTCTGGAAGTGCATGATTTAAAGGGGCTAAGTGAAAGAACAATCAAAGTGTTATCATGTCAAGTAAACCCCGAGTTGACATCAAGTGAAATTATTTTATGAAGCAAAGGATGCTGACTTCATTTTGGGGACAAAACCCCTAAAAGGAGAGGAGAGTTGTAAACCCTGCCCTTTAAGGATAAGAAAAATTGGGAAAATAACCAGTCATTTCAAAAGAGGAAACCAAGTCGATTCACAAACCATAAAAATCAAAGAGTCATAAAAATCATGGAAAAGAACCTTGGGATAAATGGGAAGTGAAAACTAGATCGGTTCAAGGCAAACCTGATTGAACCAATTTGAACCATACTTGAACTGGTTTCTAAATTCAATTTTCTTGGTGGCTTAAAATATTCAAATTGAGGAATTGAAGCCACCATTAGATAAAGAATGAATTTAGATTAATTTATTATATGAAAAACAGTTAAATCGGGCATGCACTGACCGATTCACTCATTGAACCTAGTCGGACTAGTCCGGTTTGGTTCAAAACAGTGCATCTTCTTCCTTAGGATGATATCACTATTCATTAATGCAAAAAATAGATAATGCTAGCAAAGGAATAACAGCTCTGATCAGGCCATTTTAGAGCGAGGATAAGCTCGACCAAAATGGAAAGTTGTCGAGTAGAGGGTCCCAAGCTCCCTATGTAAAAAGCTCCTCGCCATTAATACTCCACACACCTCAAATCTCCATTTTCTCTCAATTGTTGCATTGTTCGGTAAAGCTTGAACCAGAGCTCCGACATAGGCCTTTTTCATAGCCTTAGAAGGCAAGGTCGAGTCCTATAGACTCTTGGGGAAGTTAGCTACCTGACAGTAACTGCCTTTCGACCTAAGGACCGTCAGAGAGGCGCTAGGGGAATCAAACAGTGAAGTAGCTCCAACGGACCAAATCTGCCCTATTTTGGCTAAGCTGAATTCGCTCACCTCTGGCCAAACCAAGCCTCCCCAATACTCCCACAACCCTGACACGACAATTCGGCCCTACTCAATCGTTACTGGTCGGAGTTAAAGAGAGAAACACTAAAACTTTAATGATAAAATTCCTCCTCGATTAGACATTAATTGTAGCAATTCTTGATCCTAAAAGGAATCTTAGGACAAGAGCTACCTCCTGAGATCAAGAGCTCGGATTGTCGCACCTACGATGGTAAGCTTTCTCCCTCTACAAACAGTTTTCTGACAAAGTTTTGTTTGAGCTCAATTCAGAACCAATTTGAATTGTATGGAAGGTTAGAAACTGATCCATGCCATCAATTGGAGGAATTAACCCCATTTGAATGACCAATTAGGAGAAATCAAATTAGATTAGTGTAAAGGGGTGAAATTGGGGATTTCGAAAAAATTGAGGGACCTCCATGCAATTTCTCAAAATTGAAGGTAAATTGGCACGAAAAAGATGTTGGAGGACCAATTAGCTAGTTTTTGAAAGATTTGGGGCCAAATAGCTATTTTTGGAAAGTAGGGGCAAAATGATAATTTTTTAAAAATTGGGGACCTAATTGAGAATTTGGAAAACTTGAGCCCCTTACACAATTTTAAGTAAATTGAGGACCCATGAAGGATATTGAAAGCCTTGGGACTTGATTTGGGGAAAGGTTAGCATTAGGGAACTAAAGTCAAGAAACATGAACTATAGGAACCTAAGTGCAATAAACCAAAGATTTGGGCATAATCGCTCATACGTAAGAAAACGAAGGTTGCCATGCCGAAACCTTACTGATAATGATACCCAAATTGAGTATGGACACTTGGAATCAGAACGCAAGTAAGAGAGAGCTAGCATGGGCTTAGAAACTAATTAGGGATGAACACGTCACAATCAACGGGTGAGTGAGCTTAATTACACTTCATACCCAGTTGGGATGATGAGTTCACTTTTATGAAAAGAAAACCTACTTAACTGTTGTGAGTGGGATTATTAAAGTCATACTGTGTCATGCTCTGACCTGATTTAGTCGGATCCCTATGATCAACCTGTCACTCTCCCGACTTACTAAGGGTTGCCCCTTGTTTATAAACCACAAAGAATAAGGTGTCCTTTAAACGTGCACCTTTCCCGGAATAACATAAATCAAAACTGCATAAAATTTTAAATTTGATCATACCTGTTTCACAGGCGTATTAGTTGATGGTTCTTGTGGGTAGGCTTGCCGGTATTTCCTGAAAGGGATATAAGGGAGGGGGAGAGTTTCTACTACTCAGTGAATGGGTTTTTCAAAATTTTAAGTTTTAGGAAAAATGTTGGTTTTGGAGTGTGTCAGACTCCTTATTTCCTTTCAAAAACCTTTCATTTCAAATCTCTATTTTTATCACCATTTCTTATTAATCATAGTGTGTCATCAACCAACACACATCCTTTATCACGAAGGTCAAACAGACAATCGTAGGATAATATGTTCACTGAACCCACTTTTGGCGTCAGAGCGACTTTACCAGCCACCTAAATAAAAGTACATCCACTTCTACCTTGAGAATGAGTGAATGTTTGCGACATTTGACCCTCAATCCCGTAACAATTCTCAGTGTCTGTATAAGGACAAAGAACTCATCCCGTCCCCACCCCAGTCTCGTGCGCTTGAAGCTATGTCGAGCTTTGCAAGGTCACCTAGTACGACTAACTGCCCTTATATTCACTAGGTCGTCCAAGGCCCTAGGACACATCACTACCCCTCTTGGGCGTCTTGAAGGTCCCATAAAACATAGTTCATGCACAATCAGTATTTTCACATCATGCCACATAATCGGTGTGCCACTAGTCCAACGACCCCCACCCTCAACTCAAACTACAGCTGTTTGTCTTGACTAGTCCAGAGATCTGTCATGTCGCACTGCTGCTAGTTGACTAAGTATGTATGTCCTATCTTGGTACCATGGCCAAACAATTCAATTATTCAAGTTTTTATGGCATTTAATTCATGTTTGTTTACGAGCTCCTACTTGTGCCGATTGGCCTATGGTCCACTATTCGAGATTTTCAAAATTGGGCATAATAGCTCCCAAGTTTCAAAACTGAGGCCTCCGGCCTAACAGAGCTATTTGAGCTCCTGTCAAGAAGGTTTCCTCAATCATTTAAGCAGTGGCACACAGTCATTGGAGAGCACTTCTGACAAAAATATAATTTCAACTATCCATTATACCAACCGAGTATGAGGATATCTTCGCTCATAATCGATGAACGAGTTTTCCACTTCCTCCGAGTAAGTTTCATCATACCAATCGGGTATGATCTACTTACAATCAGTAAGTAGTTTTTTTGTGTCATTTTCACACCACTCCTCTAAGTTGTGATGTTTAAAATACCACTAAGTAATGGGTTTTCAGTTCCGATGTACTTATCATCCCATTCGGGTATGATATAAAAATCCCACTCACTTGTTAATATAGTGAATTCCTCTTGACCAGTTCTTTGTATTTCACGCGAGCTCGTCCTTGCTGGCGTTTCTGGTATTTCGTGTTCCTACACAGTATGAACATCCTTGTTCATTTTCTTTGGCCTAATAGCCCTCATTCATTCCAAATAAATGAGAAAACTAACTTTTCCTTTATTTGCAATTAGGTCACTAAAGTTATTTTTCTTTATCTATAAGTCCCTATTGTTGATTTTTCCTCAAATTGAGTCCTGAAACTTTCAAATTTATCTTAGAACCTCAATTTATTCAAATTCACAAAAAAAAGGGCTTTAAATTCCCAAATTTTCAATTTGGTCCCCTAACATTTCCAAAATTACCATTTGCCCCTACTTTACAAAAATGGTAAGTTTTGCCCCAAAAAGTCCAAAAATTGCCTAGTTAGTTCTCCAAAATCTTTGTCATGCCCAATTGGTCCTCAATTTTATAAAATTACACTTTAGTCCCTCTAATTATCAAAATTCCAAAATTCCTCCAATTTTGCCCCAATTTGTCCTTCTAACTCTCCCGAATTTTATTTCATCAAATTAGTTTAATTGCTGAAATTGAAGTTACATTGAAGTTCCTACTCCTTCATATGATTCAATTGCACTTTGAATCACACGATTTGGTGTCGGAATGAGCTCAAACGGAGCTCCGCCGAAAAACTGAACTTAGAGAGAGAAAGCTTCAAAAGCTTATAGTCGGGGTGTGGCGGTTCGAGCTTTCGATCTGGGCATATAGCTCTCATCCTGAGGTTTATCCACGGATCAAGAATTACATCAATTGATACCGAATTGAAAGAGAATTTAGTCATTGAAGTTCAGTCGGTTCTCTATCTAGCACCGATTGGAATTTATAGAGGTGAGATAAATTGGCTTATCTTTTCACTCTAATTTAGCTATAGAAGGGTTGTGGATGTGTTGGGATGGATTGGTTTGGCCTGAAAAGTGCTTGAATTGGCCGATTTTAGCTAAGTCGAAATAGGGCAACTTCGGTCCACCGAAGCTGCTTCATTGTTCAATCACGCTGACGCTTCTCCGATGACTCTCAGAGAAAATGGAGACTAGATGCATGTAGCTAACTTCTCCCTAGTTCTAAAGAACCCGACCATGCCTTATTTGACTCCGAAAAGACCCTATATCGGAGCTCTAGTTTGAGCTTCACTGGAAAACTAAGTAGTTGAGAAAGAATGGAGTTTTCAGGTGTAGAGATGATGAATGAGGAGGGGCTCTATATATAGGAAGCTTAAGACTTCCTAGCCATCTGATTCACACCTTAATGGCAATCATTCATTGCCTGAAACTCCCTGGCCAGAGAGTTATCAGCTTCACTGGTGCTGCGCAATTTTCCAGTGAGTGAATAGTGTTGTCATCTGAAGGAAGAAGACTACACTATTTCGAACCAGACCGGACCAATCTTAACCGGGTTGAAAGCTTAAAATGGCCAGTTCACTCACAATTCGACTAAAATTTTCAAATCTAAAAATTTCAAAATTCATATAAATTCTATACAATGGAGGCCTCAAATCTTAAATTTGAAATATTTAAGCCACCTAGAAAAATGAATTTAGCAATTGGTTCAGTAGTGGTCCAAACCAGTCCAAAACGGTTCAATTTGGTTCGGATGCAGTTCACCTGAACCGGTTTGGTTTTCATCTTAGATTCATGCTAAAGTCCTTTTTACTTTTATGACTCTTTAGGTCACATAGGATCCATAAATTTTTGAGTTTTCCCTTTCTCTATCGGTTTAGTTCATGTACCGACTAGGTTCATAAATTGGTTCAATACAATTGGATCTGGTTCATTTGAATCGATCTAGTTTTTCACTTCTAATATGTCCTAAGGTTCTTTTCCAAGATTTTATGAACCCTTTGGGTCACTTGGGAGCAGTAAATTTTCTAAATTGCTCGTTCTCTGATGATAGGGTTTGTGAACCCATTCGGTGTTTCTCACTCGATTTGATAGGTTCTTTTCCCAGTTTTACTTAACTCAAAAGGGCAAGGTTTACATACTAGGTTGGGGTGATGAGCACATTTTAAACTAAAAATCCACTATGAGTGGGCATATTTATACATCATACTCAGTTGGGTGGTGAGCACCATTTTGAAATAAAAAAAACCACTTGTGAGTGAGAACTTTATACTTCATACCTAGTTAGGATGATGAGCCCATTTTAAAAGTTAAAAACCTACTTATTGGCTGTGAGAAGGAACCTTGAAACATCATACCCAATTGGTACGATAAGCTTCCTTATGGAAAGGAAAAAAAAACATGCATACCGGTTGTAAGCGGGCCTATCATCACACCCGATTGGTGTAATGCGTTAAAGAGTTTTTTTGTCAGAAGTGTTCTCCCCTAACTACGTGTCATTGCTTAACAATTTGAGAGATCTTCTTGACGTAAGCTAGAACAGCTCTAATAGGCCAAGGGTCTCAGTTTTGAACTCATCGGTCTCAAGGCCAAGTTTTGAAAACATGTGTTGTGGGTCCAAGGCTAGTGGGCACAGGCTGAAGCTCGTAAACAAACATGAATAAGAAGAGCCATGAAAACTTTAATTTGAAATGGAATCAAATTGTTTGATTCACCATGGTACCAAGTTAGGACCGACAATGCTCGATGGGCTGATAGTAGTGCGTCAGTGCCACGTCGACGGACCAGCCTAGACAAACAGCTGCAGGCTGGGTTGAGTGTCAGGACCATTGAACGGTCCAGGGGTTGCTGGACGACATGGTGGAGATAAGGGCAGTTTGTCATGTCAGTTTGTAAACCTCTTTCTTTTGAGTTAAGGAAAATCGAGAAAAGAACCGGTTAAATCGAGTGAGAAAATTGAATCGGTTCACAAACCCGATTATTAGGAAATGAGCAATTTGGGAAATTTACAACTCCGGAGTGACCCAAAGGGTTCATAAAACCTTGGAAAAGAACCTTAGGACAAATTGGAAGAGAAAAATTAGACTGATTCGGATGAACCGGATCCAACTGGATTGAACTAGTTTAAGAATTGAATCAGTTCATGAACTAGAGCCAATAGAGAAAGAGAAAACCGTTAAAATTATAGATCTCGAGTGACCTAACGAGTCACAAAAGTCAAGAAAAAAGACTTTAAGATGAATTGGAGATGAAAACCAAACTGGTTCCAGTGAACTGGATCCCAACCGGATACTAAATTCATTTTTCTAGATGGCCTAAAAAATTAAAATTTGAGATTTGAGACCACCATTGGATAGAAAATGAATTTAGATGAATTTAAAAATTTTTATATTTTAAAAATTCGGTTCAATTCGGGGTGAACCGGCCGATTTACGCTTTCAACCCAGTTCGGACCGGTTCGAAACAGTATCATCTTCTTCTTTTAGATGATGGCACTGTTCACTCGTTGGAAAATCGAGCAGACACCAGCGAAGCTAAAAAGTTTCCATCTAGGAAGTTTCAAGAATGAATGGTCGCCCACCAATCAGATGGCCAAGAAGTCCCTGAGCTTCCTATATAAAGAGACCCCCTCATTTATCATCTCCACACCTGAAAACTCCATTCTCTCTCAACTGCTCCAATTTCTGGTGAAGCTCGAACCATAGCTCTGACTTGGGCATTTTTCTGACCCAAACAAGGTGAGGTCGGGTTCATTGGATTCGGGAAGAAGTCAATTACATGCCTGTAGTCTCCATTTACTCCAAGGGTCACCGGAGAAGCGCTGGCGTTATGGAACAATGAAGTAGCTCCACTAGACCGAAGCTGCCCTATTTTGGCCGAGCTGAAATTGGCCAGTTCGAGCCCTTCTCAAGCCAAACCAAGCCCTTACAACACCTCCACAGCCCTCCTACAGCTAAATTAGAGCTGAAAGGTAGGTCAATTTGGCTCCCCTATGTAATTACTAACCGTTGCTTGAGAGAGAACGACAAAACTTCGATGATAACATTCTCACTCAATTTGACATCAATTGATGCAATTCTTGATCCTAGGATTAACCTCACAACGAGAGCTATCTACCCATATTGAAAGCTCGGACCGCCATGCCCCCGACGGTAAGCTTTCAAAACTTTCTTTCTCTAAGTCCAATTTTTCGGTGTAGCTTCATTTGAGCTCATTCCGACACCAAATCATACGATTCAAAGTGCAATTGAATCGTATGAAGGTGTAGGAACTCTAATGTAACATCAATTTCAACAATTAAACTCATTTGATTGATCAATTTAATGAAATCAAAATTTGCAAAGTTAGAAGGGTGAAATTGAGGAAATTTTTGGAATTTCAAAAATTAGATGGACTAAAGTGCAATTTCATAAAATGGAGGACCAATTGGGCATGATAAATATGTTGGAGTACCAATTGGGCAATTTTTGGAATTTTTGGGGCAAAACTTACCATATATTTAAAGTAGGGGCAAAATGGTAATTTTGGAAATGTTGGGGGACCAAATTGGAAATTTGGGAAATTGAACCCCTTTTTTGTGAAATTGAATAAATTGAGGTCCCAAGGTGAATTTTAAAAGTTTCGAGACACAATTTTAGGAGAAACCGACATTAACTTTAGGGACCTAATTACAAATAAATGAAAAGTTTGGTTTTCTCATTCATTTGGAATGAACGAGGGTAATGAACGAGGATGTTCATATCATGTAGGAACATGAAGTACCGGAAATGCCATCAAGGACAAGCTCGCATTAATACAAAGAACTGATCAAGAGGAATTCACTACATTTACGTGTGAGTGAGATTTTTTTTATATCATACCCAATTGGGATGATAAGCACCTCAAAATGAAAACTCACTGCTATGTGGTATTTTAAGCATCACAACTTAGAGGAGTGATATGAAAATGACGCGGACAAACTACTTACAAGTTGTAAGTAGATCATACCCGATTAGTATGATGAAAACTTTCTCGGAGGAAGTGGAAAACCTGTTCAACGGTTATGAGCGGAGATGTCCTCATACTCGGTTGGTATGATGGACAATTTAAAATATATTTTGTCGGAAGTGCTCTCCCTTGACTGTGTGCCACTGCTTAAACCATTTGGGATACCTTCTTGACAGGAGCTCGAATAGCTTTGTTAGGCCGAAGGCCTCGGTTTTGGAACTTGGGGGCTATTATGCCCAATTTTGAAAATCTCGAATAGTGGGCCCTAGGACAGTTGGCACAGGAGGAGCTCGTAAACAAATATGAATTTATATGCCATGAAAACTTGAGAAATTGAATTGTTTAGCCATGGTACAAAGATAGGACCAACATACTCAGTCAACTAGCGGTAGTGCGACATGAGAGATCTCTAAATTAGTCAAGACAAACAACTATAGGTTGAGTTGAGGGTCAAGGCCATTGGACCAGTGGCACCATAGATTATATGGTATGATATGAAAATATGGATTGTGTATGCACTGTGTTTACGGGACCTTAAAGATGCCCAAGAGGGGTAGTGATGTGTCTTAGGGCCCTGGATGACCTACTGGATATAATGGTAGTTAGTCATACCAGGAAGCCTTGAGAAGCTCGACATAGCTTCAAGCGCACGAGACTGGGGTTGGGTTAGGATGAGGTCTCTGTCCTCATACGGACATGAAGAATTGTTACGGGATTGATGGTCGGATGTTGTGAACATCCACTCATTCTAAGGGTAGAAGTGGATGTGCTTCTATCTAGGTGGCCGATAAAATTGCTCCGACGCCACAAATGGGTTCAATGGACATACTAGCCTACGATTGTGTGTTTGATCTTCATGATGAAGGATGTGTGTTGGGTGATGACACATCATGGTAATAATAAGGATTTTGAAAACTGAGATTTTGAAGATGAGAAAATTTAAAGGAATTGAGTCTGGCACACTCTAACTTGAAAACTATTTTTATAGAAATTCCATTTTAAAAATATCCATTCAGTGGTTCGTTGTACTCACCCCCTCCCTTATATCCCTTTCAGGTAGACCAAGGAAAACCTACCCAAGACCTCCTGTTAGTTACATCTACAAGACAGGTATGTAAAGTTAAAATTTTATGCAAGTTTTGATTATGTTATTTCAGGAAAGGTACAAGTTTAAAGGATGCCTTACTCTTAACGGGTTAAAGAAGAGGAAACCCTTAATAAACTGTGAGAGTGGCGGGTTGTTCACAGGGATCCGACCAAACCGGGTCGGGGTGTGACATAGTTAGTCATGAAGCTCTGGGAGCTTCTTGCTTATGAGACCAGGGTGGGATTAGGATGAGGTCTCTGTCCTCATACAGACACAAAGTGGATTTTGGGTCTGAGGGCTAGACATTTTAGACGTCCACTCAGACTTAGGGTAGAATTTTGGGACTTCTATCAGGGTGGACAACAAAGTCAAATTGATCCCCAAGTGGGTGCAGTATGGGAATGCCCTGCAAATGTTTGTACCTTTTGTGATAAAGGTCGTGTGTTTGTTTACTAAAAACCTCCACAAGGGGATGTGCTAGGAGAGCTAAACACACCTAATATGGAATTTGAAAAAGCCCTAAGATTTTAGAAAAACTTGAAAATGATGTTAAACATTGGCATGATTTTAACTAAGCATTTCTGAAAACTCACTCCCAAAACCAGCTCAATAATTTGTAGAAACTCATCCCCTCCCTTTAACCTTTTTTAGGAAAAAGGAAGACTAACCTTAAAGACCCTTCGTAGTTGAGCCATAAGATAGGTATGTAATTTTTAATATATTTAATTTTGTATAATACTATTGGAGGAAAAAAATAGGGAAAAGGACATCTGACTCACTGTGGTTTAGAAGGGGGGCAAAACACCTCATAGACCAAAGGGAGTGGTGGGTTGCTCATGGGGATCTGACTAAACTGGGTCAAGCCATGCCAACTTGAGTGGTATCAGAGCCTGTTTCATCAAATACATTATCAAGACTAAATAACAAAAGAATTAAGAGAAAACTTTTAAAATTTTCAGATGGCTCCCAAGATAGAAACCAAGAAAACTAGGACTAACGCCACCTACACCACCCAACACTCTATCCTTGTAGGAAGACAACCATAGGAGCTCTCCAATGCCCAAGGTATAGTAGAAGTCCCAAAGGACCAAGAAACATCATGGGGAAGTATCTAGTACCACCAAGGAGTATGGTGTTAGGATCTGTTGGGGACACTGCCTCGAGTATGAAGGGAGCTAAGCCTGAAGCCAAGAATACCAGCAAGGGCTTATAACCTTACCAAGGAAGACGCTTATCAAGAAACCAGTAGCTCCCAATCTACTTGGTGACCACCTTGTTGTAATAGGGCTAATACCCCAACGTATTGTACACCTTCTCCATTAACGAAAAACTAAAAAATTCCTAAAACCATGTCTCTAAAAAATGATGTGATCTTGCACCTCAACTGTGGGAAGTTTGCTCCAAGAATAGTAACCAAACAAACCTGTATTACCCTAGACACCATAGAGACAGGGGAGAATCTCATCCCAAACAAGGAAATGAACGAGTGGACTAATGAGTCTAGGAGAACTCTTGGAGTAACTACTGGGCCTGGAAGACGCAACAAGAAAACCGTTAAGGTGATCGGGCTTAAGGATGACAAAGCACATAACTACCAGCAATCCCCTAGAAAGGTCCCCCAATGCATGAAGTATTGTAAGAACCACAAAGGACCACACAAGCAAATGACCTCTTGCAAGTATGGACAATAGGGACACTACTTGAGAAAGTACCCAACAATACTAAGGATAGGTATCAAGATAACCTATTATATGTGTAAGAGAAATGGGACATTTAGTGAAGGACTATCCCACACTACAAGGATTTAGAGCAATACCTTCCATGAACAATGCTTCCTCAGCTACAGGAGTCTGAAAGGATATCACCCCAAGAAACACGACTCTTGCTCAGAATTTCAACCACATCCAGGAGAAAGCTCTTCCAGATCCTAACGTAGTGGTGGGCACTTCCCAACCTGTTATTGTAACAATCTCCCTTTAAGAAAGGCTAAAGCCCCAAATTTGTAATCCTACTTCAAAAATAAATAAAGATGTTTTGAGTTCCATAAACTTTTCTATCCCTCAATGATGATGCAATTGTGTGCCTCAACTACATGAGGAAGGGAAAAGCACTGATGGTAGGACCTTGATAAACTGCAAATAGAGCAGAGTGTAGATGAAGAAAATTCTTCCTTAAGAAGAAATTTCCAATAATCTAGGAGCATGGAAGGAAGCACCTCCATAAGAGAAGACAAGCCTCGAGTATTAGACAACAAATGGGATGTCTCGGGATGGTAAGTGTGACGTGCTTTGGAAAAGCAAAGAAGCTGAATAAGAATTTCAGACGAACATAGCGGAAGGAAGAAAATCATAATAACGAGATAGTCAAGGAGAATAAATGACACCCTAAGAAGGATCAAAAAGTACTAAAGACTATACCATAAAAAGGAAAATAGGATGAGCATTAAGAACAAGTAGACTCTAGAGACAACTATCTCAAGATAATTAGTAAAGAAGAGTGGTAGGGTTGAGGTAGTTAATGGACTAACCCTCATAAGAATAATGAACTCAAACCCCAGTTGTCCCGCCCCAACTAAGTTTGGTCGGATCCCCGTGAACAAACCGCCACTCTTCCTGTTTATTAAGGGTTTTCCCCTTCTCTAAGCTGTGGGGTGTAAGGCATTTTTTTTCACATGTACCTTCCCTAAAATAACATTAATCAAAACTGAATATATTAACCTTACATACCTGTCTTGTAGGTTCAACTTTAGGTGGGTTTTCACTTGGTTACCTAAAAAAAGGGTAAAGGGAGGGGGTGAGTTCGACAACTCAGTGAATTTTAATCACTAAGTGTGCTAGACTCCTCATTTCATTAAAAATGCTTTTCTTCAAATTGCAGTTTATCAAAAAATTTTTCCAAGGTTTACCAGTTCATTTCCAAGGATTCTCAAATCCTTTCCCCAGTTTTCATAACATCTTTCCCATTTCCATATTATGTGTATTTCACAAACAACACACGCCCTTCATTAGGAAGGGTTCACACACATTCGCGAGATGTAGTTACGTCGACTGCACCTACTTGTGAATTAGAGCGTCTTTACCATCCATCCTGATAGAAGTCTCTGACTTCTACTTGAAGTCTGAGTGAACGTCTCCCACGTCCTACCCTCAGACCCAAAATATTTCATGTCCATATGAGGATGGAGACCTCATCCCGACCCCACCCTAGTCTCATGCGCATGAAATTACGTCAAGCTTCCATGACTGCTGGCATGACAAACTGTCCTTATCTCCACCATGTCATCCAGTAGCCCCTAGGACACATCCCTACCCCTCTTGGGTGTCTTGATAGTCTTGCACCTTAAGTGCATGCACAAACAAAGTTTCCAATAAGCCATTAATCTTTGGTGCCATTGGTTCAATGATCCTAACCTTCAATTTGACCTGTAGTTGTTTGTCTAGACTAGTCTATCGACCTAGTCCTAACGCACTGCCACCAACCCATCAAGTATGTCGGTCCTGTCTTGGTACCATGACAAAATCACATAATCCATTTATTAGGAATTTTCATGGCTTATACATCATGTTTGTTTACGAGCTCCTATTCTTTCCAACTAGCCTTGGGCCCACTGTATGTGATTTTCCAAAACCGGGCATTTAGCCCCACAAGTTCCAAAATCGAGGCCTCTAGCCTATCTGAGCTATTTAAGCTCTTGTCAAGAAGGTCTCCCAAAATTTTTAAGCATTGGCACATAGTCAGTGGAGAGCACTTTTGACAAAATAACCTTTCAACATGTCCATCACACCAACTGAGTGTGATAACATCTCCCCTTACAACTGGAAAGCGGGTTTTCTACTTCCTACTAGGAAGTTCATCATACCAACCGGATATGATCTACTTACAGTCGATAAGTAGTTTTTCCGTATATTTTCCACATCGCTACAACTAATGATATTAAAATTTCACATAGAAGTGGTTTTTCATTTTCGAAGTACTCATCATCCCAATCGGGTATGATGTGAATAATCCCACCGACCCGATATTTGCAGTGTATTTTCTCTAAATTGGCTCTTTGCCTCCATGCGAGCTTATTATTACTGGTGTTCCAATAATTCGTGTTTCTACACGATTTGGACATTACTATTTATTAACATTTGGCATAATAGTCTTCATTCTTCACATATGAACAAAATGCCCAATCTTTTCAATTATTTACATTTAGGTCCCTAAAGTTCTTTTTTCTTAAGTTTAGGTCCTTAATGCAAAATTTTCCCCAAATTGAGTTCCAAAACTTTTGATTTTCACTTTGGATGCTCAATTTATTTAAAATCACATAAGGGGTTCAAGTTTCCCAAATATCCAATTTGGTCCTTAACTTTTCAAAAATTACCATTTTTCCCCTACTTTACAAAAATGGCAATTTGACCACAATAAATAACAAAAATCAACCAATTGGTTCTCCAACATCATTTTTATGGCCAATTAGCACTCAATTTTAGAAAATTGCACTTTGGTCCCTTAATTTTACAAAATTCTCAATTTCCCCTAAAATTTTCCCCAAATTTTCCCTTTTTAAAATAGGCAAATTTAATTTCATCAAATTGACCCTTCAATTGGGGTTAATTAATCCAATTGAATGTATGGATTAGTTCCTACACTTCCACATGATTCAATGGACCTTTGAATCGCATCATTTGGGTCTGAATTGAGCTCAAACAGAGCTTCGTCGAAAAATTGAACTTAAAGAGAGAAAGCTTCAAAAGCTTACTATCGGGGGTGCGGTGGTCCCAGCATTCTATCGGGGCAAGTAGCTCTCGTCCTGAGGATCCTCCTAGGATCAACAATTACATCAATTCATGTTGAATTGAGGGAGAATTTGATAGGAGAAGTTTCGCCAGTTCTCTCTCTAAAATTGCTTGGAAATTGTAGAGGGGAGGCAAATTGGCTTACCTTTCTACTCTAATTCAATCGTATAAGGGTTGTGAAAGTGTTGGAAGAGATTGTTTGGCTAGAGGAAGGCTGAATTTGGCCAATTTTAGCTCAGCCGAAATAGGGCAGCTTTGGTTCGCTGGAGCTGCTCCACCGTTTGATTATACTAGCGCTTCTCCGGCGATCCTCAAATTGAATTGAGATTGCTATCAGATAGTTGACTTCCCCCGAAATCTAAAAAGCCCAACCTCGTCTTCTATGGTTGAGAAAATCTAAAGAGCTCGACCGGTGCTTCGCCTTTTTAAATTGTAGTGTGTGAGACTCCTTATTTTCTTTAAAATTCTTTATTCCTTAATTTCTCAATTTTCAAAACCATTACTCATTTTTAACCACGAATGGTGTGTTAGAAATCAACACATGCCCTTCATCATGAAGGGATCACACATTCATAGGGTAGCCTGTCCACTGCACCCACCTGTGGAATCAGAGCGACTTTATCGGCCATCTTGATAGAAGCACGTCCACTTCTACCCTTAGAATGAGTGGATGTACGCGACACTCGACCCTCAAACCCAAAAAGAACTTTGTGTCCGTGTGAGGATAGAGACCTCATCTCGACCCCACTACGGTCTCATGCGAAAGAAGCTACGTTGAACTTTCCTGACTGCTAGCATGAAAAATTGACCTTATCTCCCCGAGGTCGTTCAGTAGCACCTAGGACGCATCACTACCACTCTTGGACGTCTTGATGGTCCTGAAGCTCAGTGCATGAACAAAACAATAGTTTTCCTCATAAGCCATTTAATCTTTGGTGCCACTGGTCCAACGGCCCCGACCCTCAACTTGACATGTAGTTGTTTGTCTCGACTGGTCCGTCAACTTCTCTTGTCGCACTACCGCTAGTCCATCGAGTATGTCAGTCCTGTCTTGGTACCATGGCCAAACACATCATTCATTAAAGTTTTCATGGCTTAATCTCATGTTTGTTTATGAGCTCCTGGTCATGCCAACTGGCCTTGGGCCCACTGTACGAGAGGTTCAAAATCGGGCATTCTAGCCCCCAAGTTCCAAAACCGAGGCCTTCGACCTATTTGAGCTATTCGAGCTCCCGTCAAGAAGGTCTCCCAAAATCTTTAAGCATGGCACATAGTCAGGGGAGAACACTTCTGACAAAAATATCTTTTCACTCGTCGATCATACCAACTGGGTGTGATGACTTCTTCGCTTACAGCCGGTAAACATGTTTTCCACTTCCTTTTGGGAAGTTCATCATACCAACCGGGTATGATCTACTTACAACTGGTAAGTAGTTTTTCCGCGTGTTTTCTCACATTACCCTAACTAGGTGTGATGTTAAAATTTTACATAATAGTGGGTTTTTACTTCCGAGGTACTCATCATCCCAATCAGGTATGATGTGAAAATTCCCACTGACCCGTTAATGTAGTGAATTGCTCTTAACCGGCTTTTTGCCTCCACACGAGCTTATCTTTGCTAGCGTTCCCGATACTTTGTGTTCCAACACGATATGAACATCCTTGTTCATTATCCTTTGGCCTAATAGCCTTCATTCATCATGAATGAATAAAATACCCAAACTTTTCAATTATTTGCAATTCGGTCCCTAAAATTCTTTTTCTTTAACTTTAGGTCCCAAATGACAATTTTTCCCCAAATTGAGTCCTAGAATTTTCAAAACTTTATTGTGGGTTCTCAATTTATCCAAAATCCCAAAAAGGGTTTAAGTTTCCCAAATTTCCAATTTGGTCCCTAATTTTTAAAAAATTACCATTTGCCCCTACTTTACAAAAATGGCAATTTTCCCCCTAAAATTCCAAAATTCGACCCATTGGTCCTCCAACATCTTTTCCATGTTCAATTGGCCCTCAATATTAGGAAATCGCACTTTAGTCCCTTGAATGTTTTTAAATCCCCAAATTTCGCCAAAAGTTTTCCCCAATTTGCCCCTTTCAACCTAGCTGAATTTGATTTCATCAAATTGACCAATCAATTGAGGTTAATTATTGAAATTGAAGGTGGATTTGAGTTCCTATACATCCATAAGATTCAATTGCACTTTGAATCACATGACGACCAATGTGGTTGTGATAGGTCCCAAGGACTGTTGGACAACATGGTGGTGATAAGGGAAGATGAAACTACATGATTTGGGTTTCTCCTCGTACCAGTTAGTCATGGAGCTATTGTGTTTGAGCTTCATGGAGTTACTGTGTTTGGGCTCCATGAAGCTATTGCGTTTGAGCTTCCTAAAGCTATTGTGTTTGAGGTTCATGTGCATGAGACCGAGATAAGGTCTCCGTCCTCATACAGACACAAAGTGGAATTCGGGTATGAGGGTTGGACATCTGGGACGCTCCACTCGGACATAGGGTAAAAAGTGGACAGGCTTCTATCTTGGTGGATGGTAAAGACACTCTGAGCCCCCCAAGTGGGTGCAGTGGATGGGCTACACTTTTCCAATGTGTATACCCTTCCTGATGAAGGGCGGGTGTTTTTTGCTAAACTCTAAACACACCTAATATGAAAATGAAAGAAAAAGGTTTCGAGATTTGAGAACCCTTTGAAAAAGGAATGGTAAACCTTGGAAAAAGGTTTTGGAATAGAATTTGAATTTGAGGAAACCCTTTTTAAAGAAAATGTTACCCTAGCAGGGTAAACTAAGTATATTTTGAAACTCACTCCTAAAACCCGGTCATTGAGTTGTAGAACACACCCCTCCCTTTTACCCCTTTCAGGTTATCATGGGAAAACCAAACTTAAAGACCTCCTTGTATAGGAACTATAATATAGGTATGTCTATTTTAAGATTTTAAAATTTTTTTATAATGCTATTCTATGAAAAATAGGAAAAATGACGGCTTACTACTCACGGTTTAGAAAATGGTGAAATCCTTCATGGACTAAAGGGAGTGGCAGGTTGCTGACAAAGTGTTATCAGAGACTGTTTCCTTGAATACATTATCAAGACTATATAACATATTAACTATGAGGAATAAGCTTTAAATTTTACAGATGGCTCCCAAGAGAGGAACCAAGAGAATAAGAGTCACAGTTACTGACACTGCCCAACAATCCCTCTCTGTGAAAACTCCCCGAGAAGACTAGAGAGTTCAACCTAGTCTCAGCTTGGAGCATCAGAGACTGTAAGAGGAGTTCACCCAAGTGTTTGGACGGCCTAACCTCAACCCTGAGGTGGACACCAACCCTCGAGTTAAGCCCGAGGATGTACAATCTCAGCCCCTCCTGCTAACAATCCCCCTCCAGTTGAAATTCATAAATAAATCAAAACTCTCCATCAACTGGGATGTATGTCTTTCCTAGAAGAGAAGGATACTAGAGTTGCTATGAACTGGCTGGCCAACATCAAGAAACTCATGGGATTAATCAGGATTTCACCAGAGGACATGATAATTCGGGCAGAATGTTTCTTGGAGGCCAGTGTGAAAAGGTGGTGGGACAACGTTAGAAGCTTGCATACCACCACCCCCACTGAGGAACAATTTGAGGAGAGATATATGGAGGAATACCTAGCTTCGCATCTAATGAATGAGAAGAAGCAAGACTTCCTCCGACTTCGAAAAGGGCTTAACTCTATCTCGAAGTATGAAACTAAGTTTAATGAGTTAAGATCCTTTGCCCCGGACCTAGTCGGACCTACAGATGTTTGCCAACAATTCGTGGATCGTCTTAATATGAACATACGAGACTAAATGGAAGTACTAGGATGCCCCACAAATTTAGCTGTCGTCATTAGCATGGCCCATGAATGTGAGCGTCTAGTACAAACGAGACGCTGCGGGATAGAACAAATCGATAGAAAAAGAGAAAGGAGGCCAAAATAGTTGAAGAGGACAAAAGGAGTCATGTGGACAAAAATGGGGGACAAAAAGGGCAATTTGACCCTCCAAAATTCCAAAATTTGACCCATTGGTCCACCAACATCTTTTTCATAGCCAATTGGCCCTCAATTTTAGGAAATTGCACTTTAGTCCAATGAAATTTTGAAATCCCCAAATTACCCCAAAAATTTCCCCCCATTTCCCCCCTTTCAACCTGGCCAAATTTGATTTCATCAAATTAACCGATCAATCGAGGTTAACTGTTGAAATTGAATGTGGATTTGAGTTCCTACATATCCATATGATTCAATTGCACTTTGAAACGTATGAATTGACCTGGGGACAAGCTCAAACGGAGCTTCACTAGAAAACTAGATGTAGAGAGAGAAAGCTTACCATCGAGGGTGCGGCCGTCCGAGCTTTCGATCTAGGCATATAGCTATCATCCTAAGCTTCCTCCAAAAATCTAGAATCGCCACAATTTATGTTGAATTGAGGGAGAATTTGGTCATTAAAGATTGGTCGGTTCTCTCTCTAGCACCGATAAAAAATTATAGAGGGGAGCCAAATTGGCTTACCTTTCCGATCTAATTCGGTCGTATGAGGGCTGAGTGAGTGTTAGGAGAGCTTGGTTTGGCCTGAGGAGGGCTTGAATCGACTAATTTCAGCTCAACAAAAACAATGCAGCTTCAGTCCACCGGAGCTGCTTCACTGTTCGATCACACCGACGATTCTCTGTCGATCCTCTAAGCAATTGGAGAGCACCGTCTGGTAGCTGACTTCTTCCTGAATCTAAAGAGCCCAACCTCACCTTCTTTGCCTCAAAAAAGACCCTATGTCCAAGCTCTAGTTCGAGCTTCATCGAAAAACTGAGTAGCTGAGAGAGAGTGAGGTTTTGACATGTGTAGAGGATAAATGGAGAGTGGCTCTTTATATAGGGAGCTCGGGGACTCTCCAGTCGTCCGTTTTGCACCTTCATGACAATCATTGATGGCCTAAAACATACTAAATGCAAACATTACCTCTTCGCTGACACTGTTCAATTTTCCAATGAGTGAACAGTGTTGTCATTTGAAGGAAGAAGACAACACTGTTCTGAACTGGACTATACCAGTTCGAACCATGTTTAATGCTTAAACTGCCAATTCAGGTCCGATTCAACTGATTTTTTCACAATTAAATTTTTTTTAATTCATTCTCTATCCAATGGTGGCCTCAATTCTGCAATTTGAATTTTCTAAGCTACCTAAAAAAATGAATTTAGCATCTAGTTCAATAGTGCTTCAAACCAGTCCAAACTAGTTCAATCTGGTTCACCTGAACTGATCTAGTTTTCTCTCCCAAATTGTCCTAAGGTCCCTTTCCAAGGTTTTTATGACTCTTTGGGTCATTCGGGAGGTGTAAATTCCTAATTTCCCCATTCCCAATTGGTCGGGGTTTATGAACCAGTTCATTTTTTCTCACTCGGGTTGACTAGTTCTTTCCCAGTTTTTCCTTAACTCCAAAGGGCATGGTTTACAATATCTGTTTGATAGGAGTTTACTGTGGGTTAGGGTTCTAGGGCTTTTAGTTTTGAAACTTTGTTTGAAAAACCTTGCTCTAATACCACTAAATTGTCATGCCCCGACCCGGTTTGATCGGAGTTATGTGATCAACCCGCCACCCTTCCTTGTACTAGTATTTCTACCAAATAGTTTGAGGAAGGTAAAGGCATTAGAGTACCTGTTTTCCATAACAAAGTTTACAAAACATCTAACTAAAGGATACATATTGGTGCTTCTAGCCTTGGCTTTTTCTTCTAACCTCGGCTCATCGTAACGAGGTGCTTCTCTTGAAAAAGTTTAATGGGAGTGGATGAGTTTCTACAACTCAATGAGTGGGGGTTAGGAAGCAAGTTTTCAAACAATCAACTATCAAAAGTTTTATGCTCTTAATTTATTGTAATATGAGTTCATCTCTTCTTGAGGCCTTCCACTTGCTCGGGAGGTGTTTTAGCAAGCATTTACACGCCCTTTCAATTATAGAAAGGGATCACACGTTCATAGAATAGTCTCCAATTATTACACTTGTGGACCGTAGTGCCTTTATCGTCCACCCTAATAGAGATACATTGCCTCCACTAATAGGGGTACACTGCCTCCACTGATAGAGGTACACTGCCTCCATTGATAGAGGTACACTGCCTCCACCCTAATAGAGGTACACTACCTCAGTCTCGAGACCTCATTTCCCTTCCAACCTCGGTCTTAGTGTGCAGGAAGCTATCAAAGCTTCTCGGCATACTCAATGTCAAACCACTCTTAGGTTGTCCAACATCACTTGGAACTCATTGACTACCCCTCTTGGGTGTCTAGATGCTCCCAGAATCCTCATGCATACATAACAACAATTTTGAATCATTAACCATGATCTTTGGTGCAAACAGTCCAACAATCCTAACACTTGACTTGGTATGCAGCAGTTTGACTTGACGTGCCCGTCGACCTCGACTAGGCGCACAGCCACTAGCCCATCGAGCCTTGTTAATCCTATCTTGGCCCCGTGGCAAGTCACACAACATTTTCCAATTTCATGAGAGTTTTCATGGTTCATATAAATCACGTTTGTTTACGAGTCCAACCCATGCAGACTGGCCTTGGGCCCACTTCACGAGTTTTCAAAAATCAGGCCATCGACCATATCATTTTCAAATCCGAGGCCTCAAGCGTGTTGGAGTAATTCCGGCTCCCATTCGTAATGTCTCCCAAAATTTTTAAGCAGTTTCACATAGTCAGGGGAGACCATTCCGAGAAAAGTAATTTTCAAATCTAAGAATGGTTCTCATCACCCCTAACCGGGTATGATGCTGAAAATCTCACTCACCCAGTATTATGATGGATTCGTTTCATATGGACTTCCAATCTTAAATGTGCTCCTTAGCATTCGTACTAGTGTGACTTGTGCCTACATGGTTCGAGCATCCATATCAGGAGAATTGACATAAGGGACCTTGTACATTCTGATATTTGCACATAGGTCCTTACACTATGCCTTAATTGCAGTTAGGTCCCTTAGAGTTTATGTCACGCCCCGACCAGGTTTGGTCAGATCCATATGATCAACCCGCCACTCTTCTAGTTTATTAAGGGTTTTTCCCTTCTTTTAAATCGATAGGAGTAAGGCGTCCTTTAAACCTATACCTGTTATGGAATAACATTAATCAAAACTGCAAAAAATTGAAACTTAACATACTTGTATCACAAATGTGGTTAGCTTGAGGTCTTTTGGGTAGGCTCTCTACCCTTGGTTACTTGAAAATGTGATGTGAACTCCGCCAATATGCTGATGACACCCTACACCAAATATGGAAAGACCCCAAGACTTTCACGACGCAAGTACGAAAGCATGGAATATAACCTTGTTTATGTGAGAAACAAGGTATCGGATATCTAGACGCCACACCCAAATTCTCTAAGAAGAACTCTTAGAAAACCCTGGTGATAAGTCTTGAATTGCTTGAACGCCACAAGTAAAAACTTGATAAGTTCAAAAAGCTCTTTCAAGAAAAGAAAGAAGACAAAACTCACAAGATTGAAATTCCAAAGTGTGTCCCCTCCAATGTTGTGGAGTATGCCTTTTATAGGCTCAAAAAACAACTGAATAGCCCACAAAATAAGAAAAAAAGTCTATTATGGTTATAAGCTAACCATATCTAATCTAAATATCTAGGATATTTTAATAATTAATTTAAAATTTTGAACTACCTAATATTATCCTAAGATATTTATTAATAAATCTCTCCTTATTAATTAAATTCGGACCTTCTCTTGGGTTCATCTTGGGCTCTTCATTTTGGCTTCCATTTGAATATTCAGCAATCTCTTTAATCAGTCGATATAAAGACTATTTGAATCTTTTAGCCCCTTAACCTTGTGATTGGGCCCTCTTGAAGTCTCAAGTGATCATTTATCCCATTTGGTGATGAAGTGTTCAGCTCTATTGTAGGGTCGGTTGATTGGACTTGTAAATTCGTAGTCTATTTAGTCGAATTCACATTATTCCCGCCCCCCCCAGAAAATGATTTGTCCTCAAATCTTTTTTTCCTTCAACACCTTTTATCAAAAGACGTTAACTTATAAATATTTATGCTATTGCTAACAGTATATTTGCTAGATAATTTCTTGTTGTAATTATTACTACTAAGTTTTAACACTTTAAATAATCCTTCTAATCTAAGAAATTTTGATAGTTTTCTATTCATAAACCGTCCATTCCTCAGATTTAGGCTAATCCAAATCCCTGGATCAAAAATAGCCTTCTTGAAAGTTTTGTTGGCTAGATTAATATTTTCTTGATTCTGTCATTTTCTATCAGATGGATTAAAACCATAGATAATCTCCAATGATGATAACTTAATCACTGAATAAATATAACAATTATATGCAAACACAACATGTGATAAACATGTAGTTGAAAATAGAAGTTTTGTAACAAACAAAGTATTCCAAGAAAAATTAAGCAATTTAGTATCAATGATTATAAGCAAAACGTACCTTCCAGATAATGTATGAGCAACTACATTTTTCATACCTTGCTTACACTTGATCACATAACTAGATTTATAAATGAATTCTACCCACCTTGCATGATACTCATTCAGCTTGAGGGCTACTCTGCTGAACTTTTCATTATAATGTGCAATTGTTCTTCTTTCCTGACTTACAAAATAAGGTGTTGCCAATCTCAAATTACCAAATAAGGTGTTTCGAATCGCAATCCCTTCAAAACTTATAACATATCTAGGAAATACAAGTTTATCCAAACAAATGATAAATATCTTAAAATTCTCAAACAACTTGTCTTTCCTTAAAACTTCTAACATAATTTTCAAATATTCCATAAGTTCATCTAAGATCTTATCATATACTAGGATATCATCAAAATATATATAGTCAAACGTTAAAATGATAACATGCAAGATATGGTTCATTGATATCATGATAGTGCTAAAGGCACTAGTCAATCCAAAAATCACAACTAACCAATCATATAGACCTGGTTTTGTTTCAGATGTTGTTTTCAAATCGTCTTTTTCTTTAATTTGAAATTGATGATATTGAATTTTATGATCAAATTTAGAAAACAAATAGTATCCATGCAACTCAATAATAATATCATATAAATGAGAAAGATGTTGTCGATAGTTTACCATGATATTGTCAATGGCTCGACAATTGAGGCATATTTGCCAAGTTTCGTCCTTCATGGGTACAACACATGGTCGCTTGCTCTTACGTATATATCTCCTTTCCATCAGTTTTAGGACTTGGTTTTGACTTTGATACTTGTTTTCTTGAACTGGTGGCAAACCAAGAGTTATCTTCTTTGTAATGACATTCTTGAATTCCTGCAGAAGAGAAACACTAATGCTCAACAAATATCTGACAATATAGTTAGTAAAATATAAATTATTGTACATAAGTACTGTAAGGATAGGATATAGAATTATATCTCTCTTGATCTCACTTTTTCTCTCCATAAAATTGTTTTTACTCTCTTTTCTTTGTATTATGGCTTTTCTCTCTTCTTTTTCAACATTGCCTTTTCTCTCATCATTTTCAATTCTGGCTTTTCTCTCTCTAATTTTTCTCTCTTTTTTCAATATTGCCTTTTATCTCTTCCTCTTCAATCTTGACTTTTCTCTCCTGTCTTTCTGTTATTTTCTTTTCATTTTCCTTTTTCTTTTTCAACTGATCATGAAAAACTTGTTGTAAAGTCAGACGTACAAGAGATATTGATCTATTATTCATCATGAATGAGTACCTATCTATTAATCTATCATATGTAACTTGACGATCTAATTCCAAGGTTCTCCCAATAAAATATGACATGCATGTATTGGTACTACATCACATAATACTTTATCTTGATATTTCCCAATAGAGAATGACACTATCATCTGTTGGGTTACCTCGAGTTTGGGTTGATCATTCAGCCTTTGAATTTGATATGGCTTTGGATGCTTCATTGTTTGTAAAACCAACTTCTCCACAAGCTCGATGCTAGTAAAGTTAGTGCAGCTTTCCCCATCTATGATAACAGAACAAATCTTATTTTTCATAGAACAATGAGTATGAAATAACTTATCACGTTGGTTGTCCAAGATATCATCAATCCATGGTTTATCCCAAGTAGTAGGTTGATTGAAGGAATTGAGCTTGATGTTGTCATGATTAACTTGGAGATCATTAAACTCCCCCAGTTCCTGTGGTTCGAAGCATCGAGATCAAGTGCTCCACGGTCGTTCAATGGAAGTATGTTGATGTGAGTGTCGTCTCACACCTTCCTCCAAGCGATCCATTTGCGTATGAAGTGGCTCAGATTCAGACTTCACTATCTGTTTCATTTAACTCTTCATTGCTTTCCACTGTAGGTTTTGAATGGACGGTATGGAACCCTCTTCTTTCATTGTGTTTTCTTATCGTCAGGCCTTCTAAACCTGATAATTGTTAAAAAGAAAAGAACCTCGCAACTCTCCCTCACATGTTTCTCTCAAACACTCCTGTTTCACACTCAAATCGCTTTTTCTTATAGATTTAAAGCACTCTTGCCTTTTTCCACTCATATGTCTTCTTTCAATCTTAATTGAACTTAAAAACAAATCATTTTTATGAAGCAGTTCAACTTGAGGAACAATCAAGACATCGAAAAAGGTTTTCAAAAAGCAATTCTAAAAGAATTTAAGTGTGGTGTACAAATAGACTCAGAGAAGAATAAAATTTAGATAGAGAAAGAAATTAAGATGGAATGAAGTATAGACTAGATAGAGCAGAATAAGAATGAAATTCAAGCTAGAATTATGAGCCTCTCTTTTTTTTCTTTTGCCTTTTCTTCACAAATTTTTTTCACTCTTTTTTTCTTTTTTTCTTTTTTTTGGCACGAATTTTTGTTACTTTTTCTTTTTTTTTTTTGCACTTACCTACTAAAGAGAAGATAAATAGAAGAAGATGAGAATTTTTTTCTTTTATAAAGACTAGAAATAGGTAGAGAAGATAAAAAAAGAACTAGATATAAAAAGATGGGATGGAACTTGCCATGTAACCGTGTGCTCTGATACCAACTGATGCGAACCCCACCAAGACGACACCCTACACCAAATATGGCAAGACCCCAAGACTTTCACGACGTAAGTACAAATGGATGAAATATACCTTGTTTATGTGAGAAAAAAGGTATCGGATATCTAGACGTCACACCTAAATTCTCTAAGAATAACTCTTAGAAAACCCTGGTGATAAGTCTTGAATTGCTTGAACACCACAGGTAAAAACCTAATATGTTCAAAAAGCTCTTTCAAGAAAAGAAAGAAGACAAAACTCACAAAATTGAAATTCCAAAGTGTGTCCCCTCCAATGTTGTGGAGTATGCCTTTTATAGGCTCAAAAAATAACCAAATAGCCTACAAAATAAGGAAAAAAATCTATTATGGTTATAAGCTAACCATATCTAATCTAAATATCTAGGATATTTTAATAACTAATTTAAAATTTTGAACTACTTAATATTATCCTAAGAGATTTATTATATTGGGCTCATTTTGGGCTCTTCATTTAGGCTTCCATTTGAATATTCAGCAATCTCTTTAATCAGTTCATATAAAGCCTATTTGAATCTTTTAGCCGCTTAACCTTGTGATTGGGCCCTCTTGAAGTCTCAAGTGATCATTTATCCCATTTGGTGATGAAGTGTTCAGCTCCATTGCAGGGTCGGTTGATTGGAGTTGTAAATTCGTAGTCTATTTAGTCGGATTCACATCAAAAGGGCTATAAGGGAGGGGGTGAGTTCAATGGCTTAGTGAATAGTTGTCTTAAAATATGACTTTTAGAAAATCGTTTGAATTGGAGTGTGCCAAACTCGTTAATTTCTTTAAAACATTTCATCCTCAAAATGTCTGTTTTCATAGCCATATCTCATCATTTACCACAACCAATGTGTTTATCAATCAACACATACCTTTCATCATCAAGGGAACACACATTCATAGGGCAGCACGTCCACTGCACCCACTTGTGGTGTCAGAGCAACTTTACCGGCCACCTAGTTAGACATCCACTTCTACCCTGAGAATGAGTGGATGTACACGACATCCGACCCTCAATCCCACAAAGAAAACTTCGTGTTCGTATGAGAACACAGACCTCATCCTAACCCCACCTCGATCTCATGTGCATGAAGCAACGCCGAGCTTCCCTAACTGCTGGGACGACAAACTGTCCTTATCTCCACCATGTTGTGTAGTAGCCCCTATGATGCATCACTACACCTCTTGGGCATCTTGGAGGTCCCGTACCTCAGTGCATGGACAAAACAACAATTTTCCACATAAGCCATTTAATTTGTGGTGCTATTGGTCCAACAGCCTCGACCCTCAACTCGACCTACAACTGTTTGTCTCGATTGGTCCGTTGACCTATCATGATGCACTGTCGCTAATCCATCGTGTATGTTGGTCATGTCTTGGTACCATGGCCAAACATATCATTCATTTAAAGTTCCCATGGCTTAAACTCATGTTTGTGTACAAGCTCTTGCTCGTGCCAATTGGCCTTGGGCCCAATATACGAGATTTTAAAAAATCGGGCATATTAGCCCCTAAGTTCCAAAAGTAAGATGTCCGGCCTATTTGAGCTATTCGAGCTCCCGTCAAGAAGGTCTCCCAAAAGGTTTAAGCAGTGGCATACAGTCGGGGGAGAGCACATCTAACAAAATAATCATTTCATCTATCCATCACACCAACTGGGTTTGAGGACATCTCCGCTTATAATCGATAAGTGGGTTTTCTACTACATTCAAGAAAGTTCATCATACCAATCGGGTATGATCTACTTACAACCGGTAAGTAGTTTTTTCGCGTAATTTCTACATCACTCCATTCTAGTGTGATGATTAAAATTCCACTTAGTAGTGAGTTTTCCTTTCCGAGGTGCTTATCATCTCAACCGGTTATGATATAAAAATCCCACTCACCCGATCGTGCAGTGAATTCCTCTTAGTTGGCTCTTTGCCTCTACACGAACTTATACTTGCTGGCATTCCTGGTACTTTGTGTTCCTACACGATATGAACACCCTTGTTCATAGTCCTTTGGCCTAATAGCCTTTATTTATCATGAATAGATAAAATACCCAAACTTTTTAATTATTTGCAATTAGGTACCTAAAGTTCTTTTTCTTTAACTTTAGGTCCCTAATTCTGATTTTTCCACAAATTTAGTCTCGAAACTTCAAAAATTTACTTTGGTACCTCAATTTATTCAACATTACACAAAGGGGTTCAAGTTTCCCTAATTCCCAATTTGGTCCCCAAAATTTCCAAAATTACTATTTTGCCCCTACTTTTCAAAAATGGTAAAATTGACCCCAATAATTCCAAAATTGACTAATTGGTCCTCCAACATCTTTTCCATTCCCAATTAGCCCTCAATATTAGGAAATTGCACTTTAGTCTCTCAAATTTTTGAAATCCCCAATTTTAACCTTCCAAACTTACCAGATATGATTTCATCAAATTGATCGATCAATTGAAGTTAATTATTGAAATTGAAGGTGGATTTGAGTTTCTACACCTCCGTATGATTCAATTGCAGTTTGAATCGCTTGAATTGACGCAGGAATGAGCTCAAATAGAGCTTCGTCGAAAAACTAGACTTAGAGAGAGAAAGCTTCGAAAGCTTACCGTCAGGGGTGTAGTAGTATGAGCTTTCAATTTGGGCAGATAGATCTCGTCCTAGGATTTCTCCTAGGATCAAGAGTCAAATCAATTGATGCCAAATTGAGGGAGAATTTGTTCAATGATGTTACGTAATTATTGGATTTTTCCCATGACTTACCGACACACATTGATTCTTCCCTTCTTATGCACTTCCTCATTTCTAGTGGTGTCCTTTCCTCAAGGACTTTCCTTTTTTATAATCCATTCTTACTCATGATAAGTTTCATGACTCTTTATCCCAAGTTATTCTATTTCGGTCTATATGTCGATTACTTTGTTTGAGGAAGTTCCCTTCTTACGGATTTTGTTCTCTACTATATCCCTCACAGAAGAGGCTTCCACTTTGGGAGCTACATGCCCACCTTCTTACCATTCCTTGAAAGTTTCTTTCTTCCTTTCTTCAAACTCTTTTCTATATTGGGTATTTGCCCGCCTTTAATTCCCCCATTGTCTTAAAATTCCCATTTCTTCCTTCATTCCTTATCTGAGGGACTTCTGGTTATTGGTCTTGTCATGCCCCGACCCGGTTTGGTCGGATCCCCGTGATCAACCCGCCACTCTCCCGGTTTATTAAAGGGTTTCCCCTTATCGTAAACCATAAAGAGTAAGGCATCCTTTAACTTGCACCTTTTTCCTGGAATAGCATAATCAAAACTGTATGAAATTTAAAACTTTACATACCTGTCTTACAGGCATCTTAGTTGACGGTCTTTAAGGGGAGGCTTTCCGGGATTTCCTGAAAGGGATATAAGGAAGGGGGTGAGTACGACTACTCAGTGAATGGGTTTTTAAAAGCTTTTGACTTTTTAGGAAAACATTTATATGGAGTGTGTCAGACTCCTTTGTTTTCAAAAATCCCATCATTTAAAAATTTATGTTTTTTTTCCATTATTTCTTAGTTACCACGGTGTGTCATCACCCAACACACATCCTTCATCATGAAGGTTACACACATTTGCAATTCAGTATCACTACTGAACCCGCTAGTGGCTTCGGAGTGACTTTTCCTGCCACCCGGATAGAAGTACGACCACTTCTACCCTGGGAATGAGTGGATGTACGTGACATCCTACCCACAATCCCGAAATTACTTCTTCATGTCCGTATGAGGACAGAGACCTCATCTTGTCCCCACCCCGGTCTCATGCGCTTCGTGCTACTCCAAATTTCGCACAGACACCTGGAATGATGAACTGCCCTTATAGCCACCAGGTCGTCCAGTGCCCTTAGGACGCATCACTACCCCTCATGGGCGTCTTGTTGATCCCGTACTCACAGTGCATGCACAAACAATGTTTTCTTATATTGCCATGTAATCTATGGTGCCACTAGTCCAACGGCCCCAACTCTCAACTCAACCCGCAACTGTTTGTCTTGACTAGTCCGTCGACCTATCATGTCGTACTGCCGCTAGTTGACTGAGCATGTCGGTCCTATCTTGGTACCATGGCCAAAGAATTCACTTATTAAGTTTCATGGCACATATATCATGTTCATTTACGAGCTCTTGCTCGTGCCAACTGGCCTTGGGCCCACTGTACGAGATTTTCAAAATCGGGCATTTAGCCCCCCAAGTTCCAAAACCGAGGCCCCTGGCCTATTAGAGCTATTCGAGCTCCCATCGAGAAGGTCTCCCAAATTGTTTAAGCATTGGCACACAGTCAGGGGAGAGCACTTCCGACAAAAATAGGTTTTTACTGTCCATCATACTGACCGGTATAAGGACATCTCCGTTCATAACTGATGAACGGGTTTTCAACTTCCTTCGAGGAAGTCTCATCATACCAACCTGGTATGATCTACTTACAACCCGTAAGTAGTTTTTCCGCATAACTTTCACATCAATTTCTCGAAGTAGTGATGATTAAAATACCACTAAACAGTGGGTTTTTATATCGAGGCACTTATCATCCCCAACCGGGTATGATGTTAGTAAACCCACTCACAACCGGTAAGTGGTTTTTAACTTTAAAATGTGCTCATCATCCCAACTGGGTATAATGTGAAGAAACCCACTCACCCGTTAATGCCGTGATTTCCACTAGACTAGTTCTTTGTATTCACGTGAGCTTGTCCTTGCTGGCGTTCCTAGTATTTAACGTGCCTACACGATATGAACAACCTTGTTCATTATTACTCGGCATAACAGCCTTCATTCATTAATGAATGAGAAAACCCAAACTTTTAGTTATTTGTAATTAGGTCCCTAAAGTTATTTCTCTTTAACTTTAAGTCCGTAATGTCGGTTTTTCCTCAAATTGAGTCCCGTAACTTTTAAAATTTATCGTGGGACCTCAATTTATTCAATTTCACCAAAAAGGGGTTTAATTTTTTCAAATTTCCAATTTGGTTCCCCAATTTTTCCAAAATTACCATTTTGCCCTTCTTTCACAAAAATGGTAAGTTTTTCCCCAAATTTTCCAAAATTCCTCAATTGGTCCTCCAACATTATTTTCATGCCCAATTGACCCTCGATTTCATAAAATTGTATTTTGGCCCCTTTGAATTTCGAAAATCCCCAAATTTTCCCCCAATTTCAACTCTTCAACACTCCCGAATTTGATTTCATCAAATTAATCGATCAAACACTTCTAATTATTGAAATTGGAGTTGAAATTGAGTTACTGTATGTTCACACGATTCTAAAAAACTTTGAATCGCAGATTTTAATGTCGGAACGAGCTTAAACGGAGCTTTTCCGGAAAACAGACTATAGAGAGAGAAAGCTTCGATTACTCACCGGTGAAGGCACGACAGTCCGAGCTTTCGATCTGGGCAGATAGGTCTCGTCCTGAGGTTCATCCAAAAATTAAGTATGGTATCAATTGATGCGGAATTGGATTAGAATTTTGTCATTGAAAATCGGTCGATTCTCTCTCTAGCACCAATCGAAAATTATAAAGGGGAGCCGAATTGGCTTACCTTTCGGTCCTAATTCGGCCGTGGAAAGGCTGAGGAAGTGTTGGGAGGGCTTGGTTTGGCCTGAGGAGGGCTTGAAATGGTCGATTCCAGCTTGGCCGAAATAGGGCAGTTTCGGTCCGCCGAAGTTGCTTCACTGTTCCATCATGTCGGCGCTTCTCCAACGATTCTCGTATTGACTGGAGTTTGCTATCAGATAGCTGTCTTCTCCCCAGTTCTAAAGAGCCCGACTGTTGTTCAAGTCGAAGCTCTAGTTTGAGCTTTACCGGGAAATGGAGCAGTAGAGAGAGAGAGAGAGAGAAGTGTTCAGGTGTGAGGAGAATGAAATGGGGATGACCTCTTTATATAGTCGTAAAACCCGTGTATTAAATGGGTGACGTGTATTAAATGGGCGAGATTTATTACTAGTATTAATATTGCCATAAATTATTGGTATTTTAATTTCGGTATTAAATTATTTGTATTAATTTCAATAATTTAATTTAGGTATTAAATTATTGGCTATTTATGATAAGCCGTTCTAATAAAAATTTTTGACCGAAATTTCAGGTTACAAAAAATCATACTTCCCAAGAGGTCACCCATCCTCACACCACTCTAAGGTAAGCACGCTTAACTTTGAAGTTCTTAAGGAATTTAGTTCACCTAAACCAATTTGATTTTTGTTTTCTAATTTGTCTTAAGTTTCTTTTCCAATGTTTAATAAATCCTTTGGATCAACCGAAAGTTGTAAATTTTCATATTGCTTATTCCCAAATGTAAACCGGTTTTGTTTTCTTATTCGGTTTGACCGGTTCTTTTCCCGGTTTTCCTTAACTCAAATGTGTGGGGTTTACAAGTCTTATTTCGTGTACTCTGGCTTATGCTTAGTCGTCCTCACTTTTGGCTACATCAAGTGAGCGTGGACCACAACTAGTCTTGATCTCAATGATCATTTACTTTAGTCACTTCTTAACTTGAGGACTTACATCTCCAAGATTTTTTAAATGTACTTTATTCCCCTTTTTATGGGCTGTTCACCTCTTTCTTTCTCGTACAACATCTTTGATGTTATCTTCCAACTTACTTGTTCCTTCATTTTAACTTATTCATTGGGTCCTCCAAGTATGCTTCCCTGGTCCTTTCACATTAGTATGCACTTCATTTGCAAGTTCATCTCCCTATCCCTCTTCACTTAGTTCCCTTACCTCCTAGTTGGGATACATATGCCTTTCCAAGGTTTCCTTCCCTAGTAGGACTCTTCCCTTTTTCTCCTGGAATTCCTTTTTCATTTACCTTGGGGAATATCTACCCTTAAATGACATCCTTTGATGTTGTCATCTCCTATTAACCCTTGCTCTTAAAATCTTGCGGACACATCCTTTGTACCCTATCCTCATCCCCAATTACAAGTGTCGTCCTTGGTAAGGTTATAAGCCCTTGATGGCATTCCTAGCCTTAGGCTTGGCTCCCTTCGTACTCAGGATTTTGGCATCAATAGGTCCTGGAACCATACTCTTGGATACTTCCCACTAACGTCTCTTGGTTCTTTTGGGACTTCTCGGGAATTTTAGGGTGACCTTCCTACGAGGACAGAGTGTTAGGTGGTGTTGGTAATGCGAGTCATAGTTTTCTTGGTTTCTCTCTTGGGAGCCATCTAAAAATTTTAAAAATTTATCTTAGTTAATATCTTATATAGTCTTTATAATGTATTCGAGGAAACATGCTCCGATACTACTCAAGTTGTCATGCCTCAACCTAGTTTAGTTAGATCCCCATGATCAACCCACCACTCTTCCAGTTTATTAAGGGTTTTCACCTTGTTTTAAACCAAAAGGAGTAAGGCGTCCTTTAAACCTGTGCCTTTCCTAGAAAAATATTAATCAAAACTGCAAGAAATTTAGACTTACCATACTTGTATCACAAGTGTAGTTAGCTTGAGGTCTTTTTGGTAGGCTTACCCCTTGGTTACCTGAAAAGGGGTATAAGGGAGGGGGTGAGTTCAAAGACTCACTAAATGGGTGTTTTAAAATTTGAATTTAAGAAAATAGTTTGAATTAGAGTGTGTCATACTCCTTAGTTTGCTTAAAACATTTCATTCTCAAAATTTCAGATTTCATAGACATATCTCATCATTTACCATAACTGGTGGGTTTATCAATCAACACATGCCCTTCATCATGAAGGGAACAAACATTCACAGGGCAACATGTCCATTGCACCCACTTATGGTGTCAAAGCAACTTTATCGGCCACCTAAATAGAAACTTGTCCACTTCTACCATGCGAATGAGTGGATGTACATAACATCCGACCCTCAATTCCTTAAAGAAAACTCGGTGTCTGTATGACAACGGAGACCTCATCTCGACCTGTCATGCCCCGACCCCATTTGGTCAGATCTCCATGAACAACTTGCCACCCTCCCGGTTTATTAAAGGGTTTCCCCTTATTATAATCCATAAAGAGTAAGGTGTCCTTTAAACATGCACCATTTCTTAGAAAAGCATAATGAAAACTACATGAAATTTAAAACTTTACATACCTGTCTTACAAGCATCTTAGTTGATTGTCTTTCAGGGTAGGCTTTCCGAGATTTCCTGAAAGGGATATAAGGGAGGGGGTGAGTACGACTACTCAGTGAATGGGTTTTTAAAGGTCTACTTTTAACTTTTAAGAAACATATTTATATGGAGTGTGCCAGACTCCTTTCTTTTAAAAAATCCCTTCATTTAAAAATTTGGGTTTTTTCATTATTTCTTAGTTACCTGTGTGTCATCACCCAATACACATCCTTTATCATGAAGGTTACACACATTCGCAAGTCAGTATCACTACTAAATCCGCTAGTAGCTTCGGAGCAACTTTTCCTGCCACTCGGATAGAAGTACAACCACTTCTACCCTAAGAATGAGTGGATGTACACGACATCTGACCCACAATCCCAAAATCACTTCTTCGTGCCCGTATGAGGACAGAGACCTCATCATGTCCCCACCCTGGTCTCATGCGCTTGGTGCTACTCTAGATTTCGCACAAACAGCTGGAACGACGAACTGCCCTTATAGCCACCAGGTCATCTAGTGCCCTTATGACGCATCACTACCCCTCATGGGCGTCTTAATGATCCCGTACTCATAGTGCATGCACAAACAATTTTTTCTCATATTTCCATGTAATATGTGGTGTCATTGGTCCAACGGCCCCGACTCTCAACTCAACCTGCAGTTGTTTGTCTTGACTGGTCCATCGACCTGTCATGTCACACTTTCGCTAGTTGACTGAGCATGTCGGTCCTATATTGGTACCATGGCCAAACAATTCACTTATTAAGTTTTATGGCACATATATCATGTTCGTTTACGAGCTCCTACTCGTGCCAACTGGCCTTGGGCCCACTATACAAGATTTTCAAAATCGGGCATTTAGCCCCCAAGTTCCAAAACCGAGGCCCCCAGCCTATTAGAGCTATTCGAGCTCCCGTCGAGAAGGTCTCCTAAATTGTTTAAGCATTTGCACATAGTCAAGGGAGAGCAATTCCGAAAAAAAAATAGGTTTTTACTATCCATTATACCGACCGATATAAGGACATCTCCGTTCATAACCGATAAACGGGTTTTCAACTTCCTTCGAGGAAGTCTCATCATACCAACCGGGTATGATCTACTTACAACCCGTAAGTAGTTTTTCCGCATAACTTTCACATGGCGATGCTCGAACCAGACCTCTGATATAGGTCTTTTTTTAGCCAAAGAAGGCGTAGTCGGGTTCTTTAGAACCGGGGAGAAGTCAGCTACATGCGTCTCCATTTACTCCGAGGATCACCAAAGAAGTGCCGATGTGAACAAATAGTGAAGCAGCTCTAATAGACCAAAGCTGCCCTGTTTCAATCGAGCTAAAATCAACCAATTCGAGCCCTTCTCAGGCCAAACTAAGCCCTCCCAACACCCCCATAACCCTCCTACAACTGAATTAGAGCAAAAAGGTAAGTCGATTTGGTTCCCCTTTGTAAATATCGATTGGTGCTAGAGAGAGAACTAATAGAACTTCGATGACTAAATTCTCATTCAATTTAGCATCAATTGATGCAATTCTTGATCTTAGGCAAAACCTCAGGATGAGAGCTATCTTCCCAGATCAAAAGCTTGGACTGCCGCACCACTGACGGTAAACTTTTGAAGCTTTCTCTCTCTAAGTCTAATTTTCTGGCGAAACTCTATTTCAGTTCATTATGACATCAAATCGTGTGATTTAAGTGCAATTGAATAGTATGAAGTTGTAGAAACTTCAATCCAACTTCAATTTCAACAATTAAACTCGTTTGATCGATCAATTTGATGAAATCAAATTCGACAAGCTTAGAAGGTTGAAATTTAGGGGAAAAATTGGGGGAAATTTGGGAATTTTGAAAATTCGAGGGACTAAAGTGCAATTTCATAAAATTGAGAACCAATTGGGCATGATAAAGATGTTTGAGGACAAATTGGGCATGCTAAAGATGTTGGAAGACCAATTAGGCAATTTTGGAATTTTTGGGGCAAAACTTGCCATTTTTATAAAGTAGGGGCAAAATTGTAATTTTGGAAAATTGGGGGACCAAATTGGAAATTTGGGAAATTGAACCCTTTTTATGTGAAATTAAATAAATTTAGGTTCCAAGGTGAATTTTAAAAGTTTCGGGATTTAATTTGAGGAAAAACCGTCATTTGGGACTTAAAAAAAATAACTTTAGGGACCAAATTGCAAATAAATGAAAAGTTTAGTTTTGTCATTCATTTAGAATGAATGAAGGCTATTAGGCCGAGGGATAATGAACAGGGATGTTCATATCATGTAGGAACACGAAGTACAGGGAATTCCAGTAAAGACAAGCTCGCGTGAATACAAAGAACCGGTCGAGAGGAATTCATTGCATTAACAGGTTAGTGGGATTTTTATATCATACCCGGTTGGGATGATAAGCACCTCGGAAATGAAAACCCACTGCTAAGTGGTATTTAAATCATCACACTTGAGAAGAGTGATGTGGAAATCAAGTAGAAAAACTACTTACCGATTGTAGGTAGATCATACCTGTTTGTTATGATGTAACTTTCTTGAAGGAAGTGAAAAACTCATTCATCGGTTATGAGCAGAGATGTCCTCATACTCGGTTGGTATGATGGACTGTGGAGAATATATTTTGTCGGAAGTGCTCTTCCCTGACTGTGTGCCACTACTTAAACATTTTGGGATACATTTTTGATGGGAGCTCGAATAGCTCTGTTAGGCCAGAGGCCTCGGTTTTGGAACTTGGGGGCTAATATGCCTAATTTTGAAAATCTCGAACAGTGGGCCTTAGGCCCGTTGGCATGAGTAGGAGCTTGTAAGCAAACATGATTTATATGTCATGAAAACTTAAGTAAATGAATTGTTTGGCCATGGTACCAAGATAGAACCAACATATTTAGTCAACTAATGGTGGTGCGATATAATAGGTCTTCGAACTAGTCAAGACAAACAACTATAGGTTGAGTTGAGGGTCGAGGCCATTGTACCAGTGGCACCACATATTATATGGAATCACGTGAAAAATGTTGACTGTGCATGCACTGTGATTACGGGACCTTCAAGACACCTAAGAGGGGTAGTGATGCGTCCCAGGGCTCTGGACGACCTCGTGGATATAAGGGCAATTTGTCGTACCATAAGTCTTGCGAAGCTCGAAGTAGCTTCAAGCGCATGAGACCAGGCTGGGGTCAGGATGAGCTCTCTATCCTCATACAGACATGGAGATTTGTTATAGGATTAAGGGTCGAATGTCACGAACATCCACTCATTCTCAGGATAGGAGTGGACGTACTTCTATCTAGGTGACAATTATAGTTGCTCTGACGCCACAAGTGGGTTTAGTGGATGGACTTGCCTACGATCGTGTGTTTTACTTTCATGATGAAGGATGTGTGTTGGGTGATGACACACTGTAGTTAATAAGAAATGGTGATAAAAACTGAAATTTTAAATCAAAGTTTTTTTAAAAGAATAAGGAGTCTGACACACTCTGAATCAAACCTTTTTCATAAAAGATAAGTTTTGAAAACCCATTCACTGAGTTATTGTACTCATCCCTCCCTTATATCCTTGTCAAGTAACTCGAGAAAGCTTAACCAAAGACCACTAGCTAATAGACCTATAAGGGAAGTATCATAAGTGTAAAATTTTGTGCAGTTTTGATTTATATTATTCTAGTAAAGGTGCATGTTTAAAGGATGCCTTACTCCTCACGGTTTATAAACAATGGGTAACCCTTAGAACTGGAAGAGTGGCGGGTTGATCACGGGGATCCAACCAAATCGGGTCGGGGTGTGACAAATGTCCTCACAACTGGTTGGTGTGATGGATATATGAAAAGATTATTTTGTTAGAAGTGCTCTCTCTTGACTGTGTGCCACTGCTTAAATCTTCTGAGAGACTTTCTTGACGGGAGCTCTAATTGCTTAAATAGGTTAGAGGCCTAGATTTTGGAACTTGGGGGCTAAAATGCCTTATTTTGAAAATCTCATAGAGTGGGCCCAAGGCCAATTGGCACGAGCAGGAGCTCGTAAACAAATATGAGTTTAAGCCATGAAAACTTTAATGAATGATGTGTTTGGCAATGGTACCAAAACAGGACCGACATAATCGATGGACTAGTGGCAGTGCGACGAAACATGTTGATGGACCAGTCAAGACAAACAGATGTAGGTCGAGTTAAGTGTCGGGGTCGTTGGACTAGTGGCACCAAAGATTAAATGGCTTATGAGGAAAACTATTGTTTTGTACATGCACTGAGGTACAAGACCTTCAAGATGCCTAAGAGGGGTAGTGATGTGTCTTAAGGGCTACTAGATGACTTTGTGGAGATAAGGGCACTTTGTCGTGCCAATAGTCAAGGAAGCTCAACGTAGCTTTATGTGCATGAGACCGGGGTGGGGTCATGATGAGATCTCTGTCCTCATATGGACACAGACTTTTCTTTTTGGCTTTGAGGGTTGAATGTCACGACATCCACTCATTCCCAAGGTAGAAGTGGAGGGGCTTCTATCTAGGTGGCCGGTAAAGTCTCTCCGCAGCCACAAGTGGGTGCAATGGATGGGTTGACCTACAAATGTGTGATCCCTTCATGATGAATGATGTGTGTTGATTGTTAAACACAACTGTTGTGGTTAATGAGGAAATGATGGCTTTGAAAACCAAGAAATTGATGAAATGGTTTTTAGGAAAATAAGGAGTCTGACACAGTCCAATTCAAACTATTTTTCTGAAAATTCAAGTCTTAAACACCCATTCACTAAGTTGTCGAATTCATCCCTCCTTTATACATCTTTTCAGGTAACTAAGGGAAAACCTACCTAAAGACCTCCAGTTAGCTACACCTGCAAGATATGTATGTTAGTTTAAATTTCATGCAGTTTTAATTAATGTTATTCTAGGAAAGGTACAAGTTTAAAGGACGTCATACTCCTCATAGTTTAAAGAAGGGGAAAACCCTTAATAAATCGGGAGAGTGATAGGTTGCTCATGGGGATCCAACCAAACCTGGTCGGGGTGTGACAACTTGAGTGGTATGAGAGCTAACTTCTTTTGAAACATTATCAATACTATGCCTTGACATTAATAAACCCTTAACTATCGTGAAGGAAGGAGAATCCCTTGGAAATTCACTGTGAAATCCAATCCTCCATTCATAACCCTGAAATAGACACCTACCCCAAGGAAGGCAGCCGTTCAAATATTCTTAAAAGGTGAGAAAAGATTACCCAAGGGCATGGTGGAAGTTTACCAGAAACTAATGGGAGCATTATTGGAACCATAAGGCATCACATATCCTCTTCCAAGAAAAGAGGAACTTGTACCTCCTCCTAGGAGCCCAACCCCTCCTCTAGGCCCACAACAACTGGAGAGGAATACAACTAAGAAGGAGGCCTGGGACAATTACTAGGACGTGTATGTCACCTTCATGAAGGTCCATCAAGTACCCCCACCGACTTAGTCTAGCTTCAATCCCTCCCAATTGATGAAGTGGACGTTTGAGTTTGAGGCAAAGGTGTTAAGGTGGTACGAACATGAGGCCATTCATGAAATTTGTCCCATAAGAGAATACAAATGGACCCCAACTAGTTCCCCAAAGCCATCTCATCAAGAGTCTCACAACCATTCTAAGGCAAACTCCCGACCTATGACCCCAAAGGATTAGGGGGTAGAAAATTTCTATAATAAGCCAAGTGTGGCAAGAAAATGTTTCTTGAATGAATGAAAGTTAATTTTTCTTGATAAAACTTTTGAGTCTTCTTGATAAATTCAAGCAAAAAGAGCATGCTAATAAGGATCAAAGTAAGGGTAGAAAATCACCTAAGGAAGGAAAATCTGGTCACTTTTTGTTAACCTCAACCTATAAGATTTTTCCTCTAAGGTACAATAAAATTTGGCAAGGAAGAGACTCTTAGAGGGAGACACATCCTAACTAAGGAAAGAAAGGAAAAGTTTGGAACAAGGGAGGTAAGCATCAAAGAGCATGGGATTAGTGAGAGTCTAAGGAGTTAAGGAAAAGCACAAGTAATAAGAGTAAGGAAAAACCAAAAAGAATAGACTATTACAAAGGAAAAACCAAAGGAATGGAAGCTGATCAGGAAGAAAGAAAGAAGGTTATGGGAAGCACTGAGGGTGTTAAGAGAATTAGGACACCATAAGGAGAAAATGCAATAGCAATAAAGCCAAGGAATAACACCTACTTAGAAAGAACTAGTACACAATTTCTTAGGAACTCCATAAAATAAGGAGACTTATGGGAAGTAGAGATATGGAACCAAGAAGGGAGAAATCTTGAGTGAATAAACCATACAAAGACCCATAAGTATAAGTAAAGGATAAAAAAAGAACTTCTAAGGAGTAATAGGGAGATCGAATGTAAGAATCCCCAAATGGAAGACCCTAGAAGAAGGATGACAATAGGAAGCAGGATCGTGGAAGGAGAAATCTCTAAGTTAAGAAATCAACAGTGGAAATATCGCAAATACTGGAGCCGAAATAAGGACCTCAGTAAGTAGTACAACTAGCTAAGTGAGTGCTTGGAGAGGTTAAGTATGATCTACTTGCAAGAATACATCGAAATCAAATAGGGATTCTAGATGGACCCAGTTGGAGGAAATAACCCATAACAATCGGATCACTGGGGTGAATAAACTACACTCCAATAAGGATTGAGGAGTAGTAAGGACTATACTCTAAATAGGGCAAATGGATAGATACCAAAGACAATGAGATTCGAGAGACAACTCTCTCAAAATAATTAAACTAAGAGAATAATATGAACGATAATAAACGAATTGACCCTTGTGAAGGTCATAATTCCCATGAAGATGGAAAGGTTGTGTAAAACCCGCCTTTTTGAGCTAAGGAAAAACAGGAAAATAACCAGTCAAACAAAGTGAGGATTTAGAACTGGTTCACAAACTCGATTATTTTTTAACAGACAAGTTGGGAATTTACAACTCTCGTGTGATACAAATGGTTAATTAAACCTTGGAAAATGAACTTAAGACAAATTAGAAAACAAAAACTAAAGTGGTTCAGGTGAACTAGATTCCATAATAACTTTAAAGTTAAGCGTGCTTGCTTGAAAGTAGTGTGAGAATAGGTGACCTCCTGGGAAGTATTAATTTTTTTTGTAACCCGAAATTTCGGTCAAAAATTTGTATACACGCCTTATCATAAATAACCATAAATTATTATATATTTAATTATTGTAATTAATACTAATAATTTAATACTAGTAATAAATCTCGTCCATTTAATACATGGGTTTTACGCTTATATAAAGAGGTCATCCCCATTTTATTCTCCTCACACTTGAACACTTCTCTCTCTCTCTCACTACTGCTCCATTTCCAAGTAAAGCTCGAACCAGAGATTCGACTAGAACAAAGGTCGGGCTCTTCAGAACATGGGAGAAGATAGCTATCTGATAGCAAACTCCAGTCAATTCGAGAATCGTTGGAGAAACGCCGACATGGTGGAATAGTGAAGCAACTCCGGCAGACCAAAGCTGCCCTATTTCGGCCAAGCTGAAATCGGCCATTTCAAGCCCTCCTCAGGCCAAACCAAGCCCTCCCAACACTTCCTTAGCCTTTCCACGACCGAATTAGGACCGAAAGGTAAGCCAATTCGTCTCCCCTTTACAATTTTCGATCAGTGCTAGAGAGAGGGTCGATCGAATTTCAATGACAAAATTCTAACCCAATTCCGCATCAATTAATGCGATTCTTGATTCTAGGATGAACCTCAGGACGAGAGCTATCTGCCAAGATCAAAAGCTCGAACCGCCGTGCCTTCACCGGTAACTAATTGAAGCTTTCTCTCTGTATAGTTCATTTTCTGGCGAAGCTCCGTTTGAGCTCGTCCCAGCATTAAAACTTGCGATTCACATTTCTGAAGAATTGTATGAACATGTAGAAACTCAATTTCAACAATTCGAAACATTTAATGGGTCAATTTGATGAAATCAAATTCGGCTGTGTTAAGAAGTTGGAATTGGAGGAAAATTGGGGATTTTTGAAATTCAAAGGACCAAAATGAAATTTTATGAAATTGAGGGTCAATTGGGCATGAAAATAATGTTGGAGGACCAATTGAGAAATTTTGTATCCTTTTGAGCCCAACCTTTTGTACCCCATGAAAATTGAGCCCAACCTTTTTATATCCCCATGTTAATAAAAGATTCAAATTCCCCAAAACTCTATCTTCTGAGGATGTGATCTTACTAGAAATATGGCATAAGGAAAATAAAACAAACTCGCACTATCCTAGAAACTAAGGAAGAGTCACAACCCAGTGATGGAAGATGAATCAGGAAACCTAGGAGGACTCTTACCATGACCCTTAGCAAAGGTGATTCAGCTAGAAAACTATCGAAGTGATCAGACTCAAGAACAGTAAGCACCAAACCAATAGTAACCCTAGAAAAAGCCCCACTCGAAGGAAAGTAAGAATCACAACAATCCATGTAAGGGAATGACGATGGGACATTACCTGAAGAGATGCCCAACCCTACTAAAGGACAAGTACCAAGTTGAACTATTATAGGTGTAAGGAAAGAAGGGGTGTTCCACACCTCATAGATTTAGGGCAATACCTCCTCAAAGGTCACGAAGGACATGAAGGATAAGAGACCGAAACCATGGAGTGGGTTACATAAACAATTCAAAAAGAGGTCAAGAAAAGATGAGGTGAATACAAAAACTTCTTAAGAAGGTCAAACCGAGAAGGATACCTCATGAATAGGGATAAGGTACATGAGAATCATACTTAGAACCCTCTCACAAGGGGCAAACACAGAAAAACGTCCCCCGAAACTCTAGGGAATGACACAGTGAGAGTGAACAAGAGAAGGAATACGCTGTGAAAATGAATCATTGGTTGGCGGATGTGCAAGGAGCCAACCCCTCATTAGAAACTACTTGAAGGAAGGAAGTGTCAGAGGCCAAGACTAATATGCTTTGGAAAAGTGATATAATTTTAAAGTACTACCTCTTATGGAAAAAGCAAAAAAGTTAAAAATCGAAGTCTCTAACCAACATACCTAAGGAAGATTGGGAAGTAGAACGGACTACACCCTAAAAAGGTCAGTGAGATGATGTTAAGGACAGGAGTACTCAAGAAGACAACTGCCCTAAGAAGACCTAAACCAAGGGACTGATGGAGGTGGGGTAGTTAACTAGCTAATACGTGGAAGAACCATGATGTAAGTTCCGACAAGAAAGAGAGGTGGAAAGGTCAAATACTCTAAAAGAGAAGGATGAAAGAAATCCCTAAAGGAACCAAAAGGCCAAATTAACAACCAAACTCAAGCCAAGAAAGAAATAGGCAAGCTTCTCACATAATGATCAAGAAATCTTGAAATAAGGAAGATTTATACGGTCCCTAAGGAAATAGACACGTATTGGATATGAATGAGGATGCAGATAGAATATAAAAGATGTCTTGCAAGACCTGAGGAGTAAAGGTAAACAGGAGAAGACAACATCAAGAATAGAAATCCCCCATGGCAAATGTAAAAAGGAATGTCCGGAGAAAGGGAAAGAATTCTACAAAGGAAGGAAGCCCCAAAAAGACATGTGTATCCCAATTGAGAGGAAATGAAACCAACCAAAATAGAAGGAATGATAAGCTCACAAATGAAATGTTGGTTGAGATGGAAAAGTCGAGTACCAAGAAAAAATGAGGTCCTAAGAAGGAAATTAAACTAAAGGAATTATGGAGGAGCGGATGGACACAATGTGGAGTGAAAGGAACCAACCCTTAATTAGGAAATGTTTCCAAGGAAGGAAGTATCATAATGGCCCAGGTTGACCTATTTGGAGGGAACAGGAGAACCAAGTAGAAAGAGGAAAACTAATAACGATAGACAGCCAAATAGAATAAACAAAACCCAAAGAAGGAATGAGATGTAGTAAAGACTACACTCTATGATGGATAATAGGATGGGCATGAAGAACGAGTGTACAGCTGCCCAGACGATTGGACTAGAAAAATAAAGAATTGTGAAATGGTTATGAACAAATCAGAGGGGATTAAGGCCAAAGGAAAACCCTTGACTAGACGATATCATTGGGAATGATGATGGATCTAAGAAAGGACGAAACCCAGCATGTCGGTAAAACATCTGGGAATTTAATTAATTGGAACAGGAAATACTCAATAAGAAAGTCGAAAAGGAACGAGTGGGTAAGGAGAACCAACACAATTGACTAAGTGGAGTTAATAATGGTAAAAAAAAGATAGTTGAGGAATACTATCAAAAGAAAAGAGAAATGAAGTTATACGATCCCTGAAAGGTCTAAAAGCTAAGAGAGACACTTCAGGAGATGTTCTAAAAATCAAATGGAAAGAGACAGGTCCTAGAAAATGCCATGCTGTAAGGGCATGTAAGCCCAACAACCCGAGGAGAATATGACTCGAAGTAAGGAAGAGTCGGCTAATAAGCATGATGAGGTCAAATATAATAATTTGGACTGAATTTATAATAGACAACGAATGGAGGAAGAGTCAAAATAGGACGAAAAGGTGGTGATAAAGAAATCCGCGAAAATAAGTACGAAATGCTCTATAGGACGACGAGCTAAGTGTTTCAATGATCAAGCGTTTAACTAGACACCAAAATGGTTAGTTATCTTGGAATTCCCAATCTTGAGTATAGGGCCTAAAGGGGAAGAATGTTGCTCTAAGCAAAAAAGAGAGATAAAATCTAAGAACGTACCCTGAGGTAAGGTATGTCTAGTGATGACAAACTCCATGGAGTGAGTAAATAAAATTAACGAAAATGAATTTCTTAAGTGAAGGTTGTAAAAGGGACTAATTTCAAGGACGAGACAAAAGTTTATATCTTAAGCAAACACCAAAGGGGCATCAAAGGAAATGATTGCTCATATAAGGATGTTAACTAAGTTTTGGGGACAAAACTCCTAAAAGGATGGGGGAGTTGTAAAACCCGCCTTTTTGAGCTAAGGAAAACTAGGAAAAGAACTGGTCAAACCAAGTGAGGATTCAGAACTGGTTCACAAACCCGATTATTTCTGAACGGGCCAGTTGGGAATTTACAACTCTCGAGTGATCCAAAAGGTTAATTAAACCTTGCTTAAGACAAATCAGAAAACAAAAACTAAAGTGGTTCAGGTGAACTAGATTCCATAAAAACTTTAAAATTAAGCATGCTTGCTTGAGAGTAGTGTGAGGATGGGTGACCTCCTGGGAAGAATGAATTTTTTTTGTAACCCGAAATTTCGGTCAGAAATTTGTATGTACGCCTTATAATAAATAGCCATAAATTAATATATATTTAATTATTGTAATTAATACCAATAATTTAATACCTAAATTAAATTATTGGAATTAATACAAATAATTTAATACCGAAATTAAATTATTGGAATTAATACCAATAATTTATGGCAATATTAATATTAGTAATAAATCTCACCTATTTAATACACGGGTTTTACGCTTATATAAAGAGGTTATCCCCATTTTATTCTCCTCACACCTGAACACTTCTCTCTCTCTCTCTCACTACTGCTCCATTTCCCGGAAAGCTCGAACCAGAACTTTGACTTAAACAAAGGTCGGGCTCTTTTAGATCCGGGGAGGAGACAGCTATCTGATAGCAAACTCCAGTCAATCCGAGAATCGTTGGAGAAGCGCCGACATGGTGGAATAGTGAAGCAACTCCGCCGGACCGAAGTTGCCCTACTTCGTCCAAGCTGAAATCGGCCATTTCAAGCCCTCCTCAAGCCAAACCAAGCCCTCCCAACACTTCCTCAGCCTTTCCACGGCCGAATTAGGACCGAAAGGTAGGCCAATTCAGCTCCCCTTTACAATTTTCGATCGGTGCTAGAGAGAGAATCGACCAAATTTCAATGATAAAATTCTAATCTAATTCTGCATCAATTGATGTGATTCTTGATTCTAGGATGAACCTCAGGACGAGAGCTATCTGCCTAGATCAAAAGCTCAAACCGTCGTGCCTTTACCGGTGAGTAATTGAAGCTTTCTCTCTCTATAGTTCATTTTCTGGCGAAGCTCCGTTTGAGCTCGTCCCAGCATTAAAACTTGAGATTCACATTTCTGAAGAATTGTATGAACATGTAGAAACTCAATTTCAACGATTCGAAACGTTTGATGGGTCAATTTGATGAAATCAAATTCAGCTGTGTTAAGAAGTTGGAATTGGGGGAAAATTGGGGATTTTCAAAATTCAAAGGACCAAAATAAAATTTTATGAAATTGAGGGTCAATTGGGCATGAAAATAATGTTGAGGACCAATTGAGGAATTTTGAAATATTTGGGGCAAAATTTACCATTTTTTGTAAAGGAAGGGCAAAATGGTAATTTTGCAAAAGTTAGGGGACCAAATTGAAAATTTGGGAAATTAAACCCCTTTTTGTGAAATGGAATAAATTGATGTCCTATGATAAATTTTAAAAGTTTCGAGACTTAATTTGAGGAAAAACTGGCATTTGGGACTTAAAGTTAAAGAGAAATAACTTTAGGGACCTAATTACAAATAAATGAAAGTTTGAATTTCTCATTCATTTGGAATGAATGAAGGCGATTAGGCCGCAGGATAATGAAACAAGATGTTCATATCATGTAAGAACACAAAGTACCAGGAATGCCAGCAAGGACAAGCTCGCGTGAATACCAAGAATCGTTCTAGTAGAATTCTCGGCATTAATGGGTGAGTGGGTTTACTAACATCATACCCGGTTGGGATGATGAGCACAACTTAAAGATAAAAACCACTTACTAGTTGTGAGTGGAAATTTTATATCATACCCGGTAGGGGATGATAAGTACCTCACTATAAAAACCCACTGTGTAGTGGTATTTTAATCATTACCACTTAGAGAAAGTGATGTGAAAATTATGCGGAAAAACTACTTACCGGTTGTAAGTAGATCTTACCCGGTTGGTATGATGAGACTTCCTCGAAAAAAGTTGAAAACCCGTTCATCGGTTATGAACGGAGATGTCCTTATACCGGTTGGTATAATGGACAGTGAAAACCTATTTTGTCGAAAGTGTTCTCCCCTGACTGTGTGCCAATGCTTAAACTATTTGGGAGACCTTCTTGACAGGAGCTCGAATAGCTCTTATAGGCCGGGGGCCTCGATTTTGGAACTTGCGGGCTAGAATGCCCAGTTTTTTTGAAAATCTCGTACAGTGAGCCCAAGGCTAGTTGGCACGAGTAGGAGCTCGTAAATGAACATAATATATGTGCCATAAAACTTAATAAACGAATTGTTTGGCCATGGTACCAAGATAGGACCGACATACTTAGTCAACTAGCAGCAATGCGACATGACAGTCGACGGACCAGTCAAGACAAACTACTGCGGGTTGAGTGGAGAGTCGGGGTCGTTGGACCAGTGGCACCACAGATTACATGGCAATATGAGAAAACATTGTTTGTGCATGCATTGTGAGTACATGATCATCAAGACGCCCATGAGGGGTAGTGATGCGTCCTAAGGGCACTGGACGACCTGGTGGCTATAAGGGCAGTTCGTCGTTCCAGTTGTCTATGCGAAATCTGGAGTAGCACCAAACGCATGAGACCAGGGTGGGGACAGGATGAGGTCTCTGTCCTCATACGGACACGAAGAAGTGATTTCGGGATTGTGGGTCGGATGTTACGTACATCCACTCATTCCTAGGGTAGAAGTGGTCATACTTCTATCCGAGTGGCAGGAAAAGTCGCTCTGAAGCCACTAGCGGGTTCAGTAGTGATACTGACTTGCGAATGTATGTAACCTTCATGATGAATGATGTGTGTTGGGTGATGACACACCATGATAACTAAGAAATAATGTAAAAACCCAAATTTTTAAATGAAGGGATTTTTGAAAACAAAGGAGTCTGGCACACTCCATATAAATGTTTTTCTTAAAAGTCAAAAACTTTTAAAAACCCATTCACTGAGTAGTCGTACTCACCCCCTCCCTTATATTCCTTTCAGGAAATCCTGAAAAGCCTCCCCTTAAAGACCGTCAACTAAGATGCTTGTAAGACAGGTATGTAAAGTTTTAAATTTCATGCAGTTTTGATTATGCTATTCCAGGAAAAAGGTGCAGGTTAAAGGACGCCTTACTCTTTACAGTTTACAATAAGGGGAAACCCTTTAATAAACCGGGAGAGTGGCAGGTTGATCACGGGGATCCGACCAAACCGGGTCAGGGCATGACAGGTTGAAAACGCCAAAAACCTTCGAGAAATAAGGATAGAGAGGCCTTAGAGGGATAAATGGCAAAGACCAGAGTAACGACTTAAAAGTTATGAGAAGGTTAAATAAGCTTTCTGCAGGACAATCAAAAGTTGTAAGACAAAGGAGGATGTGAACTCCACTCCCAAGATATAGATGAATACTGGGAGCAAATGATAATGAAGATGAGGTATACAAGAAGTAACCATAAGGTCTCATGGGTATAGGTGTGTAGGTTAGAATGACATCAAGGAATGTCATTTAAGGTGGGACATTCGACATGGTAAAACTAGAAAAGAATTCTGAGAGAAAAAGAATATAAGAATTTCCAAGGAAGGAAAAACTTGGGAAAAACATATATGTTACAATTATTAGGTAATGAAACCAACAAAATTGGAAATAAGATAAGCTTCTTGTTAGAGAATGTATTGTGGACCGATAAGGGGTCGGGCCCATATCTACTTAAAAGTCATGACTTTTACGTAGACATGGGCCCAACCCCTTATCGATCTACAATACCTTCTCTAACATGGTATTAGAGCCAATGGACTCGCACTCATACCCGACCAGAGGCTTGAAACCCGGCTCATGGTCTACCTGAGTATGGATGAAGGAGGAAAAATACCCAACGTGAGGCCATTGTGTCCCCCCTTGTCCGAGACCGGAAGGGCAATACCCAGTCTATTTTATCTAATGTGGGATCTTATTCTCAACACCCGCACAAATGTGCAATGTGGATACACTTTCCACGTGCAATTCTCAACATCTCTCAATGGCCTCACATTAGGTATTTTTCCTCCTCCATCCATACTTGGGCATACCACGAGCTGGGTTTCCGGCCTCTGGTCGGGTACGAGTGCTAGTCCACTGGCTCCGATACCATGTTAGAGAAGGTATTGTGGATCGATAAGGGGTCGGACTCATGTCTACTTAAAAGTCATGGCTTTTAAGTAGACATGGGCCCGACCCCTTATCGGTCCACAATACCTTCTCTTAAATATTGGAAAATAAAAATCACTAATAGTAAATTACATTAAGAATATATATAGGGTATATTTGCACCATTTATAAATATGCCCCTAACTTATTAATATTGCATACTCCCCCTCAAGATGGATGGTAGATATCTACCATTCCAATCTTGTTACAAATATCATCCCATTCTTTGTAACCTAAACATTTAGTTAAAAAATCTGCTAGTTGTCCATTGGTCTTCATATATTGCAGTTCCACAATCTTCATATCAATTTTTTCTTTGATGAAAAATTGATCAATTTTCACGTGTTTGGTCCTATCATGTTGAACTGGATTGTTGGCAATACTTATAGCAGACTTGTTATCACACCACAACTTCATTGGTTCTTCTCTAAAGAGGCGAAGCTCTATTAGTAAGCTTCTTATCCAAATTATGACACAAACAGTTTAAGCCATTGATCTATACTCTGCTTCTATTGATGATCGGGCAACTACTTCTTGTTTCTTACTCCTCCAAGATACAAGATTACCTCCAACAAACACACAATAGCCAGACGTAGATCTCCTATCATCCTCACAACTTGTCCAATCAGAATCACAAAAGCATTCTACTCTTCTGTGACTCTAAGGCTTAAACCAAAGTCCTTTACTTGGACCCCCTTTTAAATATCTCAATATCCTCATGGTAGCATCCCAATGATTTGTCCTGGGAACATGCATATATCTGCTCACAATACTAACTGCATATGTGATATCAGGTCTTGTATGACATAGATAGATCAATCGTCCCACAATTCTCTGATATCGTTCTTTATCCACTGGGTCACCTGATTGAGCACATAACTTATGATTCGGTTCTATCGGTGTCGAAGTAAGTCGATATCTTATCATCCCTATCTCAGTAAGTAAATCTAATGTATACTTTCTCTGAGAAAGTACTATGCCTTTCCTAAATCTCACAATCTCAATACTGAGAAAATATTTTAGAGGACCCAAGTCTTTTACCTCAAATTCTTTACTTAATTATTTTTTCAACTACAATATCTCAACATTATCATCCCCAGTGATGATAATATCATCTACATATACTATGAGAATAGCAACTCGACCATTAGAGTGTCGATAGAAAATCGTATGGTCCCCGTTACACTACCGTAACCCATTTTTACCACTGCACGTTGAAATCGATCAAACCATGCTCTTGGTGACTATTTGAGTCCATATAAAGATTTCTTCAATCTACAAACCTTCCCCACAATCTTCGTTGTACCAAATTCAGGTGGAATCTCCATATATACTTCCTCTTGTAGGTCTCCATGCAAAAATGCATTCTTTACATCCATTTGATGTAATGTCCACCCGAAATTAGCAGCACATAAGATAAGCATTCTAACATTACTCATCTTAGCTACTGGTGCACAAGTCTAATCATAGTCTATTCCATATGTTTGACTATAACCTTTTGCCACCAACCTTGCTTTGTATCTCACAACTTCTCCTTCAGCATTATGTTTCATATATTGAATACCCACTTACATCCTACAACCTTTTTTCCATTTGGAAGTTAAGCAAGTTCCCACGTTTTATTCTTCTCTAGTGCTTTCATCTCCTCATGCATTGCTCCTAGCCACTTTGGATCCCGTTTCGCTTCTTTCCAATTATTTGGTATCCGTACTGACTGTAGTGATGCAATAAACAACTTGTATATAGGTGGAACAGATGCATATGAAACATAATTAGATATATAATTCTCAAAACCATATAGAATTAGAGGTTTCCCTACATTAGCTCTACGTTCTCTACTGATGGCAATAGGTAAGGAATCAAAACCATCCAATGACGTGGACGAACCATTAGAAGGTTGTATAGAGTCATTACTTTCTGGTGATGTTGATGGATCGTTAGAGGGTTGATTAATACTTGGGATTGGCTCACCATCACCTGACTCATCTTTCTCCCCCTTAGCACCGTCCTTATTTCTCCTGCTATATACCTTCAATTGAGGCTCATCCTTTTTTCCATCTTTGTTACTCCAAATTATAGGACACAGATTCACTCCTCCAATAATATTTTCAGCACTTTGATCATTGATAATTTCTTCATTTGTTTTCCATATATTAGGAATTGACAAGTCTTGTAATACGATTGTAGATTTTGTTGATTCCTTATAGAATGGTTCATTCTCACGAAAAGTCACATCCATACTCACAAATAGTCTTTTCTCACTTGGACTCCAACACTTGTATCCCTTTTAAGTACTGGAATAACCCACATAAATATATTTCAATGCACGAGGATCAAGCTTGCTTATCGAAGGACGATGATCTCTCACAAAACATATACATCCAAACACACGAGGAGGGACTATGTATGCATTTTTTCCCATCAATACTCCACAAGGTGATCTAAAGGTCAACACTTGTGAGGGCATCCGATTAATCAAATAAGCTACTGTCAGTACAGCCTCATTCCATAAATACTTTGGTACATTCATCTTGAAGAGAAGTGAACGAGCAACTTCCAACAAATGATGATTTTTCTTCTTAGCAACACCATTTTGTTGGGGGTATCTGGACATGTAGTCTGATGAATAATTCCCTTACTAGATAGATAAGACAAAAATTCCCGATTCACATACTCAGTGTCATTATCTGTTCTAAGAGTACAAACTTTGGCATTAAATTGAGTTTGAACAAGAGCCAGAAAATCCTTAAAACATAACAGTGTTTCTCCTTTGTGTTTCATCAAATATAACCATGTCATCTGAGACTGACAATCAATAAATGTGATAAACCATCTTCCACTAATAGAGGTAATCGGACATGGCCCCCAGACGTCCGAGTGAATCAATGAAAATGACTCTATACTTCTTAATCCAGTAGAATTATAACTTGTTTTTGTGTGTTTTCCAAACTCCCAAGTATCACAAACAAGTTTATTGCGTTCTATTTTACTCATCAGCTCTGGTGTCAACCTTTTAAGACTCTCAAAAGATGGATGTCCCAATCGACAATGTTCTAATATTGCTTCATCTTCATCTTTACTATTCACTACAATACTCAAACTTTTATCCACAACTCTTTTATTTAGATAGCATAATCATCTATGCTTACTACCAGTTCCAAGTATCTTCTTAGTGTTTCTCTCTCGAAAGATACAAGTGTCCCCATAAAAAATTACTCTACAATTCAATTGATCAATGATACTACTAACTGACAATAAATTAGCTAGAAAAGAGGGAACATGCAAAACAGATGATAATGTGATCAAATCAGTACATCTAATAGCTTCCCTTTGATAGATTGTATTGTTCCATGTGACGTATGAACAACTCCCTTATAATCAAGTATTTGTATTTTATTACCACAATTAATCTCATTCTCGTCCAGCTTCTTCTTCTTTTATATTGCACACTTGGTATCAGAGCTGCTTATCATGTTAGAGAAGGTGTTAAAGAAGGTATTGTGGACCGATAAGGGGTCGGGCCTATGTCTACTTAAAAGTCATGACTTGTAAGTAGTGGTACCCTTCCAACCTTATAAACCCACAACACTTCTCTTTTTTATCCAATGTGGGATCTATTCTCAACACTTCTCAAAGACAAGCTATTGGAGATGAAAGGATCAAGTGCATAGGAAAAGTAATTGTGAGAGTCCAAGGTGTAAGTTGAACCCAAATAACGGGTAAGTAGGAAGACCACAACAAAAAGATACCGTACGAGTAAGAAAGGAACTAACTCAGAATAAAGGATTGTGAAATGGTCACAACTAAGTAAGAGTGGTTTAAGAGAAAGAAGAATCCTTAAGGGAAAGGACGCCACTGGGAATGAGGAATGACGTAAGAAATAAAGAGTTTAAGCATGTCAGTAAGTATCGGGAAACTCAAAGACTTGAAATTGGAAAGTCCCAATAAAGAAGTTCGGAAAAGACCAGTAAGTATGGAAACCAATACGGTTATAAAGGATATGACGTCAATAGCAAAATGGACGATTAGATAACAACGATCATAGTCAAGAAATACCATTAGATGAAAAGAGGGACGGCGTTATACCATCCCTAAAAGATAGAAAGAGTGAGAATAGCCATTCTAGAAGTGCCTTAAAAATGTTATATGGTCAAAGACAAGTTCCAGAGAACATTGTGCTATGAGGGACATGTAAAACCAACTGTCTTAGGGAAATATAACTTAGGTAAGGAAGAGTCCATGATTTGAGCATGACAAGGTCTGGCATTAACTGTGGAACGAAGTTGTAATGACCAACGAATTAGTGAAGGATCAATGTAGGATGAAAAGCTGATAACACCAATACTTGTGGAAGTATGTACGTGGTGCTTGAACGGACACTATGCTAAGGAGGTCAACAATAAAGAGAATAACTGGATGTAGGAAGGATTGGGTACTTTGGAACTCCCAATCCTGAAATCTTAAGTAAAGGATCTTGGAATGGAGAAATAGTGCTTTAAGGAGCGAATGATGTAAATTTAAGGATATGACCTTAAACCTTCCAGTGAGATATGCGTAGATAAAGTAAGCTCCATGGAATGAGAAAGTGATGTGAGTGAAAAGAAAATCTTTAGTATATGTGATATAAGGGATAAACAGAAACAATCGAGAAGGTTTTATGTCGATAAACTACAAATTGATATAAATGAAAGTTCATTCTAGTACAAAGGATGTGGAATAATTTTTGGGGAAAAAACTCCTAAAAGAAGGGGAGAGTTGTAAACCCTGCACTTTAGAGTTAAGGAAAACCGGGAAAAGAACCTATCAAACCTAGTGAGAAAATTGAATTGGTTCACAAACCCTGATCACCAGAGAATGGGAAAATTGTGGAATTTTCAACTCCTGAGTGACCCAAAGAGTTACAAAAACCTTGGAATAGGACTTTAGGACAATTTGGGTGAGAAAACTAGCTCGGTTCAGGTGAATCAGATCCGAACCATATTGAACTGGTTTGGACCAGTTTGAACCACTATTGAACTGGATGCTAAATCCATTTTTCTAAGTGGCTTAGAAAATTCAAATCAGAGAATTGAGGCCATCATTAGATAGAGAATGAGTTTATAAATTTTTAATTTTACAATTCGGTCAAATCAGGCCTGAATCAGCCGGTTTAAGCATTGAACCCGATTCGGACTGGTCCTGTCCGGTTCGGAACAGTGTCGTCTTCTTCCTTTAGATGGTAGCACTGTTCACTCGTCGAAAATTGAATAGCGCTGGTGAAGAAGAAACGTTTCCATTCAGTATGTTTCAGTCCATCAATGACTATCATTAAGGTGCCAAACGAACAGGAGGAGACTCAAAGAGCTCACTATATAAAGAGCCCCGCTCCATTCATCCTCCACACACCTGAAAATCTAACTCTCTCTTAGCTACTTAGTTTTCTGAAGAAGCTTGAACTAGAGCTCTAACATAGGGTTTCTCTGATCCAAAGGAGGTGTGGTCGAGATCCTTAGACTCCAGGAGAAGTCAGCTACACGGTGATAGTCTCCAATTGCTCTGAGGATCGTCGAAGAAGTGTCGGCTTGATCGAATAGTGAAGCAACTATGGCCGAACGAAGCTGCACTATTTCTGTCGATCTGAAATCAACCAATTCGAGCCCTCCTTAGGCCAAACCAAGCTCTCCTCACACTCCTTCAGCCCTCCTACGACCGAATTATAGTGGAAAGGTAGGCCAATTTGGCTCCCCTCTATGAATTTCGATCAGTGTTAGAGAGAGAACCAATGAATCTATACTGACCAAATTCTCCCCTAATTCGAAATGAATCGAGGCGATTCTTAATTCTACAAGAAACCTCAAGATGAGAGCTATTTGCCTAGATCAAAAGCTCGAACCGCCGCACCCCCGACGGTAAGCTTTCAAAGCTTTCTCTCTCTACATCCAATTTTTCTGCAAAGCTCCATTTGAGCTCATTCTGGTGTTAATTCATGCGATTCAAACTGCAATTAAATCGTATGGATCTGTAGGAACTCAAATCCACCTTCAATTTCAACAATTAACTTGGATTGAAAGGTCAATTGGATGAAATGAAATCTAGTCGGGTTGAAAGGTTGAAATTGGGGGAAAATTGGGGAAATTATGGGGATTTCAAAAATTCGAGGGACTACAGTGCAATTTCCCAAAATTGAGGGCCAATTTTCCATGGAATATATGTTGGAGGCCCAATTGGTCAATTTTTGTAATTTTTTGGGCGAAATTTACCATTTTTGTAAAGTAGGGGCAAAATGGTAATTTTAGAAAAATTGGCGACCAAATTGGGAATTTGGGAAACTTGAACACCTTTTTGTAATTTTGAATAAATTGATATCCCAAAGTAATTTTTTGAAGTTTTTGGACTCAATTTGAGGAAAATTTGGTATTAGGGTCCTAAATTTAAAGAAAAAAACAACTTTAGGGATCTAATTGCAAATAATTAAAATGTTTGGGTATTTTAACCATTCGTGATGAATGAAGGCTATTAGGCTAAAGTATAATGAATAAGGATGTTCATATCATGCAGGGACAGAAGTACCGGGATCGCCAGCCAAGACAAGCTTGCGTGAAGGCGAAAAGTCGTTTAGAAGGAATTCATTGCATTAAAGGGTGGGTGGGAATTTTCACATCATACTTGGTTGGGATGATGAAGACCTCAGTAATGAAAACCAATTACTATGTGGGATTTTAACATCACACCTGGACAGGGTGATGCGAGAAACACATGAAAAAACAACTTACCGATTGTAAGTAGATCATACCCGTTTGGTATGATGAACTTCCTTGAAGGAACTAGAAAACCCACTTATCGGTTATGAGCGGAGATGTCCTCACACTCAGTTGGTATGAGAGACATATGAAAAGATTATTTTGTCAGAAGTGCTTTCCCCTGACTGTGTGCCACTTCTTAAACTTTTTGGGAGACCTTCTTGATAAGAGCTTAAATAGGTCGGAGGCCTCAGTTTTGGAACTTGGGGGCTAAAATGCCCAATTTTGAAAATCTCATAAAGTGGGCCTAATGCCAATTGGCATGAGCAAGAGCTCGTAAACAAACATGAGTTTAAGCCAAGGAAACTGTAATGAATGGTGTGTTTGGCCATGGTAGCAAGATAGGACCGACATACTCGATGGACCTGCGGTAGTGCGACATGACAGGTCGACGGACCAGTCAAGATAAACACCTAAAGGTTGAGTTGAGGGTTGAGGCCGTTGGACCAGTGGCACCAAAGATTAAATGGCTTATGAGGAAAACTATTGTTTTTGCATGTATTGAGGTACGAGAACTTCAAGACACCCAAGAGGGGTAGTAATGCATCCTAGGGGCTACTGGACGACCTGGTGGAGATAAGGGCACTTTGTCGTGCCAGCAGTCAAGGAAGCTCGACGTAGCTTCATGCCCATGAGACCGAGGTGGGGTCGGGATGAGGTTTTTGTCCTTATACAGACACGGAGTTTTCTTTTCGAGTTTGAGGGTTAGATGTCACGTACATCCACTCATTCATAGGGTAGAAGTAGACAGGCTTCTATCTAGGTGACCAATAAAGTCGCTCCGATGCCACAAGTGGGTGCACTGGACGGGCTACCCTGTGAATGAGTGATCCCTTCATGATGAAGGGCGTGTGTTGATTGTTAAACACACCGATTGTTGTTAATGAGGAAATGATTGTTTTGAAAACTAAGAAATTGAGGAAATGTTTTTATGAAAATAAGGAGTCTTGCACACTCCAATTCAAACTATTTTTCTGAAAATTCAAGTTTTAAACACCCATTCACTGAGTTGTCAAACTCACCCCCTCCCTTATACACCTTTTCAAGTAACCAAGGGAAAAACTACCTAAAAACCTAAAGTTAGGTACACCTGTAAGACAGGTATGTAAGTTTAAATTTCATGCAGTTTTGATTAATTTTATTCCAGGAAAGGTATGGATTTAAAGGACGCCTTACTCGTTACGGTTTAAAGAAGGGGAAAACACTTAATAAACCAGGAGAGTGGTGAGTTGCTCACAGGGATCCAACCAAACTGAGTCGGGCATGACACTACCCCTCTTGGGCATCTTGATGGTCTTGTACCTCAAGTGCAAGCACAAACAAAGTTTTCACATATAGCCATTTATCTTTGGTGCCACAGGTCCAACGACCCTGACCCTTAACCCGACCTACCACTATTTTTCTAGGTCGTTCCGTCGACCTGGTCTTCACGCACTGCCGCCAGTTTATCGAGTACTATCGGTTTTATCTTGATACCATGGAAAAATCATACATTCATTTCATTAGAAGTTTCATGGCTTTATATAACTCATGTTTGTTTATGAGCTCCTGCTTGTGCCCATTGGCCTTGGGCCCATTGTAGGTGATTTTCCAAAATCTGGGCATTTTAGCCCCACAAGTTCAAAACTGAGGCCTCTAGCCTATCTGAGCAATTCTAGCTCTCGTCAACAAGGTCTCTCAAAACATTTAAGCATCGGCACACAGTTGAGGGAGAAAAATTCTGTAAAAACACATTTTCACTTCATCACACCAACTAGGTGTGATGATATCTACGCTTACAACCGGCAAGCAGGTTTCTTCTTCCTTCAAGGAAAACCATCATACCAATGGGGTATGATTTTCTCTACTTACGATCGACAAGTAGGTTTTAGCTTAGTTTTTCCATCACCCTATCCAAGTATGATGTTAAAAAAAACCCACTTACAAGTGGCTTTTTGTTTTTTAAGTGCTCGCCATCCTAATTGTGTATGATGTAAATAAGCCCACTCACTTGATAATCGTGATGTGTTCATCCTCGACCGATTTTCCAAGTCGACGCGAGCTTTCTCTTATTTGCGTTCTGAGCACACTTGTCCCAACACAATTTGGCCAGCCTTATTACTTACGGTTTGATATAAAAGCCTAGGCTCACCATTTATCAATTAATTACACTTAGGTACCTAAAGTTTATTTTTCATAACTTTAGGTCCCTAATGCCAATTTTTCCCAAATTTGACTCCCAAGATTTCCAAAATTCCCTTTGAGTCCTCATTTACTCACAATTTTATAATGGGCTCAATTTTTTCAAATTTCCACTTTGGTCCCTAACTTTTCAAAATTACCATTTTGCCCATACTTTCCAAAAATGGCAAATTGCCTCCATTTGTTCCAAAAATTGACCAATTGGTCCCTCAATATCTTTCTTATGCCCAAACTGGCCTTCAATTTTGGGAAATTCCATCAATTTTGGCCATCAATTGATGTCGAATTGGATTAGAATTCTGTCAATAAAATTCGGCCAACTCTCTCTCTAACACTGATCGGAAATTGCAAAGGGGAGCCGAATGGGCTTACCTTTCCATTCTAATTCGGATGTGGGAGGGCTGGGGAAGTGTTGAGAGGGATTGGTTTGGCCTAAGGAGGGCTCGAATTGGCTTATTTAAACTTGGTCGAAACAGGGCAACTTCGGTCTACTAGATTTGCTTCACAGTTCGATCACGTCGACGCTTCTCCGATAACTGTTAGAATGAATGGATGTCACCATCATGTAGCTGATTTCTCCCCGGTTCTAATGAACCCGACCTCACCTTCTTTGGCTTAGAAATGACCCTATATCGGAGCTATGGTTCGAGCTTTGTCAAAAAACTAAGCAACTGAGAGAGAGTGAGATTTTCAGGTGTGGAGAGGATGAATGGAGGGGTGCTTTTATATAGGGAGCTTGGGGACTCATCGGCTGTCTGTTTGGCACATTTATGACAGAAATTGATGGCCTGAAATGTATTGAATGGAGATGTTTCCTCTTCGTCGGCGCTGCTTTGATTTTTCGGCGAGTGAACAGTGCTGTCATCTGAAGGAGGAAGACTACAATTTTTCGAACCGGATTGGACGAGTTCAAAGCTTAAATTGGCCAGTTCATCCCTCATTTGACCCAATTTTTCAAATCTAAAAATTTCTAAATTCATTTTCTATCCAATGGTGGCTTCAAATTTCGAATTTGAATTTCTTAAGCCACATAGAAAAATGAATTTAGAATCCAGTTCAAGAGTAGTTCAAACCGGTCAAAACTGGTTCGAATCCAGTTCACCTGAACCGATTTGGTTTTCATCTCCAATTTCTTCTCAAGTGCATTTCCATGACTTTTAGGACTCTTTGGATCACTTGGGATACATAAATTTCCTGGTCTACCCTCTTTCTATTGATTTTTGTTCATGAGTTGATTTGATTCATAAATTGGTTCTATCCGGTTCGTATCCCGTTCACTTGAATTGGTCTAGTTTTTCTTCTCCAATTTGTCCTAAGGTTCTTTTCCAAGATTTATGAACCATTTTGAGTCACATGGAAGTAGTGAATTCTCAATTTTCCCGTTTCCTATTAATCAAGCTTGTACACCGATTCGGTTTTAAAATTGAAAACTGACCGATTATTTCCCCAGTTTTCTCATTATCAAAAGAAGGGGTTTACAACTCTCCCCTCCTTTTAGGCATTTTGTCCTCAAAATAATTACACGTTAATTAATTGAGGGTAACTATCCCTCATCATATAATCAGTTTCCCATGTCTCATCCTGCACGGGTCCGTTTTACCACAACACCCTAACCATAGGAATTTTCTTGTTACTCAAATTCTTGTCTCTCCGGTCGATGTTTCGTACCGGCTTTGTCTGATAGGTCAGGTTCTCTTCTAGTTCCATTAGAGGTCAGTCCAATACATGACTAGGATCAGGCTGATATTTTTGAAGCACTGTGATATGGAATACATCATGTATTCTCTACTGGTCAGGGGGTAGTTCAAATTTATAAGCTACCACTCCTATCCTTTGAATGATGGGATATGGACTGATATATCTTGGTTTCAACTTTCCTCTTTGATGGAACCTAAGTATTCCCCTCCAAGGGGACACTTTGAGGAACACTTGATCTCCTACCTCGAACTCCAAATCTTTCCTTCGATTGTCCACATAACTCTTTGGCCTATCCTAAGCGGTCTTAAGATGACTCCTTATTAATTTTATCTTCTCGATGGCATCCTCAATTAGTTCAGCCCTTTCTATTTTCCTTTCTCCCACTTCTTCCCAAAATAGAGGGGTACGACATGGTCATCCATAAAGGGCTTCATAGGGAGCCATCTGAATACTAGTCTGATAACTATTGTTGTAAGTGAATTCCATCAGATACAAGTATCATTCCCAGTTTTTATTCATGGTAAGTATGCATGCTCTCAACATGTATTCTAAGGTTTGGATGGTTCGCTCCGACTGACCATCTGTCTGTGGGTGAAATGTCGTGCTCATATGAAGTTTAGTCCCCATGACATTTTGTAAACTTGGCCAAAACCTAGAGTAAATTTCAAATCTCTGTCTGATACTATACTCACCGGGACACCATTGAGTCTTATAATTTCCTTCATGTATAGGATGACTAGCTGTTCTACCGTGTCCGTCACTTTTATAGGAAGGAAATGTGATGATTTGATCAATCTATCCACTATGACCCAAATCACATCTCGGCCCCTTTTGGTCAACGGTAAGCCCGTGACGAAGTCCATGGTGAGGTGCTCTCATTTACACTCTAGAACTGGTAACGGTTGTAGTAGTCCTAATGGGTTTTGATGTTCTACTTTTCTTTGTTGACAGTCAAATATCGGGCTACATATTCCGCAATGTCCCTCTTCATACCCTTCCACCTGTATCCTTATTTGAGTGTGTGATACATCTTAGGACTGCCGGGATGCATAGCATACACTGAATTGTGTGCCTCTTCTAGAATTAATCTTTTCAACTCCTTATCTTGAGGTTCACATGCCCTACCCTTATAGATTAGTACTTCATCACCTCACACGTCGTAGTCTAGTTTTCTTTCTTCTCTGTTTACCAGATCCAAATTAGACTGGAGTTCTTTATTGGTCCTTTGTTGAGCCTTAATATACTCGGTTAGACTGGGTCTTACCACCACATTAGCCACCAAGCATATTTCCTGCTTGTCTACCCTCAGATCCACATCCATCCTTCTCAATTTTTGTAATAAGGGTAGGTAAGTTGTCTTAAATTGTGCCGTCTTAGTTTGATACTTGCGACTTAAGGCATTTACTACCACATTAGTCTTTCCAGGGTAATATCCTATTTCAAGATCATAATCCTTCACCAATTTCAGCCATCTCTCCTGACGGAGATTTAAGTCCTTCTGAGTTAGGGAGTACTTAAGGCTCTTGTGATATGTATATATCTTGCACTTAACCCCGTAAAGGGAGTGTCTCCATATCTTTTAGGGAAAACACTATTGCAGCTAATTCTAAGTCATGAATTGGGTAATTTCTTTCTCTTTGTACATGATTCTTTCCTTCTCATTATCTTGTTCTTGAGGAATTATTCTCTTGCTTATTCCGTTGATTTCACTTTCTTTCCTTGGCACGCCAATGTCTTTCCAAGATTTCTATCTCTGATAAGTTTTACATTCTCTTTCCCTCCATATTTCCTTCTAGTTCTACTATTAAAATCCTTAAATTTCTGGAGTATATTTTGCCGATATTTTCACTAACATATTCTTACTCTTTGAATCCAGGAGTACCTTCTGTTGATCTTGCTTCATTTCTACTCTCTTCAATATTCGCCTATTCCTTTGAGGTGGGTCTCTCATCCTCATCGTGTCCAAACCTTTCGTACCTTTATATCCCTGGTATTTCCCTTTTTTGTCTTAGTTGGGGTGTATTCTTCCACTATTCCCCATCTCTGGTTATACTTCGTTTTACTCTTCCACATAATTTGGTCCAAATAAGTCATTTCCTTATATAGGATTCTTTTGAAGTTCCTATTTTGAGTTTTCCAGGCCTTCTTGTCGTAGATCAAGCTCAACCTCCCAATACTCTCACCTAACCGCTCGTTATCATGCCTCAACCCGGTTTGGTTGGATCCCCGTGAATAACCCGCCGCTCTCTCGGCTTAAGAGGAGTTTCCCCCGACTTTAACTCGAGATGAGGCAAGCGTAATTTTGACCTTGTTCCCTGGAAAGACTTATATAAAATAAAATGCAAGTTTAAGGAAAATTTAAGCATACCATATAGAGGGTAAGGCTCGGTATTTTTCCTAGTCATTTTCACTTTTCCTGAAAAGGGATAGAAAGGAGTGGGTGAGTTCTACAACTTAGTAAATGGGTTTTAAAAAAATATTAACTTTAAAAATCCTTTCATTTAAAATCTCACATTTTACCACCATTTCCTTATTTAACCATGGTGTGTCAGACTCATTTCTTTAAAAAAAAAAATCCTTTTATTTAAAATCTCACGTTTGACCACCATTTCCTTATTTAACCATGGTGTGTCATCACCCAACACACATCCTTCACCATGAAGGTCAAACACACATTCGCAGGCTACCACGTCCACTGAACCCACTTCTGGCGTCGAAGGGACTTTACCGACCACCTAGATAGAAGTACGTCCACTTATACCCTGAGAATGAGTGGATGTACGTGACATCCAACCCTCAAGCCCAAAATCAATTCTCCATGTCCGTATGAGTACAGAGACCTCATTCTGTCCCCACCTCGGTCTCATGCGGTTGGTGCTACTCCAAATTTCGCACGGTTACCTAGTACAACGAACTGCCCTTATACTCACCAGGTTGTCCAGGGCCCATAAGACACATCACCACCCCTCTTGGGCATCTTGATGATCCCGTAATCATAGTGAATGCACAAATAGTATTTTCTTATCATGCCATGTAATATGTGGTGCCATTAGTCCAACGACCCCAATCTTCAACTCAACCTACAACTGTTTGTCTTGACTGGTCTGGAGACCTACCATGTCACACCGCCACTAGTTGACTAAATATGTCGGTCCTGTTTTGGTACCATAGCCAAACAATTCATTTATTAAAGTTATATGGCACATATCTCATGTTTTTTTACAAGCTTCTGCTCATGCCCAATGGCTTATGGCCCACAGTTCGAGATTTTAAAAAACGGGCATAGTAGCCCCCAAGTTCCAAAACCGAGTCCCCCGACCTATAAGAGCTATTCGAGCTCCCATCTAGAAGGTCTCCCAAATCGTTTAAGCATTGGCACACAGTTAGGGGAGAGCACTTCCGACAAAAAAAATGTTAAATTATCCATCATACCAACCAAGTATGAGGATATCTCCGCTCATAACCGATGAACAGGTTTTCCACTTCCTCCGAGTAAGTTTCATCATACCAACAGAGTATGATCTACTTACAATATGTAAGTAGTTTCTCTGCGTCATTTTCACATCACTTCTCTAATTTGTGATGTTTAAAATACCACTAAATAGTGGGTTTTCATTTTGAGGTACTTATCATCCCCAACCGAGTATCATATAAAATCCCACTCACCCGTTAATGTAGTGAATTCCACTTGACTGGTTTCTTGTATCACGCGAGCTCGTCCTTGCCGTCGTTCTCTGTACTACGTGTTTGTACACGATATGAACATCTCGGTTCAATATCTATAGGCCTAATAGCCTTCATTCATTCCAAATTAATGAGAAAAACTAAACTTTTATTTATTTGCAATTAGGTCCCTAAAGTTATTTTTCATTAACGTAAGTCCCTAATGTCGGTTATTCCTCAAATTGAGTCCCAAAACTTTTAAAATTCTCCTTGGGGCCTCAACTTATTCAATTTCACAAAAAGCGTTTAATTTCCCAAATTTCTAATTTGGTCCCCCAACTTTTCCAAAATTATCGTTTCCCCTTCCTTTACAAAAATGGTAAAATTTACACCAAAAATTCTAAAATTCCTCAATTGGCCCTCTAACATTTTTATCATACCCAATTGACCCTCAATTTTAGGAAATTGCATTTTGGTCCTTTGAATTTTTGAAAATCCCCAATTCCAACTTATTAACACACCTGAATTTGATTTTATTAATTTGACCGATCAAACGCTTCCAATTGTTGAAATTGAAGTTGAAATTGAGTTTATACATGTTCATATGATTCTCTAGCAATTTGAATCGCAAGTTTTAACGCCGAAACGAGCTCAAACAGAGCTTCGCCAGAAAATGGACTTTAGAGAGAGAAAGTTTCAATTACTCATTGGTGAGGGCGTAACGGTCTGATCTTTCTATCTGGGCAGGTAGTTCTCCTCCTCAGGTTCTTCCTAGGATAAAAAATGACATCAATTAATGTTGAACTGGATTAGAATTCTTTCAATGAAATTCGACCGTCTCTCTCTCTAACACCGATCGAAAATTGTAGAGGAGAGCTGAATTGGCTTACCTTTCCATCCTAATTCGACTGTGGGAGAGCTAAGGAAGTGTTGAGAGGGCTAAGGAACTGTTGGAAGGGCTAAGGAAGTGTTGGGAGGGCTAAGGAAGTGTTGGGAGGTCTAAGGAAGTGTTGGGAGGGCTTGGTTTGGTCTGAGGAGGGCTCGAATTGGCCAATTTCAACTTGGCCGAAATAGGGCAGCTTCAGTCCGCCAGAGTTGCTTCACTGTTCGATCATGCCAGTGCTTCTCCAACCACTCTCGGAACGAATGGATGTCACCACCGTGTAGCAGACTTCTCCCCAGTTCTAATGAACCCGTCATCGACTTTTTGGCTAAAAAATGACCCTATATCGGAGTTCTGGTTTGAGTTTCATCGGAAAACTAAGCAACTAAGAGAGAGCGAGCTTTTAAGTGTGAAGAGGATGAATGGATATGGGCTCTTTATATAGGGAGCTCGGAGACTCGTCAACCATCTGTTTGGCACCTTTATGACAGAAATTGATGGCCTTACACATATTGAACGGATACGTTTCCTCTTTGCCAGCGATGCTTCGATTTTCTGGCTAGTGAACAAAGTTGTCACTTGAATGAAGAAGACGACATTGTTCCGAACTGTACCGGACCGGTCCGAACTAGGTTCAAAGCTTAAATCGGCCGATTAACCCCTCATTTGACAGAATTTTTCAAATCTAAAAATTTATAAATTCATCTAAATTTATTGTGCAAAAAAAATCTAAATTCATTTTCTATCCAATGGTGGCTTCAAATCTCGAATTTGAATTTCTTAAGCCACCTAGAAAAATGAATTTAGAATCTAGTTCAATAGTTGTTCAAACCGGTCCAAACCGGTTCAAATTCGGTTCACCTGAACCGGTTTAGTTTTCATCTCCAATTCCTTCTCAAGTCCATTTCCATGACTTTTAGGACTTTTTGGGTCACTTGGGATCCATAAATTTCCCGATCTACCCTCTCTCTATCGATTCCAGTACATGAGTCAATTCGGTTGATAAACCAGTTCTATTCGGTTTGGACCCAGTTCACTTGAATTGGACCAGTTTTTTTCTCCAATTCATCCTAAGGTAATTTTCCAAGATTTATCAACCATTTTGAGTCACATGGAAGTTGTAAATTGTCAATTTGCTCATTTCCTAATAATCGAGCTTGTAGACTGATTTAGTTTTAAAATTCAAAATTGATCGGTTCTTTACTCAGTTTTCTCATTATCAAAGGACGGGGTGTATACTTGCTTTGGCAAGGGGAGGGCTGAACTTGGCTCATTTCAGCTCGGCTGAAATAGGGCAGCTTCGGTCCGTCAGAGCTACTTCACTATTTGATTCTTCCAACGCTTCTCTAGCTCTCTTTAGGTCAAAAGGAAGGTGCTATCAAGTAGCTAATTTCCCCTAGAATCTATAGAACCTGACCTCGCCTTCTGAGGCTGAGAAAAATGCCTATGTTGAAGCTCTAGTATGAGCTTCATCAGAAAATGGAGCAGTTGGGAGAGAATGGAGATTTCAGGTGTAAGGAGGATATATGGAGAGTAGTTCTTTATATAGGGAGCTCGAGGACTCTCTGCCCAACTGTTTCACATCTTGGTCAAGCTTATCCTCACCCTGAAATGACCTGATCAAAACCATTTTTCCTTCATCGGCGTTATTCGTTTCTGCATTGAATGAACAGTGATGTCATCTGAAGGAAGAACATGAAACTGTTCTGATTTGGACCATACTGGTCTGACCGGGTTCATTGCGTAAATCGGCTGGTTCATGTCCGATTCGACCAATTTACTCAAAATTCAAAATTTCTATCTAATGGTGGCTTCAAAATTCATTCTCTATCTAATGGTGGCTTCAAAATTCATTCTCTATCTAATGGTGGCTTCAATTCCCTAATTTGAATTTTTTAAGCCATCTAGGAAAATAAATTTAGAGACCGGTTCAATGATGGTTCAAAATAGTTCAAAATTGGTTCAATCCGGTTCTGGTCGTGTTCACCTGAACCGGTCTGGTTTTCTTTTCCATTTCATCTCGAGGTCCTTTTCCATAGTTTTTGTGATTTTTTAAGTCACTTGGGATTTGTAAATTTCCCATTTTACCTTTTTCTTATTGGTTTTGGTTTGTGAACCAGCTCAGTTTCTCTTTTGGGAATGATCAATTCTTCTCCCAGTTTTCTTATCTATAAATGGATGGGGTTTACAACATCCATTATCCTTGTCATTATCCCAACTTGTTACTCACTACAATTTTATTCCTATTGGTGAAGGGTTCTCGGTCTTTTTCCTTTCGAGGTTGCTCCATCCCCTTCCGAGAGCTTACTTAATCCCTTCAGTGGCTTGGGTTTAGTCATCGATTCATTCTCGGTCATTTATTTCTTCAAAAATTTCTTCATTCTTCCTTTCCAATGTTTTGACCTTTACACATTTCCCTTCCTTGCTGGTGTCAAAGTTATGGTCTTCTCGAGGGTCAATTCATTAACTATCTCGTCCCCACTATTCTCTTTGGTCACTTGTCTTGGTATAGTTGTCATTTAAGTTCACTCGTCCTTAATGCCTCTCCCGTTTTCCTTTTAAGGGTGTAGTCCTCACTATTTTTTGTCCCTTCATAAGGCGTCGTTTGTTTTTTCTGATCATTTTGTTATTTCTCATTGTCTCCCATTTGACTACTCTCCTTTTCCAAAGCAAGTCGCTCCTGTCTTTTAGAGACATCCTTATCTACTTATGACCATTTTTGGTTTTCTTATTTCAGGTTATACCTCTTATGATCCACACTTCAGTTTCTTAGCTTGGTAATTTTCTTCTCATGGTCTCACTTCCTACATTCATCCTTTTTCTTAGGGACTTCCAGCCTGGGATTTTCATGTTCAACCTCCTTAATACTCCTTGTGGGCTTTTCCTTCTTTCCTTTCATACACCCTTTCGATATCGATATGCTTATCTGCCCATAATGCCTTTCCGTCCTCTATTTCCCTTTTTGTTCCTTATCTTTCCTTTGAGGAGTTCTTAATTGTCGGTGGGTTCCTAGCACTTTACGTTATGTCCATCTGCCTATCAATGGTTCTTTCAAGGGCATTTATACATTCATCCAAAGTTCTCTTTCCTAGCACATTTCTTTTCCTCTTCCCTCTTACCGTGTCCAATCCTAGAGTTACCTGAAGAGGTTTTCTACGTTCACCCTTTTTAGGGGTTCTTGTACCTTACCTCCCCTCTTAGTTATCTTTCATACAACCTATTTCTTCTCAGAGTTATCTTTCATACAACTTTTGAAGCTTTCTCTCTCTACGTTTAGTTTTCCTATTAAGCTTCGTTTGAGCTAAATTCGAACCCAAATGACGCGGTTCAAAGCTCAATTGAATTATATGGAAGTATAGAAACTAATCCATACTTTCAATTGGAGCAGATAACCCTGATTTAATGGTCAATTTGATGAAATCAAATTCAACCAGTTTGAAAGGGGGGAAATTAGGGAAAATTTAGGGAATAAATTGTAATTTCCCAAAATTAAGGGCCAATTGGCCATGGAAAAGATATTGGATGACCAATTGGTCGATTTTTTAAATTTATTGGGGTCAAATTGCCATTTTTGTAAAGTAGGGGCAAAATGGTAATTTTTGAAAAGTTAGGGACCAAATTGGAAATTTGGAAAACTTGAGCCCCTTACACAATTTTTGAGTAAATTGAGGAGCTACAGTGAATTTTGGAAGTTTCAAGACTCAATTTGGGGAAATTTTGCATTAGGGACCTTAAGTCAAGGAAAATTAACTTTAGGGACCTAAGTGCAATTAACTAGAAATTTTAAATTTACTCATTCATACGTGAGAAACGAAAGCTCTTATGCCAAATATTAATAGATAAGTACGTCCAAATCGTGTAGGAGCACGAGGGGTCAGAACGCTAGTAAGAGAAGCTCGCTTCGACTTTGGAAAACCAACCGAGGACGAACACATCATGGTTAACGAGTGAGTGGGTTTATTCATATCATACTCGGTTGGGAAGATTAGCACTTTGGAAATGAAAAACCACTTCTATGTGGTATTTTGACATCACACCTGGATGGAGTGATGTGAGAACTATGTGGAAAAACTACTTACCGGCTGTAAGTAGAGAGATCATACCCGGTTGGTATGATGGACTTCCTCGAAGGAATGAGCAAACCCGCTTACCTGTTGTAAGTGGATATGTCATCAAACCTGGTTGGTGTGATGGATGGAAAGTTTATTTTGTTAGAAGTGTTCTCCCTTGATTGTATGCCAATGCTTAAAAGTTTTGAGAGACCTTCTTAATGAGAGCTAGAATAGCATGGATAGGCCAGAGGCCTCGATTTTGGAACTTGTGGGGCTAAATGCCTGATTTTAAAAAAAAAACTCCTACAGTGGGCCCAAGGCTAGTTGGCACGAGCAGGAGCTCGTAAACAAACATGTGATATGTAAGCCATGAAAACTCTTAATGACATGGATATGTGTTTTTTCATGGTACTAAGACAGGATCAACAAACTTGATGGACTAGCGGTAGTGCGTCAGGGCCAAGTCAAGACAAATTGCTACATCTCGAGTTGAGGGTCGGGGTCGTTGGACTAGTGGCACCAAAGATAAATGGCTTTGTGGAAACTTATTGTTTGTGCATGCACTTGAGGTTTGAGACCTTCAAGATGCCCAAGCAGGATAGTGATGCATCCTAGGGGCTAATAGAGGACATGGTGGAGATAAGGGCAGTTCGTTGTGCCAATAGTCAGAGAAGCTCGATGTAGCTTCATGTACATGAGGCCGGGATGGGGTTGGGATGAGGACTTTGTCCTTATACGGACACAGAGTTGATTTTAGGTTTGAGGGTCGAATGTCACGAACATCCACTCATATCCAAGTAGAAGTGGATGAGCTTCTATCTATGTGGCCAGTAAAGTCGCTCTAATGCCACAAGTGGGTGCAGTGGGTGGGTTGCCTTGAGAATATGTGATTCCCTTTGTTACACCCTGACCTGGTTTGGTCGGATCCTCGTGAGCAACCCGCCACTCTCCCAATTTATTAAGGGTTTTCCCTTACTTTAAACTGTGAGGAGTAAGTCATCCTTTAAACTAGTACCTTTCGTACAATGCCATAAATCAAAACTGCATAAAATTTTAAACTTTTACATACCTGTCTTACAGGTGTAGTTATCTGGGATCGTTGGGTAGGTTTTCTATGGGTTACTTGAAAATGGATATAAGGGAGGGGGTGAGTACAATGACTCAATGAATGGGTTTTCAAAATTTAACTTTTAGGAAAAAAGATTGAATCGGAGTGTACCAGACTCCTTATTTTTTTAAAAAATGTTTCATTCTCTATTTGGTTTTTATAACCATTTTGTATTACCACGGTGTGTTATCACCCAACACACATCCTTCATCATGAAGGTAAAACACAATCGTAAGCCAGGCCATCCACTGTACCCACTTGTGGTGCGAGAATGACTTTACCGACCACCAAGATAGAAGCACGTCCACTTCTACCCTAAGAATGAGTGGATGTTCGCGACATCCGACCCTCAATCCTGTAACAAAACTCCATATCCAAATAAGAACAAAGAACTCATCCCGCCCCCACCCCATTCTCACGCACTTGATGCTATGTCAAGCTTCAGAAGACATCTGGTACGACTAACTGCCCTTATTTCCACCAGGTCGTCTAGAGCCCTAGGATGCATCACTACCCCTCTTGGGCATCCTAAAGGTCCCGTAACATAGTGCATGCACAATTAATAGTTTTTCACATAATTTCATATAATATGTGGTGCCACTGGTCTGACAATCCCAAACCTCACCTCGACCTATAGCTATTTGTCTTAACTAGTCCGAAGACTTGTCATGTCGCACTGCCACTAGTCCATTAGGTATGTCAGTTCTATCTTGGTACCATGGCCAAACAACCCATTTTCTTAAGTTTTCATTGACACATTAATCATGTTTGTTTACGAGCTCCTACTCGTACTAACTGGCCTAGGGCCCAGTGTTCGAGGTTTTAAAAATCGGGCAAATTATCACCCAAGTTCCAAAACCAAGGCCTTCGACCTATATGAGCTATTCGAGTTCCCGTCAAGAAAGCCTCCCAAAAATTTAAAGTAATGGCACCACAGTTAGGGGAGAGCATTTTCGACAAAATAACTTTTCAATTGTCCATCATACCAACTGGGTAAGATAACTTGTATGCTTATAAACGATAAGCGGGTTTTCCACTTCCTTCCAAGAACTTTTATCATACCAACCGAGTATGATTTATTTACCACTGGGAATTAGTTTTTTCCGCGTGATTTCCACATCACTCTTATTAGATGTGATGATTAAAATGTCACTTAATAGTGGGTTTTTATCTTTGAGTTGCTCATCATCCCAACCGGGTATGACATTAAATTCCCATACACCCGATAGTGCAATGAATATCCTCTTAGCCAGCTTGTTGTCCTTATTCGAACCTATCTTAGCTAACGTTCTCGGTACTTCATGTTCCTACACAATATGAACACTCTTATTCATTATCCTTTGGCTTAATAACCCTCGTTCATACCAAATGAAGGATAAAACTAAACTTTTCCTTTATTGTCAATTAGGTCTATAAAGTTATTTTTCTTTAACTTTAAGTCCCTGATGCAAACCTCGCCAATATACTAACAACACCCTACACCAAATATGGAATAAACCCCAAAACTTTCACGACGCAAATAAAATGAATTAAATATACCTTGTTTGGTTAAGAAACAAGGTACAGATAGATGTAGATGCCACACCCAAATCCTCCAAGAAGAGCTCTTAGAAAACCCTGGTGTAAGTCTGATTGCTTGAACGCCACAAGTAATAACCTCATAAGTTCAAAGTTATCTCAAAAGAGAAAGAAGACATAAACCTCACAATGACATTGAAATCAAAGATCTGTCTTTACAATGCTTTGAAGTTAGCCTTTTATAGGCACTTATGAATATTAGCTATTCTCTAAATAAGGAAATTAAATATTATGGTTGACATGACAACTATATAAAATATTGCTAATTTATTTTTTGTTCCTTTATTTAGAGATATCTAAGATAATAAAATATTCTAGACTTAGCATATTATCTTAGACATATATGGGAAATATATTATTTCCTAATTTAACATTCTAAAAGGTTTATTATATTAATAAATCTCCCACTTGAACTACAAATTTGAATTATATTCTTTAGATCTTATTGGACTCTTCTTTTGAGCTTGAGATCTTATTGGACTCTTCTTTTCGGCTTCCACTTAGTTTTCTTCAATTACTCCAATCAACCCATTTAATGCTTCTTCAAATCTTTTAGCCCTTAACTTGTAAATCACAACCTGCCCAATTTGAATCACATCATTCTCCCCCTCTTAAAAATGATTTATTCTCAAATCTTCAATGTCCATGTCACCTAGATCAAAAGACGTTAAATTAGAAATATTAAACTTATAGCTATCACAATTCTTATTAGATAAATTCTGGTTGTAAGTTTTATTAATGAACCCAATTGTTCCCTTTAATATAGGAAGAAATTTTGATTCTTTTCTTTCTAGAATTTGACCATTCTTCATATGTAGCTTAATCCATATCCCTAGATAAAAAATAACTTCCTTGAAACCCTTGTTGGTTAGCTTGATATATCCTTGAGTCATTCATTTTATAACCAATGTGTTAAAACCATAATTAATATCAAATAATGAAAACCTAATCGTATAATTAATATAACAATTATATATAAACTCAATATCAAATAAATATTTAGTTGAGAATAAATCTTTCCAAGAGTTGTCCAGCCCTTCGAGGTAATACACAACGAAGTACCCATCAACCACCTTAAGTGAACCCAAGGGCATTAGATGAGGGACAAGACATAGCCATTATCTTCCAAAAGTAATTCAAGAATTTATAATCATAAATAGATACAATAGTTCTATAAATATCATGTAATATAACAACTTTTCTAAATAATAAATCAACAACATTTGACACATCATCAATTATAAGAGATGTCATTTTTAAAAATTGTTTTACTATCAAACACATAAAATATCTCTCATTTTAATCCTAAGTAATTTATAAATTAATTCCATGAAGAAATCAATCCAAGTAGGTATTTTAGGAACTGAAATATGAATATACAAAATATGAAATTGTTGGCTTGACTTACCTTGTTTACATATAATGTATTAAAAATAAAATTTCCTCAAATTTCTTTTCATATATGGACGAAAAATATATTCATACATTATCTTAACCAACCTAGATTGTCCAATAAGTCCTACAATATATAATTCCTTAACAAGTAACTTACACAAAGAAAATAGAGAGGTGAATAATTTGCTTTCTTGAAAAATAAACCAGTTTTGCAAGTAAAACTTTCCAAACACATCCTTTTTACATCTATCAATCACTTCACAAGAATTATCATATGTATATACTTCCTTAATATAATTAAAATAATGTAAATTAGTAACAATTAGTGTAAGCAAAACATACCTTCATAGTATTGCATAGTCAACTATATATTTCATACCTTGTCTATACTTGATCACATATGAAAAAGTTTTGATGAAAACCACCCACATTGCATGATGCTTATTCAACCTTTGTTGCCTCTTAAGGTGAAAATCAAATACATGATTCATGTAAATCACGTATTCTTTTGGTCTTAGTTGCAATATTTGTAGAGGTTGAGAAAGCACAAATATCTCATTATTGTAGATAGAATAGTTGAAGGCTACCTTTGTCACGCCCCGACCCGGTTTGGTCAGATCCCCCTGATCAACTTGCCACTCTCCCGGTTTATTAAAGAGCTTCCCCTTATTATAAACCATAAATAGTAAGGCATTCTTTAATCCTGCACCTTTCTTGGAATAACATAAATCAAAATAGCATAAAATTCTAAATTTATCATACCTTTCTTGGAGGCATCTTAGTTAATAGTCTTTAAGGGTAGGCTTTTCGGAATTTCCTAAAAAGGGATATAAGGGAGGGGATGAGTACGACTAGTTAGTGAATGGGTTTTTAAATTTTAACTTTTAGGAAAAAGATTTGTATTGGTGTGTGCCAAACTCCTTATTTTCTTTCAAAAATCCTTACATTTCAAATCTTTGTTTATATTGCATTATTTAATAATGAAAGTGTGTCATCACCCAACACACATCCTTCATCATGAAGGTAAAAAACACACAATCGCAAGCCAGCTCATCCACTGAACCCACTTGTGGCATCGGAGCGACTTTACCGGCCACCTAGATAGAAGTACATCCACTTCTACTCTAGGAATGAGTGGATGTACGCGACATCCGACCCTCAATCCTGAAATCAATTGTTCGTGTCTGTATGAGGACAGAGACCTCATCCCGACCCCACCCCGGTCTCATGTGCTTGAAGCTACGTCGAGCTTCGTAAGGTCACTTGGTCCGATGATCTACCCTTATACCCACCAGGTCGTCCAGGGCCCTAGGACACATCACTACCCCTCTTGGGCATCTTGAAGGTCCCATAATCACAGTGCATGCACAATTTGTTTTTTCACATCATGCCATATAATCTATGGTGCCACCGGTCCAATAGCCCCGACCCTCAACTCAACCTACGACTGTTTGTCTTAACTGGTCCATCGACCTGTCATGTCACACTGCCGCTAGTTGACTAAGTATGTCGATCCTGTCTTGGTACCATGGCCAAACAATTCATTTGATTAATGAGAAGAAGCAGGATTTCCTCCGGCTTCGACAAGGGCTTAACTCTATATGAGAGTATGAAACCAAATTGAATGAGTTAAGACCCTTTGCTCCTTACTTGGCTGGACGAACAGACATATGCCAGCAGTTCGTGGACGGTCTTAATATGTACATACGAGACCGTATGAGAGTACTAGAATGCTTCACGGATCTGGTGACGGTGATCAGTATGGCTCACGAATGTGAGCGACTTGTGTAAACCCGATGCCGTCAAATGGAGTAGACGACCTGGAAGGAGGACAAGGGCCAAAGCCATCATGGAGGACGGAAGCAGCAAAATGGCCTAAGATGGGCCAAAGTATTGCCTGATTTGGAAGAGCAAAGAAGCCAATCAGAGATATTCGACGAACCTAGAAAAGAAGGAAGCAACTAGTAGCAATAGGATGGTCAAGGTGAATAAACAAGACCCTAATAAGAACCGAGAAGTAGTGGAGACTACACTCTAAAGAAGGGTAATAGAGTGGACATAGTGTTGAGTACACGAAATAAGACCCGATGATCAGAGATACCTTGAGTAGGAAAGTAAAAGATGAACTAGAAAATTATGATCAACAAATGATTAAAGGTGGACAAAAGCCCTAATTCAAAAGGGTGTAAGAATGTGAAGGAAGGAAACCTTCAAGGAGTAGTAAGAAATTCGAACATCTAGCACCTATAGGGAAATCTCTACTTTGAAGGACATAGTAGAGAATGAAAATCATTAAAGGAGAACTCTCCAAAACAATGGAATCATGAAATAGTCACAAGCAAGTAAGAGTGGGATTAAGGGAAAGGAAAATCTATGAGTAAAGGACGTCACCAAAAATAAAGAAAGACATAAGAAGGGAAGAATCCCAGCATGTCGGTTAGTCATCAGGAAATTTAATGATTGGCACTAAAAAGCCCAATAAAAAAGTTGGGAAAGGACGAGTGGGTAAAGAAAACCAACGAAGTTATGTAAGATATATTGTCAAGGCATGAAGGATTGTTGGATAACGGTAAAGGTAGTTGATGAATACTACCCAATGAAAAGACGGATGAAGTTATACAATCCCTAAAAGGTTGAAAAGTTGGGAACAACCCTAAATGAGGTGTTGTAGAAGTCTAATGGACATAGACAAGTTCTAGAATATGTCATGACGTAAAGCACTTGTAAGTACCAACAGTCCTGAGTAAAATGTGACTCGAGTAAGAAAGAGTCAGTTAGTAAGCATGACAAGGTCAAACATAATTTTGACCAAAGTTGTAATCAATGACAAATGAAGGAAGGGTCAAATTAGGATGAAGGGATAATAACACCGAAACTTGTGAAAACAAGTACGTAATGCTCAAAAGAACACCGAGCTAAGTGTTTCAACGATGAAGAGAATAACTAGACAAAGGAACGATTGGGCATCTTGGAACTCCTAATCCTAAAATCTTGAGTAAGAACCTCAAAGAAAAGAATGTTGCCCTAAGTAAAGGGAGACATGAACCTAGGGATATAGCTTTGGACTCGCGAGCAAGACACACTAGTTAGGATAAAACTCCATGGAAGGAGTAAACAATGTAAAGGAAAATAAATTCTTTAAGTGTGTGATTTAAAGTGGGCTAAGTGATAGAATGACCAAAGTATTAACATGTCCAAGTTGACATTAAGGAAAGTTTATCCTGGGGTAAAAAATGTTGATTTAGTTTTGCGGACAAAACTCCTAAAAGGTGGGGAGAGTTGTAAACCCTGCTCCTTTACAATGAGAAAATCGGGGAAAGAACCCGTAATCACGGGTGAGAAAACCAAACCGATTCACGAACTCCAACCGATAGAGAAAGGGTAAACCGAGAAATTTATGCATCTCGAGTGACCTAAAGAGTCACAAAAGTCCCGAGAAAAGACTTTAGGATAAATTAGAGGTGAAAACAAAATCGGTTCAGGTGAACTGGACCTGAACCAAATTAAACTAGTTTGAACCACTATTGAATCAGATGCTAAATTCATTTTTTTAGGTGGCTTAGAAAATTCAAATTAGAGAATTGAGGTCACCATTGGATAAATAAGGAATTTAGATGAATTTAGAAATTTTTAATTTTGAAAAACTAGATCGAATTGAGCATGAACAGGTAGTTTAAGCTTTAAACCTGGTCGGACCAGTCTGGTCAAGTTCGAAATAGTGTTGTCTTCTCCCTTCAAATGATAGCACTATTCATTCGCCAAAAAATTGAGCAGCATCGACGAAGATGAAAAGTCTTTGGCCAGGGAGTTTTAGGCAATGAATGACCATCATTAAGGCACCAATCAGATGACCAAGAAGTCCCCGAGCTTCCTATATAAAGAGCCCCTCCTTATTTATCATTCTCACACTTGAAAACTCCACCTTGTCCCTACTGCTCCATTTTCTAGTGAAGCTCGAACCAGAGCTCTGACTTGGGCATTTTTCTTTGACAAAGAAGGTGTGGTTGGGTTTGTTGGATTTAGGAAGAAGTCAGTTGTATGCCTACAGTCTCCATTTGCTCCGAGGATCGTTAGAGAAACGCCGGCATGATATAAAAATGAAGCTGCTCCGGTAGACTAAAGCTGCCATATTTTGGATGAGCTTAAAATGGCTAATTTGATCCATCCTCAGGCCAAACCAAGCCCTCCCAAGACCTCCACGGCCCTCCTACAACTGAATTAGACTAGAAAGGTAAGTACATTTGGCTCCCCTCTGTAAATTCTGATCGGTGCTAGAGAGAGAACCGACAGATCTTTACTAACCAAATTCTCCCCCAATTCAACATGAATTGAGGTGATTCTTGATCATAAGAAGAACCTTAGGACAAGAGCTATCTACCCAGATTGAAAGGTTGGACTGTTGCACCTTCGACGGTAAGCTTTCAAAACTTTCCCTCTCTACCTTCAATTTTCTTGTAAAGCTCCATTTGAGCTCGTTCCGGCATCAAATCATGCAATTCAAAGTGTAATTGAGTCGTATGGAGGTTTAGGAATTCCAATCTAACTTCAATTTCAACAATTGAACTCATTTGATCAATCAATTTGAAGAAATCAAATTTGGCTGAGTTGGAATGTTGAAATTGGGAGAAATTTTGGGGATTTTGAAAATTTGAGGGACTAAAGTGTAATTTCATAAAATTGAGGGCCAATTGGGCATGATAAAGATGTTGAAGGACCAATTGGTCAATTTTTGGAGTGAAACTTACCAATTTTGGACAGTAATGGCAAAATGGTGATTTATGAAATGTTGGGGACCAAATTGGAAATTTGGGAAACTTGAACCCCTTTTTGTGATTTTGAATAAATTTTGGTCTTAAAGTGAAATTTAGAAGTTTTGGGACTCAATTTGGGGGAAAATTAGCATTAGGCACCTAATGTAGAAAAAGAATTTTGGGGACCTAATTGCAATAAATCGACAATTTTGAGTATTTCATCCATTCACGATGTATGACGACTATTAGGCCAAGATAAAATGAACAAGGATGTTTATATCATGTAGGAATATGAAGTACCAGGAACGCCAGCAAGTACACGCTCGAATAAAGACAAAGAACCGATTAAGAGGAAATCACTGCGTTATCGGGTGAGTGGGATTTTTATATCATACTTGGTTGGGATGATAAGCACCTCTGAAATTAAAACCCACTACTAGGTGGAATTTTAATCATCACACCTGAATGGAGTGATGTAGAAATCACACAGAAAAACTAGTTACCGGTTGTAAGTAGATCATACCCGGTTGGTATGATGAACTTTCTTGAAGGAAGTAGAAAATCCGTTTATCGGTTATAAGCAGAGATGTCATCACACCCGGTTGGTGTGATGAAAAGCTGAAAGATTATTTTTGTCTGAAGTGCTCTCCCTTGACTATGTTCCACTACTTAAAATTTTTGGGAGAACTTCTTAATAGGAGCTCAAAATGCTCATATGGGCCGGAGGCCTCGGTTTTGGAACTTGGGGGCTAATATGCCTGATTTGTTTTGAAAATCTCGTACAGTGGGCCAAAGGCTAGTTGGCACAAGCAGGAGCTCATAAACAAACATGAGTTTAAGCCATGAAAACTTTAAATGAATGATATGTTGGGCCATGGTACCAAGACAGGACCGACATACTCGATGGACTGGTGGTAATGCAACATCACAGGTCGACGGAACAGTCAAGACAAATAGTTGCAGGTCAAGTTGAGTGTCGGGGATGTTGGACCAGTGGCACCAAAGATTAAATGGCTTATGAGGAACACTATTATTTTGTGTATGCACTAAGGTACGGAACCTTCAAGATGCCCAAGAGGGGTAGTGATGCGTCCTACGGGCTACTAGACAACGTGGTGGAGATAAGGGTAGATTGTCATGCCACTAGTCAGGGACGGTTGACGTAGCTTCATGTGCATGAGATCGGGATGGGTTCGGGATGTGGTCTCTATCCTCATACAGAAATAGAGTTTTCTTCACAAGATTAAGGGTCGGATGTCGGGTACATCCACTTATTCTTAAGGTAGAAGTGGACGTTCTTCTATCTAGGTGGCCGATAAAGTCGCTCTGACGCCACAAGTGGATGCAGTGGACATGTTGCCCTGAGAATGTGTGTTCCCTTCATGATGAAAGGCGTGTGTTGGTTGATAAACACATTGGTGGTGACTATTGATAGAGAAATAGCTATGAAAATCGATACTTTGAGGATGAATTGTTTTAAAAGAAAATGAGGAGTCTGGCAGACTTCAATTAAAACTATTTTTTTCTAAAAGTCAAACTTTAAACACCCATTCACTAAGTCGTTGACTCACGCCCTCCCTTATATCCCTTTTCATGTAACCAAAGGAAACCTACCCAAAGACCTCTAGTTAGTACACCTGTAAGACATGTATGTAAAGTTTAAAATTTTATGTAGTTTTGATTTATGTTATTCTAGGAAAGGTAAAGCTTTAAAGGACATCTTACTCCTCCTAGGTTAAAGAAGGGGAAAACCCTTAATAAACTAGGAGAGTAGCGTGTTGCTCATGTGAATCCAACCAAACCGGGTTGGGGCATGACAGGTTTCTACAAATTGCAGATTATGGAAACATGCTTAACTAGCCCAATTTTTCTCAAAATTTCATGAAATCAAGCTTACAATGCATTGAAAACTCTCTAAGCGGCCTCTAGGTGAAGTTCATTACATTTCCAACGCACCATTAGATCGAACTTCATCAAAGAAGTTCAAAAATGAGATTATAGAACCTCTCTCCACCCCTTAACATTTCTAGAGCAAATTCTCCCCCATCCGACCACCAAATTTGGGCATTTTGGTGTTAAAATGCTGCTATTGGAGTCCTCTTCAAATTTATGGTATGGTCCTGATCAACTAGTGGCCAAATAGTTCCCCACGAGGGCCATTTTGGCCGACCCCAACACTAGATGGCAAAACAACGACTTGTCCCCACCCTTGCGAGGCCAAATGTTGCCAACTCCGGCCACCTCTCTGAACAACATGGGCTATTCAATGCAATGCATTAAAGGAAATATAAATTACCTAAGCATTAAGGCAACCATGTAAAATAATAAGATTGACATTAGACCTGCGCATAAGAATCAAAAGTCGAGTTAATGATAGGAGTGATTTGGGGTATCATGAATGAGAATGAGAAAGGGTTAGAGTTACAACTCATTCATGAATATAGGGGCTAGAATTCCATCAGACTACAACTCATTAAAATATATCAAAGAGGAATAATGGAGTAATAACTCTTCCCCATTTAACAAACATTTCTACAACTATATAAGGAGCATAGAACAAATGATCAAAGCCACACCAACTAAGCTAAGAGAGCAAACATTATCTTTGCCGTGATCACATTAGATCTACCAGATTAATACTACCTACATATGAAATTCTCAATCCTGACATCCAACCTACAACAACCAAATGCAAGGAAAATTGGAAATTATCGGAGCAGAGAAAGATCAATAAGACCAATCAGGGATTGATACCTAGGAATCCCTTCAGGATGAACATATCTTTGGATAAAAGGTGAGTGGGCTAATTTACACTTCATACCCAGTTGGGATGATGAGCACCTTTTCTAAATTGGAATCCATTGTGAGTGGAAATTTTTACATCATACTCGGTTGGGATGATGAGCACCTAGGTAATGAAAACTCGCTACAATGTGGGATTTTAACATCACACCTAGTTGGGGTGATATGAGAAAAACACGGAAAAACTACTTATCAAATAGATCATACCCGGTTGGTATGATGAACTTCCTGGAATGAAGTAGAAAACCCACTTATCGGTTATGAGTGGAGATGTCCTCACACCCGGTTGGTGTGATGGACAGATGAAAAGTTATTTTTGTTAGAAGTGCTCTCCCCTGATTGTGTGCCACTGCTTAAAGATTTTGGGAGACCTTCTTAACGGGAGCTCAAATAGCTCAGATAGGCCAGAGGCCTCAGTTTTGGAACTTGGGGTCTAAAGTGTCCGATTTTGAAAATCTTGTATAGTGGGCCTAAGGCCAATTTGCACGAGTAGGAGCTTGTAAACAAACATGATATTAAGCCATGAAAACCTTAAATGAATGATATGTTTGGCCATGTTACTAAGATAGCAACGACATACTCGATGGATTGATAGCAGCGCGACAAGACTGGTTGACGGACTAGTCGAGATAAATAGTTGTGGGTCGAGTTGAGGGTCGGGGTCGTTGGACCAGTGGCACCAAAGATTAAATGGCTTATGAGGAAAACTATTGCTTTGTGCATGCACTAAGGGTCGATACATCAAGATGCCCAAGAGGAGTAGTGATGCATCCTAAGGGCTACTGGACGACATGGTGGAGATAAGGGCAATTTATCATGCCAACAATTAGGGAAGCTCGGCGCAGCTTCATGCGCATGAGACCGGGGTGGGGTCGAGATGAGGTCTCCGTCCTCATATGGACACGAATATTTTGGGTCAGAGGGTAGGACATCGGAGAAATTCACTCTAACTCCGGGTAGAAGTTAGGGACTTCTATGAGGGTGGAGGGTAAAGACGTACCGATCCACAAGTGAGTGTTGTCGTCGTAACTGCATCTCACGAATGTGTGTGTACCCTTCCTAATGTAGGGCATGTGTTGTTTGTGAAACACACCTAATATGGAAATGGGAAAGAGGTTATGAAAACCGTGGAAAAGATTTGAGAATCCTTGGAAATGAAATGGTAAACCTTGGAAAAAGGTTTTGATAAACTGGAATTTGAAGAAAAGTATTTTAATGAAATGACTAGTGTGGCACACTCCGATTAAAATTGATTTTGTGAAAACTCTCACCCAACACCCATTCACCGAGTTGTCGAACTCACTCCCTCCCTTTCTTCCCTTTTCAGGTAACCAAGGGAAAACCCACCTAAAGTTGAACATGTAAGACATGTATGTAAGATTAATATATTCAGTTTTGATTAATGTTATTCTAAGAAAGGTACAGGTGAAAAAGGATGCCTTATTCTTCATGGCTTAGAGAAAGGGAAAACACTTAATAAACTAAGAGACTGGCGGGTTGTTCACTGGGTCGGGGCTTGACAATATAAGTGGTATCAGAGCCTATTTCCTCGAATTCATTATCAAGACCTATATAACCTAAAACTAAACAAAAAAAATACCTAATACCCTTAACCTTCTACCAAAAATACATTTATTGAAAGGAGTGCTAGGTTTATGACCCTAATATAGAAGTGACCTCTAGGAATAGGTCATGATTAAATACTTACCAAGGGATGTCAAGAAACATATAGTGGGAAAACATCCACAATAGTAACATGAGTGATAATAAGAATGTGATATGAGGATTTCAGGGAGAAATCGGAAAATATCCATAGAAATGATTCACCAAAAGTTTGCAAAGCTTATAAGAGCCTAACCTAATTGATTAGATGTAACAGATCTGAAGCATGAATCTAAAAGAAGATACTCAAGGAAATGTGAGACAAATGTTCAATAAGCCAAATACTCATACAATACCCAAAGAGTACTTTAATTTGGATTAGTAGACACAACTAGTTACAAATTCTACAGCAAAGGAATTGCTAGAGCAGTTAAATGAAGGTGAGGGAAATCCTCAAATATTAAGGGAATTGGCTCTTAAAGTGAAAAATGCCTTAGGTAGACATCAAAGAAAAGGCGGTCACATATGATTGAGATAAAATTTTATAAAGTAATAGACTCCAGTGTACAAAAAGAAGTCCAATGATATAAAATCATTTAAATAAAGAATGTCTTATAATTTAGTAAGTCATAATGGATAACCACGAAATGGTTATAAACAAATAACTCAATACAAAAGTATGAGAAGAAAGAAAAAAAATGGAGAATGATATACGAATATGTCATGCCATGAGGATGACATGATGATGAGCGATGGAATAAATCATAAAGTACATGGTATAGTAGGAAAAAAAGTTGGTACAAATCATAAAGGAAAAAGGACTGTGAAATGGAAGGATATGGTCCAATAATGGACGCATGAACTAGTGAAGGGGAAATTGTTAAAGATTTTAGAACCTTTGATGGATTAGAAGATGTCCAATGAAATTTTAAAACTAAAGGAACAACTAGTAAATAAAAACAATCATATGATCATATAATATAAACTCTCCAATGAGAGGTAGGTATTTGAAAATACACATAAAGTTATAAAGGATTGTTCCTTTATAATGGTATATATCATTTCTCACCATTTGAGGGCTAAGGTTTTATATAAACACTATTGAGACTGGATAAAATCTAAAGAGACCTAACATACAATGAAACCTTATAAAGGAAGCCCCGAACGGAAATATTAAATGATAAAAATGTATGATTGAATACCCAATTGCTTTGGATGGATTGAGCAACACAACCTAAGTAAAAACAATTGTCCTTTGGCAGAATAAATATCCTTGAGGAAAGACAACACTATCTCGAAAAGTTACTATGGGAAAGTAAGCAAATGACTCTATAGAAAATGATTGAAAATTAAACCACGAAAATGCCCAAAGGGGTAAAATTGTAGACAAATGTTACACGAGTTTTGGGGATAAAACACCTAAAAAGGTGGGGAGTAGTTGTAACACCGTGTTTTATTAACCAAAAATTTCAATTGAAAATTTTCTGGAATTTTAATTTAAGTTTAAACCCCTATTGAGATAATTGGAACAAAACTAATTTAAAATAAGATGATAAGTGTTGATTTCATTGAAATAAATAACTCATAGAATCGAGTTAAGTATGTTTTAATTAAGCGAAACAATAAATATTTCTATATATACATATTTATATATATATTGTGAATAAGAGACTTTTACATATAAAAATACATATACCTGTACATTATTAATTTCCAAATTTATATAGAGGAGAAAGAGATTTGAGAGCTGAGTTTATATTAATATCAAATAAATAAATACATTAATATATTAACATATTCATGTATGCCCAATTATGTCTGTAGGCTAATTACAAGTGCTCCTAAAGGGGGTGCACCACCCATTATCTTAAAAATAGGAATACTTAATAAGCAAAGTAAGTGAAGGCGAAATATACAAAAATGTTGGACTTTAGTAAAATTGATAAAGACCTTGGAAAACTTTTTGTCCTAGAATCTGAAATATGACCTTCCTTGTATATAGCAAACACCCTTGAAAATCCATCCATTATGACCTATCCAAGGATCAGGACTTGCCTATTTGTGGTGACTTGTGTCAAGGATTAATGCAAGTGGCTTGAATCCCTCATCCACTGGGGCCTAAAATTTAGGCAAACAAAAATTATATAGGATAACCAAGTCCCACAAAAAGGTTTAATGAAAAGTAATGTATGATAACAATTTTACTTAAAGTTTGATATGCTTATGAAAGTGAGAAACAACATAAGTAATTAAATTCATATATTGTATAAGGTAGGATCTATGGTATAAACTCTATAAAGTTATAAAGTATTGATGTTGGATTAATAGTAAATTGAACCTAGAAATGAGAAGTAAGAGATATTTTTTGAGAGTCTAGTATGAAAAGGGTGAGGTAACAATCTATCAATTATTGTTTCTTACATAGAAACTAAACATCATAAAGTTCTATAAAATTATGGTACATTATGATATTATGATTACCAAAAAAATAAATAATCAACTCCTAGTAACCAGCATCAAACAACTAAACATCATAGGCAATGCCAGTCTATAATAAAGTTAATTTATCAACTACTAGTAAACTAAAGGCTAAGATATCGAACCACTTGAGGGAAATACATACTTTATCTATGATAAATCAATATTTCAATTAAAGGGAAAGAGTTTTAGAATATAAGGAAATATAACCAAATGGTGAAGATTTAAATCATGATGTTCACAATAATGATAGTTAGAAATTTGTAGTTCATTTTACATTTTCTTGATCTAGAAATAGTTTATGGACGTTGTGCAAATCTATATACAGAGTAGAATCCACAATGTCAAAGAATTTCATGCTTCATGAAGTAATTAAACCACATAGCATATCATTTCTAAAATCTTAGAACATAAGACAATACATTCACAATAAAGATTAATTGAAATCTTTGCGTATGGGTCTAACCAATCCAATACTCATCTATGAGTTACCAAAATAAGTTACTATAATTTAACATAAATGAGTGGCAGAATATGAGCAATTACCTGGAGAATTTCTATAGGATGGGAGAGATATCTCTTTGTACATTCATTTCCTAGAAGATAAATATCCATTCTGATCAAAGAAAGTCTCGCTCAAGGTGCTATCATACCTTTATTAGATGAACTTTAATAACTCCTAGCTACTCAAATGGATAATTAGTTATTAGTTTTAATGCGTAAAAATCAAGGGGGCTAAAGTTAAAAGGACGTCCCATTTAACATTCGCTATTCAATGCAATGCATTAAAGGAAATATAAATTACCTAAGGATTAAGGCAACCATGTTAAATAATTTTTTTTTGCACAAAACCATGTTAAATAATAAGTTTGGCATTAGACGTGCACATAAGAATCAAAAGTGAGTTAATGAGAGGAGTGATTTGGTGTATAATGAGAATGGGAAAGGGTTAGAGTTACTTCTCATTCATGAATATAAGAGCTAAAATTTCATCATACTACAACTAATTAAAATATATCAAAGAGAAATAATGGAGTAATAACTCTTCCTCATTTAATAAACAATTCTACAACTATATAAGGAGCTTAGAACTAATGATCAAAGCCTCACCAAATATGCAAAGAGAGCAATTCGAGTAGAAGAGACCTACCTGGTCCACTAGTCCTTGCTCATACCTCAAACATCATATTTGCCATGATCACATTAATTCTACCAAATTAATACTCCTTACCTATGAAATTCTCAATCCCAATATCCACCCTACAACAACCAAATGTAAGGAAAATTGGGAAGTATCAGAGTAGAGAAAGATCAATAAGACCAAATAGGGATTGGTACCTAGGAATCCCTCCGTCATGAACATGTCTCTAGATAAAAGGTGAGTGGGCTAATTTACACTTCATACCTGGTTGGGATGATGAGCACCTTTTTCTAAATTGGAAGCCATCGTGAGTGGGATTTTTTACATCACACCCGGTTGGTGTGGTAATGAAAACCTTAAGTGGTAATGAAAACCCACTACTATATGGGATTTTAACATCACACCTTGTTGGGATAATGTGAAAACAATGCAAAAAAACTACTTATCAGTTGTTAGTAGATCATACCCAGTTGGAATGGTGAACTTCCTAAAAGGAAGTAGAAAACCCGTTTATTAGTTATGAGCGGAGATGCCCTCTCTCCCGGTTGGTGTGATTGACGGATAAAAAGTTATTTTTATTAGAAGTACTCTCCCCTTACTGTGTGCCACTGCTGAAACATTTTGGGAGACCTTCTTAATAGGAGCTCAAATAGCTTAGATAGGCCGGAGGCCTCGGTTTTGGAACTTGGGGGCTAAAATGCCCGATTTTGAAAATCTCGTACATTGGGCCCAAGGCTAGTTGGCATGAGCAGAAGCTTGTAAACAAACATTAGATTAAGCTATGAAAACTTTAAATGAATGATGTGTTTGGCCATGGTACTATGACAGGACCGACATACTCGATGGAATGAAGGCAGTGCGACAAGATCGACGGACCGATCGAGTCAAATAGTTGCGGGTCGAGTTGTGGGTCGGGGCTATTGGACTAGTGGCACCAAAGATTAAATTGCTTATGAGGTTAACTATTATTTTGAGCATTCACTAAGGTTCAGGACCATCAAGACCAATGGAAATGGGTAAAGTCACATAAATAATATTTTGATTTAAGAGCTTATTAAAATTTATCACAAATTGAAAATGCTTGCTTAAGCTGTTGAGCCGAAGAAGGCCTGGAGCCCGTTGGGATAGCAGTGCAAAGAGAGAGGTCTTAAATCAAATTACACTTGTTTGTGATTACAATCATGCAGAACCAAGAGACGTCCGATACGAAGTAGTGGTTGTTCTGTGGGTGGTTGAAAAATAAGGTTGGCATAAGGAAAGCTATGCTGGTCAAGTATGTCATTGAGCTCTATGAGCTTCGTACACATTGAAATCGAGGAAAAAGGAGGAGAGGTCTCGTCACTCAATAGTAAAAAATTCATTAAAAAATATTTAGGGGGTTGGACAATGGTGCTCACACAGATGATTGGTAGAGGTTGTAGACTCGTACCAATGTGGAAGATGTTGTAGCCTCTCACCAAAGTGGACAGTAAAGGCGCTATAGGTTACAACTATTACAAATCGATATTCTAGCCATAGAGGGTTTGTTTTGCGATTGTTTGATCTCTTTAATGAGAAATGGTGTTATTCCAAGGAGAAAGGAACACATTTTTAGCTTTTGAGATATAAGTAATAACCCTTTAAATAGTCTGGTTGGGTCTAGGCGTGGGTTTGGGTTTGGTTGTTGGACCGGGGCTCCTTAGAATTCTCAAGTTTGGGTCCAATAATGGACACAAGTCTCGAACTTTGGTTCCATTAATGAACCCGCTCTTTTTAATTTTTTTTGTCTTTGTCGAACTACAAAATGACATTGTTTTGTAGATGAGCAACGTTTAATAAAATGACGTTGTTTTGTAGTTTGATAACATTAAATAAAATGACGTTGTTTTTATTATTAGATAGAAAAAATAGAACAATGTTGTTTTAGAAAACTCAAAACGACATCTTTGGGGTTTCCTTTCATCCCTCATCATTTGAAAACCCTAGCAAATGCTATGGTTTTCAAGCAGAGGAATGAACAACGAGTCTTGAGCAAACCCCCCCACCAAGCTTGAGTTCCCAACGTGCTAGAGTCGCACATCCTCATGATCGAGCCCGAGCATCCCCCTGAGTTAGATGAGCACCTGCAAGCCCAAGCCCTATCTGACTCCCGAGGTCAGCGAAAACCTCACCCGATCAAGCGCCTATCTCCTGAAAGCCCCACACCCTCAAGCCGAGAACTTGCTCATTACCCACTGCCCAAGCCCCCAACTCCCGAGAGGCCCACACCACCACGAGTCTCGACTCTGAGCCCCTGCCTTAGATAATTGGTAATACTAATCCTGACTCTAGTACGGTCGTACCATGATCCAAAATTGGATCATTACTAGTACTACTAGTATAATCATCCGACACTAGATCACGATACTAGTATTATTTCTAGTACCAGAACACAATCCCGATTTTATTGATATGTGACTTGTATTTATCTTTTTTATATGTAATTGTTTATATTATTGATTTGTACAATGGCAGACGGTGATCAAACAATAGTGATTCATGTGCAATCATAATCATCTGTTGGATCTACTTCAATGGGTGTTGTAGGTATTGGAGGTGCTAGCCCTAGTACTGACAACAAAAATGCTTAACGGGGTAGAGTTATTTCTACTGTTTGGGAGAATTACACAAACGTTATAGCTGATGGTAGATTAAAAGCCAAATGCAAGTATTGTGGAAGTTTGTATGTTGGATATTGTAAACAAAGTACAAGTCATCCGAGAAAATATTTGGGGAAATGTTCAAGAAGTACAACATTTGATATTTGTCAACAATTTATGAAGTCTATTGATGGAAGTTTGCAATTAGAGTAAGGCCTTGTTGGTGACCCGAAGTTTGATCAACAAGAATATCCTAAGGAACTTGCACGAATGCTTTTTCTACATGAATAATCATTAAACATGGTAGAGCATTCCAAGTTTAGAAGCTTTGTAGGGATGTTACAACCACAATTCAAGGTTATGTTACATAATAAAATTAAAAATGATTGCATTAAGTTATATGCAGTTGAAAAGAAGATGTTACAAGACATTTTTTAGAAGTTAACTAGCCGCATTACTATCACTACTGACATGTAGACATCATAAACACAAAAAAGGGTTAAATGGTAGTAACCGGTCTTTACAATAATAATGATTGGACATTATAAAGTCATATATTGAGGTAATGATTCAAACAATATTATATTTATGTTTATTTTCTTTGTTATATATGATTTATGATTTTTTTTGTGAGTTTATTTTGTTGTAGGCTCTTTCATATACTCTGTCCACACACAAGTGAAGTTTTCTGTGAGAAGCTATCAAACTCACTTATTGATTGAAATATTGATTCCAAATTGTCTACCATCACTTTGGACAATTGTTGTGCCAATGATAACATTATACAACTTTTAACTAATAAACTACCTTTGGAATCATTGATGTTAGGTGGAAAGATGTTGCATATACGATGCTATTCACACATTCTAAATTTGATTGTGAAAGCAAGGTTGCAAATAATTGTATAAAGCATCGAGAATATATGCGAAAGCCTATTATATTGACTAGTACTACTAAAAAGTGGAAAAAATTTGACGAAAGTGCTTGTCAACTACATATTAATTCGAGTAAGAAGTTTGTTCTTGATTCTAAAACATGTTTGAACTCAACTTATAACATGTTGTGGGTAGCATTAGAGTACAAGGATGTTTTTTCTCATTTGATGTTCTATGGTGGATACTACATATGTTTGCTAATGAATTATCTTCTCATTTCTCATTTGTCTCTTCAAACGAGTTACAATTATTCCTTATAAATCTTTTCACCCAGTAACTTTGTCACTAATAAAGGTTCATGAAATATCTTTAGCACATCCTTCATCAGTTCTTCATACGCCCATCATTTTTCTATTACTCCCACTTCATCTTATGGAACATTGGTTTCCCCCTTTTTACTGGATCTTTGTCTCCACTTGTATCATATTTACAAGTTTACTATTTGAGGAAAGATTTTGGGGATTTCCTCCCATCTTTCCATTTCTCGACCTTCTTGTAAAAAAATACTAAATTAGTCTACGCGTCATCATCCCAACTTAAACAAATTTGATTTCCTTTGAAATCTTTACTTTTCCTCTAATACTTTGGTATTAGTCATTATGGTAATTGACTATTTCCTCATAAACCTTTTCAGCTTTAGTTGTCCCAAGGATTTCCTTCATCCTTCTTTTCCTGATATTTTGACCTTTATAACCTTTTTACTAAAGGTTTTTCTTTCCTTTACTCAAATTTATGAGTTTTTCGGTTAAGGTTTTGAATCATAAAATTTTGATGCACAAAGTTTTATTTATTGATTTCATTTGCTATGAATATGGTTTAATACATAGGAAAAGAAATTAAACCAATTTCCTCACTACCACTTACTTCTTGTTGACTAACTTAAAGTATATAACTGGTATATAGAGAGATTCATCATCTAAAGGTTGATGAATTGGTGTTGGTTTCTATGGGGGACATGGTCCTCCGTGGTATTTACCACACTGGGTAAAACCATTCATGTTGGGTCATATTTCGAAGAAAATGCTTGACTTTGGAAATATTGGAGTTTGGCCCTCATCAACACAAACTCCATATCTCCTCATTACATATAGCTACACACTCATAAGCTTGTTTTAGAAAAGTTGTGGGTTCAGACTCTTGATTGGTCTGCACAAGTGAAAATCTTTTAAATAACCTCACATAGTTAGCATAGGCTTCCAAGAAATGTTCCTCAGCCTCTTTCTCAATCATTGTTGGGTTAGGAATTTGAGTCCCCAAATCTAGTTGAGTTCTTGGTTTTGATGGAGGTGTGTCATCTTCAATAGATTTTGATAGAGTACTCATCCTTTTAGGAATTCTTTTAGATGATTGTCCTTTCTATTAGTTTTGAAATTTTAAAAATTTTATGTAGTAATTATGTGCAATATTAATAAGTTAGGAACCTATTTACAGATAGCGCAAATATATCTTATATATATTTGCAATGTAATTTACTATATATAGTGTTCTATTTCCAATATTCAATATTGTATGAGAGCTAGAATTTATGGTATTTTCAAGTTTTGGCAAATCTAAAAGGTCGGGGGAGCCCATGATGGCTCATATTGCATAGTAGTTGAATTGTCGAAGGAGACAAAGAGATATCTCTAAGAATTGTCACCACCGAGAGTTATGACCAGGAGACCCAGAAGTCGGAAGGGGTTCGAGAAAGATAGAAAATATGAATAGTAGATTTTTCATTAGGGAGTTGTTGGAAAATATAATATTGAGATTTATGGTAATGAGGTACAAACACTTGAATCTTCCAGGCAATCATGTAAAGATTGGGTTATTGATTCTAATAATTCAAGACATATGATAGGATCATTATATGAGTTTAATACATATGATGAGTATCCAAAAACTCATAAGGGAGTTGTTCATAAAGCAAATGGAACAATACAATCTATCAAAGGGAAGGGCTATGTAGGATGTACTATTTTGATCACATTATCGTCTATTTTGTATGATCCCTCTTTTCTTGTTAATCTATTTTCAGTTAGTAGTAACATTGATCAATTGAACTGTCAAGTAATTTTTTATGGGGAGACGTGTTTCTATTGAGAGAGAAATATTGAGAAGATACATGAAAATATCAGCAAGCATGAATGATTGTGGTATCTCAATAGGAAAATTGTGGATAAAACTATGAGTGTTGGAGTGAATAGTAAAGAAGAAGATGAAGTATGATAGAACATTGTTGATTAAGACATCCATATTTTGAGAATCTTAAAAGGTTGCGACCAGAGCTGATGAGTAAAGTATAACACAATAAACTTGTTTGTCACGCCCCGACCCAGTTTGGTCATATCCCCGTGAACAACCCGCCACTCTCCCAGTTTATTAAAGGGTGTCCCCTTATTATAATCCGTAAAGAGTAAGGTATCCTTTAAACCTGCACCATTTCCTAAAATAGCATAATCAAAACTGCATGAAATTTTAAACTTTACATACCTGTCTTACAGGCATCTTAGTTGATTGTCTTTCAAGGTAGGCATTCCGAGATTTCCTAAAATGGATATAAGGGAGGAGATGAGTACGACTACTCAGTGAATGGGTTTTTAAAAGCTTTTGACTTTTAAGAAAAATATTTATATGGAGTGTGCTAGACTCCTTTCAAAAATCCCTTCATTTAAAAATTCAGATTTTTCCACCATTTCTTATTTATCATGGTGTGTCATCACTCAACACACATCCTTCATCATGAAGGTTACATACATTCGCAAGTCAGTATCACTACTGAACCCGCAAGTGGCTTTGGAGCAACTTTTCCTGCCACCCGGATAAAAATACGACCACTTCTACCCTAGGAATGAGTGAATGTACGTGACATCCAACCCATAATCCCGAAATCACTTCTTAGTGTCAGTATGAGGACAGAGACCTCATCCTGTCCCCACCCCGGTCTCATGCGCTTGGTGCTACTCCGGATTTCGCACAGACACCTGGAACGACGAATTGCCCTTACAGCCACGAGGTTGTCCAGTGCCCTTAGGACACATCACAACCCCTCATGGGCGTCTTGATGATCCCGTACTCACAGTGCATGCACAAACAATGTTTTCTTATATTGCCATGTAATCTGTGGTGCCACTGGTCCAACATATATTTTCTCTATCCATTATACCACCCAGGTATAAGGACACCTCCGTTCATAACCGATGAATGGGTTTTCAACTTTCTTCGAGTAAGTCTCATCATACCAACCGGGTATGATCTACTTTCAATCGGTAAGTAGTTTTTCCGCATGATTTTCACATCACTTCCTCTAAGTAGCGATGTTTAAAATACCACTTAATAGTGGGTTTTCATACCGAGGAACTTATCATTCCAACCCGGGTATGATATAAAATTTCCACTCACAACCGGTAAGCGGTTTTTAATTTTAAGTTGTGCTCATCATCCCAACCGGGTATGATGTTAGTAAACCCACTCACCCGTTAATGCCATGAATTACATTAGACTGGTTCTTTGTATTCACGCAAGCTTCTCCTTGCTGGCGTTCCCGATATTTCGCGTTCCTTCACAATATGAACAACCATGTTCACTATTACTCGGCATAACAGCCTTCATTCATTTCCAATTAATGAGAAAACCCAAACTTTTAGTTATTTGCAATTAGATTCCTAAAGCTATTTCTCTTTAACTTTAAGTCCCTAATGTCGGTTTTTCCTCAAATTGAGTCCCATAACTTTTAAAATTTATCCTGGGACCTCAATTTATTCAATTTCACCAAAAAGGGGTTTAATTTCCAAATTTCCAATTTGGTCCTCCAATTTTTCCAAAATTACCATTTTGCCCTTCTTTTACAAAAATGGTAAGTTTTGCCCCAAAAATTCCAAAATTCCTCAATTGGTCCTCCAACATTATTTTCATGCCTAATTGACCCTCAATTTCATAAAATAGTATTTTGGCCCTTTGAATTTCGAAAATCCCCAAATTTTCCCCCAATTTCAACTCTTCAATACTACTGAATTTGATCTCATTAAATTGATTGATCAAACACTTCTAATTATTGAAATTGGAGTTGAAATTGAGTTCCTGCATGTTCATACGATTCTAAGAAACTTTGAATTGCAGATTTTAACGCCGGAACAAGCTCAAACGGAGCTTCGCCGGAAAATATACTGTAGAGAGAGAAAGCTTCGATTACTCACTGGTGAAGGCACGGCGGTCCGAGCTTTCAATCTGGGCAGATAGGTCTCATCCTGAGGTTCATCCTAGAATCAAGAATTGTATCAATTGATGTGGAATTGGATTAGAATTTCGTCATTGAAATTCGGTCGACTCTCTCTCTAGCACCAATCGAAAATTATAAAGGGGAGTCGAATTGGCTTACCTTTCTGTCCTAATTTGGTCGTGGAAAGGCTGAGGAAGTGTTGGGAGGGCTTGAAATGGTCGATTTCAGCTTGGCCAAAATAGGGCAGCTTTAGTCCGCCGGAGTTGCTTCACTATTCCATCATGTCGACGCTTCTCCAATGATTCTCGGATTGACTGAAGTTTGCTATCAGATAGTTGTCTTCTCCTCGGTTCTAAAGAGCCCAACCTTTGTTCAAGTCGAAGCTCTGGTTCGAGCTTTACCGGGAAATGGAGCAGTAGACAGGAAGAGAGAAGTGTACAGGTGTGAGGAGAATAAAATGGGGACGACCTCTTTATATAGGCGTAAAACTCGTGTATTAAATGGGCGAGATTTATTACTAGTATTAATATTACCATAAATTATTGGTATTAATTCTAATAATTTAATTTCGGTATTAAATTATTTATATTAATTCCAATAATTCAATTTAGGTATTAAATTATTGGTATTAACTACAATAATTAAATATATATTAATTTATGGTTATTTATGATAAAGTGTACATAAAAAAATTTTACAGAAATTTCGGGTTATAAAAAGATTCATACTTCCCAGGAGGTCACCCATCCTCACACTACTCTTGGGCAAGTAAGCTTAACTTCAAAGTTCTTATGGAATATTGTTCACCTAAACCAATTTGGTTTTTGTCTTCTAAATTTTCTTAAATTTCTTTTCTAAGGTTTAATGAACCCTTTAGATCACCCGAACGTTGTAAATTTCCATATTGTGTGTTCTCAAATGTAAACCGGCTCGGTTTTCTTACTCGGTTTCACTGGTTCTTTTCCCGATTTTCCTTAACTCAAAAGTGTGGGGTTTACAACTCTCCCCTCCTTTTAGGAGTTTTGTCCCCAAAACTTAACCAATATATTCCACATCAGGAATAATTTTCCTTAATATCAACTTGGGTTTTCTTGACATGCTAACACTTTGATTGCTCTTTCGCTTAGTCCCCGTAATCATTCATCTAAGGAATTTCTTTTCATTTATCATGCTTACTCCTTCCATGGAGTTATAATAACGAGGCATGTATGGCTCATTAATCCAAATGTATATTCTTAGGTTCACATCTCCCTTTATTTAGGATAAGGTTCTTTCTTTTGGAGATTTTACTCAAGATTTCAGGATTTGGAGTTCCAAGGTACCCAATTGTTCCTTTGTCTAGTTATTCTCTTCATCATTGAAACCCCTAGCTCGACGTTCTTTCAAGCATTACATACTTATTTTCACAGGTTTTTGTGTTATTATTCTTTCGTCCCAATTTGACCCATCCTTCATCCGTCATTGATTACAACTTCGATCAAATTTATGTTTGACATTGTTATGTTTCCCAACTAAGTCCTTCTTAATCGAGTTACATTTTACTCGGGATTGTTGGTGCTTATATGTCCCTTATGATATGAAATAGTTCTGAACCTGTCTCAGTCCATCAAACTCCTACAACACATCTTTTAGGGTTGTTTCCAACTTTTCAGCCTTCTAGGGACAGTATAATTTCATCACTCCTTTCATCGGGTACTATTCCTCAACTACCTTAACTGTTACCGAATTATCATTCGTATCTTGACAACATGTCTTACATAATCGTGTCAATTTTCCTTACCCACTCGTCCTTCCCCAACTTCTTTATTGGCCCTTTCTGGTGCCAATTATTTGGTTTCTCAATAGTTTACCAACAAACTAGGATTCTTTCCTTCTTAAGTCCTTGGCATTCCTTATTCAAGGGTTTTTCCTTTTTCCTTAATCCACTTTTACTTACTCATAATCACTTAATGATTCTTCATTCTACAATAATTGCTTTCGATCTATGTGTCAATTACTTTGCTTGGGAAGGTTCCCTCCTTCCGGTTTTGTTCTCTACTATGTTCCTTACAATAGAGATTTCCATCTTAGGAGTTACATGCTCAACCTCCTTATCATTCATTGTATAGTTCTGTCTCCCTTTCTTCTCACCCTTATCTATGTTAGGGCATCTGTTTGCTTTGGATCCTTTTCTATCCACAACTTTTGTTTTATCCCTTATTCCTTAGATGGGATACTTCTGATTATTGGTTTTATTCTGTGCATTCCACCCTATGCCCAGTTGTCCACTCTTTAAGCTTCATATGCGCATGTGGACTATGACCCATCTTACCCATTGCAGTTACTCCTCCTTAGCCACATCTTATTTGGAGGACTTACTTTTCCAATGTTTCTCGAACATTCTTTACTTTTTTACCTTAGTATGGGTTGTCCACTCATTCATACTTGTCACAACATATTTTTTATTCTAACCCGTTAACTTATTTATGTTTAAGGAGGGTTCACATCCTTCTTGTTTCAAAATCTCTTGTTCATCCTTCGTGAAGCTCACTTAACCGTCTCAAGACTTTAAACTAGAAATCCGATTTTGGTCATTAATTTCTTTAAGGATTTTCCTTCATTCTTCTTTTTCCAATGTTTTGGCCTTTTCACTTCTCCCTTCTTGGTCGTGGTTTAAATTAAGGATTCTCTCGAATACCAATTCTTCAACTGTCTCATTCTCTCCATTTTTTTTATCCAATCATCTGGACAACTGTATCACTCGTCCTTCATGTCCAACCTTTGTCCTTTATAGAGTGTAGTCTTTACTACATCTCAGTCTTTCTTAGGGTTTTGTTTATTCTCTTTGGTCGTCCCATTGTTACTCATTTCTTCTTTCTACTCTGTTCTCCTGAAATTATTGTTTAGTTCTCCTACTCTTTCCAAGTAGGTCACACTGGGCCATCACGATACTTCCTTCCTTTGAAACATTTCCCAATCAAGGGTTGGTTCCCTGCACTCCACATTATGTCCATCCTCCCATCAAAATTCCTTCAAGGGTAGTTAGTCGTATGCATCCCTCTAAAGTTTACTTTCATAGTGTATTTCTTTATGCAGCGTTCAAATCTTCCTTGTTTCAAGATTTCTTGATAATTATGTGAGAGGCTTGCCTATTATTTTTTCTTGGTTAATTTGGCCTTTGGTCCTGTTAAGGATTTCTTTCATCCTTCTTTTCCCGACTATTTGGCCTTTTCGCCCCTCTCTTCTTTGTTGGAACTCAAATTACGCTATTCCCGTGTATTAGTTTGTTAACTATCCCGCCTCCACCATTCCTTTGGTCTAAGTTTCTTACGGCAGTTGTTTCTCGAGTACTCTTATCCTTAATGTCCATCTCACTGACCTTTTTATGGTGTAGCCCCTTCTACTTCCCGGTCTTCCTTAGGGTGTCATTTGTTCCCTCTAACTATCTTGTTGTAACGACTTGCTTTCTCTTGTCCTGTTGGTCTGAACTTCCTATTTGACATAGTTGCTTTTTCCAAGGTGATTTATTCCTGTAATCCCAATACGTCCCGTTTGTCATCAAATGTTCGACTTGTTTTCTCTTGTGGATGCACTCCTTTCTTTGCTCCTAAATTGTTTGGATTTTCTTCTTAAAGGGGGAATTCTCTTCAGCTATCCTTTGTTCCGTTTGTGGTTTTATTGAGGTCCTACCTTTACCCCTTTTTCCTTCTTACCACTTTGCTAAGATTTTGAAGAGTTTCCTCTTATCTGTGGTTGCAAATAGAGTCACATTTCTTGGGATGGTATCCTTTCGGATTTCCTATAGTTGTGGGGTGTTTATTCTTGGAAAATATTGTCCTGACTCCTAGCGATATGGGACAGTTTTTCACTTCATGTCCTATTCTCCTCTAGGTTAACTTGATTCCTGTCCTTTGTAGGGTTGGGCACTGTAGGGTTGGGCACTTCTCCATGCAGTGTCCCTATCATTCATGCTTGTAATTACATGAACATAAGTGGTTCCTCCTGGCGTTTTCTTGGGAATTGTTAGTTTTGGTGCTCCTTCGTCCTTAAGTCTGGATACCGTTAGAGTTTTTTTTTTTCTTTTTGGAGTCTTCCTTGAAGATCATATCATTTGAGGGATAGGGTTTTTAGAAATTTGGAGTACTTCATTAATAGAGTAGTATAGTATGTTGGGGATTTTGGCCCTATTACAGAAAATGGTCACCAAATAACTAGGGAGCTACAAGATTCTAGATAAGCATCCTCCTATGTAAGGTTATATGCCCCATTTTATGGCTTCACGCTTGGCTTCCTTTATACGTAGAGTTGTGACCTCAATAGGTCATGTCACCATTCTCTGGGATACTTTCTCATTTGCTCTTTTGAGATTCCTACCATGCTTTAGGCATTTGGGAAGCTTCTAGGGTTGTCTTCCTACGAAGATAAGGTGTTGAGTAGAGCCATTCTTAGTTTTCTTGGTTCCTCTCCTGGGAGCCATCTGGAAATTTTAGGATAAATCCTATTAATTACAATATTTTATATTCTTGATTATGTATTCGAGGAAACAGGCTCTAATACCACTCTAGTTGTCACGCCCCGACCCGGTTTGGTCGGATCCCCGTGAACAACCCGTCACTCTCCCGGTTTATTAAAGGGTTTCCCCTTATTATAATTCGTAAAGAGTAAGGCATCCTTTAAACTTGCACCATTTCCTAGAATAGCATAATCAAAACTACATGAAATTTTAAACTTTACATACCTGTCTTACAGGCATCTTAGTTGATTGTCTTTCAGGGTAGGCTTTCCAAGTTTTCCTGAAAGGGATATAAGGGAGGGGGTGACTACAACTACTCAGTGAATGGGTTTTTAAAAGCTTTTGACTTTTAAGAAAAACATTTATATGGAGTGTGTCAGACTTCTTTCAAAAATCCCTTCATTTAAAAATTCGGATTTTTCCACCATTTCTTATTTACCATGGTGTGTCATCACCCAACACACATCCTTCATCATGAAGGTTACACACATTCGCAAGTTAGTATCACTACTCAACCCGCTAGTGGCTTCGGAGCGACTTTTCCTGCCACCCAGATAGAAGTACGACCACTTCTACCCTAGAAATGAGTGGATGTATGTGACATCCGACCCAAATCCCAAAATCACTTCTTCGTGTCCGTATAAGGAAAGAGACCTCATCCTGTCCCCACCCCGGTCTCATGCGCTTGGTGCTACTCTAGATTTTGCACAGACACATGGAACGACGAACTACCCTTATAGCCACCAGGACGTCCAGTGCTCTTGGACACATCACTACCCCTCATGGGCATCTTGATGATCCCGTAATCACAGTGCATGCACAAACAATGTTTTCTTATATTGCCATGAAATATGTGGTACCACTAGTCCAACGACCCCAACTCTCAACTCAACCCGCAGTTGTTTGTCTTGATTAGTCCGTCGACCTGTCATGTCGCACTGCCGCTAGTTGACTGAGCATGTTGGTCCCATCTTGGTACCATGGCCAAACAATTCACTTATTAAGTTTTATGGCACATATATCATGTTCGTTTACGAGCTCCTACTTATGACAACTGGCCTTGGGCCCACTGTACGAGATTTTCAAAATTGGGCATTTAGCCCCCAAGTTCCAAAATCGAGGCCCCCAGCCTATCAGAGCTATTCGAGCTCCCGTCGAGAAGGTCTCCCAAATTATTTAAGCATTGGCCCACAGTCAGGGGAGAGCACTTCCGACAAAACATATGTTTTCTCTATCCATTATACCACCCAGGTATAAGGACACCTCCGTTCATAACCGATGAACGGGTTTTCAACTTCCTTCGAGGAAGTCTAATCATACCAACCGGGCATGATCTACTTTCAATCGGTAAGTTGTTTTTCCACATGATTTTCACATCACTTTCTCTAAGTAGCGATGTTTAAAATACCACTTAATAGTGGGTCTTCATACCGAGGTACTTATCATTCCCAACCGGCTATGATATAAAATTTCCACTCATAACCGGTAAGTGGTTTTTAATTTTAAGTTGTCCTCATCATCCCAACCGGGTATGATGTTAGTAAACCCACTCACCCGTTAATGCCGTGAATTCCACTAAACTGGTTCTTTGTATTAACGCGAGCTTGTCCTTTCTAGCGTTCCCGGTATTTCACATTCATACACGATATGAACAACCTTTTTCATTATTACTCGGCATAACAGCCTTCATTCATTTCCAATGAAAGAGAAAACCCAAACTTTTAGTTATTTACAATTAGGTCCCTAAAGTTAATTCTCTTTAACTTTAAGTCCCTAATGTCGGTTTTCCCTCCAATTGAGTCCCGTAACTTTTAAAATTTATCCTGGGACCTCAATTTATTCAATTTCACCAAAAAGGAGTTTAATTTCCCAAATTTCTAATTTGGTCCCCCAATTTTTCCAAAATTACCATTTTGCCCATCTTTTACAAAAATTGTAAGTTTGCCCCAAAATTCCAAAATTTCTCAATTGGTTCTCCAACATTATTTACATGCCCAATTGACCCTCAATTTCATAAAATTGTATTTTGGCCCTTTAAATTTCAAAAATCCCCAAATTTTCCCCCAATTTCAACACTACCGAATTTGATTTCATCAAATTGATTGATCAAACACTTCTAATTATTGAAATTGGAGTTGAAATTGAGTTCATGCATGTTCATACGATTCTAAGAAACTTTGAATCACAGATTTTAACACCGGAACGAGCTCAAACGAAGCTTCGTTAGAAAATAGACTGTAGAGAGAGAAAGCTTCGATTACTCACCGGTGAAGACACGGCCATCCGAGCTTTCGATCTGGGCAGATAGGTCTCATCCTGAGGTTCATCCTAGAATCAATAATTGCATCAATTGATGTAGAATTGGATTAGAATTTCATCATTGAAATTCGGTTGACTCTCTCTCTCTAGCACCAATCAAAAATTATAAATGGGAGCCAAATTGGCTTAATTTTCAATACTAATTTGGCCGTGGAAAGGCTGAAAAAGTGTTGGGAGGGCTTGGTTTGGCCTGAGTAAGGCTTGAAATGGCCGATTTCCACTTGGCCAAAATAGGGCAGCTTCGGTCCACTGAAGTTGCTTCACTATTCCATCATGTCGGCGCTTCTCCAACTATTCTCGGATTGACTAGTGTTTGCAATCAGATAGCTGTCTTCTCCCCGATTCTATTATTAATATTGGCGAGATTGAATGGGCAAGATTTATTACTAGTATTAATATTGCCATAAATTATTGGTATTAATTCCAATAATTTAATTTTAATATTAATTTCAATAATTTAATTTCGGTATTAAATTATTTGTACTAATTCCAATAATTTAATTTAGGTATTAAATTATTGGTATTAATTACAATAATTAAATATATATTAATTTAGGTATTAAATTATTGTTCACCTAAATCAATTTAGTTTTTGTCTTCTAAATTTTCTTGAATTTCTTTTCTAAGGTTTAATAAACCCTTTAAATGACCCAGACATTGTAAATTTCCATATTACGTGTTCTCAAATGTAAACTGGCTTAGTTTTTTTACTCGGTTTGACCGGTTCTTTTCCCGATTTTCCTTAACTAAAAAGTGCGGGGTTTACATTATTTGTAATGCTTGTGAGTTTGGAAAACACATAGAAACAAGTTATAATTCTATTAGACTAAGAAGTATTGAGCCATTTTTGTTGATGCACTCAGATGTTTGGGGGCCAAGTCTGATTATCTCTACTAGTGAATTCAGATGATTTATCACTTTTATTGATTGTCATTCTTGGATGATGTGGTTATATTTGATTAATATGATGTGAATCAGACTAAATAGACTACGAATTCACAAGTCCAATCAACCGAACCAACAATGGAGCTGAACAGTTTGTCACCAAATGAGATGAATAATCATTTGAGACTGCAAGAGGGCCCAATCACAAGGTCAAGGGCTAAAAGATTCAAAGAAGTTTTATATGGGCTAATTAAAGAGATTGTTGAATATTCAACAATTAGGTAGTTCAAATTTTTAAAGGTCCAGATTTAATTAAATCTGGACCTTTAAAAAGAGATTGTGCTAATTAAATCTCTCCTAAGATGAGCACAAGAGAAGGTCCAGATTTAATTAATAAGGAGAGATTTATTAATATAATAAATCTTTTAGGATAATATTACGTAGTTCAAAATTTTAAATTAGTTATTAAAATATTCTAAATATTTAGATTAGATATGGTTAGTTTATAACCATAATAAATTTTTTTTTTCCTTATTTTGTGGGCTATTCGATTGTTTTCTGAGCCTATAAAAGGCATACTTCACTGCATTGGAGATGACACACTTTGGAATTTCAATCTTGTGAGTTTTGTCTTCTTTTCTTGAAAGAGCTTTTTGAACTTATTAGGTTTTTACCTGTGGTGTTCAAGCAATTCAAGACTTATCACCAAGGTTTTCTAAGAGTTCTTCTTAGAGAATTTGGGTGTGGCGTCTACATATCCCATACCTTTTTTCTCACATAAACAAGGTATATTCCATCTTTTCGCACTTGTGTCTTGAAAGTCTTGGGGTCTTGGCATATTTGGTGTAGGGTGTTGTCAGCATATTGGCGGGGTTCGCATCAGTTGGTATCAGAGCACACGGTTGCACCACAAGTTCCATCCCATCTTTTATATCTAGTTCTTTTTTTATCTTCTCTACCTATTTCTATTCTCTTTTAAAAATAAAAAAAATCTTCTCTTCTTCTTGGTAAGTGCAAAAAAAGAAAGAAAAAAAGCCAAAAAAATTCATGCCAAAAAAAAGAGAAAAAAAAAAGAGCGAAACAAAATTCGAAAAAAAAGGCAAAAGAAAAAAAAAAGAAAGGCACACAATTCAATCTTATATCTCATTCTTATTTTGCTCTATCTAATTCTATTACTTCATTCCATCTTAGTTTCTTATTTTCTTCTCTATCTAAATTTTACTCTTCTTTTTGAGTCTATTCATACCTCTCACTTAAATTCTTTTGGAATTGCTTTTTGAAAACCTTTATTTATATGTTTTGATTGTTCCTCAAGTTGAACTATTTAATAAAAATGATTTGTTTTTAAGTTCAATTAAGATTGAAAGAAGACATATGAGTGGAAAAAGGCAAGAGTGCTTTAAATCTATAAGAAAAAGCCATTTGAGTGTGAAACAAGAGTGTTTGAGAGAAACATGTGAGAGAGAGTTGTGAGTTTCTTTTCTTTTTAACAATTATCAGGTTTAGAAGGCCCAACGACAAGGAAACACAATGAAAGAAGAGGGTTTCATACCGTCCATTCAAAACCTACAGTGGAAAGCAATGAAGAGTCAAATGAAACAGATAATAAAGTTTGAATTTGAGCCACTTCATACGCGAATGGATCGCTTCAAGGAAGGTGTGAGATGACACTCACATCAACATACTTCCATTGAACGACTATGGAGCGCTCGATCTCGATGCTTCGAACCACACGAACTGGAGGAGTTCAATGATCTCCAAGTTAATCGTGGCAACATCAAGCTCAATTCCTTCAATCAACCTACAACTTGGGATAGACCATGGATTGATGATATCTTGGACAACCAACGTGATAAGTTATTTTATACTCGTTGTTCTATAAAAAAAAAATAAGGTTTGTTCTATTATCATAGTTGGGGAAAGCTGCACTAACTTTGCTAGTACAGAGCTTGTGGAGAAGTTGGCTTTACAAACAATGAAGCATCCAAAGCCATATCAAATTCAAAGGCTGAATGATCAACCCAAACTCGAGGTAATCCAACAGGTGATAGTGTCATTCTCTATTGGGAAATATCATGATAAAGTATTATGTGATGTAGTACCAATACATGCATGTCATATTCTATTAGGAGAACCTTGGAAGTTAGATCGTCAAGTTACATATGATAGATTAATAGATAGGTACTCATTCGTGATGAATACTAGATCAATATCTCTTGTACCTCTGACTTTACAACAAGTTTTTCATGATCAACTGAAAAAGAAAAAGGCAAATGAAAAGAAAATGGTAGAAAGACAAGAGAGAAAAGCCAAGATTGAAGAGGAAGAGATAAAAGGCAATATTGAAAAAGAAGGGAGAAAAATCAGAGAGAGAAAAGCTAGAATTGAAAATGATGAGAGAAAAGGCAATGTTGAAAAAGAAGAGAGAAAAGCCATAATACAAAGAAAAGAGAGTAAAAATAATTTTATGGAGAGAAAAAGTGAGATAAATAGAGATATAATTTCATATCAAATCCTTACAGTACTTATGTACAAGGATTTATGTTTTACTAACCATATTGTCGGATATTTGTCGAGCATTAGTATTTCTCTTATGCAGGAATTCAAGAATGTCATTCCTAAGAAGAAAACTCCTGGTTTGTAACCTGATCGACAAATCAAGTATCAAATTCAACACCAAATCTTAAATTTGAAGAAGCTAGGATATGCACGAGATAATATGATTTCAGGTATTGTGCAAATGCCTAAGGAAAACAAAATTTGGTGAAAGTGTGTTGATTTTTGAATCATCAACTGTATGAAGGTAATGTATCTTCAATCTATTCCTCAAGTAAATATTATGGTAGATGAGATACATGAAAACTATTTCTTTTCAAAATTTAATCACAAGAGTGAATATTCTAAAATTCGAATGAAAGCTAATTATGGATTGAAAACTGCATTAAAAGTTAAACATGGTTTATATGAATGGTTGGCTATGATTTTTAGTTTGACTAATGCATACAACAATTTTATGAGGTTAATAAATTATATCATGCGTGCTTTTATTAAAAACTTTGTTGCCATATATTTTGATAAAATTATAATATACAACAATTACTTAGATAAACATGAAGGATATTTAAAAATTGCCTTGCAAGTTTTTAGGAAATATCAGTTGTTTGCCAAATTGAATAATTGCATATTGTGTTTGGGTAAACTTGTATTTCTTGGAAATGTTATAAGTTTTGAAGGTTTTTCCATTGGCAAAGAAATTAAGGTAATTCCAGATTGGCAAACACCTTATTTGGTAAGTCAAGAAAGAAGAACAATTGCACATTATAATGAAAAGTTCAGCGGAGTAGCCATCAAGCTGAATGAGTATCATACAAGGTGGGTAGAATTCATTTATACATCTGATTATATGATCAAGTATAAGAAAGGTATGAAAAATGTAATTGCTCACACATTATCTGGAAGGTACGTTTTGCTTACAATCATTAATACTAAATTGTTTAATTTTTCATGTAATACTTTGTTGGTTACAAAACTTCTATTTTCAATTGCATGTTTATCACATGTTGTGTTTGCATATAATCGTTATATTTATTCAGTGATTAAGTTATCACCATTGGAGATTATCTATGGTTTTAATCCATTGGATAGAAAACAGCAAACTCAAGAAAATATTAATCTTTACAACAAGAGTTTCATGAAAGTTATTTTTCATCTAGGGATTCGGATTAGCCTAAATCCGAGGAATGAACGGTTTATGAATAGAAAACTATCAAAATTTCTTAGATTAGAGAGATTATTTAAAGTGTTAAAATTCAGCAGTAATAATTACAACAAGAAGTTATTTAGCAAATATATTGTTAGCAATAGCATAAATATTTATTTAATGTTTTTTTGATGTAGGTGATGAAGAAATAGAAAATTTGAGGACAAATCATTTTCAAGAGGGGGAGAATGATGTGAATCCGACTAAAGAGACTACGAATTCACAAGTCCAATCAACCGAACCTACAATGAAGCTGAACAGTTTGTCACCAAATGAGATGAATAATCATTTGAGACTACAAGAGGGCCCAATCACAAGGTCAAGGGCTAAAAGATTCAAAGAAGCTTTATATGGGCTGATTAAAGAGATTGTTGAATATTCAAATAGAAGCTCAAATGAAGAGCCCAAGATGAGCCCAAGAGAAAGCCCAGATTTAATTAATAAGTAGAGATTTATTAATATAATAAATCTATTAGGATAATATTAGGTAGTTCAGATTTTTAAATTAGTTATTAAAATATTCTAGATATTTAGATTAGATATGGTTAGTTTATAATCATAATAGATTTTTTTCCTTATTTTGTAGGCTATTCGATTATTTTCTAAGCCTATAAAAGGCATACTCCACTGCATTGGAGATGACACACTTTGGAATTTCAATCTTTTGAGTTTTGTCTTCTTTATTTTCTTGAAAGAGCTTTTTGAACTTATCAAGTTTTTACCTGTGGCGTTCAAGCAATTCAAGACTTATCACCAGGGTTTTCTAAGAGTTCTTCTTAGAGAATTTGGGTGTGGCGTCTACATATCCCATACCTTGTTTCTCACATAAACAAGTTATATTCCATCTTTTCGCACTTGTGTCGTGAAAGTCTTGGGGTCTTGCCATATTTGGTATAGGGTGTTGTCAGTATATTGGTAGGGTTCACATCAGAAACACAAAGGAGAAGCACTATTATGTTTTAAGGATTTTTTAACTTTTGTTCAAACTCAATTTAATGCCAAAGTTTGTACTCTTATAACATAAAATGGTATTGAGTATGTGAATTGGGAATTTTTGTCTTATCTATCTAGTAAGTGAATTATTCATTGGACTACATGTCGAGATACCCCCAAATAAAATGGTGTGGCAGAAGGTAAAAAAATAGTGTGGGAGAGGGTATATAGCAGTAATTACCAATGTGGGGCTAAGTAACAAAATTTGGAGTAATAAAGATGAAAAAAAGGATGAGCCACACTTGAAGGTATATAGCAGGTGGAGGAAGAATTGTGCTAAGGGGGAGAAAGATGAGTCAGGTGATGGTGAGGCACAAGTATAAACACTTATATCACAATCCATGCCCCTAGATGTCCCTTGTATTAATCAACCATCTGGCGGTTCCTCAACATCACCAAAAGGTAATGACTTTATACAAGAACAAATATTTATTCCACAATCCATGCCTCTAGATGTCTCGGGTATTTATCCACCTTCTAATGGTTTATCTACGTCATCAGTTGGTAATAATTCTTTACCTATTGCCATTAGTAGAGAATGTGGGGCTAATGTAGGAAAACCTCCAATTATGTTTGGTTTTGAGAATTATATATCTAATTGGAGGTTTCCTTGCATTAGACCAATGATCAATACTAATGAAAATATGTGAAGAATAATTACCATCCGATGACGTTAATCAATCATTAGAAGGTTGATGAATACATATAAAACAAAATATGATGAGACTTTTGCACTAGTAGCTAAGATGAACACTGTCAGAATACTTATTTTATGTAATGCTAACTTCGGGTGGACATTATATCAAATTGATATAAAAAAAATGCATTTATACATGGAAACCTACAACAGGAAGTTTATATGGAGATTCCACCTAGATTTGCTATGATGAAAATGATAAGGAAGGTATGTAGGTTGAAGAAACCTTTATATGGACTCAAACTGTCACCGAGAGCATGGTTTAACCAATTTCGTAGTGCACTGGTCAAAATGGGTTACTTGTAGTGTAACGGAGACCATACGATTTTTTATTGACACTCTAATGGTCGAGTTGGCATTCTCGCAGTATATGTGGATGACATTATCATCACTAGGGATGATGGTGTTGAGATATTACACCTAAAAAATTAACTAAACAAAGAATTTGAGATGAAAGATTTGGGTCCTCTATAGTATTTTCTCAGTATTGAGATCATAAGGTATAGGAAAGACAGTTCTTTCTCAAAAAAGTATATACTAGATTTACTCATTGAAATAGGGTTATTAAGATGTCGAAAAACTTCGACACCAATAGAACCAAATAATAAGTTACTTACTAAGGTAGGTGAATCGATAGATAAAGAATGATATCGGAGGATCGTGGGACAAGTGATCTATCTATGTCATACAAGGCCTAATATGACATATGCATTCAGTATTATGATCATACATGTGTCTAATCCCATGACAGATCAATGAGAAACTACAATGAATATATTGAGATATTTAAAAAAGATTTTGGGTAAGGGACTTTGTTTTAAGGCTCGTATTCACACTAGAGTGGAAGGTTTTTGTGATTCAGATTAGGCTAACTATGTGGATGATAGGAGATCTACATCTGGCTATTATGTATTTTTTCGAGGTAATCTTATATCATGGAGTCGTAAGAAATAAGATGTAATCGCACAGGTCATCAGTAGAAGCATAATAAGATTAATGGCTCAAACAATTTATGAGATAAAGTGGATACAAAGCTTACTAATGGAGTTTTTCCTCTTTAGAGAAGAAATTATAAAGTTGTAGTGCAATAACAAGTCTGCTATAAATATTTTCAACAATACAGTTAAACAAGATAGGACCAAACATATGAAAATTTATCGATTTTTTATAAAAAAGAAAATTGTAACGAAAATTGTGGTGTTAAAATATATGAAAATCAGTAAACAACTAGTAGATTTCTTTACTAAATGTTTAGGTTCTGAATAGTGAGATAATATTTATAACAAGACGGGAATAATAGATATCTATCACCCATCTTGAGTGTAAGTGTACAATATCAATAGGTTAGGTTCCTATTTGCAAATAGTGAAAATATATCTTATATATATTCGTAATATAATTTATTATATAAAATATTTTATTTCCAATATTCAATAAATTATTTTCAGCATTATTCAAAATTAATTTTTCCAAGATTCTAGATTCACGAAAATAATATTTTTCTAAAAACTAAATTTAAAAATATTGTGCTCTAATACTATTTAAGTTGTCACACCCTAACTCAGTTTGATCAGAATACTGTGAACAACCTACTATTCCTCCCAAAATTATAATTCACTCTACTTTAGTAGTTAATATCTAGGATATTTTAGTTATTTGACCTCACTTACCATCACCATGTAAATACTATTAAAATCAATATATTTACTTCTATCTTTTCTTTAGTACGAGAGTGGAGTATTATTCCCTTATAATTTTTGAAATATATGACTTCCATCATCAATAATAAATATGATTTTTCTATAATAAAAAGTGTGGCATATAATAAAAATATCATTTGGCTAGATAAAATATTTTTGTCACTAAAATAATTATTAGTTTCCAAATATATACTATACACATGGCTCTATTATTACTATCCATGAAAACTAATGTGATTTTTAAAAATAAAATAATTTATAGATTTAGCAAAGTTGGAAAAGAAGAAAATATAATTTGAAATAAAAGGTTGAAAGGAGATGTGGAGATTCTTACGACCAACCTATTATTTCCTAATTTTATCACATAACAAATACGAAGTATTGATGGTTGTTAGTCTAAGAAAATACATTTAATAAAAAATAATTGGTTCCATCATCTCATGATGGTTATTAACATATCACCTATATTAGGCTTGTAAGTGTATATCACCTATATTAGGCTTGTAAGTGTATGATTTGAATACGGTGTTGGATGAATTTGAACATATGTTCGTGGAGTGATTTTGGTGGCTTATTTGATTCATTCTAATACCAACTTTAGATATACTGTAACATAAAAATTAAATATAACTATCCTATTTATAATATAGACCTAAATAGACCTAATGTGCTTCTTATAATTTTATAATATAAATTATTTATGCTCTTACAATTTAATTAAAATGTATTAAAAAGACTTTTGTAGTGCATTATAATATAAATATTTGAATAATTTAAATTTTTATGAATAAAATGCATAACATAAAAAATTATAATATTAAATTATAAATTATTTATAAACATGGTGTGAAAATAAATATATTAAATGTGAAATAATTATAAATAACTTTTTTAATAATAATTTTATCTTTTATGTTTCTAAAATTACGATACACAAATAAATTTCTTATAATTATTAGGATTTCAATAGTGTCATTCAAATAACATTTTATAAGATGTCTCTATGTATATTTTTTATATTATTATTTACGTAAATATGCCCATTACTCTTACAAAATTGTCTTAACATATATATCAATAACTATAAAATATAGTAGTATGTGTATGTGTATGTGTATTTTTTTAATTATATAAATTAATTAATATATGACAAATATTTGAATTAATACATGAAAAAATTCAATAATCTTAAACTTACCCAAGAATATTAACACAAAAGCTGGAAAACTTATGTGAAATGCTTATCTGAACTATATAAAATGACAAAATAAAAAATAAGTTGGATTTGAATTGTGTTTTTAACCTATTTTATTTAAAAATAAATAAATGGACCAATTGTATTTTAAATTTAAATTAGCATCGAAGAAAAAGATATATAATATTTTTTATATAATTTACCTGAATGGACCAATTTACTAAACATATTAATATAATTTGTATATTAATAAGAGAAAAACATTGGAATCAAATTAGTTGTAAGCAATTATAAATGATAAATATTATAAAACATGTTTTGGTAAACAAAATAACCTAATAATAACAAATAAAAGTATAATAATTACATTTTATATGTCTTGATAATTAAGATATTTCATGATGTCACTTATCTTGATTTATTGTGAAAGTTGTAGTGTTTAATTATACTAAAAAAATGGGAACAAATTATTTTATACAATTCATAGAAAAAAATTCAAATCAATACAATTGGAGAGATGACTATTAGATAATGTCTACCATTGATATGTGCTACAACATTTTCAAAATTGAAACAAGTTGGGTGTTAACCACATCAATTGTACTCAATGTTGCTTCTTCAATAGATAGATCTAGGAGGCTACGACAGCAGCACCGAGGGTAGGAGCCCCACAAATAGGGCGATTTTGTGTCAGCAAGCTCTAGACCCTCACAAGGGAATGTCTTGCTGCAAATGAGCTTAACAGCTATTGGAGTAAATACAATTCCATGTTATTTTAGCTAATCTTGCTTATTTTAACATTTGATGGAGCCCAAAAAATAAAAAAGTGAGTTCATAGTATAGGGTTAAAACAAGGCAGTTTTCAAAATGAAGACATATTTCAATCATACCAATTTATTCGCCCGCCCTCATAAATTGTGAGACATAATTTGATAGGGAGTTTGAAAAGTATATGGATGACTCACTCGGCAATGCATTGGTTCCACGAGTAATAACCTTGGTCGATAAGCACTGGGTCGCTCACATTGTTCATTGTGATGTCCTTAAAGTGCACATTAGTGACAACTCCGAGTAATGATGCAGACTAGCTTTTGATTCTAACACCCGTCAAGGTGTTAGTGAGGGTACACTTCTTTACAAATATACCATTTACAGGTAACTCATTATTATACTTCCGGAGGCTACTGATACTAATACCATGGTTGGGTCTGCATGAAACAGATGTGATGGTGACCTATTCGCTACCATCCTAACGGATACACAAGCATCTCTCGTCTCAATGCTAGTATCCATGATGGTGGCCGCACTTGAATGACCAATTGGATTCCATCAGTATTGGGGCTGTTTTCATGGCAATAATTTTGATACTTTGGAATGTGATGTTCTTAGTTCTGAATACCATGATGTGGTTGCTCTGTCCTACATGGCAGTAGATCTAATTTGTCCATCCAATGATCATGCCACATGCCATCATGTGATTCATTGATTTAAATTTGTCAATTTTCCCACCTAAGTCATCTTTTCATTGCCACGTGTCCTCTTCTAATTGGTTGTGGGTATCCCATGTGGCCTTGCTACCTGTTGACTTCTGATTGGTCGATCTTTTTGGGATATCCTAGTTGGTCACTGACCTGACACATTTGTCATGTGTCAGCATTTCATTAGTGAGCCTTGCTGACAGGAATTTTTCTCCTCTGCCTGTTGACTAATGACACATTCCACACTCCCATTGGTCAATTTCTAATGATGTAGATTTTCTTCGTCTAACCGTTTGACTCAAGACATGTGTCACACTTTGATTGGTCAGCGCTAACCTTGCGGCTGACACAGCGTGCCTTGCCATGTGTCGCGTGCTGATTGGTCACACGCACTGACGAGGCACTTACCTAGCAAGCGGTCCATTGACCCGGTTAGACCGTTGGTTTGTTCAATTGGACTATGTTCGATAATGTGGAATTAAAAATCAGACGGTTCAGGCCCTATTTGACTAGTTTTCTAAAAGTTAAATATTTTTAAATTTATTTTCTACATAGTGGTGACTTCAATTTCCCAAATTGACATTTTAAAGTCAACTCAAAAAATAAATTTTTGACCTAGTTATTCCTAGTTCAACCCAGTTCAGTTCTGGTTCATTATAAACCGATTCGGTTCTCATTTCTAATTTCAAATAAGATCATTTTTATTGATTTTTGGATCTTCATTTATCACTTGAGATCACTTAAATTCTTGTTTTGTTTTCTCTTTAAAATTTCCAGTTCACTTGAATCATGGTGTCCTTTAAAAAAATTTTAGTTCTTCATTCTAGCTTTATTATTTTGAGAAAACGGGGTTTACATCAAAATAGTCTCAAATACCTTTTGACGCAAAAGGAACTAAACCTGAGGCAGAGGCGATGGTTGGAACTAATTGGGTACTATGACATGATCATAGAGTACTACCTATGGATGTCGAATGTGGTGGCTGACGCTCTAAGCCGAAAGCACGAGGTGAGCCTTGCACACATGAGGTCAATGTATATACCCATGTTAGAACAACTAAAGCAACTCTACATATCTTTGGATATGGAGGAAGAGACTCATGTTTTGTGGTGAATCTAACAGTTCAACTCACCCAGGTGGAACAAATCAGGATCAAACAAAAAGCTAGCTAGGCAGTACGTAGCAAACCTTGTATGCCTACATGGGGTCCCTGAATCTATAGTATCAGACTGGGATCCGATGTTTACTTCTATATTCTGGCCAAGTCTGCAAAGATCACTCTAAATAAAGTTACACATGAGCATGACCATCCATCCTAAGACTAACAGACATTCAGAGAAGATGATCCAAACTCTAGAGGACATGCTTAGAGCGTGCCTCCTAAAATTAGAGAAAAAGGTGGGAAGACTACATGTGTCTCATGGAGTTCGCATGCAACAACTAGTACTAAGTCAGCATCTATATGGCTCCGTATGAAGTATTATATGGGAGAAAATGTCTAACACCACTATATCGGGATTGTGAATCACGTCCCTCGAACCAAGTAAACCGAGGAAATAACCAGCAATTTTGAGAAAAACGAGCTAAAAAATGAACCAAAAATAATAAAGAAGGGTTGAAATGGGAAATTAGAAAATCACAAGTGACCAAAAATTCACAAATATCATGGGGAAGGACCATGAAGTAAATTGAATAGGAAAACCAGAAATGAATCGGACTGAACCAAATTGAACCAGTTCAATAATTCATTTTTCTACATGGCCTAAAATTATCAATTTGGGAAATTGTGGCCATCATTATATAGAAAATTAATTTAGATAAATTTTTAAATTTTAGAAAACCGGTCGAATTCAGTCCAAACCAGCATGTAACACCATATTTTTAGTAAACAGAAAAAAGAGAAAACCCAAATTGGTTCAGATGTACTAGATCCCATCAAAACTTTGAAGTTAAGTGTGTTAGCGAGAGAGTTGTGTTAGGATGGGTGACCTCCTGGGAAGTATTCATTTTGCATTCTCTTAATAGTGTGTCAAACCATATTGTTTTAGTAACCTAAAATTAAATAACATACTAGCACTAATGCATCAGATCCTATCAAAACTCTAAGGTTAAGCTTCCTTGGGCTAGAGTAGTGTTAGGATGGATGACCTCCTAGGAAGTATTCATTTTTGCATTCTTTCAATAGTTTTCAAACCATATTATTTTAGTAATCCAAAATTAAATAAACATACTAGCACTAATGCACCGGATCTAATTAGAACTCTAAAGTTAAGCTTGCTTGGGCAAGAGTAGTGCTATGATAGGTGATCTACTGGGAAGTATTCATGTTGCATCCCCTCAATAGTTGTCAAACCATACTTTTTAGTAACAAAAACTTAAATAACATACCAACACCAATGCATAAAGATCCAATTAGAACGTCAAAGTTAAGCGTGCTTAGGCGAGAGAAGTGCTAGGATGGGTGACCTATTGGGATGTATTCATGTTGCATCCCGTCAATAGTTGTCAAACCATATTTTTTAGTAACCCAAAATGTAATAACATATTAGCACTAAATATCTTCATGTTGCATCCCCTCAATAGTTGTCAAATCATATTTTTTAGAAACAAAAAATTAAATAACATACCAACACCAATGCACAAAGATCCAATTAGAACTCCAAAGTTAAGCGTGCTTAGGTGAGAGAAGTACTATGATGGGTGACCTATTGGGGTGCTCCGCATTTAATACCAATTCTCCAATATAAAGAGCTAATCCCCATTCATTCTCCTCATACCTAAAAACTCTTTTCTCTCTCTAATACTCCATTTCCCGGTGAAGCTCGAACCAATGCTTTGATTTGAGCATTTTTCTTAACCTCGGAAAGAGAGGTCGGGTTCTTTAGATTTCGGCGGAAGTCAACTATCTGATAGCAACCTCCATTTGATTCGAGGATCACCGAAGAAGCGTCGACATAATCAAACAGTGAAACAACTCTGGTAGACCGAAGCTGCCTGTTTCGGCCTAGCTAAAATTAGTCGAATTCAGCCCTCCTCTAGCCAAACCAAGCTCTCCCAACATTATAGCAACCCTCATACAACCTCAGCGATGCTAAAAGGTCAATAGTAGGAATTCTTGATCCTAGAAGGTACTTTAGGAAGAGAGCTACCTTTCCTGATAGAAAGCTCGGACCGTCGCACCTCCGATGGGACAAGTGTGATTGGAACACCAACAAGAGAAAGCTCGCGTCAACTTGGAAAATCAACTGTAAACGATCAGATTGCAGTTAACGGGTGAGTGGGTTATTCACATCATACCCGGTTGGGATGATGAGCACCTTTTCTAAATTAGAAGTCATTGCGAGTGGGCTTACTAACATCATACCCAGTTGGGATGATGGGCACCTTTTTCTTAATTAGAAGCCACCGTGAGTGGGCTTATTAACGTCATACCCAATTGGGATGATAAGCACAGTTTAAAGTTACAAACCACTTACTAGTTGTGAGTGGAATTTTATATCATACCTGTTTGGGGATGATAAGTACCTCAAAATGAAAACCCACTACTTAGTAGTATTTTAAACATCACAACTTAGAGGAGTGATATGAAAATCATGCAGAAAAACTATTTATCGGTTGTAACTAGATCATACCCAGTTGGTATGATGAAACTTCTTCGAAGGAAGTGGAAAACCCGTTCATCGGTTATGAGTGGAGATGTCCTTATACCCGGTCGGTATGATGGACAGTTGAAAACATATTTTGTTGGAAATGCTCTCCCCTGACTATGTGCCAATGCTTAAATGATTTGGGAGACCTTCTTGACGGGAGCTTGAATAGCTCTTATAGGTTAGGGGCCTTGGTTTTGAAACTTGGGGGCTAATATACCCGATTTTGAAAATCTCGAGCAGTGGGCCATAAGCCAAATGAGCACGAGCAGGAGCTCATAGACAAACATGAGATATATGCTATAAAACTTTAAGTAAATGAATTGTTTGGCCATGGTACCAAGATAGGACCAACATATTAAGTCAACTAGTGGTAGTGCGACATGATAGATCTCCAGACTAGTCAAGACAAACAGCAGTAGGTTAAGTTGATGGTTGTGGCCGTTGGATCAATGGCACCACAAATTATAAGGCATGAGATGAAAATATTGATTGTGCATGCACTGTGTGTATGGGACCTTCAAGACGCCCAAGAGGGGTAGTGATGTATCTTAGGTTCCTTGACAACCTGATGGATATAAAAGCAGTTCGTCAGACTAGGTAACCTTGCGAAGCTCGACGTAGCTTTAAGCACACGAGACCGAGGTGGGATCGGAATGAGGTTTCTATCCTCATATTAACACGAAATATTGATTTCAGGATTGAGGGATGGATGTCGCGTACATCCACTCATTCTTAGGGTAGAAGTGGACGTGCTTCTATCTAGGTGGCCGGTAAAGTCACCCCGACGCCACAAGTGGGTTCAGTGGATAGGCTGGCCTGAAATTGTGTGTTTTGACCTTCATGATGAAGGATGTGGGTTGGGTGATGACACCCCGTGATTAATAAGAAATGGTGAAAAATCAAGATTTTTAAAGTGGAGAAAATCTAAAGGAAATTAATGAGTCTGGCACACTCTAGCTTGAAAATGTCACCCTCGGTAGGGTAAAGGTTTTAAAAACTCATATTTGAGAAAATGATATTTTAAAAGAAAATAAGGAGTTTGGCATACTCCGATTAAAGTTGTTTTGTTTATGAAAGCTCACTCCCAATCCCCGTTCACTGAGTTGTAGAACTCACTTTGCCCTTATATCCCTTTCAGGAAACCAAGTGAAAACTAATCTTAAAGACTTCCCTGTATAGGAACTATAAAATTAGATATGTATGTTTTTCAGTTTTGTATAATGTTATTCAAGGAAAGGTGAAGGTTTAAAGGACGCTTTACTCTTTACGATTTATAACAAGGGGAAACCCTTAGTAAACCGGGAAGAGTGGCAGGTTGTTCACAAGGATCCGACCAAACCGAGTCGGGGCATGACACAGCAGATTTTCGAATTTGGGTCATTGAATCCGGTCGAACCAGACCGGTCAATAGTTCAATCGGTCAATGAACCAAACCGATCAATGGTCAACGGAGCCCAATCACCAGTCACACAAGCACGAGTAACCAATGGGAGGCTGCCACGTGTCTAGTCAATGGTCAATGAATGACTGGTCAGCATGCTACATAGACACGAGCAGCCAATGGGAGGTTGCCACATGTTTGGTCAATGAATCAACGACTGATGTGGTGATCGACTTTGACCTCCACGTCAGAAAAATTGGCCAATCACAGAGCACCATGTGGCACACCTTATCACACCCCGACCCGGTTTGGTCAGATCCCCATGATCAACCCGCCACTCTCCCAGTTTATTTAAGGGTGTCCCCTTATTATAAACCATAAATTGTAAGGCGTCCTTTAAACCTACACCTTTCCTAGAATAACATAAATCAAAACTATATAAAATTTTATATTTATCATACCTGTCTCACATGTGTATTAGCTAGTGGTCCTTGAGGGTAGGCTTTCTAGGATTTCCTGAAAAGGCATATGAGGGAGGGGGAGAGTACAAAAACTCAATGAATGGATTTTCAAAATTTAACTTTTATGAAAACGATCTGTATGGAATGTGTCATACTCCTTATTTCCTTTCAAAAATTCTTTTATTTCAAACTTCTGTTTTATCACCATTTCTTATTAATCACGGTGTATCATCACCCAACACACATCCTTCATCATGATGGTCAATCACACAATCACAGGCCAGTATGTCCACTAAACCTACTTGTGGCATCGGAGCGACTTTACCGGCCACCTAGATAGAAGCACGTTCACTTCTACCCTAAGAAAGAGTGGATTTTCGTGACATCTGATCCTCAATCCCATAATCAATTATTTGTGTCCATATAAGGACAGAGACCTCATCTCGATTCCACCCCGGTCTTGTGCGCTTGAAGCTACGTCGAGCGTCGCAAGGTCACCTCGTCCGACGAACTACCCTTCACTAAGACCCCAAATTTTCCCAAATTACCATTTTCCCCTTCCTTTACAAAAATAGTAAGTTTTACCCCAAAAATTTTTAAATTGCTTAATTGGCCCTCTAACATTCTTATCATGCCCAATTGACCTTCAATTTTACACAAATGCATTTTGGTCCCTCGAATTTTTGAAAATCCCCTATTTTCCCCGAATTTTAACTTCCTAACACAACCAAATTTGATTTCATCAAATTGACCGATCAAACACTTCTAATTGTTGAAATTGAAGTTAAAATTGAGTTCCTACATCTTCATATGATACAATAGCACTTTGAATTGAATGATTTGATGCTAGAACGAGCTCAAACGGAGCTTTGCTGAAAAATAGACTCTAAAGAGAGACAGCTTCAATTACTCACTATCGGGGGCGCGACAATCTGAGCTTTCTATCTGGGCAGATAGCTATACTCCTAAGGTTCTTTCTAGGATCAAAAATGACATCAATTGATGTCGAATTAGATTAGAATTTTGTCAACGAAATTTTGCCAATTCTCTTTCTAGCATCAGTTGAAAATTGGAGAAGGGAGCCGAATTGGCTTACCTTTCCATCTTAATTCGGTCGTGGAAGGGCTAAAAAAGTGTAGGGAGAGCTTGTTTTGGCTTGAGCAGGTCTGAAATTGGCCGATTTCAGCTTGGCTGAAATAGGGCAGCTTTAGTTCGCCGAAGCTGCTTCACTGTTCGATCATGCCAGCATTACTCTGGTGACTCTTAGAGCAAATGGAGACTATAGGTGTGTATCTGACTTCTCCTCAGTTCTAAGGAACCCGACCTTGCCTTCTTTGGCTAAAAAATGACCCTATATCGGAGCTCTGGTTTGAGCTTCACTGAAAAACTAAGCAGCTGAGAGATATTGGAGTTTTCAGGTGTGGAGAAGATGAATAAGAAGGGGCCCTTTATATAGGAAGCTTGGGGACTTCTTGGCTGTCCGATTGGCACCTTAATGGCATTCATTCATTGCCTAAAAGTCCCTAGCTGGAGACATTTCAGCTTCACCGGCACTGTGCGATTTTCTGGCGAGTGAACAGTGTTGTCATCTAAACGAAGAAGACGACACTGTTCCGAACCAGACTGAACCGGTCCAAACCAGGTTCAAAGCTTAAACCGGACAGTTCACCCCCCATTCGACCGAAATTTTTAAATTCTTCTATATTTATTTTCTATTCAATGGCAGGCTCAAATCTCAAATTTGATTTTTTTTTAAGCCTCCTTGAAAAATGAATCTAGCATCTAGTTCAATAGTGGTTCAAACTGGTCAAAACCGGTTCATATCCGATTCACCTGAACCGATTTGTTTTTCATCTCCAATTCATTCTCAAGTCTATTTCCATGACTTTTGGGACTCTTTGGATCACTCGGGATCCATAAATTTCCCAGTTTGCCCTTTCTCTATCAGGTCCTGTTCAAGAACCGACTCGATTGATAAACCGATTCAATCTAGTTGGATCCGATTCATGTAAACTGATCTAGTTTCTCTCTTTCAATTTGTCCTAAATTTCTTTTCCAAGGTTTTTTGAACCCTTTGAATCACCCGGGAGTTGTAAATTTCCAAATTGCCCATTTCTTGATAATCAGGTTTGTGAACCATTCGATTTTTCTCACTTGGTTTGACCGTTTCTTTTCCTGGTTTTCCTTAACTCCAAAGAGTGGAGTTTAAAACTCTCCCCTCCTTTTAGGAGTTTTTTCCCCAAAACTTAATTAGCAACCTTTGCACAAGGAACATTTGCTTTTGATGTCCACTTGGTGTTTGCTTAACATGCAAACTCTTCTCTTGTTCCTTCAATTAGCCCCTTTTATATCATTCACTTAAGCAAGTTCTTTTCCTTTATATTATTTACTCCCTCCATGGAGTTTATCATAACTAGACATACCTTACTCAAGGGTATATCCTTAGATTCACCACTTTCTTTGCTTAGAGCAGCATTTTTCCTTTGAGGTTATGTACTCAGGATTGGGAGTTCCAAGATACCTAACCATTCACGTGTCTAATTAACCTCTTGGTCGTTGAAACCCTTAGCTCGATGTTCTTTAGAGCATTAAATACTTTTTTTCATGGGTTTTCTGGTTATCACCTTTTCGTCCTATTTCAACTCTTCCTTCATTCGTTGTTCATCTCAACTATTCCTTACTTGAGATACTTTCGGTTATCAGTTTTTATTCTGTGCATTCCACACTATGCTCAGCCGTCCACTCTTTAGGCTTCAAATGCGTGTGTGGACTATGTCACGTCTTACCAATTGTGGTTATTCCTCCTTTAGTATGGGTTGTCCGCTCATTCTTACCTGTCACAGCATCTTTTGATGCTAATTTCCTATTTACCCGTTCCTTGGGTCTAACTTATTCCCTAGGTCCTCCTAGTATGCTTCCTCGGTTCTTTCACCTCAACTTGCGCTTCATTTGCAAGTTTATCTCTTTATCCCTTTCACTTGGTTCCATTACTTCTTAGTCAGGATACATATGCCTTTTCAGGGTTTCCTTCCTTGTTAGGACTCTTGCCCTTTTTTTCTCGAAATTCCTTTTTCATTCATCTTTGAAGACACCTAACTGTAAGTGACATCCTTCGATTCCATTCCTTCATGCTTACCTTTACTCTTGAAATTTTACATGTACGTCCTTCTTACTCTATCCTTGTTCTCACTTGTACCCCAATACATGTCTTATTTCTTTTTAGGAAGAACTCACATCCTTTTGGTTTCAAAATCTCTTGATCAATCTTCGAGAGGTTCATTTAACCATCTCATGGCTTTTGATTGTAATTCCAGTCTTGGCCATTGATCTCTTTAAGAATTTCCTTCATCCTTCTTTTCCAATGTTTTAGCCTCTTCACTTCACCCTTCTTTGTTGTGGTTTAAATCCAAGGTTCTCCCGAAGGCCAGTTCTTTAATTGCCTCTTTCCTACTATTTTTTTCGTCAACCTGTTTGAGCATTTGTATCACTCGTCCTTCATGCCTATCCTATTGTCCTTCATAGAATGTAGTCTTTACTAATTTCAAGCCCTTCTTAGGGTATTGTTTATTCTCCTTGATCGTCCCATTGCTACTAGTTGCTTCTTTCTACTTGGTTCTCCTAGAATTGTTATTTGGTTCTTCTGCTCTTTCCAAATAGGTCGCACTAGGCCATTACGATACATCATTCCTTTGAGAAGTTCCTTATTATGGGTTGATTCTTTGCACTCCACATTATGTCGATCTGCCGATCAATGATTCCTTCAAGTGTACTCAGTTGTATGCATCCTTCCAAATTCCTGTAGTTGTGGAGGTGTTAATCTTGGAAAGTATTGTTCTAAATCTTTGTGGGGTGGGGCATTTCTTCACTTTATGTCCTATTTCCCTTATAGCTTGTAACGGGTCATTTTCTTACCCAATTGTTACTCTAAGTGTTCTCCTAGACTCCTTTATCACCTTGACGGTTTTCTTGTCTTCTTTGCCCAAAAATTTCCTTACTTCATTCTTTTATTCAAGATGGGAATCTCCTTTCTCTCTGTGATGTCTAGAGTAACATAGGTTTGTTGTTTACCTTTCTTGGGCAATCTTCCTATAGCTTGAGGCGTAGAGTCACATCATTTTTGAGAGATATAGTTTTTAGTAACTTGGAGCTCTTTATTATTGGAGAGGTAGTACAATAAGATGGGGTTTTAGCCCTGTTACAAAAAAGTGTTTACAAAACCGATGGGGAGCTACTGAATTCTTGACAAGCGTCCTTCTTAGTAAGGTTATTAGCCCTTGATGGCATTCATGGCCTTATGCTTGGCTCTCTTTGTAGACAGGACTATGACCCCAACATGTCTTGGCACCATACTTCCTGGTGGTACTGGATACTTCCCCATTTGCTCCTTTCGAGCTTCTACTATGTCTCGGGCATTCAGAAGCTTCTAAGGTTTTCTTACTATGAGGACGCTTCTAAGGTTGTCTTCCTACGAGGACATGGTGTGAGTAAAGTCATTCTTAATTTTCTTGGTTCCTCTCCTGGGAGCCATCTGAAAATTTTAAGATCAATCCTATTAGTTACTATATTTTCTAGTCTTAATTATGTATTCAAAGAAACAGGCTCTCATACCACTAAAGTTGTCATGCCCCGACCCGGTTTGGTAGGATCCCCGTGATCAACCCGCCACTCTCCCGATTTATTTAAGGGTTTCCCCTTATTATAAACCATAAAGAGTAAGGCGTCCTTTAAACATGCACCTTTCCTAGAAAAACATAAATCAAAATTGTATAAAATTTTAAATTTATCATACCTGTCTCACATGTATATTAGTTGGTGGTCCTTGAGGGTAGGCTTTTCGAGATATCCTAAAAAGGGATATGAGGGAGGGGTAAGTACAACGACTTAGTGAATGGGTTTTCGAAATTTAACTTTTAGGAAAATGATTTGTTTGCAGTGTGCCACACTCCTTATTTGCTTTCAAAAATCCTTTTATTTTAAATCTCTATTTTATCACCTTTTCTTATTAATCACGATGTGTCATCACCCAACGCACATCCTTCCTCATGAAGGTTAATCACACAGTTGTAGGACAGTAAGTCCACCGAACCCATTTATGGTGTTATAGTGACTTTACTAGCCACCTAGATAGACACACGTCCACTTCTACCCTGAGAATGAGTGGATATTCCCGACATCCGACCCTCAATCCCGTAATTCTCCATGTTCGTATGAGGACAGAGACCTCATCTCAACTCCACCCCGGTCTCGTGCACTTGAAGCTACATCAAGTTTCACAAGGTCACCTAGTCCGACGAACTACCCTTATACCCACCAAGTAGTCCAGGGCCCTAGGACACATCACTATCCCTCTTGGGCGCCTTGAAGATCCTGTAGACATAGTGCATGCACAATCAGTATTTTCACATCATGCTAGATAATTTGTGGTGCCACTGGTCCAACAGCCCCGCCCGTCAACTCAACCTGCAGTTGTTTATCTTGACTAGTCCGGAGACCGGTCATGTCGCACTGCCACTAATTGACTAAGTATATCAGTCCTATCTTGGTAACATGGCCAAACAATTCATTTATTTAAAGTTTTATGGCATATTTCTCATGTTTGTTTACGATCTCCTACTCGTGCCAACTGGCCTATGGCCCACTATTCGAGATTTTCAAAATTGGGTGTAATAGCCCTCAAGTTCCAAAATCGAGGCCTCCGGCCTAATAGAGCTATCTGCGCTCCTGTCAAGAAGGTCTCCCAAATCGTTTAAATGGTGGCACATAGTCTGAGGAGAGCACTTCCAACAAAAATAAATTTTCAACTATCCATCATACCAACCGAGTATAAAGATATTTCCGCTCATAACCAATGAGCAGGTTTTCCACTTCCTTCGAGAAAGTTTAATCATACCAACCGAGTATGATCGATTTACAATTTGTAAGTAGTTTTTTCGCATCATTTTTACATCACTCCTCTAAGTTGTAATGTTTTAAATACCACTAAGAAGTGAGTTTTCATTTCGTGGTATTTATCATCCCGAACCGGGTATGATATAAAATCCCACTCACCTGATTGTGCAGTGAAATTCCTATTAGCTAGCTTGTTGTCCTTACTTGATCTCATCTCAGCTAGCGTTCTTGGTACATCGTATTCCTACACGATATGAACGATCTTGTTCTATATTCTTTGGCCTAACAGCCATCATTCATCCCAATTGAATGAGAAAATTAAGTTGTTCCTTTATTTGTAATTAGGTCCCTAAATTTACTTTTCTTTAACTTTAAGTCCCTAATACCGGTTTTTCCTCAAATTGAGTCACAAAACCTTTAAAATTCCTCTTGGGACTTCAATTTACTCAATTTCATAAAAAGGGGTTCAAGTTTCCCAAATTCCCAATTAGGCCCCCAAGTTTTCCAAAATTACCATTTTGCCCTTCCTTTACAAAAATGGTAAGTTTTACCCCAAAAATTCTAAAATTGCTCAATTGCCCTCTAACATTCTTATCATTCCCAATTGATCTTCAATTTTACAAAATTGCATTTTGGTCCCTCGAATTTTTGAAAATCACCAATTTTCCCCCAATTTCAACTTACTAACACAATTGAATTTGATTTCATCGAATTGACCAATTAAACACTTCTAATTGTTGAAATTGAAGTTAAAATTGAGTTCCTACATCTTCATAAGATTCAATAGCACTTTAAATTGCAAGTTTTGACTTCAGAACAAGCTCAAACGGAGCTTCGCCGGAAAATAGATTGTAGAGAGAGAAAGCTTCAATTACTCACCATTGGGGGCACGATGGTCTGAGCTTTCTATCTAAGCAGATAGCTCTACTCCTGAGGTTCTTCCTAGGATCAAGAATGACATCAATTGATTCAGAATTAGATTAGAATTATGTTATAAAAATTATGTCGTTTCTCTCTCTAGCACCAGTTAGAGATTGCAGAAGTGAGCCGAATTGGCTTACATTTCAGTCTTAAGTCAACCATAGGGGGGCTGAGTAAGTGTTGGGAGAGGTTGGTTTAGCCTGAGTAGGGCTTGAATTGGCCGATTTCATCTCAGCTGAAATAGGACAACTTCGGTCCGCCAGAGCTACTTCAATATTCAATCATTCTGATGTTACTCCAGTAACTCTAAAAGCAAATGGAGACTACATGCGTGTAGCTGACTTCTCCCTTATTCTAAGGAACCTGACATTGCCTTCTTTGGCTTAGAAATGATCTTATATTGGAGTTTTGGTTTGAGCTTCACCAAAAAACTAAGCAACTGAAAGAGAACGGAGTTTTCGGGTGTAGAGAGGATGAATGAGGATGGGCTCTTTATATAGCAAGCTCGGGGACTTCTTGGCCATCCGATTGGAACCTTAATAGCGGTCATTCATTGCCTAAAACTCCCTAGCTAGAGATGTTTCAGCTTTGCCAGCGTTGTAAGATTTTTCGGCGAGTGAACAGTGCTATCATTTGAAGGAAGAAGACAACACTGTTCCAAACCGGACTGGACCGATCTGAACTGGGTTCAAAGATTAAACCAACTGGTTCACCCCCCATTCGACCAAATTTTTCAAATCTAAATATTTCTAAATTTATCTAAATTCATTTTCTATCCAATGGTGGCCTCAAATCTCAAATTTGATTTTTTTAAGCCACCTAGAAAAATGAATCCAGCATCTGATTCAATAGTGGTTCAAACTAGTACAAACTGATTCAATCTGGTTCGGATCCGATTCACCTGGAGCGATTTTGTTTTCATCTCCAATTTATTCTCAAGTCCATTTCCATGACTTTTGGGACTCTTTTGGTTACTCGAGATCCATAAATTTCTCAGTTTGCCCTTTCTCTATCGGTTCTAGTTCATGAACTGACTCGATTCAGAAATTGGTTCAATCCAATTGGATCTAGTTCATTTGAACCGGTCTAGTTTCTCTCTTCCAATTCATCCTAAGTTCTTTTCCATGGTTTTATGAACCCTTTAGATCACACGTGAGTTGTAAATTTCCAAATTGCCCATTTCCTCATAATCGGGTTTGTGAACCGGTTCAGTTTTTCTCACTGAGTTTGGTCGGTTCTTTTCCTGGTTTTCCTTTATTCTAAAGAGCGGGGTTTACACGCCTGCCACATCATCATCTTCAACCTTTAGCCGCTAAAAGAGAGAATGGAGAAGAGAGAGAGGCCGAAATAGCTGGAGTCTTCGGCGACTAGAAAAACTCTTTGGTCAACTCACCGGCGCCCGAGTCACATGTCTGCCAGTAGCCTAAACAATTGTCAAGCTCCCTATATAAAGAGCACCCCTCCATTCATTCTCAGCATCCCACAATTGACCGAAGAAGATGAATTGCTTAGTTTTCCAGCAAGCAGCAAACTAGAGCTCCGATATCGAGGCTTTTCTCCACCTCCGAAGCTACATTCAATACCATTAGAACTGGGAGGAAGTCCTCTACATGACTGCACCCTCCTTTCAGCCAGAAAGCCACCATAGAAGAACAAGGAAGCTCAAATAGTAACACCGCTCCTCGGCTGTCTGTAGTCCAAGCTAGATGAGCTCAACTTGAGTTATCCCTAGACCAATTCCAGCCAAACCAAGCCCCCTAAACTCTACCTAGAGGTGCCCCGACCATCTCCTGAGCTAATATGGTAAGCCCGTCTGCTGCCCCTTCTCTAGAAAATACTATTCACGACGCCTTTCTATAAGAACTAAAATTGAGAAATTCACACTGCCTAGGTCACCAATCGAGTCGCGGTTTAATCTAGGGGGGAGAGCAATCCAGAGAATGCAAGTGCTTCGGTCGTCGGACCCTCACCAATAAGATATCGAAGTTTTCTCGATCTAGATTAAATTTTCTAACAAATCTTCATTTGAGCTCATTTTCAAGCCAAATTAGAGGTTCAAAGATTGAAATGACAAGAAAAACATAGAGAAGATGATTCAAATCAAGAATGAGGGCAATTAACCAAGTTTTGGGGGTAAATTGAACAAAAGGGTTATTCGGGGAACAAATTGCAATTTTTTAAGAAATTTGACAATTTGGGGATTTTGGGAAAATTGGCGTATGAATTGCAATTTAAGGAAATTAGGGGCAATTTCATGAAATTAACTTCCAATTGGGCAATTGGATGAAATGGAGGGCCAATTGGCAATTTTTGAAAGTTCAAGGACCGATTAGTAAATTTGAAAAATTAAGGACCCGTAAGAAAAATTGGAAGTTATAGGGACTTAATTGAGATTAATGAAGATTAGGGACTAAAAATCTAAAGTTATAAACTATAAACCCTGCTCTTTGGAGCTAAGGAAATCAACGAAAGAACTGGTTAAACAGATTGAGAAAAATTGAATTGGTTCACAAACCTGATCATTATAGAACAGTCAAATTGGGAAATTTACAACTCCTGAGTGACCCAAAGGGTCATAAAAACCTTAGAAAGGGTCTTTAGGACAATTTCAGGAAGAAAACTAGACTAGTTCAGGTGAACCGGATCCGAACCAGATTGAATCATTTTAGAGTTTGAACCACTATTGAACTAGATAATAAATTCATTTTTCTAGGTGGTTTAGAAAAATTAAAATTGGAGAATTGAGGCCACCATTGGATAGAGAATGAATTTAGATAAATTTGGAAATTTTTAATTTTAAAAAATTCGGTCGAATTGGGCCTGAACAAGCCAATTTAAGCATTGAACCTGGTTTGAACCGATCCAATTTGGTTCGAAAAAGTGTTGTCTTCTTCCCTCATATGACAACACTATTCACTCATTGAAAAAACAAACAGTGCCGACGAAGGTGAAAACTCTTCGACTAGGAAGTTTTAGGCAATGAATGACTGCTACTAAGGCGCCAATCAGACGGCCAAGAAGTCCCTAAGCTTCATATATATATATATATATATATATATATAGCCTCTCCTCATTCATCCTCCTCATACTTGAAAACTCCACTCTCTACCTCACTGCTCCATTTTCCGGTGAATCTCAAACCAAAGCTCTAACTTGGGCATTTTTCTAAGCCAAAGAAGGCAAGGTTGGGTTCATTACATTCAAGGAGAAGTCAGCTATCCAACGGTAGTCCATTTGCTACAAGGGTCGCTGGAGAAACGCCGTCGTGATAGAACAGTGAAGCAGCTCTGGCAGACCGAAGTTGCCCTATTTTGGCAAGGACAAGTACCAAGATAAACTATTATAGGTGTAAGGAAAGAAGGGGTGTTTCACACCTCATAAATTCAGGGCAATAACTCCTCAAAGGTCACGAAGGACTAGAGACCAAAACCATGGAGCTGGCTAAGTAAGCGGTTCGCCTAGAAGTCAAGAAATGACGAGGTAAATGCAAATTTTAAATTTCTTCTTAAGAAGGTCAACCCGAGAAAGATACCTCAAGAGTAGGGATAAGGTACATCGGAAATATATCTAGAACCCTCTCATAAGGGGAAAACACAAAGAAACATCCTTTGGAAACTCTAGAGAATGGCACAATGAGAGTGAAGAAGAGAAGGAATACATTGGGAAAGAGAACTCTGAAGGGATGCATACAACTAAGTACCTTGAAGGAATCATTGGATTGGCAGATGGACATAACGTGAAGTGCAATGCACCGACCCACCATTAGAAACTTCTTGATGGAAGGATGTATTGGAGGCCAATTATGACCTGCCTTGGAAGTGCAATAGAGCCAAATAACGGGGTGTATTGGAATGAATCACCTTGGAAAAGTGATATAATTTTAAAGTACTACCTCTTTTGGAAAAAGTAGAAAAGTCAAAAATCGAAGTGTATGACCAACATACCTAAGGAAGACCGGGAAGTAGAAAGGACTACACCCTAAAAAGGTTAGTGAGATGACGTTAAGGATAGGAGTACTCGAGAAGACAACTGCCCTAAGAAGACCTAAACCAAGGGACTAGTGGGGGCGAGGCAGTTAACCAGCTAATACACGGAAGAACCATGATGTAAGTTCCGACAAGGAAAAGAGGCGGAAAGGTTAAATACTCTAAAAGAGAAGGATGAAAGAAATCCTTAAAGGGACCAAAAGGCCAAATTAACAACCAAACTCAAGCCAAGAAAGAAATAGGCATGCTTCTCATATAATGATCAAGAAATCTTAAAACAAGGAAGATTGGTAAGCTCCCTAAGGAAATAGACATGTATTGGGTATGAATGAGGATGCGGATAGAGTATAAAAGATGTCCTGCAAGACCTGAGGAGTAAAGGTAAATAGGAGAAGACAACATCAAGAGTAGAAATCCCCCAGAGCAAATGTAAAAAGGAATGTCCGGAGAAAGGGAAAGAATTCTACAAAGGAAGGAAGCCCTGAAAAGACGTGTATCCCAATTGAGAGGAAATGGAACCAACCAAAATAGAAGGAACGATAAGCTCATAAATGAAATGTTGGTTGAGATGGAAAAGTCGAGTACCAAGGAAAAATAAGGTCCTAAGAAGGAAATTAAACTAAAGGAATTATTGATGGGCGGATGGACACAATGTGGGGTGAAAGAAACCAACCCTTAATTAGGAAATGTTTCCAAGGAAGGAAGTATCGTTATGGCCCAGGCTGACCTATTTGGAGGGAACAAGAGAACCAAGTAGAAAGAGGAAAACTAATAACGACAGACAACCAAATAGAATAAACAAAACCCTAAGAAGGAATTAGATGTAGTAAAGACTACACTTTATGATGGACAATAGGATGGGCATGAAGAACAAGTGATACAGCTGCCCAGATGATTGGACCAGAAAAATAAAGAATTATGAAATGGTTGCGAACAAATCAGAAGGGATTAAGGCCAAAGAAAAACCCTTGAGTAAAGGATATCATTGGGAATGATGATGGATCTAAGAAAGGACGAAACCAATCATGTCGGTAAAATATCTGGGAATTTAAATAATTGGAACTGGAAATACTCAATAAGGAAGTCGAAAAGGAACGAGTGGGTAAGGAGAACCAACACAATTGAGTAAGTGGAGTTAATAATGGTAAAAAAAAAAAGGATAGTTGAGGAATACTATCAAAAGAAAAGGGGAATGAAGTTATACGATCCCTGAAAGGTCTAAAAGCTAAGAGAGACACTTAAGGAGATGTTCTAGAAATCAAATGGACAGAGACGGATCCTAGAAAATGCCATGCTATAAGGTCATGTAAGCCCAACAACCCGAGGAGAATATGACTCAAAGTAAGGAAGAGTCAGCTAATAAGCATGACGAGGTCAAATATAACAATTTGGACTGAAGTTATAATAGACAACGAATGGAGGAAGAGTCGAAATGGGACGACAAGGTGTTGATAAAGATATTCATGGAAATAAGTACGAAATTCTCTATAGGACGACGAGCTAAGTGTTTCAATGATCAAGCGGTTAACTAGACATAGGAATGGTTAGGTATCTTGGAATTCCCAATCTTGAGTACTGAACCTCAAAGGGAAAAATGTGCTATAAGCAAAGAAAGATATAAATCTAAGAATATACCCTGAAGTAAGGTATGTCTCATTATGATAAACTCCATGGAGGGAGTAAATAATATAAAGGAAAAGAAATTCCTTAAGTGAAGGATGTAAAAAGGACTAATTGAAAGAATAAGAGAAGAGTTTCCATGTTAAGCAAATAACAAATGGGCATCAAAGAAAATGGTTCCTCATGCAAGGTTGCAAATTAAGTTTTGGGGACAAAACTTCTAAAAGGAGGGGAGAGTTGTAAACCCCACACTTTTGAGTTAAGGAAAATCAGGAAAGAACCAGCCAACCCGAGTAAGAAAATTGAGACGGTTTAAAAATCCGATCATTTGGGAACAAGCAATTTGGAAATTTACAACTTCCGAGTGATCCAAAGGGTTTATTAAACCTTGGAAAAGAAACTTAACACAAATTAGAACAGAAAAACCAAATTGGCTTAGGTGAACGAGAATCCATGAGAATTATAAAGTTAAGTGTGCTTGCTTGAGAGTAGTGTGAGGATGGGTAACCTCCTAGGAAATATGATTTTTTTTGTAATCGAAATTTCGGTCGGGCTCTTTAGAACCGGGGAGAAAATAGCTATCTGATAGCAAACTACAGTCAATCCAAGAATCGTTGGAAAAGCGCCAGCATGATGGAATAGTGAAGCAGCTCCGACGGACCGAAGCTGCCCTATTTCAGCCAAGTAGAAATTGGGCATTTCAAGCACTCCGCAGGCCAAACCAAGCCCTCCCAACACTTCCTCAGCCTTTCCACAGCTGAATTAGACAGAAAGGTAAGCCAATTCGGCTCCCCTTTACAATTTTTGATCGGTGCTAGAGAGAGGATCGATCAAATTTCAATGATGAAATTCTAATCCAATTCCACATCAATTGATGTGATTCTTGATTCTAGGATGAACCTCAAAACGAGAGCCATCTGCTCAGATCGAAAGCTCGGACCACCATGCCTTCATCGGTGAGTAATCGAAGCTTTCTCTCTCTATAGTTCATTTTCCGACGAAGCTCCGTTTGAGCTCGTCCCGGCGTTAAAACTTGCGATTCACATTTCTAAAGAATCATATGAACATGTAGAAACTCAATTTCAACTTCAATTTCAACAATTGGAAATGTTTGATGGGTCAATTTGATGAAATCAAATTCGGCTATATTAAGAAGTTGGAATTGGGGGGAAATTGGGGATTTTCAAAATTCAAAGGATCAAAATGAAATTTTATGAAATTTAGGGTCAATTGGGCATGAAAATAATGTTGGATGACCAATTGAGGAATTTTGAAATTTTTGGGGCAAAATTTACCATTTTTGTAAAGGAAGGGCAAAATGGTAATTTTGGAAATGTTGGGGGACCAAATTGGAAATTTGGGAAATTAAACCCCTTTTTGTGAAATGGAATAAATTAAGGTCCTATGATAAATTTTAGAAGTTTCGAGACTCAATTCGAGGAAAAACCGGCATTTGGGACTTAAAGTTAAAGAGAAATAACTTTAGGGACCTAATTGCAAATAAATTAAAGTTTGACTTTCTCATTTATTTGGAATGAATGAAGGCGATTAGGCCAAAGGATAATGAACCAAGATGTTCATATCGTGTAGGAACATGAAGTACCGGGAACGCCAGCAAGGACAAGCTTGCGTGAATATCAAGAAGCGGTTTAGTGGAATTCACGGCATTAACGGCTGAGTGGGTTTACTAATATCATACCCAGTTGGGATGATGAGCACAACTTAAAATTAAAAACCACTTATCGGTTGTGAGTGAGAATTTTATATAATACCCGGTTGGGGATGATAAGTACCTCGGTATAAAAACCCACTGCTTAGTGGTATTTTTAATCATCACTACTTAGAGAAAGTAATTGGAGCAACTGAGAGAGAATGGAGTTTTCAAGTCTGGAGAGGATGAATGAGGAGGGACTCTTTATATAGGAAGCTCGAGGACTTCTTAGCCGCCTGATTGGCACCTTAATGGTAGTCATTCATTGCCTGAAACTCCCTGGCCATAGACTTTTCAGCTTCGCCAGCGCTGCACAATTTTCCGACAAGTGAACATTGTTGTTATCTGAAGGAAGAAGATGAAACTGTTCCAAACAGGACCAAACCGGTCCGAACCAGTTTCAAAGCTAAAACCGGCAGGTTCACCCCCGATTTGACCGAATTATTCAAATCTAAAAATTTATAAATTCATTATCCATCCAATGGTGGCCTCAAATCTCAAATTTGAATTTTCTAAGCCACCTAGAAAAATGAATTTAGCACCTAGTTCAATAGTGGTTCAAATCGGTCCAAATTGGTTCAATCTAGTTCATATTCGGTTCACCTAAACCGATTTGGTTTTCATCTCCAATTCACCCCAAAGTCCTTTTTCTTAACTTTTGTGACTCTGTAGGTCACTTAGAATCCATAAATTTCCCAGTTTGCCCTTTCTCTATTGCTTCTGGTTCATGAACCGACTCTATTCATAAACCGATTCAATCTAGTTGAATTCGGTTCATTTGAACCGGTTTGGTTTTTCTCTTTCAATTTGTCCTAAGGTTTTTTTCCATGACTTTATGAACCCTTTGAGTCAATCGGGAGTTGTAAATTTCCCAAATTGCACGTTCTCTAATGATCGAGTTTGTGAACCGGTTCAATTTTTCTCACTTGGTTTAACCGGTTCTTTTCACGGTTTTCCTTAACTCAAAAGGATGGGGTTTACAATTCTCCCCTCCTTTTAGGAGTTTTGTTCTGAAAACTTCATTAGCAACCTTTGCATGAGGAACCATTTCCTTTGATGTCTACTTGGTGTTTGCTTAACATGCAAACTCTTCTCTTGTTCATTCAATTAGCCCTTTTTACATCATTCACTTAAGGAATTTCTTTTCTTGTATATTATTTACTCTCTCCATGGAGTTTATCATAACTATACATACCTTACTTAAGGGTATATCCTTAGATTCACATCTTTCTTTGCTAAGAGAAACATTTTTCCCTTTAAGGTCATGTACTTAGGATTGGGAGTTCCAAGATACCTAACCATTCTCGTGTCTAGTTAATCTCTTGATCATTGAAACCCTTATCTCGATGTTCTTTAGAGAATTATATACTTTTTTTCACGAGTTTCCTTGTTATCACCTTTTCATCCTATTTCGACTCTTCCTTCATTCGTTGTTCATAACAATTTTAGTCCAATTTTTTTTGTTGGACCTTTTCATGATTACTAACTAACTCTTCCTTATCTTGAGTCATGTTTTCCTCGGGACTGTCTCTATGTCCATTTGATTTCTAGAACACATCCTTTAGGGTTATTCCCAACTTTCCAATCTCTCAGGGATTGTATAATTTCATCCCTCCTTTCATCGGGTAGTATTTCTCGACTACCTTTACTATTATCCAATTATTATTCGTGTCTTGACAAACTGTCTTACATAATCGTGTTGGTTTTTCTTTACCCACTCATCCTTTCCCAACTTCTTTATTGGGTTTTTCTAGTGCTAATTATTGAATTTCCTGATGACTTACCGACATGCTGAGATTCTTCCCTTCTTATGTCTTTCTCCATTTCTTGTGATGTACTTTACTCAAGGATTTTCCTTTTCCTTAAACTCATTCTCATTTACTTGTGATCATTTCACGATTCCGTCATTTTTAGGGCATTCTCCTTTAATTATTTTCATCATCTAATATGTACTTCAAAGTAGAGATTTCCCTTTAGGTGCTAGATGCTCGAATTTCTTACTACTCCTTAAAGGTTTCCTTCCTTCGCATTCTTACACCATTTTGAATTTGGGCATTTGTCCACCTTTAATCATTTGCCGATCGTCGGGTCTTATTTCGTGTATTTAACACTATACCCACTCTATTACCCTTCTTTAGAATGTCGTCTCCACTACTCTCTTGTCTTTCCTATGGTCTCGTTTATTCCCCTTGACCATCCTATTGTTATTAGTTGCCTCCTTCTTACATCCTTCTGAGGTCGGTATTGTTTCCTATTCTTTATCCTTCACTATCCTCCATTTCCTTTTTATTCCTTTTCCTCACTTCGAAGAGTTCCTGCTAATAGATTGGTTCCTAGCACCCTTTATGTCCACCTATACACTCCTTGGACTCTATTAAGTGAATGTGGACCACCACTGGTCTTGATATCATTAGTTGTTTTCTCCTTACCCTCTTCCAAATTGAAGGGCTTATTTTCGCAAGGTTTTTCAGATGTTCTTTTCTCTATTTCCTTATGATGGCTAGCCCACCCATTTTCACTTGTCGCTGCATCATTTGATGCTATTTCCTACTTAGCCGTTCCTTGGGTTTAACTTTCCCCTTGAGTCCTCTTAATGTACTTCCCTTGGTTCTTTCTCCTCGGCGTGCACTTCATCTCCTCATCCTTCATTACTTGGTCCATTATTTCTTAATTAGAACATGTATACCTTCCTAGGGTCTTCTTCCTTAGGAAAGGCTCAGTCACTTATTTGCTCCAAAACATCTTTGTGTGGGACTTACTAAATCCTTCTTATGGCTTGAGTGTAGTCATCATTTCAATTTCGGCCATTTATATCTTCAAGGGTTTTCTTCATTCTTCCTTTCCACTATTCTAGCATTTCCATTTCTCCCTTCCTTGCTAGGTTAGTCTACAACCCTACTTGAGTCCTCTATTTTTCCAAGGTAGATCATACCTTACTGTCTCAAGGCATTCTAGTTGTCTTTCATAATTCAACTTGTCTTCTATAGAGAAGGTATTTCTTTCTTTGCTCCTAGGTGGTTTGTAGTGCTCTTTAAGAAAACTCTCATTTATCTATATTCTACTATTTTTGGGTTTTCTTAAGGTCTCATCCTTGATCTTCTTTTTGTGATCCTTCCTCGAGCTACTAAGGCATGCTACCGTATTATTAGGGGACAGAGAAATTTTAGAAATACAAAATCTTATTTATTGAAGTAAGAATACAGTTTGAGGTTTCAACATCTTTTGAGGGAGATTGTTACAATGATGGGTTGGGGAGTATTCACTACTAAACTATAGTCTAGAGGAATTTCTTCTTGGGTGAGATTGGGTTCCATAGTCGCAATTGTGGTTCTGTAATGTCATCCATTCGAAATTCTATAGGGGTGGAGGTGTCCTTATTAGAAGGTATCGCTTGGATTCCTCGTAGTGTGGGACAATTCCTTTGTATATGTCCCACCTTCCTACACTCATAATAGATCCTCTCGGGTCTTATCCTCCGAAATGTTGGGCATCTTCTACTGTAGTGTCCAAATTGCCCACATTTATAATAGGTCGTCTCCTTGTGTGGACCTTTATGGTTCCTCTCATACTTTGAGCATTGTGGGGCCTATCTAAGGGGTTGTTGATGGTTCGATGCCTTGCCGCCCTTGAGTTCAAACACCTTGGAGGCTTTCTTGTTGAGTCCTCTTCGACCCAAGGTTACTCTAAGAGTCATTATATACTCTTGGTTCATTTCCTCCCTTGGGATGGGGTTCTCCCTAGCTTCTAGGGTGGCTATGGTAGCGTAGGTGTGTTGGGTTACTTTTCTTGGGCCATCAAAAAATTTTAACATCAATTCTATTAGTTACTATATTTTCTAGTATTTATTATGTATTCGAGGAAATAGTCTCTAATACCACTCAAGTTGTCACGCCCCGACCCGGTTTGGTCGGATCCCCGTGATCAACCCACCACACTCCCAGTTCTAAGGGTTACCCCTTATTTATAAATCGTGAGGAGTAAGGCATCGTTTAAACTTGCACCTTTCCTAGAATAACATAAATCAAAACTGCACAAAATTTTAAACTTATCATACCTGCCTTATAGGTCTATTAGCTGGTGGTCTTTGGGTAAGCTTTCCGGGGTTACCTAAAAGGGATATAAGGGAGGGGTGAGTACAACGACATAGTGAATGGGTTTTCAAAATTTATCTTTTAGGAAAAAGGTTTGATTTGGAGTGTGCCAATCTTCTTATTATTTTAAAAAACCTTTCATTTTCAATTTTAGTTTTTATCACCATTTCTTATTAACTACGATGTGTCATCACCCAACACACATCCTTCATCATGAAGGTAAAACACACAATCACGGGCTAACCTGTCCACTGAATGCACTTGTGGTGTCGAAGCGACTTTATTGGCCACCTAGATAGAAGTACTTCCACTTCTACTCTGAGAATGAGTGGATGTTCAAGACATCTGACCCTCAATCCCGTAACAAATCTCCTTGTCCGTATGAGGATAGAGACCTCATCCTGACCCCCACCCCGGTCTCATGCGCTTGATGCTACTCCTTACTCTGATCCTCATTAGCATGTTCTTTTTGCCCACTGTGCCATTGCTATTCGAGCTCCCGTCAAGAAGGTCTCCCAAAAGGTTTAAGCAATGGCACACAGTGAGGGGAGAGTACTTCCGATAAAAATAATCTTTTCACCTATCAATCACACCAACCGGATGTGAGGACATCCCCGCTTATAACTGATAAGCGGGTTTCCTACTTCCTTCGAGGAAGTTCATCATACCAATCGGGTATGATCTACTTACAACTGGTAAGTAGTTTTTCTGTGCGTTTTCTCACATCACCCCATCCAGGTGTGATGTTAAAATTCCGCATAGTTGCGGGTTTTCATTATCGAGGTGCTCATCATCCCAACTGGGAATGATGTGAAAATCCCACTCACCCGTGAATGTAGTGAGTTCCTCTTAACCGGCTTTTTGCCTCCACGTGAGCTTGTCTTGGCTGGCATTCCTGGTACTTCATATTCCTACACGATATGAACATACTTGTTCATTATCCTTTGGCCCGATAGCCTTCATCCATCACAAATGAATAACATACTCAAAATTTTCAATTAATTACAATTAGGTCCCTATAGTTCTTTTTCTTTAACTTTAGGTCCCTAATGCCAATTTTACCCCAAATTGAGTCTCGGGACTTCAAAAATTCACTTTGGGACCTCAATTTATTCAAATCACAAAAAAGGGTTCAAGTTTCCCAAATTCCCAATTTGGTCCCCAACTTTTCCAAAATTATCAGGTTACCCTACTTTACAAAAATAGTAAATTTTACCCCCCAAAATTCCAAAACTTTGACTAATTGGTCCTCCAACATCATTTACATGCCCAATTGGCCCTTAATTTTGGGAAATTGCACTTTAGTCCTTAAAATTTTTGAAATTCCCAAATTTTCCCCAATTTTCCTCCAATTTCAACCTTTCAACCTAACCGAATTTAATTTCATTAAATTGGCCTATCAATCGAAGTTAATTGTTGAAATTGAAGGTGGATTAGAGTTCCTACACATTCATACAATTCAATTGCAATTTGAATCACATGAATTGACTTCAGAACAAGTTCAAACAGAGCTTCGCCGGAAAATTAAACGTAGATAGAGAAAGCTTAGAAAGATTATCGTCGGGGGTGCATCGATCTGAGCTTTCGATATGGGCAGATAGCTCTTGTTCTGTGGTTCTTCCTAGGATCAAGAATCGCATCAATTCATGTTGAATTGATGGAGAATTTGGTCAGTGAAGTTTCGTCGATTCTTTCTCTAACACTAATCGAAATTTACAGAGGAAAGCCAAATTGGTTTACTTTTCTGCTTTAATTCAGTCGTATGAGGGCTGAGGAAGTGTTGGGAGACCTTGATTTAGCCTAACAAGGGCTCAAATCGACCATTTTTAGCTCAGCAAAAACAAGGCAGCTTCGGTCCACGGGAGCTGCTTCACTATTCTATCACGTCGGCGTTTCTCCGATGATCCTCGGAACAAATGTAGACCACCATCGTGTAGCTAACTTCTCCCTCATCTAAAGTATCTGACCTCGCCTTATTTGGTTCAGAAAAATTCCCAAGTTGGAGTTCTGGTTCGAGCTTCACCGAAAAATGGAGCAATAGGGATATAGTGGAGTTTTCAGGTGTGAGGAGGATGAATGAGGAGGGACTCTTTATATAGGAAGCTTGGGGAATTCTTAGTCGTCCGATTGTCACCTTAATGGAGGTCATTCATTGTCTGAAACTCCCTGGCCAAAGACTTTTCATCTTTGCCAGTGCTGCTAGATTTTTTGACGAGTGAATAGTGATGTCATCTAAAGGAAGAAGACGACAACTATTATGAACCGGACCAATCCGAACCGGGTTCAATGCTTAAACCAACTTGTTCAGGCCCGATTCAACCGAGTTTTTCAAAATTAAAAGTTTGTATATTCATATAAATCCATTCTCTATCAAATGGTGGCATCAATTCTCCAAATTAAATTTTCTAAGCCATTTAGAGAAATGAATTTAGCATTTGGTTCAAACTGGTTCAATCCGGTTTGGATCCGGTTCACTTGAACCGGTCTAATTTTCTTTCCCAAATCGTCCTAAAGTCCCTTTCCAAGGTTTTTATGACTCTTTGGGTCACTCGAAAGTTGTAAATTTCTCAATTTGCCTGTTCTCTAGTGGTCAGGGTTCGTGAACCGGATAGGTTTTCTCACTCAGGTTGACCGATTCCTTTCCCGATTTTTCTTAACTCCAAAGGGAAGGTTACAGACTGGAATGCCAACAAGGATAAACTAGCATGGAGGCTCTCCTCTGACTTTTGTACCAATGCTTAAACCTTTTGGGAGACCTTATTTACGGGATTTAGAACAGCTCAGATAGGCTAGAGGCCTCGATTTTTAAACTTGTGGGGCTAAAATGCCTGATTTTGGAAAATCACGTACAATGGGCCCAAGGCCAGTGGGCACGAGCAAGAGCTTGTAAAAAAATATGAGATATGAAAGCCATGAAAACTCTTAATGAAATGGATATGTGATTTTGCCATGGTACTAAGACAGGACCGACATACTCAATGGACTGGCGGCAGTGCGTCAGGGCCAGGTTGACGAACTGGCAGCAGTGCGTCAGGGCTAGGTCGATGGACCGGCCTAGACAAACAGCTGCAAGTCGGATTGAGGGTTGGGGTCATTGGACCAGTGGCACCAAAGATAAATGGCTATGTGAAAACTGTTGTATGTGCATGCACTTGAGGTAAAGGACCACTAAGATGCTCAAGAGGGGTAGTGATGCATCCTAAGGGCTATTGGACGACATGGTGGGGATAAGGGCAGTTTGTCATGCCAGCAGTCACGGAATCTCGATGTAGCTTCAAGCGCATGAGACTGGGGTGGGGTCGGGATTAGGTCTCTGTTCTCATACAAACACAGAGTTATTTTCGAGTTTGAGGGTTGGATGTCGCAAACATCCACTCACACCCAAGGTAGAAGTGGACGGGCTTCTATCTTGGTGGTCGGTAATGTCACACCCCAACCCGGTTTGGTTGGATCCCCGTGAACAACCCGCCGCTCTTTCTCGATTCAAGAGTAGTTTCTTCCTTCTTTTAGTCGAGAGGAACCAGGCAAATTTTCAACCTTATTCCCTGGAAGACATATATCAATTAAAATGCAAGTTTAAGGAAAATTAAGTATACCTGATAAAGGGTAAGGCTCGGAGTTACTCCTAGTCATTTTCTCTTTCCCTAAAAAGTGATAGAAGAGAGAGGTGAGTTTCTACAACTCAGTGAATGGATTTTTTAAAAGTCTATTTTTAATTTTTAAGAAAAATATTTATACTGGAGTGTGTCAAACTTCTCACTTTTCAAAAATCCCTTCATTTAAAAATTCAGATTTTTCCACCATTTCTTATTAAAACGGTGTGTCATCACCCAACACACATCCTTCATCATGAAGGTTACACACATTCACAGGCCAGCATGACCGTTGAACCCGCCTGTGGCTTTGGAGCGACTTTACCGGCCACCTAGATAGAAGTACGACCACTTCCATCCTGAGAATGAGTGGATGTACGTGACATCCGACCCTCAATCTCGAAATCAATTCAATGTGTCTGTATGAGGACAGAGACCTCATCCCGTCCCCACCCCGGTCTCATGCGTTTGGTGCTACTCCAAATTTCGCACGGTCACCTGGAACGACAAACTGCCCTTATACTCATCAGGTCGTCTAGGGCCCTTAGGACGCATCACTACCCCTCATGGGTGTCTTGATGATCTCGTACTCATAGTTCATGCACAAACAATATTTTCTTATTATGCCATGTAGTATGTGGTGCCATTAGACCAACTGTCCCGACTTTCAACTTAACTTGCAGTTGTTTGTCTTGACTTGTTCGGAGACCGGTCATGTCGCACTACTGCCAATTGACTGAGAATGTCAGACCAGCCTTGGTACCATAACCATACAATTTACTTATTAAAGTTTTATGGCACATATATCATATTTGTTTACGAGCTTCTACTCGTGCCCATTAGCCTATGGCCCATTGTGCGAGATTTTCAAAAACCGGGCATATTAGCCCTCAAGTTCCAAAATCGAGGCCCCCGACCTATAAGAGCTATTCGAGCTCTCGTCGAGAAGGTCTCCCAAATTATTTAAGCATTGGCACATAGTCAGGGGAGAACACTTCCGACAAAAATATGTTTTCACTGTCCATTATACCAACTCGATATAAGGACATCTCCATTTATAACCGATGAACAGGTTTTCAACTTCATTCGAGGAAGTTTCATCATACCAACCAGATATGATCTACTTACAATCAATAAGTAGTTTTTTTCACATGGTTTTCGCATCACTACTCCATGTTACAATCAAATTTAGGTTGGTTTTGCCCAATCGACCCAACTCAAACATCCTCAAATTGGTTGTAGTTCAGGTCTAGATTTGGTCGATCGGGACATGAATTTGAATCTTGGGTCTAGGACTCCATGTAGCGACTAGGTTTCATGGATCCGAAACTCGTATTCAGGTCCAACCGCGTGGACTCGACCTATGGGTCGAATCATGCTACACTGACTTGAACATTGGGTTAGGTTCAAGTTGCACGAAACTCGACACAACCTAATGTATTGGCAAGTCTAGCACTAGGTCAAATTCACCTAACTCCTATAATTTTGACCCAACCTGATTTTTAATTAGGTCGTTACGGGAAAAAATTAAATTAGGTCTTAGATTAGTTGGGACTCGACCTGAGTTGGATTTTCCTCCTATCTCATCTAAACAAATTCGAGCTAAAGGATAACTAGATGGGATAATGACAATTGTCATCTTAAAAATATATGGGTACATTATTGTTTAAATAGATGAATAGGTTTGTCAATTAGTTCAAAATAAAGAAGGGAACTTGAATAAGTCTTTCTTTTCACTTTTATACGTTTTTATGATGTTTAAGTGTAACATCCAATTTTACATTCAATAAATCAAATAATATTTAACTTATATATAGTCAAACAAGTATCTAGTAATTGTCAATTTAATATGGCTCGCAAGAAATATTGTTTAATTTTTTATTAGAACACTTCAAATATATTTTTGCAACAAGAAACTTTTAGTCGATATATAGAGGTCAAGCTCTTATTCCTTATCCATTGTGAAATTGTTTGAAACCCATTATAACGGGAATGCAGTTCTACTTTCATTGAAGTACAATCGAGATAAGTCATGTTTATATATACAATTATTATTTATGTTTTATAATTATTAGTAAAATATTTTTAAAATATATTAATAAATTATATAAAATAGAAAATTATTATAAGTTTATAATATTAAAAAATTTAACTCGTTTTCGACCCATTATACAAGAAAAATATTAAATTAAAGTAAATTATTTTCAATAGTTCAAGATTTAAATAATAATAATGTTATATTTAATAAAATAGAAATTTATTTTAAATTTATAACATTTAAAATATTATAAATAAATTATAAATTATTTTTCATTATCACAAGTTTATATAATATTAGTAATTATAATATCATATTAACAAATAGTATAGGTTTATATTATAAGTAATAATTTATGATTGAGGAAACGACTAAAATTTTATAAACGAGACATTTATTTATTTATTTAGAGAATTTAAATTTTTTATTACATTAAATTAGATTTTGGACATGAATGATTGAAGATGGAAGGTTGTTATAAGGGAGAGGAGTGTCTAATCAAAACCCTTCCCTCCCATTCCTCTTCCTCTTCCTCCTCCTGTTGATGTTGACACTAATGGAGGAGATTGCCCAGCTCCCCCTACCATTGATTTTAATCTACCAGGAAGAGAGAGAGTGAATAAATGTTTTCTCTCTCTCATTCTCAAGGTCATGTCATTCGGTCATATCAGATGGTGGAAAGTCTCATCACAATTCAATTCAATTTCATCCCCTCCATCCTCGTTCATCCCTGTAAATAGCATGCGTTGACCGCTCAACAGTTGCTTCTGTTGAGAAAGTGAGAGGCCACCGTAGACAATAAACCCTTTTATCATTACGTTTTGATGATCAAGTTAGCAGCTGCAGCCGCCATGGAAATGCATTCATATACTGTGTTTTTTATCAGCTGTCTGTCATGCATGCATGATTGAGGAATCGTTGGAGGGTTACTATTTAGAGGAAGACAGGAAAACAGTGGTAGACCCTTTGTTCTTCAGATTTGCACGAATTTGACAGAGAAAGAGGAAAGGGAGAATCAATGGAATGGAAGAAAGCATGGGATTGTACGGATGAGAATGAACATGCAGAAAAGGAAAAGCCAGCGATGAAGATAGGCATCTGAAAACTCCATAACTCGACCAGGAAGTTCTAAGGGTTCATTTTTTGCTTAACTTTTGTGTAAACTCACTTAATTTCGTGAATTTTAAAATTTAAAAACTCAAATTTAACATAAAAAAAAATTAAAATATATATTATTAAGAGTATTAGGATTAGTATTGTTGTCTGTAAGAAAAAAAATATATTTGAGTGGGTCCCACATGGATTGTACGGTCAAATCAGACAGCACGCCATATCCGTAAATTTAGGTTAACTTGTCCCTCTATTATTGGTGCTCCCTGTTTCTCGAGCACCGTGCTGCCGCCCTCCTTTTCCTATTATTTATTTTACAAATTAATTATAAGAAATTCAATATAATATCCTATAAATTAATTAAATATTACGTCACTCAACTATACTGTCCGGTCCCTCCACGTCACTCAATCTTATCTCATTGGTCACACAACCTTAATTATTGCCCTTCAATTAATAATTGAGAATCCAAACAATATCCCATCAACCCACACTTCAAAATCATTTGAATTTTTAAATAATATTTTAATTGAAAATAAATAAAATATTTTCTTAAGTTTTAAATAATATCATAACATTTTATTAATATCTAAATATAATATAATATAATATAGTGTAAATTTAATTATAAATATTATATGCCAATTGCCAAGAAATGACCTATTTGAGAATGGGATAATTGGAATTCTTATAAGAGAAAAAGTGTACAAATTTATCCAAATAAGTAATTAATTAGGGGAAATGTGTATGAAATAAGCCCATGTAATTAGATGGGCCATGTAAGCCCTTTCTCCCTTACCCACAACCTTTCTTCCCAATAAAGGAAATAAATACAACCCTAAATAATTAGTGAGAAATAGATATAATCAATTTAAACTATAAAAATACTACTTTATTTATAAATAATTCAATAATATATACTATTAGAATATTATGATACAATAAATATATATGGTGGTAAATATTATTTTTATATTTTAATTTATTTATAAAAATTTTATTAGTAATTCATTTTAAAGATAGTTTTCTTATAGATTAATTAATTAAAAAAATATTTATTTATAAATTAAACTTTCTATTAACGAATTATATTTGAATTATGTTAAATAAAATATTTATATATAAAATATTTGAATTTAGTCATAAAATAATAAGCTAACCAAATAAAAGAAATTTATATAATTATTAATTAACATGGCCCACTTTTGATTTTCGATACTGATAAAAAAAATAAAAATGGAAAGCGGCGCGGGTCAGTCGACCTGCTCCACTCGCACTTTTCTTTTACCCAACGTCACGCGCCAATAAACGAACTGTCGAGTGTCACGTGTTCACACGCGCCATCTTAGCCTTATTCCGCCGGCTGCTTATTCCGGTGCTCTTTTTCTTTAGATTCACGCGGCAGACGAGGCCCTCGAGCCCCACAAAGGAGGTGGGGCCCCATACCTGCAATATCTCGATTGCCTTCACGCGCGGCCACATCACATCGCCGTATGGACCTCTGCAGTGCGGTCGTTGTGACTGCACGTGATCTTATTAAAGGCGACGCTAATCAGCCTGCATAAAGGATCTGCCTATAGATAGCTAGGGCGTGTCGTTGGCTTACACGTGGCGGTTGGGGAGTGGGATACGTCCACTTGTCAGGGATCACAAATTAGAAAATCCGCTGGTTGATTGTCTGTCGTCCATTACCGATCTCAGGACAATATGAGTTTGTCGGGACTTACCGGCATCAAATTTATTGTCACATGGGAAAAATCTGACGTGGCATTAATATAAATGAATTGAAATTCGGTCAATAATGATGTGACTTACTTACCCACTTGGGCTATGGGACTTTGGGCCAGTTTATTGAGTACGGTTCCATTGAACATGATCAAAGTAAGAAAGAGAACGGACCAACTTCCGCATCTGGTCTGGTCCCCCTCACCAGGATAGCCATGGACCGGCCTCACCTCATTAGGATGGTCCACTCTAGCCCCCATTTACTCCCCCTCACTCTCACGAGCTATATGGACGTTCTGATCGTGACCGTTCGTGCCGAACCCTTACTTCCAATTATGAATCGATTTCAAATGGGCCTATTTAGCTCTGGTTCAGAATAATGGGCCTATATGTGGTCAGGCCCAATCAAGATGTTGCCAAGCCTCCGAACTGTTCCATGATGAACCCAAATCCTCCGCCTTTCCCTTGTATAAGCTTTAATCGGGCCGTTTCGCATTACTCCGGTCTGATTCAACCATGCTATAAATAAACTATGAACGGGTCATGAAATCTTATTCAATATTTAAGATAATATATATAATATTAATTAAATAATATAATAAATATCCACGAAAAATATTAAACCCATCTTATTTATTAAAAATATATTTATTGAATTATAACAAATGTTTATTTTTATAATATATAAGTATCCAAAACATAGTATTACTAAAAAAATTGGTAGATTAAATTAGTTTGTTTTATTTTTTTCATGAAAAATATAATATATATCATTTATTTACTTTATTTTTAGGTTAATATGTGATAAATAAGTTATATTTTAAGATAAAAGTTTATACTACATTTTAAAATTTATACTTGAGCATATAATCTAATATTATATAAAATATATAACTATTGTAGTTTTATAAAATATAAATATTTTATTAATAACTTTTAATTATATATAATTTAATCTATCGATTAACAATACACTCTCAAATATTATTACAACAAGTGGGCTTATATCCATACTTCACCTGAAACTGAACTCACTAGTAGTATGTACGAATTTTGTTAGTTTATAATTATAGAAAAATTTTAATATTTACCATTTATAAATTTTAAATACTCCACCTGAAACTCACCAGTAGTATATACGAATTTTGTTAGTTTATAATCATAGAAAAATTTTCATATTTACAATTTATAAATTTTAAATATAAATAAATAGATGATTTATCAATACACAATATTATTAAATAATATATAAATTTCTTATTAATATTAGAAAATAAATTTGATGGAATAATGAGCCACCCACATTTAGTCGTCTATAAGGTGGCAACATAATCTATATCCCGTGTATTTTTTTTGGGTGGCACATGTATTGTGACTTGGATTATGTGTCATATTCAATGTTTAAGCTATTGCCTTTTGGGGTTTGACAGTTGGGTTTCAACGTGCAGCATGTGGTTCGTTTGTTGCCGTTTTTTAATTTTTAAATTAATATTTTGGAAGGGAAAAGTAAAAAAAGTTAGATATTTATTATTCCCTTTAATAATCCAAGAAAAGGCATCTCAATACGTAATGGAGGCTAAAAGGGGCTGACCAAGACCTTGTCAAGACCGCAATGTTCATGTATATATACAATTGTCAATGATCAATGATTAGAGGAAGATGCGACCGGCCCGCACTCGTGACTGGCTCACCATAGGTTTTCTTGTTTAGCCGAAAAACTCATATTTCAACTTATTTGTTTAGAATAAAATATCAAATTTTATAAAATAAAGAAATATAGTTGATTTATAAAATTAAAAATATTATATTACTTATAAATTATAAATTTTAATTATATATTATTTTGATTTTAAATTTGTTAAAAATAAAAATTTTAAATTAGATAAAATAAATAAGTATTATTGATTTATAAGATTATAAATATTATATTACTTATAAATTATTATTTTTAAATAAAAATTAGTGCTATAAATTATAAATATACAATACATTCTTTTATATATCGAAATTAATAATTTATTTTATATATCGGTACATGATATATTATCTCACGTAATATTTACATTGTGTCGTGTAGCTTCTCTCAACACCGTTCAATAGTTTGAGAAACTAGTGACCCAATGGGTTATAGCCCCCATCATGTCTTACACATATTTTTGTTTATATCCACTATATCTCTTATATAATATTACAGTTGAAGTTGTACAGATTAAGAAGAAGAACTAGAAGAACAAAGCTAGAAAAGAAGAAACACTATCTGTCATCAAAAGCTCATCATCATCCTTCAATGTGCAGGCTAGGTCTTGATTGTATACATGCATACATAGCTATCTATACTTCCCTTCCTCCTCTTTCCACTCAAGCCCTATGAACCTGCAGGGAGAGAATCTCAGCCTGTGCTCCGATATCGTCTCCAGCTTGGGCGACCAAACCTGCTCCTTATTCATACCCACCAGCTGGTCGTAGTGTTTCCTCAGCTCCGGTGTGCTGCACAAAGGGCTGCTCGTGCCCACTCCTCCGGCTTCGCCGTCGCCCTCCTTGGCTATTAGCCTGGCGATGAACTCTGGCACGACTTTTATCATCACCCTCCCGTTCTCCCCCCTCACGTACTCGAACGGCCGGCCCTCCCCGAAGCCCCCCTTCATTGGAGATCGTTTGCTGCTGGGCGAGGAGGAGCCGAGGGCGGCGAGAGAAGCCGCGGAGAGGGTCCCGAGGCAAGGGAAACAGTCGAGAGGGAGGACGAAGTAGGAGCTTCCGGGAACGAGGGCTTCGTCAATGGCCAAAGCCGGGACCGGACGGCCGATGAAGAAGGAGTCGGCGTGGCATACTATCATTTCGGGGTGCTCGAACATGATCTCCCCGGCCACGTGGTTTGTCCCCGTCAAAACCCTAGTCGAGCCTTCCGAGAACAGCAGCCTGATCTCATGGGATCCCGAAGCGCCGAGGCAGTGGAGCCTGAAGCACGACAGGGCCACCATATTTCCCATCGGTATATTTTCCGGCGAAGTAAGATCGGAAAGGTATCGAAAGCGATTAGATGAAGAACATGAGGGAGAACCAGAACCAGGTAGGGTTACTTATATAACCGAGAGAGAGATAAGAGATGACATGTGACCAATGACACGATTGACTTTCTACATTTTATCCAAATAATTTATATATATATATATATTATATTGGATCCATCAAATCAAATGCTTCTTCCAGCAGTCGGTAGCTTAGCTTGCCGTCAACAATGGCGGCTTTGAATCCTCTCTCTAGCCTTCCTCCTGGGCACCTTCCCATATTAATAAATCTTAAATTATATTATTTTAATATTAAAAATTTTAAAAATTAGACATATATCAACCTAAAAATTATTAATTGTAAATTTTTTATACTTATATACTAATAATATTTATATATTTTATCTAATATTTGATATTAATCATCATCTTTATTAATTGAAGAGTAAGTATATATATACATAGATATATCTTTTGTATATGATGGGGAGGATAATCAAATCATATGTGCTAATGGTCAAAGTTGCTCAATGAAGTAATTAATGAAGGTGTGACAATGACTCTCTATGGATTGTTCATGTACCTGTTGCATGTGGTTTGAGCTTTATGCCCAAAAATTAAGAGCTTGTCAACCTCATAGAAATTGACAACCTCATGAACTAACCATATATATATATATATATATATATATATCATTCATTAACATAATTATACTAACTATATGTGGGCCATAATAATTTAATTTAATACCCAATTCAAATTTTATAAGGTATAATTATAGCATAAATTTGAGTATTTCTCATTTTCAATAAGTTATTATAGTTAATGAAAAAAACAATAACCAATTATGGATTTTTATTTTATATTTGAGTAAATTACAAGATATATTTTTATTTATAATAAAATTGTTAGTAGTGGTTTAATGTAAAGTAAATCAATAATAAGTATATTGTGTAAAATAAATAATGAAGCATTAGTATCAAAATTTTTAAAATAAATATTTTGATATTACATGTTTGTAAAAATGAATCTATTTATAATAAAATTAATATATTTTAAAATATGATGTCACTAGTTAACATATATATTACATATTAGTTTTTGTATTGTTTTTTAAATATCAACATGTCAACAAAAAAATTAAGGTGAGGATGATCTCCATTAACATATTTATAATATTTTTTATTATTTTATTATAAATGGAATAAATGTTAAATAGGTTATAAATATTTACAAATTTGTGAAGTGATGTGATCCTTCAACCGTTGACTTGACCCCATGATCCATCCATATGCACATCAAATAGCCATAATAAATACACACTAACTTTTGTGCCATAACATAACTCTTTTTAATAGCTACATTTATTATTACACTGAAAGTATTTTATAGTGTTCACTAAGAAAGTATATAGTATTTTTACAGAATTTGCACAAGTTAATTACATATTAATTTGAATGAACCTATCGGTTTATTCGAGTTTGAATATAAATATAAACGAATTAAAATTTGACAAATTTTATTTATACATTTTTAATTTTGTACACATCTGATATTTGAATTTTATAAACACGAACTACAAGTACTCATTAGTCAGAATATATATATATATATATAAGGAAATAAATAAAAAAATAGATAAAATTATGTACAATATTATTGTAATACTTAATTAATTAAATATTTGTACAATTTTATTTATATAGTATTAATAAAAATTTTAAATTAATAAATATAATATATTAAAATAATATAAAATAAAATTTAAAAATATTTAAATAAAATATTAGTAAAATTTAACTGATACGCTTATTTCTCTTTTTAATATACGTGAATTCATTTCTATTAAATTTGTATAAAATGGTTTATTTTAACTATATTATTATTATTTGAGAATTACTATTATCTCATTGGGTGGGATAAAAGTCACATTCAATTAATTATATATATATATTATTTTTTAATAATTTAAGTATTAAACAATTTATTATTTAAATATTATTTTTAAAATAATTTAATCATCTAATTAAATTATCTAAAATTTAGTATTTTCATTAATCTAAATGAATATGAAATACATATAATTATGTTTATTTTGAGTTATATGTCATAATTTGTAAATATATAGTAGTTCCATCTATCGTACATTCCTATATTGATGGTATTTTTCCAAAGTCAAAATTTATTATTCAGCATCTTGTACTAACCATCATTTAGATGGTATCATTAAAAGATCATCAATTATAAAATGGATCTAGGAGTTCCTGTGCAGTAAACCCAAAGTCTTTACTTGATATAGAATGTGTGATACATGTGCCATTCCCCATTCATCTATAGGTTATTTCGGTAATCAATATTGATGTAATGAAAGGGAATGTACTACAACCGAATAATGGATAGTTTCTTGATTCCTGCGAATTATTATTTTACGTATAAATTAAATATTAATATAATAGTATACTATTAATATCATAAAAAATATAAATTTATATTTTTTACTATTATTTTTAACTTTTAATATCAATTTTAATTTCTTCTATTTTTTGAATTATAATATATATATATATTAAGATTTTATTAATGGTTGATTGGTTCCAATATCCACTCCATTACACATTTTAATAACATACAATTAGATGTCACCTATGGCCTGACTTGTATTGTTTCACGTGCAATTACCCATAATAATATTTTAGTTGATTTTTTTGGAATAATTTACTCTTTTTTTTTTGTTTTTGCTCCAAATTTTACCCATGGTACTTAGCGGTGGTAGTCAACTAGAAACCTTAAATATATTTTTGAATAATTAAATAAATATTATTTTTGATCCTGTACTAATTGATTTAATATTATTATTATTTATTTAAAATGTAAACATTATAATATAAATTTAATAGGGATAAAGAAATATTTTATATTTAAAAATTATTTTAATATATATATATATATATATAAAAGATGATAAGGGTCCATTTGAAACTGATCAAGTATTTGGTGAGCCGACAACAACTAAGACATTTTTAGGTCTTATCCATTGATGTTTTGGACCCTAAATAATACTCTTTCCATGGATTAAAAAGTCCAAAAAGTTGGCATAGCAAGGATAAGAGAAGGTGACCCTTCTTCTTCTTCTTCTTATTAATTATATGTTATATTTATAATTATTATATTATTTATTATTATATGTACATGAGAAAATCTAAAGAAGTGGTGTCTACCAATGTGTCATAATCAACTTCTGAGTTTCTCAATTGTTTAACGGGTTGGATTCGAGGCAAATGGGTATACGGATCTGATCCACTTAATCATAATCTATAAGGGCTCGACTTAATCATAATCTATAAGGGCTCGTGTTGAAATATTAATATAATTTATTATTATTATTATTATTTTATTTAATTCATTTTCTAAACTATATGTAAATGCCATTGAATTAAATACTCACTAATACTTAGACTATCATATTTTAAAATTTAATATTTCATTTAATACTTAGTATACATTAATCCAAACCCGTCAGCTGATCGACCGTCACATTAATACCATGCAAAAATATTAATAATTGGATGAAAATAATATATTTTGATTAAATTATTAAAATTTGAAATTAAATTATATAACAATTAAATTTAATGATTGATAAATTATAGGAGCAAATACTTTTTCCCGAAGGCATATCACCGAGAAACTCTCTCAGTAATATCCAATCAGCCCGTAATTCACTTCCATTCTCTCTCCAGATGCTTTCCCATTTCTCTATTTTCTGCAACTTCTGAGGAGCTCTCTCTGATCACTCTTCCCGCATTCTCTCGTCTCCGGAGGTCTCTCTCTCCTCCTTCTCCACTCTTTCTCTGGATGTGGAAATCGGCTATTGAGCTCTGGAAGCTGTCAGATGCGCGGCAGCGATTGATACCACCTCTGTCCCGATCGATTGTTCAGAGCTCGTCCGTCCAAGCTTCACTTCCACGGAAGCTCTCCGGCTCTGCGATTCTTGCTCGGCTTTGACTTCAATTGGACGTCGGCGGAGTGGCTGCGGTGAATCGGTGGAGTTTGCGGCGCTGATTCGGAGTTGCTTCCCGAGCTGCTGGAAAGCTGCCGGTTGGGGGTTTTTGGCTCTCGGGAGCTCTTCGGGATGGGAGTCCTGCGGATTGCTTCTTCTTAGACGTTCGGGAGGTTCTGGACTAGTGAGGTTCCCGATCGACGTCCAGGACTGGTAGAATGGCTTCTGATCTTAGCAGGAACGATCCCGTGGAGAGAGATATTGAGCAGGTGAGTTGCCTTTCTCTATCACCATTGGGATACCTAGGCCATGTAGCCGTTGAATGTGGTTTAGTAGGAATTCATACGATCATACATGCAGTCATATTTCAATGCTTTCTCCTGCTTGTTAGTATTTTATCTTTGGTAATGTCCATGTCGTGCTGTTGATTTCGTTTGCGCGAAATGCTTAGCGCTATATTACTGATTCCTTATATGCAACTAGTACTGGTGAAGGGTGTTGTTCTAACTAGGCAGGAAAAGGGCTCGAGACAAAGGCTAAGAGCCTGTTGAGGATATCTCTCAAACTTTCTTTGCCCGCTTAGTTCAGAGAGAATTCTCTTCCTACATTTTGGCTGGCAGGGAACTGCCCTATTAAATGTTGCATTCCTTGAAATTTTTATGAACTGGTTGGCATCGTAATAATAAGATTAGTATGCTTCTAGAGCTCCTAGTTCTCATTCACACAAGTTTGACACCTGAAGAATACCGAATGCCTCCTCATCCCTCATGAAATGTGTCCATGAAAATATGTCATCTGATTGATTTTATCTCTGCAAGTTCATGATATTCTATAATTGGGTTCGCACCAGATATAGTTGACTATTCTTGGCTTGATATGGTGTAGCATGATGGACAGCTGCAAGACATGTTATTGGAATTATTTGTGATCAGTTTATCTCCTCAGCTTGTTTCTTATCTGTATTTTGTAGGAAATTTTTTTATCAGAATAATTTATGTTACTTTGATAGGGAGTGATAGATCATAGTAATATGAAATGCAGGTAGGTATGTGGGGTTTGGATGGGTTGTGTAGTGCACTTTATTGTTTGACTTCTCTTATACTGATTTTAATCTCATTGGGCATTTAAAGGTCCCATATTTGTTTGTCTTGTGGCTTGCTAAGCAAGCCAGTTATTGAATGCTTTCCAGACCAATATAAGATGGTGTGGAATTGCATTGTGCAAGTCTCCATAGCCTCAAAAACCATGTTCCAATGCATGTCCTTCTTTCATATTCTTAACCTATGTAACCATCCTCCATTGATGTATTGCTGCATACGCTAACGCAGGCTCTCTGGCTGATGTTTTCCACAGGCAATCACTGCTTTGAAGAAAGGGGCTTACTTGCTCAAGTATGGACGGAGAGGGAAGCCCAAATTCTGCCCTTTCAGGCTTTCCAATGTATGTCATTGATTTGAGGCTCGCAAAATTACAATCTATGCTGCAGTTCCTAGAGTTCCTTAATAACAGTAATAATTATCTTATCTGACAAACAAGTGGTCAGTTTATTTTGCATATTGACTGCATAAGTTCATTTTAACTCTCATTTCTCATCATTGTTTTCATTTTAAATGTCAGAAAATCATGTTTAGTTCCAGCAAGTTGTAGGTCCATAGCCAAGAAAAATAATCTTTATATCTTTTCGTAGAAAACTGGAATTTTTGGATAGTCTTGATGCCTTAACAACTTATACTTATTTTTCTAAAGATAATTGATCACATAAGTTGTCTGGCAAAGTTTAACGTGCTGTTTTCTCCTGTTCCAAAATTTCAGGATGAATCTATTTTGATATGGTTTTCTGGAAAGGAGGAAAAACACTTGAAGTTAAGCCATGTCTCAAGGATAATATCTGGGCAGCGTACTGTAAGTTTCTTGCTATTATTTTAATCACTATGGGAATTGACCTTGTAGATCTTTTTTGGTGGTTTAGATGCATTGGAATGTTTCTACAGGAAGAATTTGGGCTCAAGCGGTTTGAATACTGTTGTATCCGATAATGTTAGGTCTATTATTGAGAATAAGAAAAGTATATCCTTTTTAGCTTCTTATTGTACAGATCTTACTTCAGATTTGATAGATTAATGAGAATTTCTTTTGATTAGCAAAAAAAATGGCTGCTTTCACTACTCATGACTGAGGCAAGATGGTAGAATTCAGGAGGGATGGGTGACTCAATTTGACCTTGTTTGTTAACAAAGAGCAAATAATTGAAATCCAGCGCTCCTTTTACCTGAAAGGAATGAAGATATATGATGCATCTAGGAATGCTCTTTTTATCCTGCCAGTAATTTTGGTAATTTGAGGTTAATGCGCGAAGCATTCTTGCCTCACTATTGCATGTTTTTTGGCGTGTTATGCATCTTCGCAATTGATATGGAATGGGCCTATATAAACTTCTTGAGCTGATAGTTTAAAGTGCTGAAATTAAGTATTATGAGATTGACTGTTAGCATTGTAATCTTTCCGTAGTCTAGAGCAGCTAGATGATTATTATGTTGGAAAGATTTCCTCTTATTTTCCATCCATCTGGAATCTCCTTCTTAGTAGATTATTTTCCCTCCACGTGCTTATGCTGTGCAGCCTTAATCTTTGATGCAGCCAATCTTTCAAAGGTATCCTCGCCCTGAGAAGGAGTATCAGTCGTTTTCACTTATATACAGTGATAGGTCCCTGGACCTGGTAAGAATCTTACTCTAGGGTGTTAGATATGCATTCTGAAATTATCTTATTTTCTGGTCTTCTCTCTAAATAAACAGCTGACTCTGCAAATGAATACTATAATAGATCTCTGCATGTAGATGCCTGATTTAATGCTATAATTTGCATGTGGTAACTAGATATGCAAGGATAAGGATGAAGCTGAGGCATGGTTTAGTGGCTTAAAAGCTCTGATTTCAAGATGCCATAATCGAAAATGGAGAGCAGAATCTCAAAGTGATGGCATTCTATCTGAAGCAAATAGTCCAAGAACATATACAAGAGGAAGCTCTCCTTTGCATTCTCCATTTGGCAGTAATGACAGCTTTCAGAAGGTATTTGTATTTTTATATCAATTTCCTGTTTTCTCATTTCCGGTCTTACAACAAAGAGATCATCTAATTTACAAAAAATAATAAAAAATAAAGAGATTATCATTAAATCCAGCAGGATAATGGTGATAACACCCGGTTTCAAAGTCCATTTGGAAGCCCCCGTGGGAATGGACCAGATAAGACATTTTCTGAGGGAATTCTATGTTCTGTTCCTCAAAAGGGATTCTTTCCCTTGGATTCTGCCAGCATTTCTGTCCTTTCATTGTCATCAGGAGGCTCAGATAGCTTGCATGGACAAGCAAAGGCATTTGGAATTGATCCTTTAAGAGTTAGTTTATCCAGTGCAGTTAGTTCATCTAGTCATGGCTCTGGTCATGATGATGGGGATGCCCTAGGGGATGTTTTCATATGGGGTGAAGGCACTGGAGATGGAGTTTTAGGGGGTGGTACTCATAGAATAGGTAGCTCTGCTGTGATGAAAATGGATTCATTGCTTCCCAAGGCTTTAGAATCTGTAGTTGTACTTGATGTTCAGAACATTGCTTGTGGTGGGAGACATGCTTCTTTAGTTACAAAGCAAGGGGAGATATTTTCTTGGGGAGAGGAATGTGGAGGTAGGCTTGGTCATGGTGTGGATGCTGACGTTCTGCATCCAAAACTAATTGATACCCTCAGCAGTAACAATGTTGAGCTCGTAGCATGTGGTGAGTATCATACTTGTGCTGTAACTCTTTCTGGTGATCTTTACACCTGGGGTGATGGCACCTACAACTATGGTCTTCTTGGTCATGGAAATGATGTGAGCCATTGGGTGCCCAAGAGAGTGAATGGTCCACTGGAAGGCATTCATGTCTCTTCCATATCTTGTGGGCCATGGCACACTGCGGTTGTAACTTCTGCTGGGCAGCTGTTTACTTTTGGTGAGGGTACCTTTGGTGTTTTGGGGCATGGGGATCGAAAAGGCGTTTCTATTCCAAGAGAGGTAGAGTCCCTTAAAGGGCTCCGCACAGTCCGGGCAGCTTGTGGTGTTTGGCACACAGCTGCTGTGGTGGAAGTCATGGTCGGTAATTCTGGTTCCAGCAACTGTGTATCCGGAAAGCTCTTTACCTGGGGGGATGGAGATAAAGGCCGTCTAGGGCATGGTGACAAAGAAGCCAAACTTGTTCCCACCTGTGTTGCTGCTCTTGTGGAGCCAAACTTTTGTCAAGTTGCCTGTGGACATAGTCTCACTGTAGCTCTTACAACGTCAGGTCATGTCTATACAATGGGTAGTCCTGTATATGGCCAGCTAGGGAATCCTCATGCAGATGGTAAGCTCCCTACTCGTGTTGAAGGAAAGCTATCAAAAAGTTTTGTAGAGGAGATAGCCTGTGGTGCTTATCATGTTGTCGTGTTGACTTCGCGGACTGAAGTTTATACATGGGGTAAGGGAGCAAATGGTAGATTGGGTCATGGTGATACAGTTGATCGGAATTCCCCTACACTGGTTGAGGCACTCAAAGACAAGCAAGTTAAGAGCATTGCTTGTGGTACAAATTTTTCAGTGGTCATCTGTCTCCATAAATGGATCTCAGGCACTGACCAGTCCATGTGCTCGGGTTGTCACCTGCCATTCAATTTCAAAAGGAAACGCCATAACTGTTATAATTGTGGGCTTGTATTTTGTCATTCATGCAGCAGTAGGAAATCTATGAAGGCTTCCATGGCTCCAAATCCCAACAAGCCCTATCGTGTATGTGACAGCTGTTACACTAAGCTAAGGAAAACAATGGAAACTGAAATAACATCTAATTCTTCCATGAGTAGAAAAGGGGGAGTAAGCCAGGTTCCTAATGAGTTTGTAGAAAGGGCTGAGAAGCTGGATTCTAGATCTCGAATTCAACTTGCTAGATTACCTTCCATGGAATCCTTTAAGCAACTAGATAGATCTTCAAAGCGAAACAAGAAACTTGAGTTTAACAGTAGCCGTGTGTCACCAGTACCAAATGGAGGTTCCCAGTTGGGGGAACTCAACACTTCAAAGTCCAGTACAGTCTTTGGATCATCTAAGAAGTTTTTCTCTGCTTCTGTGCCTGGTTCAAGGATAGTTTCTCGAGCATCATCACCAATATTGAGGTGGGCCAGCCCTCCTCGTGCCGCAACACCAACTCCTACCCTTGGTGGACTTACATCACCAAAGTTCATGATGGATGATGCTAAACGGACAAATGATAGCCTCAGTCAAGAGGTTATCAGACTAAGAGCAGAGGTTCGGACTTGCTTAATTTATCTAGGGTTTATTTATCAAAAAAGATCTAGGGTTGTGGATAGAAGAATATTCTTTGATTGAGGGGATAGGATTTTACAGTAATATTATTGAAATTGTTTATTGCCTAATCATAGGTAGAAAGTCTTACCCATAAAGCTCAACTTCAAGAGGTGGAGCTTGAAAGAACAAATAAACAACTGAAAGAGGCAATAGGAATTGCTGCAGAAGAGACTGCCAAATGCAAAGCAGCCAAGGAAGTGATCAAGTCCCTTACTGCCCAAGTAACTTTAAGACCCTGTTTTATTTTATTATTATTCTGAAGATGTTTGGTTCCTTTTCTCCATTCTGGCGAGTTGACTCTTGGTACTAATAAAAGGTCCATCTGCTGTAATTGAATAGCTGAAGGATATGGCAGAGAGGCTTCCCGTTGGTGCCCCACGGAATATCAAATCCCCTACTCCTTCCTTGGTTTCAACTCCAGCCTCCAGTGACATCTTCAATCCTTCTTCTGCAAACAACGGATTGAATGGTCAACTTTTATATCAAGATCCTGACTTGAACATTCTTAGCAACACTGCCATGCTCTCTAATGGATTGAGCACTGCAAGTGACCACAGTTCAGGTCATACCAAGCAAAGCAATTCAGAAGCATCAAGTCGAAATGGGGCCAACAGTAAAGAAGGTGAATCCCGGAGTGAAAATGAATGGGTTGAACAAGACGAATCTGGTGTTTACATCACCTTTACGTCTTTACCTGGAGGTGCAAAAGATCTCAAGCGAGTTCGGTTCAGGTATATATATATATATACACTTCTGTACAAGCATCTATATGATCAAAAGCTCCGTTCAACTTGCCACTCTTGTTTTCCATGTTCACATTCTTTGAAAGGTGAAGTTAGATGCACTAGGTGACTGCTAAATGTCCAAGAAGAGGCAGAATCTACCTCTTCTTTCCACTTGTAGTTTTCCAATTGATGATGACCATTAGAATTCTGTGCATATAGAAGTGCTTTTGGGCACATGCAGTGGTGCTTCATATTGATATTGGTACTAAAAATCATCGACCTTCAAAGAAACAAATCTATGTTGAGATAGTTCTTGTCTGGCATCCAATGATTCATTCTGGTTCCTTTGTGTGAGATGCATTATACTTGCTTTATGCAAAGGATCACGTTTCCTCAGTTTCTTGGCTTAAACTTCAAATGACTATTTCACTTTCTAAACCTTTACATGTTAACTGAATCTTTAAACAATATACTAATTTAATGTTCACATCTGGTACAGTCGGAAGCGATTTTCTGAGAAGGAAGCAGAACAGTGGTGGGCAGGGAACCGGGCAAGGGTATACGAACAGTACAACGTGCGCTCAATTGACAGAACAAGCATTAGCGCCGGAAATGAGGACTAGGATGGATGCAAACATGGACGGTCAATAATATCTTCCCCTTGTAAATGAGAATGCCATTTTCTCCACCTAATTTGTGACATGCCTGCTTCATCTGGGGATAATGGCTCATCATATCATCTTCTAACTTTGGGGCTGTGGCATATATCAATGGAAGAAGGTTTGGTACTGTGGTGAGTGCAGTAGATGGTTCTTGTGGTGATTTGGTTGCTTAATTTCTTCCTTTCACCCCTTCCAATTTCTTCACCTGATTTTATCATTCATTTTGAAAAGTGTAAATGGCTTACCCCTTGAGAAGCTGCAATTGCAAATGCTTATCCTTCCCTTCCACTTTCTTGCAGAAATTTCACAGGTGACTGGAGCTGTGGTGCCTATTGTTTGCTACTATAACCATTGGATGACGCCTTGCTCGACGTGATTATTGAGCTTTTCTTTCAGATTTTAGAACAGTATTCACAGCATGCCAAGCATTTGCTGTGGAATCAGTGTAACAGTTCATGCTAACATTCTGACTACAATTAATGTCTTCCAGTTAATGCTCAGATATCAATTTTCTTGGTCGAGAAAAATTCAACAACTGAATCAAGTTGCCATGGAAGTGGAGATACAGAATGGTTCGGCGAACATGGAGGAGACTCACAAAGCTATGAACAACCGGCTCAGTTGAAGAACTCGGACATGGGCAACTCCACGGGTTCCAGGTAGCAGCGTGGGTTGCCAATAATGGCCTAACACATCAAGGAGAGGATCAAGTCAGTCATTCTCATTCCCCCTTCATTTTTTTTCAAGGACTAGGGGTTTGGTTACTATAAACCACTCTCATTATAGAAGATGGTATGTGATTTTCGACCTATACGCTAGCGGATATACTTACTTTTGCACCATCTGTTCTGCATTTGGAATCTGAAAAAGGATGCCAATAATTCACACGCCGGCACAATGCATACTGAGTTTATGCAAGAATGCTGAATTTCAGATATGCTCGACCCAAGGGAAGTGCAAAGGATTACCACGGCCAAGTTGAACCACATCCAACTGAAAAGTATCCAAGGCTGCCTTTTTGTCTCGATGCACTTGCTGTGATCATACAACAGCCTTTCCACTTGAATCCCTTATGATCCGAAGTATGGATTTCTTCCTTGAGTGAATCTTTTTTTCTTGGGATGCACTGCATGTCTCACCAAAATGATTTATTTGTGATTTCATTGAGAGCTCTGCGATTCGCAAGCTCCACTCCACCTTTCTTCCTTGGAGCTGTCCTCAAGCGCCACTACTGCACACGGAGTTCAGAACTAAGGGACAGCTAGACAGAAAGATCCATTCTTATATAAATAAAATGCATAACAGCGGGCTCTTCCACTCATCGGATCTAGAAAGAGTACGCAGTTTTTAGTTTACATAATAGAAGAAATTGGTCAGTCAAAAAATAGCATGGTACTATTAGGCTTGGTGAGATTTTCATCCTACATCAACAGACTAACTAGCATTCCATGGGTAAGGATTGTGGAAATTCTAGGGTAAAGAGAGAATTCTTGCAGTAAAAGGGGTATTCCAAGTGAAGAAATGAAGACAACCATTAGGGGAAGTTGGGAAGGCCAAATTCAAACTATTGGAGGTTCTTGAAGAAGAATCAAAGGATCAGCAATAGACGAGTTTCAAGACTGAGATTTATGTCAAACAATTTGAAGAATGGGAAAGATACATGTTTCTTATTCTCTACCAGTATTGAATGCCTAAACAAAAGTTGTGAGTGGTGGCAAGAGAGCCACTTGCTTAGTGGGCTTCATAGGCTATGGGAATATCCATGAATTCCATTCCATTAAAGTGGGGCATCAACTTTATGTGCATGAATTTCGGCGGATCGAAACTACCCTATTTCGGCCAAACTGAAATTGGCCATTTCAAGCTCTACTCAGGCCAAACCAAGCCCTCCCAACACTTGCTCAGCCTTTCTACGGTCGAATTAGAATCGAAAAATAAGCCAATTCGGCTCCTGTTTATAATTTTCGATTGGTGCTAGAGAGAGAATCGACCGAATTTCAATAACGAAATTCTAATCCAACTCCGCATCAATTGATACAATACTTGATTTTAGGATTAACCTCAGGACGATACCTATCTACCCAGATTGAAAACTCGAATTATCGTGCCTTCACCGGTGAGTAATCGAAGCTTTCTCTCTCTATAGTCTGTTTTCCGGCAAAACTCCGTTTGAGCTCGTTCCGACGTTAAAATCTGCGATTCAAAGTTTCTTAGAATCGTATGAACATACAGGAACTTAATTTCAACTCCAATTTCAATAATTAGAAGTGTTTAATCGGTCAATTTGATGAAATCAAATTCGGTAGTGTTGAAGAGTTGAAATTGGGGAAAAATTTGGGGATTTTCGAAATTCAAAGGGGCCAAAATAGAATTTTATGAAATTGAGGGTCAATTGGGTATGGAAATAATGTTGGAGGACCAATTGAGGAATTTTGGAAAATTTAGGGAAAAACTTACCATTGTTGTGAAAGAAGGGCAAAATGGTAATTTTGGAAAAATTGGGGAACCAAATTGGAAATTTGGAAAATTAAACCCTTTTTGGTGAAATTGAATAAATTGAGTTTCCACGATAAATTTTAAAAGTTACGGAACTCAATTTGAGGAAAAATCGACATTAGGTACTTAAAGTTAAATAGAAATAACTTTAGGGACCTAATTGCAAATAACTAAAAGTTTGAGTTTTCTCATTTATTAATGAATGAAAGCTGTTATGCCGAGTAATAATGAAAAAGGTTGTTCATATCATGTAGAAACGTTAAATACCGGGAACACCAGCAAGGATAAGCTCGCGTGAATACAAAAAACCAGTCTAGTGAAATTTCCCTAGTTGGGAATGATAAGTGCCTCGATATAAAAACCCACTGTTTAGTGGTATTTTAATCATCACTACTTAGAGAAAGTGATGTGAAAATTATGCGGAAAAACTACTTACGGGTTGTAAGTAGATCATACCCGGTTGGTATGATGAGACTTACTCGAAGGAAGTTGAAAACCCGTTCATCAGTTATGAACGGAGATGTCCTTATACCGGTCGGTATTATAGACAGTAAAAACCTATTTTTGTCGGAAGTGCTCTCCCCTTACTGTGTGCCAATGCTTAAACAATTTGGGAAACCTTCTCGACTGGAGCTCAAATAGCTCTGATAGGCCAGGGGCCTCGGTTTTGGAACTTTGAGGCTAAATGCCTAATTTTGAAAATCTCGTACAGTGGGCCCAAGGCTAGTTGGCACGAGCTGAAGCTCATAAACGAACATGATATATGTGCAATAAAACTTAATAAGTGAATTGTTTGGCCATGGTACCAAGATAGGACCGACATGCTTAGTCAACTAGCGGCAGTGCGACATGATAGGTCGATGGACTAGTCAAGACAAACAGCTGCGGATTGAGTTGAGAGTCAGGGCCGTTGGACTAGTGGCACCACAGATTACATGGTAAAATAAGAAAACATTATTTGTGCATGCACTGTGAGTACGAGATCATTAAAACGCCCATGAGGGGTAGTGATTAATCCTAAGGGCACTGAACGACCTGATGGCTATAAGGGTAGTTCGTCGTTCCAGGTGTTTATGTGAAATCTGGAGTAGCACGAAGCGCATGAGACCGGGGTGGGGACAGGATGAGATCTCTGTCCTCATACGGGCACGAAGAAGTGATTTCGGGATTGTGGGTCGGATGTCAAGTACATCCACTCATTCCTAGGGTAGAAGTGGTTGTATTTCTATCCGGGTGGCAGGAAAAGTCACTCCTAAGCCATTAGCGGGTTCAGTAATGATACTAACTTGCGAATGTATGTAACTTTTATGATAAAGGATGTGTGTTGGGTGGTAACAAACCGATAACTAAGAAATAATGAAAAAATCTAAATTTTTAAATGATGGAATTTTTGAAAACAAAGGAGTAATACTCCATATAAATGTTTTTCTTAAAAGTTAAAAGGTTTTAAAAATCCATTTACTAAGTAGTCGTACTCACCCATTCCCTTATATCCCTTTCAGAAAATCCCGGAAAGCATTTTTTTAAAAACAGTCAACTAAGATGTCTGTAATACAGGTATATAAAGTTTTAAATTTCATACAGTTTTAATTATGCTATTTCAGGAAAAAGGTGTAAGTTAAAAAACGCGTTACTATTTATGGTTTACGATAAGGGGAAACCATTTAATAAATCGGGAGAGTGACGGATTGATTACGGGATCCGACTAAAACGAGTCGGGGCGTGACAGACATAATTATCAGCTTCATACTTGCTGGAAAAGACTGAACTTCTACTGCTCGGACATGGTTATTTTGGCTGATCGGTGGACATCCTCATTGTGACCAGAGAATCCTCAACGAGCTTTCATCTCTTGGTGGCAAGAAGACTGGTAAAATCTTTGACTTTGATGATCTTAAGAAGCTCCATTACATCCATGGAGCAGTATCAGAGTCCATGAGGCTGTTTCCTCCTGTGCCAATTGATTCCACATTAGCTGTCAAGGATGATATTCTGCCTGATGGAACCTTCATCCAAAAAGGGTGGTTTGCTGATTACTCTGCTTATGCAATGGGGAAGAATGCTAATGTATGGGGAGAGGACTGCAGGAAGTTTAAGCCTGAGAGGTGGTTGGGCAGTGATGGACTTGATCAGATGCCGGATCAGTTCCAGTATCCAGTTTTTCACTGTGGACCTAGGATATGCTTAGGCAAGGAGATGGCTTATGTTCATATGAAGTCCATTGTGGCGGCTGTGATGGGGGAGTTCAAAGGAGGCGGAACAGCAGAGAAGACGATGGAGCCACCTTCATCACTATGCCTCCTCGTACTTACATTGTAGTTTTTTTGCACAATTTTTTATATTGTAGTTAGCTCTAATAGATTGATCAATAATAGATTAAATTTATATTTATATTGACTTAAAAAGTTTTTAAGTATATATTTTTGAGAAACACTATAATACTATTCATTAATACAATATATTTATCATTATTTTATAAGGTGTTTAAAATTTTACAGTAAATATAAATTTTATTTTTATTATTTAATAATTAAAATAATTATATATTTTATGAAATATTCATTATATTTGATTTATGTGGAATAAATGTCTGTATTTCATATCAACTTACAATAAGTTCCTTAGACAATGTATTTTTTTGCACTTAATCTTGTATAATATTATTCATTTCATTTAAATTATTGAAATTTATCAAAGTTTATATATACTCATATTATAATGAAATTACACTTAAAAAATAATCTCTAACTTATTACTTCTATGTTCTTTATAATTATTTTAAGTATAAATTAAATATTAATATGATATTATATAACTAACATCCTAATAATATAAATATGTAGAATAATTTTATAAGAGTAATTTTCATATTTAAATAATTTGATGCATGTTATTTTAACTTGACATATTATATTCAAGTTAATATATCATTATAAAAAAAATCACATATATCAATGTTTTCTTATAATTTTTTATTTCTAATTTATGATCATTATTATATTTAAAATTTTAATTTTTTATTTGTATTTTGTATTATATTTGGTAAAATAAATAATTATATTAATTAAAAATTCCTGTAAAAATTATGTGTTGAAATATTATATAGTTACATATTAAAAAATGTATAAAATTTGAGTTATCAAGTAAATTTCAAATAATTATAAGGTATAGGGTATTATTGAGCTAAACAAAATTATCACCCACTATATATATATATATATCAAAATCTCATCTATAAAAATATATTAATAAATAGAGTAATAATTAATATTTAATTTTATATAGACGATATTAACAAGAAAATATATTTATATTAATAAAGATATGTAAAATTATTAATATAATATTTATGGAAAATATATATAATGACATATATAATTATATATTGTATATTAATAATATTAAATAATTTTATTTTCTCAAAATTTTATATAAACAATAAAATATTAGTTTTATATATAAAGACAAATTAAAATAGTTATAACAAACATTTTGATAAAATTAATATATAAAGTACTAAGGTTAACATTTATTAAAAATATGTTAAATATGTATTTATGTTCCCCTAACTCCAATCACAATTTTTAAAGTATTATATTAAATTATTTGTAAAAATACAATGATTTAATATTATTAATATATAATTATATATGTCACATTTTTATATATTTTATCCTATAACAAATATTATATAAATAAATTTATTTTAAATTTTAATTTTTTTATATATTATCAAATAAAATTATATCATTTGACATTTTTATTAATATAAATATATTTTTACGTTAAATTTTATATAAGGTTAAATATTAATATATATTATATTTAATAATATTTTTATATATAATATATTTTCATACATCATATTTTATTATATGTATTTTGTCATATATAAAAATATTATTTACTTGTCATATATTAATAATAATAATAATTATTTAATATCACAAATTAAAATTAATACTAAATATTTTCATTTTATAAAGTAATTAAGCGTTTGTTTGTTTATTTTATAAAATGTTTAGTATTAAAAATGATTTTTGTAAAATTTTAATATATATATATATATATATATAACTGTCCAAAGTATTTGTTTGTTCTCTCTCCACTTATTCCCATTAAATATTAAATAAATATATTTATTCAAATATCAAACTTATAAAATATAAATTAAATTAATATTAGTCAAAAATAACTTTTAATATGTGTAATATTATAACTTTATAAATGTATAATATTTATTTTACTCAATATATAATTAATTTTAAAATAAGTTCTCAATAATTATACAAAATGAAAGAATTTTTTCAGTTATTATAGGTCACCATAAAGAGATATAATATATAAATTGGTGAGTCAGTTCAATTGATATAATAACAGATTGAAGTATATTGTACGATGAAATATTAAATTTATATTAAATTATACAATAAAAATTAAATTTATATTAAATTAAAAATGGTGTTACATTCAAATTTTATAAACATGTCATGAATTTTTTTAATATAACAAGTATATTTTTAAATAAATATTTTGATATAAAGCATTTGCAAAAATAATTTTATTCGTAATAAAAACTAAACAACGTATAAAATATATTGACGTGGATTAAAAAATATTTTTATTATTTTTTTAAAAAAAAATAATGTATTTGTAAAAATTAATGATTATGACCATTAATATATTTTTAATACATTTTAATTTTTATAACAATTAAAATCATTTTTATAAAAAAATATTTTTTACTGTTATTATAATATTGTGATAAATATTAAATAAGTTACAAATATTTACAAATTAATAATATAACGTTTATTATTTTGAAAAGAATAATATCTTTTTATTAATAAGTAATTTCACTTTTTCCTACATACAATGAGATTACATCATATTCAAATTGTTAAATTTATATTTGCCACTTCTTATTAATAATAAAATTCACTAATATATTAAGTAATATATTATTTAATATGTTAAATATCATTAAAATATATAATTAATGAATTAAATAAACTCATAATATATAATAAGATAAGGTTAAGTTGCATGCTTTTACTAGTTATATTATCACACATTGTTTCTTTAATATTTAATAATTAGTGAGATTATATGAAAATTCACTTTAATAATATATTATTAAAATAAAAAATATATTTATTTTTAGTTTATATATTTATTCCAAAATTCTATAATCTTAACCATAAGTATAAAGAATTTTTTTTGCACCAAATATTATAACGAGTTCAATTATTATATATTTGTTATTTTCTAACCATTTAAGTATTCAACAATTTATTAACTAAATATTACTTTTTTAATAATTTAATAATATAATACTAAATTTATCTAAAATTTAGTGTTTCTATTAATCTAACTTAATATAGATGGCATGTAATTATATATTTTAAATTCTATATCATAATTTTTAAAATATATATTTTTGAGAAACACTATAATATTATTCATTAATACTAGATATTTATAATTATTTTTATAAAATGTTTAATTATTAAAAAAATTATATATTTTATGAAATATCTATTATATTTTATTTATGTATTACAAATGTATGTATTTTATATCAAATTACACTATAATGTATTTTTATAATATTATTTATTTCACCTAACTTTAAAAAAATATATATTAAAATTTATATATACTGAATTGAAATTAAATTACATTTAAAAAATAACCACTCACTCATTCTTTATCATATTTTCTTTAGTATATTCATGATATTTTTTATTATTTCAAATATAAAATTAAATATTAATATAATATTATATGAATAACATTATAAAAATATAAATATGTAGGATAATTTTTAAGAGCAATTTTTATATTTAATTATTTGATACTCGTTATTATAATATAACAAATTATATTAAATTCAATATATTATTATAAAAAATAACCCGCACTAATGTTTTGGGATAATATTTTGAGTTTTAGTTTATGATAATTATTATATTTATATTTTTAATATATATATATATTTTTTAATATTATATTTAGTAAAAAGTAATTATATTAATTAAAAAATTATGTGTTGAAATATTATACACTTACATATTGAAAAATATAGAAAATAATAAGTTATTATATAAATTTCAAATAATTGGAAGACACATTATTATTGAGAAATATGTGTTGTTCAAAAATTTTGAATTGAATTTTCAATTATAAAATAATGTTAAAATTATTAATTGGATTATAAAACACTATATTTAAAATCTTATCTTTTTTAACCTCAATTTTTATTAATTATTATTACATTTCATACTAATACTATCTAATTTTCTAATAAAAAATTTATAAATACCATTTATTTATAAAATTAACATTAATAAATAAAAATATATATTTTAAAAAATAAATTAATATAAATATGCAATTACATAATATAAGATAATTATTAGTAATATAATATTTTTTTCATAAAATTTATAATATAATATTAAAAATATAATATGTCGTAATATATATTAAAATAATTTATAATATTTGATTTAAATATAATATTTATTATACTTTGCAAACAAACGTTTAGAATATAGTACAGATATTATTTGAATTGATTCATTATATTGTTTTTTTAATTGTGTGTTATATTAATTATTTGTAAATTGTTTAAAAAAGATAAAAGGAAAAGATATAGTATTAAATAAATAATCAATATTTTTAAAATTATTTTAAAATATTAATTAAATTAAAAGTAGTTCTTGTTGAGTAAGCGAATAAATTAAAAAAAGAAGTTAAAAGGATAAAAAAGAAGGGTCTACTTTAATATTATTAAAATAAATAATGGTGAATATCTTTACATATATATTATATAAAGAAATATATATTTTTTATTTAATTTTTTAAATCCATTATTGATAATGAATATAATAGTAGCACCATCAGTAAAATAAATAAGCTTAATATATTACCATATCTCTTTCTTTATAAATTTTTTTATGTGTATTTTATACTTTTTTATTTTATTTTTTTCAATCTTTATACATAAATATTTATATATCTTTAATTTTAAAATTTTTATATAATTTAATTATATTATAACATTTAAATTAATATTTATTGATTAAAATTGATAAATAGATACTTAATTTTTTGACATATTATCATAATAATATATTAATTAATATATTTAACAGTAGATTAATGGTTGCAATTGTTATTAAAAGTAAATTAAGTGTTAGATATTATTTACAAATAATTAGCTATTACATGTGTTATCAAACAAATGTTTTCTTCTTCTGTTGTGAGTATAACTAGTTTATTGCAAGAGTTAGCAGTAACCAAATTATATACTCTAAATTACAATTTTTAAATTAATAATTACCTATTATAAATTACTAATTATAAGACTTATGTTCAAAATATATATAATAAAATAAAATGTATAAAAATATATTACATATAAAAATAAAATATATTAGTAAATATACTATATATTAATATTTATTATTATATAAACTCTATTAACAAAAGTATATTAATATTAAAAATGATATGTCAAATTATTAATATAAATTTATTTGATAAAATATTAAATAATTATTAAAATTTATAATAAAATTATATATGACATAAAAATTATTTATATAATATTTGTTAAACATATTTTAAAAATATAGCATATATATAATTATATATTATATATTAATATATTGAATAATTTTATTTTTTCAATATTTATATAAACAATCAAATAGATTATATTTAAATAAAAAACAATAAAAATATTTATATTATTATAAATAATAAATAACAGTTACATAAAATATTTTGATAAAATTAGTATATTTGATACATTGAATATAAATAATTGGTATGTTAAAGTTTTAACTCTACCTAATAAGTTATATAATAGCTTGTAATATTAATTTATTTTTAAAAAATAAAATTATTTAATATTATTAAAATACAAAATATAATTATATTTATCATATTTTTATGTATTTTCTTTTAATACAAATATTATATAAATAATTTTATATAGCATAAATAATTTTATTATAAATTTTAATATTTGTTATATATTATCAAATAAAATATATATCAATATTTTGATATTTTATATTAATAAAAATACATTTTTGATAATACAATTTATATAAGACTAAATATTATGTCTATTAATATATTTTATCATATATAAATAATATTATATATGTTAAGTTAAAATTGATATTAAATATTTTAATTTTATAAACTAATATTATTGTTTATTTTATGAAATGTTTAGTATTAGAAGTTGTTTTTTTCATAAAGGTTTAATACACTTACATCTATGTATTAATGGTAGAACTATACAATATATTTAATTGTTATATTTCCAATTTCATACTGGTAAGATATAATTGTTTGGTAGGATTTGAATTTATTCTCTCAATATAATTTAATTATAACTAATATATTTTATAAGTATATACATTTTAAAAAATATAAATTATATATAATTTTAATTTAAGTAAAATGATATGTAATTAATAATTTGTATTTAAATTTCAGTTTTTATTTAAAATTTATTAATTATTCTCATATTTCACATTAAATGCTATATAATATTTTAAAGAAAAAAATAAATAATATTTATTTATAAAATTAATATAAATAAATAAATCTTAAAATATAATTTAATATAAATATGTGCTTACATAATTTGATATCGTTTTTACTAAACATTTATATATAATATAGATTATACTTTCTCATAAATATTATATTTTTTCATTTATATTAAAACAAAACATTTAGGTTTATGTGGGTGTTATGTGAAAAGGGTGATTGTGGTTTTTTTTTAATTTAATGATGCCTTAAATAAGGGTTAGAGATATCTAGTTGTGACTCTCTATCCCTCTCAAAATTACATACCCTAAATTATAAATTTTAAATTAATAATTACATGTATTATCAATTATGATAATTAAATTTAAAATATATATAACAAAATATGATTTATAAAAATAATACATATATAATATGAAAAAATATATAAATTATTAAAATACTAACAAAACATATCATATATAATTATATATTATATATTAATATATTTAATAATTTTATTTTTTTCAATATTTACATATACAATTAAATAGATTATATTTATATAATTAAAAATGAAAAATTATAATAGTAATACTAAATATTTTAATAAAATTAGTATAAGGAGACACATGTTTATTTGTTCTTTACTTAACTTATCACATTGTATCCCCTCAACAAATATACCCAGTTTTTTCTCCGTTCAATTTTTTTTTATGATTAGTAATAGTTGATTATTTAGTATGTTTTTTTTCACTAAACTATTATTTAGATTTTTCTCAGTGGAGCAAATTGCATTCAAATGAATGAATATTTCTTTGAAAATGAAAATTAATTTTAAGGGGATCTTAAAATTGGAAAAAAGGTATTGAGAAAAAAATTGGGAAAAAGTTTATGATTAACTATAATTATTGTTTTATTTTGCTTAATATATAATTAATTGCTACATAATGTAATTGAATGCATTCTTAATAACTATACCAACAAAATATTTTTTAAGGTATAGAATAAGGGAATAATAAATAAATTAAAATATTTTTCTTATATAATTGAACATATATTTTTAATTATAGCTGTAATTATATTAAATATAATAATAAATTAAAAATATTATGAAATAATTAAAAATTATGATTTAAAATGTTTTAAAATCATAAATTCATAAACATGCTATTAATCTTTTAATAGAACGAGTATTTAATTTTTTTTAAAATAAATATTTTGATATTACACATAAAAATAAATTTATTTAGAATAAAAACTAATGTATATATAAAATATATTGATATTAAATAACAAATATTATATATTATTTTTAGTTTTTTAAATAATGACAAATTAGTAAAAAATAAAAATTAAGACCATTAACATATTTTTAATTGATTGTTGCCACAAATGTGTACTTCTTTATTATTTATCCTATTTATAATTAAAGTTTATCCATTCTTAATTAAAATAAATATAATTATATCATTTGTAATTAATATTTTATATATAAATGTCTCAATAGTTAAAATTGAATAATGTATTATATTATTAAATTATACATATTTATTAAAGTAAGTAAAATTATAATATATAAGACAATGTCTAGTTAATTAAATTATCATACATTATTCATTTAAGATTTAATAATTAGTGAAATTAAAACCCAATTTTATTAATTATTTCTACATTTACATTAAATACTATCAAAATTTATAATAAAATTAAATAAATGTGATTTATTTATAAAATTAATATAAATAAATATATTATAATAGTATATTAAAACACAATTTAATATAAATATATAATAACATAATATGAAATGATTGTTATAATATGTAATACCTTTACATAATTTAATATAATATATATTATAAATTTGCTATAGTTTATACTTAATATTTAAATATAATATCTATTATAATTTTCCACAAACATTTTATTTTAATATAACAAATATTTATGGTTCATATGTATGATGTGAAATATGTAATAATAGTATGTATTCTTCTAATGTAATGTAATGATTAACTTTTATTCATTATATACAAAACTAGATATATGAATAGTAATGAATTCAAATTAAAAACCTAAATATTGCTAGTTTACATATTTATAAAATAGCACTTAATTCATCTTTGCCTTACTTCTTTTGGCTTTCAAAAAGATAATAAAGAGTGAGATGCTTCTTTTATACCAATGTAAGAAACTTTTTATTTTTTCAATTTTAATAAAGTAAATTTAAGTTAATCTCTCTTTTCTCTCTCAAAACTTTATATATTAAATTATAAATTTGAAATTAATAATTATTGATTAAATTTGATAAGTATTTAATTTTTTGATATATTATTATCATGTTATATCAATATATTTAATCATAATATCATAAATGAAACTATTCGTATAAGAGAATTTAATATATATTATTTTAAACTTTTACATCAAATCATATTTTTTTGCAAAACTTTAAAAATATTATTATTGTTATTAATATTAAATATTTGATAAAATTAACATATTTAATGTTAACTTTATCTTTCATTAAAATTTAATATTATTTAACATTAATTTTATTAATTATTATATTTTATACTAATATTATATATTTTATAATAAAAATTAGATAAATTATATATATTTATAAAATTAATATTAATAAATAAAAACTATATTTTAAAAATAATTTAATATAAATATGAAATTATATAATATAAGATAATTATTAGCAATATAATATTTTTATATAAATTTGAAAATATAATATATTGTAATATAATTTTAATATATACTAATATAATTTGTTATTTTTTATTTAAATATAATATTTATTATAATTTGATAACAAATATTTAGGTTATAGTTTGGATGTTATATAAATTGATTAATTATGTTGTCTTTTTTAACGTATGTGTTATATGAATTAATTTATAAATGTTTCAATATATATAAAAGGAAAAAACATATTATTATATAAATAATAATTATTCTTATAATTATTTAAATATAATAATTAAATTAAAAGTGTTTGTTATTATTTGTATGATTGAAAACATAAAAAATAAGTTATAGGATAAAGAATAAATTATTCTTTAATAATATTGAAAGTAAATAATTATAAATATTTTTAAAGAAATATATATTTTTTAATTTTTAAATTCATCATTGATAATAAATATAAAAGTAGTAGTAGTAGGAGAAGTTTACTGTATAATTAATTATATCTCTTCCTTTTCAAATTCTTTAATGTATATATTTTCTTCTCTTTTTATTTTAGTTTTTTTATTTATGTATATTAATAAATATTTATATCTCCCTCTCTAACTCTCATAATTTTATATAACTAAATTACATTATTATATTTAAATTAATAATTAATTATTAAAATTGTTAAATATATACTTAATTTTTTGACATATTATTATTATAATATATTTATATATAAATTAATAATTGTAATTGTTAATATAAGTGAATTAAGTAAAGCATTGATAATTACAATTGTTACTATAAGTGAATTATATTTTATATATTAGGTACAAATAATTAGTTATTACGTGTTATTAAACAAATTTAATTTTTTATATTATTTTGCAATATCATTAATATACCATTAATAAAAAATTGAACTACTATTATAAGTATGTCAAATTTCAAATGATTTTTTATATTAAAATTTTAAAAAATTACTTTTATTACTAAGTATTTGATAAAATATTTAATATTATTTTTTTAAATGCTAACATAATTTAATATATATATATATAATATTATATTATTTTTAAAAAAATTGATAGCAATTTGTAAATATGAAATATTTAAATAATTGATTAGTATCAATTTTAATTTTTTTACTATTTTCATTTTCTTATTTGAAATATTGTTAATTTGTAAATATATTTCATGCTCTATTATAAAAAATATATTTTATTTTAAACTTAAATTTATTGTAATAATGATATTTATTTTATAAGATGAAATATAAAATATATATATTATTATTAAAATTATAACAATTGATATATTTTTTAATGGTAAATTAATTCAATTATAATTTGTTATACAAAAAATATGTTAAAATTTTAAACCTAACTTTTTTTCAGTTTTCCATCTAATATTAAAAAAAAATTTAAGTTCTTTACAAAACATATATAATATATATATAAAGTGCTCCATAAAATGCTTGTAAGAAGAAAAAAATGAATAAAATGCAAAAGTGAAAAATATCATATAAGTTTGATAATAATCAATAAGTTTGGAATTTTTTCGATTAAATTAAAATTTGTAAGTATAACAATAATTTAATATATTATATATATACATTTACAAATGTTTGTATTTTATATTAGTTTATATTGTATTATTAGATAAATTATAAATTAAATAACTGCATTACTTTAGAAATTTTATTTTTTTACACTTAATATGATATAATATTGTTTATTTCACTTAACGTATTCAAATCTATAAAAGTTATATATATATATATATATATATATTAATTTGAACTGCATTTATACTTAAAAAAATAACCTCTAATTCATTTTCTAATATTTTCTTTTAATAATTTTTATTTATGTTATTTATAATTAATTCAAGTATAGATTAAATATTAATGCTGTAAAAATATAACTATGTAAAATATTTTTTTAAAAGCAATTTCCATATTTAAATTATTCTATGCATGTTATATTAAATTATATTAAATTTGATATATTATAATAAAAAATAACTTATACTAATGTTTTGGATAATTTTTTGAATTCTAATTTCTGATAATTATTATATTTATATTATTTAATTACTATATTTATATAACAATATATTTTTTCAAAAAAATAATTATATTAATTAAAATTTTATGTAAAAATTATGTGTTGAAATATTATATATTTACCTATTGAAAAGTTTAGAAACTTTGAGTTATCAAGTAAATTTGAAATTATTATAAGAATTATATTGATGTTTAAGAATTTTAGATTTATTTTTAAAGTATAAAATACCATTAAAATTATTAATTGAATTATAAAACTAAATATTTAAATTCGAGTCCTTTTTAATTTTAATTTTAGTAATTATTCTTACATTTAATATTAAATATCATTCCATTTTCTAATAAAAATTAGATAATTACTATTAATTTATAAAATTAGTATAAATAAATAAAATCTTAAAATATAATTTAATATAAATATATGTTGATATAATATAAGGTTACATAATTTGATATAGTTTATACTAAACGTTAATATATATAATATCTATTATAATTTCCACAAATATTATATTTTTTTCATTTATAATATAACAAAACATTTAGTGTTTATGTAGGTGTTATGTGAAGTGAATAACTGTGATTTTCTTTTTGTGATAATGGGTTTACTGTAATTATATCGATTACTCTTGAAAGAGTGTGCAGTAATAAAATTATCTATACATATATCTCTCAAAATTCTATACCATAAATTACAAATTTTAAATTAATAATTAATTATTACAAATTATGAATTATAACACTTATATTCAAAACATATATAATAAGATATGATATATAAAAATATATTAATAAATATACTATATATTAATATTTATTCTTATATAAATTTTACTAACAAAAAAATATATATATTAAAAAAGATATGTCAAATTATTAATATAGTTTTATTTAGTAAAATATTTAAAAAATATTGAATTTTATGATAAAAATTTGATATAAAAATTATTAATATAATATTTGTCAAAAAAATAAAAATATGATATATATAATTATATATTATATTTTAATATAGTGAATAATTTTATTTTTCAATATATATATATATAGACAATCAAATAGATTATATTTAAATAAAAAATAATAAAGTATTTATATAATTATAAAGGATAAATCACATTGTGATAACAAATGTTTTGATAAAATTAATATATTTGATACAAATTTTGATATATTGAATATACTTAATTGGGATATTAATAGCTATACCCAATAAGTTATAATATCTTGTAATATTAAATTATTTTAAAAATAAAATTATTTAATATTATTAAAATAAAAATATAATTATATTTTCATATTTTCATAATTAAAAATAAAAATATATAAAATATTATATAAATAAATTTTATAGGATAATTAATTTATTATAAATTTTAATATTTTTATATATTATCAAATAAAATTATATAAATATTTTAATATTTGTATTAATAAAAATATATTTATAATAATACAGTTTATATGAAACTATTATATTTAATAATATTTTTTATCATATATATTTTATATAAAATATTATATAATTATTATAATTATTGTATATAATAAGTTAAAAATTGATGTCAAATATTTTAATTTTATAAACAAATCTTATTATTTATTTTATAAAATATTTAGTATAAATGTGGTTTTTTTAAAAGGTTTAATACAATCATATATATGTTAATAATAGAACTAAATTACATATTTAATTTTTTTGTGTCTAAAGTAATATATTGGATCTACTCATCAACATTCTTATTCTTTTATATGAAAGTTGTAAAATATGACAAAATTACTATTAAATTTTATATTAAGAAAAAGGGAAATGTGACTAATATATAATATATTAAAAATTAATTTTAATTATAAAAGGTAAGATATTCCCATTTTTTCTCCTCTTAAATTTTCAAATTTTTTGTATGATTTGAAATAGTTGATCAGTTAATATGTTTTTTGTATTATAATATTTTTTTTATTTTTTTCATTCTATAAGAAGCCAACTGCATTAAAATGAATAAATATTTTTTTTCAAAAATTATATAACACCAGAAATCTATTCAATAATTATTTAAATTTAATATTTTTTAATTAAAAAGGCCATAATCTTCATTATTTGATTAGTTTAAGATATGGTTATATGACAACCTCTACACTACATTCGTTTAAAACATTGTTTTTAGGAGAATTTCATGTTACATGTTAAATATAACCATTATTATATATTATTATATTACTTTATCCGGCAAGATTTGACATTCATAATATTTTGAAATTGGAGAAAGTTGTTGATTCGTATAATTATGTTGTATATGATTATAATTAGTGATTTATTTACAAATAATTTTTTTTATATAAATAGGAAAAGGATAATGGTAGTAATGACTTTTCAACACTATTAAATGTAGTATATGTTATATTATTAAAAAATATAATTATTTTGTATATAATTATAATTAGTGACTTATTTACAAATAATTTTTTTTATGTAAATAGTAAATAGGATAATGGTGGTAGGGACTTTTCAACAATATTGAATAGAGTATATGTTATATTCATTAAAAAAAATATAATTATATTGTATATGATTATAATTAGTGACTTCTTTACAAATATTTTTTTATGTAAATAGGAAGTAGGATAATAGTAATAGTGACTTTTCAAGGCTATTGAATGAAGTATATATTATATTTATTAAAAAAATATAATTGTGAAATTTAAATATTTTTCTTATAATTTATACTATAATAGTAATGAATTAAATATTTTTTCTAATATATTTGATCATATATATTTTATTATGATTACGTGAGTACAATTGTTCAATTTTTTAAAATAATTTTTTTTATTTTAAACATGAATTAAATTATAATAAAAGCTATTGTACTTACAAAAATACATTAAAATATATTAACAAATATTATATTATATTTATTTTTAAAATAGTGATATATTAGTAAAAAATAATTATTAGAATCATTAACATTTTTTAATATAATTTAATGTTTATAATAATTAAAATTATTTTTATAAAAGTTTAATATTTAATCCTTGCAGCCAATAAGGTGTTCTTATTAATTATTTATCATATTTACTAACAAAGTTTAACCATTTTTAGTTATAATATTATATATAGTTATATCAAAATATTCAAATTAAGTTGTTTATTTGGGCTATAATTATTTTTTCTTAATTTTTTAATTATAATTTATATTTTATTTATATAAAATAATACTTCAAAATGAGTGATATTATCATATTCAAACAATTTAAAATTTTATATACATAATATAACATACCAAATATAATGCCATGTAATAGTTTATGTTAGGAAAAATGATGCTATACTATCTTTAATAAAAAAAATATAACTTTTATGTTATTTAAAATAATATCAAATTATGTTTACATTTAATTTCTTTATCTTTATCTTTTTTATTATAAGAATATAGATTTATTTTATACAAGTGTCCTACATCTCATATCATGCATATACCATGCAATTATATGTATAACATGATAAATATGAGCAATATTTTTAAAATAAGTAGGTTAATAAAAGTAAAGGCCAAAGAGTAAATAAAAAAATGTCAAATATGGCAGAATATCAAAAGTTAACTCATGTGACATTAAGTTATTGAATAATTTCTTTATTATTTCTTTTTTTTACAAAAGTATTTGCATATTAAATAACATTATATTTGCTTTAAATTAATTTATTTAATTATTATCCTACCAATTATTAAACCTTTCAAACAATACAGAAATAATAGCTTGTTCTTGTTCTATTCTATATGAAAAATAACAACTATATTACACTTTACCTATAAAATTAATATGTCAATGTATTTAATTTATATCTTATAATTTTTATTACTTTTTAATTATCTATTATAAGTATTTTTTAATTATATACAAGTTAATGAAAAATACTTAAAATATAAAATTAAAATTATATAAAAATATATATGTAAGAATTTATATGTAATCTTAAATATACTCATTTCAACTAATAACTTTAATAACCGAAATAAATAAATATTTAAAATTAAATTTTTTGAAATTAAATGTTGTTAAATGAAAAATAATAGAAAAAAAGACTATTGTTTTCAAATAATTGAACTAATATGTGATAGAAATGTGATAATATGCATACATATGCTATTTACACTACAATATTATACACTATAAATAATAATTATAAAGATTATTATTTATTTAATTATAATTGTTAAAAATAATATGAATATGTTTTTGTATAATAATATAATATGAGAAATTTTATTATAAAACACATTGGTCTGAAAAATATTAATTTTTATTTTTTTACAATATTTTAAGGTATAGATAAAAAATATTAATACTTTTTAATCATATATTATAAGTATTTTTTTAATTATGTAAGTTAATAAAAAATACTTAAAATATAAAAGTAAAATTATATAAAAATACATATAAAAAATAATTTATATAGAATCTCAAATATACTCATTTTAACTAATAACCTTAATAACTGAAATATATTAATATTTAAAATAAGATATTTTTTAATTTAAATTTTGTTAAATGAAAATAATAGAAAAAAAAACTATGGTTTTCAAATAATTGAAATAATATGGGATAGAAATGTGATAATATACATATATATACTGTTCATACTATACAATATTATAAACTATAAATAATAATTATAAAGATTATTATTTATTTAATTATAATTGTCAAAAATAATATTAACATGTTTTTGGATAATAATATAATATGAGAAATTTAACTATAAAACACATGGATGGGGAAAATATTAATTTCTATTTTTTTTACAATATTTCAAGTAATATATCAAAATTATTTTGAATTAAATTTTTTTTAATAGTGTATATATGTATATTATCATCTATTATAAATATAAAAGTAAAATTATATAATTGTTAAAAATTTATTATTAATATTTCAATATATTTAATTCATATCTTATAAGTTTTTTTTACTTTTTAATAATCTATTATAAGTATTTTTTTAATTATGTACGTTAATGAAAAATACTTCAAATTTTTAACAATTATATAATCATCTATACAGTATTATAAATTATAAATTATAAATAATAATGATAAAGATTATTATTGATTTAATTATAATTGTTAAAAATAATATCAATATGTTTTTGAATAAATAATATAATAAGATAAATTTTACTATAAAACATATTAGTCCGAAAAATAATGATTTTTAATATATATTTAAGGTCCTACCGGGAGTCAAACTCAGGATACTAGATTCAAAGTCCAGAGAACCACTACACCATAGAACCAATAATATTAATAATTATATTATCAACTCATATTCTATATGTGCCGCACAATTAGATTTATGAGATTTAATTTCTTCTATAATTTTTATAGAATTTTAAAGTGATAAAAAAGTGTTATATTTTTATATAAGAAAATACCTCATTTATTATTTAATGTTTTAAAATATCAAATATGATTATAATTTTTTAAAATAAAATCCTATATTTTTATATTTAAATAATGCTACAATATTTAAACAAGTTAAATAATATTTTAATGTTTTTAATTAAATATAATAATAATATTTTTAAATCGACTTAAATAAGAAAATAGTTATTTAAATTTCACTCAAATAGTATGTTACATAGTTGAAAATTTTGATTAATGGTGTTTTATTTAATATTTTTAAGTCAAAGTGGGTTGGATGAAAAGAGTGTTTTGCCTTTTGTCTTAATTTATTTCCTTATTTAACTTTTAATAATTATATTCCAAAATGTTTATCTCATTATTTAAAACCCTAATCTTTATGTCTTTATATATTTTGAACTTACCCTTGGGAAAATAGTGGAAAAATCAAATATGTGTAATTAATATATACTAATTTAATGAAATTAAATAAATAAATTATTAAAAAATAAATTATTTTATTTTCATTAACCAAAAGTCAATAAAAAGAGTACAATTAAACAATACACAACTTTTCTAAATTTAATAATTTGTGAGATTAAAACTCACTTTGATAATGTATTATTAATATCCAAAAATATTTATTTATCTTTAATGTGGCCAATTATTGCTAAATTTTATAATCTTGTTGATAATATTAGCGGTTCAATTATAATATATGTTATATTTTCTAATATTCAATAATTTATTACTTAAATATTATTTTTAAATAATTTAATAATGCAATTATTAATTTATCTAAAATTTAGTAATTTTATTAATCCATCCATATAAAATACATATAATTATATTTATTTTGGGTTATATATTATAATTTTTTAAATATATATTTTTGAGAAAAACATAATATTATTTATTAATATTAGATATTTATGATTATTTTTATAACATATTTAAAATTATATATATAATAATATTAATTGAAATTACAATTTAAAATAACTTTTCACTTATGTACTTTCTTTAACATGTATATTTATATTAATGTTATTTATCATTATTTTAAATATAAATTAAGTATTAATACCATATTTATATATAATACTATTAAAATATAAAATTTTAATTTTAATAAGTATTTTCAACTATATTTATATTAATGTTATTTATCATTATTTTAAATATTGATATTAAAATTTTAATTTTAATTTTTAAACAAATGGATCTATATTATCTAATGCCCTAATACTTTCGGTGACTTTCTTCCCCCCCACGCTTCTTGTATAATAATAGATTTCCTGCATAATATCAGACTGTTAGCAGAATTATAGCATGTCGTTCAAGATTGTATCTTTTTTCTGTTCTCATTAATCCTACTACAATAGTTGGATCTATATTATTTAATACCCTAATGACTGTTTCACTGCAACTTGTTCTTTTGAAGCTTGCAATCTTATTGAGACCACCGGAATGGACTTCATCCCTCACGTCGCGGTAGTACAAGCCGGCCAGGTACGATGATGATGATAAAATTTTCCAGGTTTTCCTCGATTCCACCGTCAGTTCCATATCGAGATGGCAACTAACAAAATGCTGCATCGGCTACTGGGTTTTGCAGGATATCATTAAGAAGGTAGCTTCATACTCTCATGGCGGCGATTCAGTCCTCGTGATGTCTGCAACTGGTGATGTACTGAGCATGGTTATCCGACAGGCTGCGCGACCTGATCATGGAAGCACAGTCACAATGAATGTATGGTAGTAGTAGTAGTAGCAGTCTTGATTAGGATTACATCACATTACTTCCCAGCAATTTAAATGCAAATGGCAATGGCATTCACTGATGATGTTGGTGAGGCTTCAAACCCTCCATTATGAACATGCAGGGCACGCTTCAGATACTATCTCTTCAAGGGTTACTGTCATTCAGATCAGGGGTCCCCAGCGGTCTCAGCATCCTTGTAGCACAACCCAATCGATATATTTTCGGGGGCCATCTTGCCGGCCCGCTAATCGCAGCCGGTCCCGTTCAGGTAACTACTGTCCTCAGAATTCACCTTTTCCGATCACCAGAGATCGAAAACATAATGAGCATTCCCCTCTTCACAAGCTAGGGTTTACATTTTGAAAAATTAGGTTTGCATTGCATGCCCTAATCACATAATCCCTTTACCTCAACTAAAATACTACTCATACTTGCATCTAGCTATGCCCAGAATCTTGTCCCCGAAAGCGTCTTCTTTCCATGCCCAGCAGCTTCTTCTAAACTCATCTTGGATGCCCATTTTGCAGTATATCATAGATCATGTGTTGCTTTTATTGCAGCTTATTTTGGGCACGTTCAAGGAAAACATTCCGAAAGAGCGAAAGATGAAACGACCCCGGAAGTCTCCCCTATCGGCCCTTAGCGACGCCGCAAAGCCAGATAAGGCATCGGAATCGACTAATCCCAGCAATGCTTTTGATGGAGCTCTCTTGTCCTGTGATGTAAGCTGCAAGATACCTGCATCTCCTGGACTGGAGGAGTTGGCACCTGGTCCACCTGGTCATGCGTCCGAGGATCATTTCCCTCATAACAACTGATAAGTATATAGGCTAGTTATTCTTCTTATGTACCAACATGAATGACCTCTTCATGTTGTTTGATAGAGGAGCCAGTACGGAAAAGAGAGAATTCCCATTCACTCTAATGGGATAACTGCACTCTTATTGCTGCTGCTGATTGGACTTTGGCCCCTTCAGCTACTAGTACTCACATGCAGATGAGTACACATTGATTATATAGGGTTTTTTGCTGATTTCATATTATTCTGAATTAGATAATAATATTTATTTTATTTTATTTATTATTATGTAAAAATATTATATTTAAATTGACAAAGAATAATCATAATCATCAATATAAAGCATACCCTTAATGATATTACACCTTACTTTTTAATACTTTAAGCTTATAGGTGTGTTATTGCACATTCTCCTTTTTCTGCACATATTTCCAATTCTTTATTGCATGTGGGAGGGAGGCATCCAGCCAAATTATTTCAACCCTTTTCTTGTTTAGCGTTTCTTTTTCACTCTTCAATAATTGTTTCTCTGGCCTTGCTGGGATTATGCCCATGACCATGATTGCACATTATCATAATCTGATGAGTTGAAGGGTCAATTCTTGGATCCGATGCCCGCTGCCCACATGATTCTAGTCCTCTTAGGGATACAGCTTCAACACCCCCCAAATGATTCTAGTCCTTTGCTTGTTAGATTGACATGTGATTGCTATTTCACAGTTCAAATTGCACGGTTTGATCCTATTGTCGGATCCTATGTCGACTGTGAAATGGGTGAAGTTGGTGAGGATTGAAGGATGGTTGGAATTGTGCTAAGAAGCCAGAGCTCAATCCAAGTGCACGTTCCTCATATGCCAATGCATAATATGAACATAAGATGCTTAGACAAGGTCAAACGATGATTCTGAGTTGGCATATTTGTCGATCCCCAAGCCAACACACACTCCTTGACTTGTAAGAGGGAGAGTGTCGATGCTCATGACTTTCCCCTCACTCTCAGCTAGCATTCCATCTCTATCACCATACCAACCAGCTGTGTGACTGTGTCTTGGTCTGCGCCTACCCTTTCTCCATCATCTATGTTTGTGGTCGGGCTCAGCTCGACCCTCTCTTTGTGACCTCGCAAGAACACCCACCCGCACACCTTATGCCATCAAGCCGATGGAGAAAGGATGATCGATGGCATGGAAGCCCAATACCCGTCCAAATTAAGGATTAATTCCATGTGGGACAACGTGGGAAGGGAAGTATAATCAAGTTTTCTTCTGCCGATCAATTGTTTCTTCTCCACACCATCTCTCCCAACCCTATATCACCATTTTCAACATGACTCAAAGACCAATTTGAGGTGGGTCAAATATGGGATCTCGTCTTTGGTTTTAAGGAGATTAGATACCCAAATGGATCGTTGCACCTACTACTGCTACACCCATCAATAGAAGGAACAAGTTGGGGTGGCTAATAATGATATGCCATCAAAAGTCATCCTCCATGGAGATTTTAGACCTGGTTAGGTATTAAGATCTAACAAAGGAAGGATGACTTTGCAAATCCACATTTACTTCACTCTTTTTTTAATAGTTATATGGGGGTGTTAGTCACTGGTCATAAGAGATTAATAACTAATTAATTTGGTTAATTAGATATGCTTAAGCCCATTAATGTATATGTGTGTGTAATTAAAGGATGATGCCACCTACCATACTTTCTTATTTTTATTATTGATTATTTGCACCATAGTTTAAGACATTATTAAAAAGTTATATGCCTAATGATATCATTATCCCCTAATGAAATCACTTAATTAAAGTGTAACTAAAACTATACACATCCAAGCTAATAAGACAAATGCTAGTTATTATATATGTATACGTGTGAAAATAATTATAGGTTACCCTCTTGGTGGGAAACCACATTTTCTCCCCCAACAGCTCCACATAAAATTAATTGATTATGATTAGTCAAATTCTAATAAAATTTCAAATACTATATTTATACGAAAAAATATTTAATGAGAATCAATTTCTATAATATCAATTTGATAAAATAGTCAACTATACATCCATTCCAAACCAATTTCATAAAGATCCGTAAAAATTTTTAGGTAATTGATGAAAATAATAATAATGAATTGAATAAAATAAAAAAAGTAATTTAAATATATAAATTTTAAAATATTACATAAACAAGACCATTTGTTTAAAAATTAATTTTATTAATTAAAATTTTATAAAAAAATTATGTGTTGAAATATTATACACATACATATTGAAAAATATAGAAATTTTGAAATATCATATAAATTTAAAATACAATCAAAATTATTAATTAGATTATAAAACTACATATTTAAGATATGGCTCTTGTTTAATTTATTAATTATTTTTACATTTGAGATTAAATACTAATATATTTTATAATAAAAAAGATAATAGTATTTATTTATATAAATAAATAATAATATATTAAAATACAATTTAATATATATAATAATATTAGATGACATGTTCATAATATAATTTAATATAATATTTATTATAGTTTATATATAATATTTATTATAATTTCTTAAAATATTTCATTTTTATTTCATTTCACATATATTATGTCAAGCTAATTGTGTGCCTTCTTCTACTACAAGTTTAATAACAAAATACATATATGACATACAATGATTAGATAGAAAAAAGAAATTATTGTAACGATTATTTTGAGAGAGGGGATTGAATTAATTAAATTAAAAGTAGTTGGTATATAAAAAGTTTATTTTTATTTATTTATTTTCTTTCAACAACAATAGTGCTCGATAAATTTTATATTGTTTTATTTAAATTATATATATTTAAAATAATTATCAATTAAATATATTTTTAATTAATAAAACTATAAATAAAAATTATACATAATTAATATTTTATTTAATAAAGTAAATATGTTGGATAAAATAATTTATTAATAATTTTAAATTGATTAAATAAAAATTTAATTATATATATTAAAAATTATATATGTTTTATAATTTTAAATAAAAAAATATATAATTTAATTATACTAAAATTCTATAATAAAATATCTTTTTATGTGAAATTTTATAAAAGTTTAATTATATTTAATTTACATTTAATAAAATATTAAAAATTATATATATTACGTTATTAATAAAAATTACACGTAATAGTTAAGTAAAATATTTATATATAAATTATAGTTTTACAATAATATTAAAACTATATCGTCCAAATTTTGATTATTCTATATCCATAAATTAAGAAATAATTTAATAATAGCTTTTAAGGATTCGTGCAAAGCCACCTCAAAACTTAAATACCGTTAAAGGAAAAAAAACAGAAAAAAGGGATAAAGGGTACTTGCATATATATTTCATTTCAATTACTACCTTAATTTTTATATTGCATTATATTCAAATTGTTAAATTTATAGTTGACATTAATATATAAAATTTACTTATAATTTTATCAAATATTAATATATTATATAATTTTTAAATAAAAATATATATAATTTAATGATACTAAAATTATTTATTTCTAAAATTCTATAATAAAAATATAGTTTTATATGAGATTATACAAAAGTTTAATTATATGTAATTTTTACTTAAAAATATTAAAAAATATATATTAAATTATTACTAAGAATTACACGTAATAATTAAATAAAATATTTATATATAAATTATAGTTTTATAAAATATATAAAAGGTAAAATTTAACATTTTCATAATATTAAAATTATTTAATTTACTTTTAAAATTATTATATATAATAAAAATATATTTTACCATTTATATTTCAAAGGGTTAAATATTAAAAAATTATATTTAATTAAAAAGTTATATAAATAAATATAATTTAGCATAATTAGTTCTATTATTTGCTCACTTTTATATTTAATAAATTAATATTTTATATAATATATATATAACAAAATTTTATTCTATTATTCACCTGTTATCTCCATCCGAATTAAGATTTACTATCAAAATAAAATTATTAGATTTCGAATTAATTGCAATTCCAGCCGTAAAAGTCGAATTCGGGTGATGTGCGAGTGAATATGTATAATTGAGCATATATTTTTAATTATAAGTGTAATTATGTTAAATTTAATAATAAATTAAAATATTATGAAATAATTAAAAGTTATGGTAGAAAATGTTTTAAACTCATAAATTTATAAATATATTATTAATTTTCTAATAAAACTAGTGTTCAATTTTTTTAAATAAATATTTTAATATTATACATATGTAAAAATAAATGTATTTATAATAAAAACTAATATATGTATAAAATATATTGACATGAATAACACATATTAAGTATTATTTTTAGTTTTTTAAATAATAACATGTTAATAAAAATAATAATTAGGACCATTAATATATGTTAATATAGTTATTTTTATAAAATTTTAATAATAGACTTTTCTCACCAATAAGTGAACTTATTAATTATTGATTATTTTTGTAGTAAATTAGAATAAATATACTCATATTATTTATAATTGATATTTTATAAATAGTTAATGCCTCTATTTGTAAAATTAAATAGTGTATTATATAATAATTTACATATTATTAAATTATATATATTCAACAAAGTAAATAAAGTCATAATATATAAAAACAATGTTAAGTTGTTATTTAAATTATCATACATTATTTATTTAAGATTTAATAATTAATGAGATTAAAAATCAATTTTATTAATTATTTTTACATTTTACATTAAATACTATCAAAATTTATAATAAAAAATAGATAAATATTATTCATTTATGAAATTAATATAAATAAATAAATATAGTATTTTAAAACATAATTTAATATAAATATGTAATAACATAATAATTTGATATAATTGATTATAATATGTCATACCTTCATATAATTTAATATAATATATATTATAATTTTTACATAATTTATTTTCAATATTTTGATATAATATTTATTATAATTTTCCAAAAATATTTTATTTTAATATAATAAATATTTATATTAAATGAAATAACAAAATTTTCATTTTCTCAATTAAAATATAACTAATTTATAAATATTTTTAAGACTTATTTTGGTAAAATATATCTTATTTTGAAGTCAAGTTAATACTGATATTAATATTTATTTTATCAGTTAAAATATAAAAAATATTTTTAAAGATATTTGATATAATATAAATTATAATTGTTAAAATTATTATAAAATACATAATTATGAATTATTACGATTTTGTTAGATGTGAAAAAAACTATATTTTGTTATAAGATAAAATTATTATAAAGTATGAACCTGTACTGACCCGAATATCGTTCGGGTCCTCGCGTCTACGGGCAGTTGTGTGGAACCGAGAAAGGGTACGAGCTTTTACCCCAAAACCAGGACGGAGGATATTCAAGCAGACCCAACCATTCTAAAATGGGCATTTAAGGCAGTTCTATACTAATGTTGAAGAATAAATGTCACGGTCAAATATCACATTTGACTATTGATATCGAGGTGCTTCCTTTAAGTTTTTTTTTTCTCTTTTTCCCATTTAATTTTGAAGAATTTTTATATGCATTGATAAAGATAAACTTCTTCATTATATTTAAGGGATACACTTGTTTAAATATAATATTTATTATACTTTACCAATAAAAATTTAGAATATATTGTAGATATTATTTGAATTGATTCATTATTTTGTTTTTTTAAGGTTAGTATTATGTGAATTAATTCATAAATTATTTAAAAAAGATAAAAGGAAAAGATATATTATTAGATAAATAATAAATATTTTTAAAATTATTTTAAAATATTAATTAAATTAAAAGTAGTTGTTGTTGAGTGTAAATATATAAAAAAATGAATTTGATAAATAATAAGGGCCTACTTTGATAATATTAAATAAAATAATAGTGAATATATGTGTATATATATTATATAAATAAATATATTTTTATATTTAATATTTGAGATTTGACAATGAATATGACACTTGCAGCAACAACCCTAAAGCGTATGACATTGTCATATCTCTTTCTTTTTAAATTTTTTAATATATATTTTATTATTTTTTTATATTATATTTTTTTATCTTTATACATAAATATTTATTTCTCTCTACTTTAAAAAATTATATATAATTAAATTATATTATAACATTTAAATTAATAATTATTGATTAAAATTGATAAATAGATACTTAATTTTTTAACATATTATTATAATAATATATTAATTAATATATTTAGCTGTATTGTAATTGTTATTACAATTGAAATAAGTGATATATATTATTTACAAATAATTGGCTATTACATATGTTATCAAACAAATGTTAATTTTTTATATTATTTTCCAACATTATTAATATACACTTAATAAAAGGTTAAACTATTACAAGTATATCAAATTTAAAATAATATTTTAGTACTAAAATTTAAAAATGTTACTTTTGTTACTAAATATTTGGTAAAAGAAAATATTTAATATTATTTTTAAAAAATTAATATAAATTTAATATTTTAATATATAAATATCATATTATCTTTTACTAACATGATAACGGTTTATAAATATGAAATATTTAAAATTTTGATAATTATCAATTTTAATTTTATATTAAAATTACTAATATGACAACAATTTTAATTTCCTACACTTTTCATTTTCTTATTTGAAATATTGTTAATTTATAAATATATTTCATAATCTTTTCTGAAATATATATATTTTTTAAACTTAAATTGATTTTAACACTAATATTTATTTTATAAGGTGAAATATAAAAACATTATTTTTAAAGATATTTAATATAATATATATTATTATTAAAATTATGACTATTGATATAATTATTTAATGTCAAATTGATTTAATAATATTTTTTGTGCAAAAAAAATGTTATAATACTACTAACTAAAACATAAAATTTCTTTTATAAATATATAATTTTCCTTTTTAACTTTTTTTTATTTTTTAAAAATTTAAATAAAGTTATACTTATTATACTTTTTTTCAGTTTTCCATCCAACATTAAAAAAAATTCTTTTTTAATTTATTTAAAAATATATATATATATATAATATATAAAGTGTTTGATAAAATGTTTGTAAGAAAAAAATAAATATTTGAAAATATTAATAAAAATTAAAAGTAAAATATATTATATAAGTTTTATAATACTTAAGAGATTTTTTTCCATTAAATTAATATTTGTAAGTAGAACAATACTTTAATTTATTATATACATATTTTTAAATGTGTGAATTTTATATAGAGTTAAATTATATTGTTAGAAAAATTATAAAATGAACAATTTATATAAATACTATCAAAGTTTATATATATTAATTTGACTTGCAATTATACTTAAAAAATAACCTCTTACTAATTCACTGATATTTTCTTTTAACAATTTATATTTATATTATTTATAATTATTTAAAAAATATATTAAATATTAATACAATATATATTAAATATTAATAGTGTAAAAATATAAATATGTATGATAATTTTTAAGAGCATTTTTCATATTTAAATTATTTTATACATATTATTTTAATCTATCATTTTCATATTAAATTTAATATATTATTATAAAAAATCACTTTTACTAATGTTTTTGGATAATTTTTTAAGCACTAATTTCTGTTAATTATTATATTTATTTAACAATATATTTGTTCAAATAAATGATTATATTAATTAAAAATTCTTGTAAAAATTATGTGGTAAAATATTATGCACTTACATATTGAAAAAAATTAGAAATTTTGAATTATCAAGTTAATTTCAAATTATTATAAGGTTTATTAAATAATTTTTAATTTATTTTTTAAAGTATAAAATACTAAAAAAATTAATTATATTATATAACTACATATTTAAAATCGAGTTCTTTTTAATTATAATTTTATTAATTTTTTTTACATTTCACATTAAATACCATACAATTTTCTAATAAAAATTATATAAATACTACTCATTTATAAAATTAATATAAATAAATAAAATTTTAAAACATAATTTTATATAAATATGTGATAATATAATATTAGGTTACGTAAGTTTTTATATAGTTTATACTAAACATTTATATATAATACTTATTATAATTTCCCACAAATATTATATTTTTTTTCATTAATAGTATATAGGTGTTATGTGAAGTAGATTATCGTGGTTTCCTTTTTCAGTTATGAGTTTGACTAGTTTATTGCAAGAGTGAGCATTGCCAAATTATATACTCTAAATTAAAACTTTTAAATTAATAATTACCTATTATAAATAACGAATTATAAGACTTATATTGAAAAATATATAATAAAATATTATGTATAAAAATATATTACATATAAAAATAAAATATATTAGTAAATATAATATATATTAATATTTATTAATATATTAACTTATTAACAAAAATATATTTACATTAAAAATGATATGTAAAATTATTAATATAATTTTATTTAATAAAATATTAAATAATTATTATATTTTATAATAAAATTATATCTGATATAAAAATTATTTATATAATATTTTTAAAATATGGAATATATAATTATATATTATATATTGACTAATTTTATTTTTTAAATATTTATATAGGCAATCAAATAGATTATATTTAAATAAAAAATAATCAAAATATTTATATAAATATAAAGGATAAATCACATTTATATCAAATGGTTTGTTAAAATTAGTATATTTGATACATTGAATATAAATAACTAGTATGTTAATAGTTTTAGCTCTACCTAATGAGTTATATAATAGCTTGTAATATTAAATTATTTAAAAAAATTATTTAATATTATTAATATACAAAATAAATTTATATAGTATAAATAGGTTTATTATAAAATTTAATATATTTTTATATATTATCAAATAAAAATATATCAATATTTTGATATTTATATTAATAAAAATATATTTCTGATAATACAAATTATATAAGACTAAATATTATGTTTATTAATATTTTTTATCATATATAAATAATATTATATAATTATTATATATGTTAAGTTAAAATTGATATCAAATATTTTAATTTTATATACTAATATGATTGTTTATTCTATGAAATGTTTAGTATTAAATTTTGTTTTTTTATAAAGGTTTAATAAACTCATATGTATTAATGATAGAATTAGATTAAACTATATATTTAATTGTTATATTCCCAATTTCATATCTGTTATATATAATTATTTGATAGTATTTGAATTTATTCTCTCAATGTAATTTCATTATAATTAATATTTTTAAAATTATACGTATTTTTAAAAATATGAATTATATATAATTTTAATTTAAGTAAAATAATATATAATTAATAATTTATTTAAAATTGAGTTTTTATTTAAATTTTATTAATTATTTGAATATTTACATGGAATACTATATAATTTTTTTAAGAAAAAATAAATAAATAATATTTATTAATAAAATTAATATAAATAAATACAATCTTAAAATATAATTTAATATAAATATGTCCTTACATAATTTGATATCGTTTTTACTAAACATTCATATATAATATGGATTATACTTTTTCATAAATATTATACTTTTTTCATTCATATTATAACAAAATATTTAGGTTTATGTGGGTGTTATGTGAAAGGGGTAATTGTGGTTTTCTTTTGTTAGTGATATTTTAAGCAAGTGGTAGAGCTATCTAGTTGCACTCTCTATTCCTCTCAAAATTATATATTATAAATTTTAAATTTTAAATTAATAATTACATGTATTATCAATTATAAGAATTAAATTTAAAAAATATATAACAAAATATTATTTATAAAAATATATTATATAAAAAAATTATTATAAAATAATAAAAACATGCCATATATAATTATATATTATATATTAATATATTTAATAATTTTATTTTTTTTCAATATTTACATATACAATCAAATAGATTATATTTATATAAGAAAATATATTTATATAATTAAAAAGAACAAATTATAATAGTAATACTAAATATTTTAATAAAATTAGTATAAGGAGGCACATATTTATTTGTTCTTTACTTAACTTATCACATTGTGTCCCCCTCAACAAATATAACAAGTTTTTTCTCCCTTTTAAGTTCAAAATTTTTTTATAATTAGGAATAATTGATTATTTAATATGTTTTTTTTGCATTATACTATTCTTTATATTTTTTTTCATTATATAGTAGAGCAAATTGCATTCACTTGAAATATTGTTAATTTGTAAACATATTTCATACTCTATTCTAAAAAATATTTTTTATTTTAAACTTTAATAAATTATAATAATGATATTTATTTTATAAGATAAATATAAAAATTTATTTTTAAAGATATTTTATATAATATATATTATTATTAAAATTATAACAATTAACATATTTTTTTAAAATTTTAAATTAATTCAATTATAATTTGTTATGCAAAAAAATTGTTAAAATTGTTATAATAATAACAACTAAAATATAACATTTTCTTTTATAAAATATATATATATATATATTCCTTTTAACTTTTTTTTTTATTTTTTAACATTTTTTAATAAAGCCCTACCTATTATACTTTTTTTTAGTTTTCCATCTAATATTAGAAAATTTCCTTTTTTAAGTTCTTTACAAAACATTTATAATATACATATATATATATATATAGTGTTGGATAAAATGCTTTTAAGAAGAAAAAAATGAATAAAAAGCAAAAGTAAAAAATATTATATAACTTTGATGATACTAAGTTTGGAATTTTTTCGATTAAATTAAAATTTGTAAGTATAACAATAATTTAATAAATTATATATACATTTATAAACGTGTGTATTTTATATTAGTTTATATTGTATTATTAGAGAAATCATAAATTAAACAACCGCATTACTTTAGAAAATCTATTTTTTTACATTTAATATGATATAATATTGTTTATTTCACTTAACTTATTCAAATCTATAAAAGTTTTATATATATTAATTTCAACGGCATTTATACTTAAAAAATAACCTCTAATTTATTTTCTAATATTTTCTTTTAGCAATTTATATTTATGCTATTTATGATTAATTTAAGTATAGATTAAATATTAATACGGTAAAAATATAAATATATAGAATATTTTTTAAAAGCAATTTTCATATTTAAATTATTCTATGTATGTTATTTTAATATATTAAATTTAATATATTATAATAAAAAAATAACTCATACTAATGTTTTGGATAATTTTTAACTCTAATTTCTCATAATTATTATATTGATATTATTTAATTACTATATTTATTTAACAATATATCTGTTCAAATAAATAATTATATTAATTAAAATTTGATTTAAATATTATGTGTTGAAATATTATTCAATTACACTGAAAATTTTAAAAATTTTGAGTTATCAAATAAATTTGAAATTATTATAAGGAGTATATCTCATGTTCAAGAATTTTAGATTTATTTTTTAAAGTATAAAATATTATCAAAATTATTAATTAAATTATAAAACTAAATATTTTAAATCGAGTCCTTTTTAATTTAGGTTTTATTAATTATTCTTACATTTTATATTAAATATCATTCAATTTTCTAATAAAAATTAGATAAATACTAATAATTTATAAAATTAGTATAAATAAAAAAATCTTAAAATATAATTTAATATAAATATGTGTTGATATAATATAAGGTTACATAATTTGATATAGTTTCATATATATATATAATATCTAATATAATTTATACAAATATTATATTTTTCATTTATAATATAACAAAACATTTATTGTTTATGTAGGTGTTGTTTGAAGTGAATTATTGTGATTTTTGGTGATGGGTTTATTTTAATTATATCGTGCTATTGTAAGAGTGTGCAGTAATCAAATTATCTCTCCATATATCTCTCAAAATTCTATACCCTAAATTACAAATTTTAAATTAATAATTAACTATTACAAATTACGAATTATAACACTTATATTCAAAACATATATAAGGTATAAAAATATATTAATATTTATTCTTATATAAATTATATTAACAAAAATATATATTAAAAAAATATGTCAAATTATTAACATGATATTTGTTAAAAAATATAAAAATATAATATATATATATAATTATATATTATATTTTAATATACTAAATAATTTTATTTTTTCAATATATGTATAGACAATCAAATAGATTATATTTAAATAAAAATAATCAAAATATTTATATAATTAAAAAGGATAAATCACATAGTGATATCAAATGTTTTGATAAAATTAGTATATTTGATACAAATTTTGATATATCGAATATACTTAATTTGGATGTTAATAGATCTACAAGTTATAATATAGCTTATAATATCAAATTATTTTAAAAAATAAAATTATTTAATATTATTAAAATAAAAATATAATTATATTTGTCATATTTTTGTATGTATTTTCTCTTAATAAAATATTACATAAATAAATTTTTATAGGATAATTTATTATAAATTTTAATATTTTTATATATTATCAAATAAAATTATATCAATATTTTGATATTCTGTATTAATAAAAAAATGTTTCTCATATTACAATTTATATAAGACTAATTAATAATAATTTTTATTATATATATTATCATATATAAAAATATAATATAATTATGATATATTCATAATAATAATTATTATATATGATAATTTAAAATTAATGTCAAATTTTAAAATTTTATAAACTAATATTATTATTTATTTTATGAAATATTTAGTATATAATGTGGTTTTTAAAGGTTTAATACACTTATGTGGTAATAATAGAACTAAATCACATATTAAATTCATATATTGGATCCACTCATCAGCATTTTTATTATTTTATATCAAAGTTGTAAAATATGAAAAAATTAATATTAAATTTTATATAGAGAAAAAGGGACATGTGACTAAAATTTAATATATTAAAAAATCAATTTTAATTGTAAAAAGGTAAGATATTCCCATTTTTTCTCCTCTTGCATTTTCAAATATTTTATATAGTTTGGAATAGTTGATCAGTTAATATGTTTTTTGCATTGTACTATTTTTTATTTTTTTCATTTTATACTAAACTGCATTAAAATGAATAAATTTTTCTTCAAAAATGATATAAAACCAACAATCTTTTCAGATAATTATTTAAATTTAAGGTTTTTAATTAAAAAGGGCCCTTATCTTCATTATTTGATATATATTCATTAAAAAACATAATTGTGAAATTTTAATATTTTTCTTATAATTGATGCTATAATAGTAATGAATTAAATATTTTTCTAATATAGTTTATAATATAATTTTTATTATGAGTACGTGAGTACAAGTGTTCAATTTTTTTAAACAAAAATTTTGATGTTACACATTTGTAAAAATGAATTTATTTATGATAAAAGTTATTGTAATTACAAAATATATTAAAATGGATTAACAAATATTATATTATTTTTATTTTTAAAAATAGTGACATATTAGTAAAAAATAATGATTAAAATCATTAACATTTTTTAATATATGTTAATTTTTATAATAATTAAAATTATTTTTATAAAAGTTTAATATTTAATCCTTGCCACTAATAAGTTTAACCATTTTTAGTTATAATATTATATATATATATATAAATAATTGAATAGCTTATTATTTAATATGATGCATATTATTAAATCATACATACTCAATAGAGTAAATAAACCCATAATATATAATACAATTATAAGTTGTTAGGTTTAAAGTTATATTATCATTTCATCCTTAAAAATTTAATATTTATTATAATTTTGTTATAGTTTATACTCAATATTTAAATATAATATATATTATAATTTTTCAAAAATATTTTATTTTTATTATAACAAATATTTAAAATTTATTTTTATTATTATAAGTTAATAGTATATCTTATTATATTATAATTGAATAGAGTAGAAAAGAGTATAAGTTTATATTTTTTCTTGAATTTATCTTCTTACCTTACTTTTATTGAGTTGAGAGTAAGAAGTGATCAGTAAAAAATAATTATTGTGTAATGTGTATTTAGTTCATTTATTTGTACCTTATATCCATTATAATTCACTACATATCTTTCAGCATTCCTCTTGAATTCTTAATTCCAATTACTATCATATATATGTTTAAAAATTTTAAAATAACTTTTATAAATTTTTCGATTTTTAAAAGTAGTTGAAAATTTAAACATATTCTATTATTTGAAATATAATAATTTTATTTATTTTTTTAATTATTTTTCACATATAATATAATATTAAAAAAGAAATTATGATTGATACAATTTATTTTATTTAAATAATATATATTTAAAATAAATAAAAATTACATATATATTTTAATTAATAAAATTATAAATAAAAATAAATAATTAATATTTTGTAGAATTAATTTGAAATAATAAATTAAATATATTGCACCACTACATTTATTTTTTTATAATAATAAATTATATAATTTTAATATTAATAAATATAAAATTTAAGTTATTTATATAATATCATAATATATATATTTATATAATTATTACTAAAAAATTTATATATATATTTAAATATTTTATTAAATATAAATTATATAATACAATTTTTTAAGATTTATTTGGGTAAAATATTCTATCAATTATTTTAAATTAATTATACAAAATATTCATTATATATATAAATGAATATTCATACATATTATTAATTTTTCTAATAAAACTCATAAATTTATAATTTACTTATAAATTTATCAAATAAAAATATATGTTATATAATTTTTAAATAAAATATATATAATTTAATGATACTAATATTATTTATTTGTAAAATTCTATAATAAAAATATAGTTTTGTACGAGATTATATAAAAGTTTAATTATATGTAATTTTTACTTAACAAAATATTTAAAATGATATATATTAAGTTATTAATAAGAATTATACGTAATAGTTAAATAAAATATTTATATATAAATTATAATTTTATAAAATTTCATAATATTAAAATTATATAATTTAATTTTAAAATTATTATATATTAATAATAAAATTATTCTATATTATAAAAAATTATATATTGAATAATTGAACTTCTTAGTCAAAGGGACTCATTTTTAAAACCAGTTCATAATTATAGTTTGAGACTTATGTTATGTTGCATATTAATAACATAATAACGTAAAATTATTTAATACATATTTTTTTAATAATATTAAATAAAGAGTTTTTAACCCAAATTAATTGATTTTACCGTAGACGAAATTTAATATATTAAATCGGGTGAAATTTTTCCTTCACATAAATTAGAGTGGAATAAATTTTGGGAATTAAAGTATAATTAATTTTGCATAGAACTAAATAGGTTTTTTAATATATATTATCGATCCTTTTTATTATAAGTTATTTCAAATTTTAATACTATTAAGAAATTATTTATTTTTTTATTTAATAATAATAATAATATTTTTATTTGTATTTATATTATTATAATATAAAATTTTATAACAATAATATTATTAGTTATATAATTTTTTATTTTAATATACAAATTATTAATATTTTTAATTATATAATTGTTATCATACATATTTACTGAATATAATATATGTTTTTTGATACGACATATTGTTTATTATATTTTATTTTTTACTAATATTTTTTATCGCATACTTTGTAATTCTTAATAATATAATTTAATTCAATTATATATAAATAAATATTAAATACATATTCTCTCATAGGTCCGGCCCATTCGTTGGGAATTGTGGGCCAACGTTTTCGACTGAAAGGCTCATGTATGGGCCATGATTAAGGCTATATATTATATAATTTAAATTAACTACAGCTTACGTAGCAAAATAGTACTGGTTATTGATACAGGTGGCTTGAAATTGAAGTGGAGATGAGCCTTCAAATTTGAGGTACAATCATTGCTATCTTAGGTTCTGACTTCGAATCAGAAAATCTGGATTCACCAAATCTATCTGCAGTTTCTAGACGGATCAGTGAGCAATTCTAGCTCCGACTCTTAGGTGTGGTCGTTTCTTCCTCCTCCGTGTTGCAGATGGAGTTATTGTACAATAAGCTCTGCGAGAAGCACGCCAGACTGAAGGTATCTGGTTTCCCTCTCGTTTTGCATATAAAAATGAAAATAGAGAGGGATTATATGAACAGGGCGTTGGTTGTATAGTGTCTGCAAATGACGGGATGAAAAGGCATTCATTCGACTGCGTTCCTTTAGATCCACATGGATCAGGAAGAGAAGTTCATTAACTACATGATAGGTGCTTGCGATTTTTCTCTCCATTGCCCTTTCTATTAAATTATCAGTTCTGTTTTTACATAATCTCTTTTAGCACTGTCTTTGGTGTTTGGTCCAATTCTTAGCTTCTTCTACTATAAATGCTAAAGTATTTCTTCAGTTGATGCCATATGGCAGCTGCGGAGGAGTTGATGCAGCACCTCAGAGATGAAAACAATGGCTTGCGTGCAAAGCTGAATGATTTAATTTCTTCAACGAGGCATGGATCCAAAATTGTTGCTGAGAGTCCTGTTTTTTTTTTTTTTTTCATTTGTGTGGTCATTCCTTAATTGAATGTCTAGTTGGGTGCACAATTGATGTAAGGTGCAATACCTTTGCAGGCCTTCCGTGGATGACCGGGGCTTGGATTACCAGAAGCTTTTGATGGAAGGAATCCACAAGAGTGCGTGATTGTGGATCACTTGACTTCCTAGCGTTCCAGTTAATGGTGGCTTTATCCTTGCTATTCATGGTTTTTATTGCAAGTCAGGCTATCTTTTTGGTATGTCTGCTTTCTAGGATAAAAGCAAAAAGTATAATCTTACTCTGAGGTCATGATACTAGATGTTTTCTTTGATGCACTTGTCCTGCATTGTTGATATCATTACCTGATGATCTCTTCATTGGCTCTCATGATCGTGTACATGTGGATTACAGGAGGGAGGTGCTGGTTATGTGACAAGTGTGATTAAGTTCAGCAACTTTTTTGGGGGATTGCTCTTGTTTTGATCTACGACTGCTCATTATTCAGTGGACTAATTTAACTTTCTGATAAACAGCTTACCAATGAAGCTGAGAAACTTGGTGATGGCAGAGCATAGCATGATGAATGAGAAAGAGGGCATCTGAACAACTCTGTAGCTGCACAGAACAGGTCAGATTTCATTCCAATGGCCCAGCAACCAGGTCTAGAAGAAAACGTAGTAGGCCACCTGAGATCAATGCAAGGATTGATCTGAGTCCTCGGTTGGGAAATTGTGCAGGAAGATTCCCATTCCAAGCAAACAAATCACTTTTTCTCAATAAAATTCGGTATTGATCTGTATCATAACAATACTTTCTTCTTCAAAACACAAATACATGAGAATACAATAAAATTGGTAACCCTTTTATTCAAAAAAAAAAAAACTTCCTTTCTTATGGTATCACCATGTTGTGTCTATTTAAATTGGGAGCTTAATTATAGCCAAGCGCACATCATCTATCTTCAACTTCTTATCTTCTATAGCTAAGTGTATATTCTCTATCTCCGACGGCATATCCTGCATATTTGTTATCTGGGACTGCATATCCTTCACCCTGTCTTGCAAATTCTTATTTTCTCTAGCCACTGCAATAACGTACAAATATGAGAATTTTAAAATATCACTCTCTAATTTCTTCATCTTGGCCGAGTAGTTTATCCACCGAACTATGTTGATGATGCTGATTCCTCTGGCCTCCGTTACAAGGGCTGTGCCATCCACCATCAGCTTATGCAGAGGAAGAATTTCCTCTTCCAATCTTTTGTTTGATGCATCCATCTTCTCAACAATTAGATTTATGTATTCCAACGTGGATTCGAGACTTTTTAAGCGGGAGCGAAACATGAAATATGTTTTCACCCCATATCTCACCTCTAAAAGTAGTTGGGAAGTTATAGTACCAAGAACTGATCCTGTCACAAGTTCTGCCATCACCAAGAACTGATCCTCAAAACCAACCTGATCCCCATTAAAGCGATAATAAAAATTAAGTTCTTGTCGGATGCAAGTGAAAATTGCTCTAATGAATATTTTTAGAAACTAAAGAAAAGAATGTGATAATAGGTAGAAAAAATTTAAATGAACACATATCAGAAAGTAAGAAATTTAGATTAATATAACCCAATTTATTCACAATAAAAGATCTATTAATTGAGTTTTTATAGTTAAATATATGTTTGGGATGGCATTTTGAATTTGGGGTGAATTTGGGCATCTGATAGATCTTAATATATATGTTTCCAATGAAATCATAAAAATGTGTTTCCAAATGAAATTATAAAGAAGTTAACTACATTATTAATTGACTGATCTACTTGTACTTCGATTGAATACATTTCATAAAATTAATAATTAGTGATTAAATTTAATAAATAGATACTTTATTTTTAACATATTATCATTATTTATATAAATATATTTATTTATAATTTAATAATTGAAATCGATAATATAAGGGAATTAAGTATTAGATATTATTTCAAACTTTTGTATTAAATCATATTTTGTTAACAAAACTTTAAAAATATTAATTTTGTTATTAATATTAAATATTTTATAAAATTAATATATTTAATATTACTTTATCTTCTATTAATATATAATTTTAATATATAAATATCACTTTATTTTTGCTCTGTTAGATTGCCAAAATCTCACAGTAGCCAATTTGAGGTCAATATCATTCAATCTACTGGACCCAATGTTTTGTACATTTCTTATTGGGCCCTATCGAGTCAAAGATCCCCGAACTTCGGGGAGGGTGATAATGATGTTGACCCCAAATTGGCTACCTGTTTGGAGTAAAAGGAGTAAAAGTTTATTGTTAACATGAGTGGGAACACTACATTTTTCAAAAAAATATTCCCGATCCATTTAATTACTAATTATTAATTTTATAAAATGAGTTCTAGGGAAGTACAAGTGGATCCGTTAATTAATAATGTGGTTGATTTTTTTATGATTTCATTAAAAATATTTTAATACATCGTATTATTTAATCATTTAACTAGTGTTATTTAACACTATAAAAATTTTATATAATACAACAATTAATCAATATAAATACAGAATATACATAAAACTTGTAGTTACTAATTCTGAAATATAGCATATAGTATACGAAATTTATATTCAAGTATAATTTTGGGTAATCCTTATTTTTATACAAGTTTTAGTACTTATAATACGACTCATTTCTCGGCTTATAATACGTGTGCAATAAAATCGGGAGCCACTAGTCCGCAGTAGAGAGCACTGTTCATTCATAACTATGATTTATGTACCTCCATTTCTTTTCAATGTATCAAATGAGCCATCCATTTTAATATTCACAGTATCACTTGGTGGCCGCTTATATACTTATTCAGTTTTCGTAGGCGGATTTGACCTATTTTTACTATTACTTTGAACCTTATTAACGTTTGCATATTCTCCAATCGAATCCCATAATATTACCGATCAATTCCTCAACTTGTGGCAGACGTCCTAAGAATAGTGTTCTATTCCGTTCCTTCCATATCGTCCAACATGTTATAGCAAATTTGCACTTCATTGCTTCCTCTTGTTTTCCCTGTTTTAAATTACATAACCAAGATTCAATCTATTCAAATAGGGACAAATCAGTAAACTCTTCAATTCTTACCCCACACGTTGCAAACCACACTAATATAGTCCATGCGTATTTAACTAGTAAATGATGTATGGTTTCAACTTCACCACATATGTGACATGCATTATAAGATATGAATTTTCTAAAAAACTAAGTTATCATTAACAAGTAAAGCATTCAACATTACTCTCCAAAAAAAGTTAATAATCTTTGGAATACAATCAATATGCCAAAGTGTTGTCCACATTTTTTTGCTTATAACTAACTAAGGAGGAGTAAGGAACTGATATGAACACACCATGTTTCCAATCTAACATGAAAGTATAGGTAGACCTTACCGTAACCTTACCAGTTCATTCCCAAGGCCATATCAACCTGTCTTCCCGAGTCGGAGTATCACGCCCCGACCCAGTTTGGTCGGATCCCCATGAACAACCCGCCACTCTCCCGATTTATTAAAGGGTTTCCCCTTATTATAATCCATAAAGAGTAAGGCGTCCTTTAAACCTGCACCATTTCCTAGAATAGCATAATCAAAACTGCATGAAATTTTAAACTTTACATACCTGTCTTACAGGCATCTTAGTTGATGGTCTTTCAAGGTAGGCTTTACGGGATTTCCTGAAAGGGATATAAGGGAGGGGGTGAGTACGACTACTCAGTGAATAGGTTTTCAAAGGTATACTTTTAAATTTTAAGAAAAATATTTATATGGAGTATGCGAGACTCCTTTATTTTCAAAAATCCCTTCATTTAAAAATTTAGGTTTTTCCATTATTTCTTAGTTACCGGTGTGTCATCACCTAACACACATCCTTCATCATGAAGGTTACACACATTCGCAAGTCAGTATCACTACTGAACCCGCTAGTGGCTTCAGAGTGACTTTTCCTGCCACCCGGATAGAAGTACAACAACTTCTACCCTAGGAATGAGTGGATGCACGTGACATCCGACCCACAATCCCGAAATCACTTCTTCATGTCCGTATGAGGACAGAGACCTCATCTCGTCCCCACCCCGGTTTCATGCGCTTGGTGCTACTCCAGATTTCGCACAGACACCTGGAACGACGAACTGCCCTTATAGCCACCAGGTCGTCCAGTGCCCTTAGGACGCATCACTACCCCTCATGGGCGTATTGATGATCTCATACTCACAGTGCATGCACAAATAATGTTTTCTTATATTGCCATGTAATTTGTGGTGTCACTAGTCCAATGGCCTTGACTCTCAACTCAACTCGCAGCTGTTTGTCTTGACTAGTCCGTCGACCTGTCATGTCGTACTGCTGCTAGTTGACTGAGCATGTCGGTCCTATCTTGGTACCATGGCCAAACAATTCACTTATTAAGTTTTATGGCACATATATCATGTTCGTTTACTAGCTCCTACTTGTGCCAACTAGCCTTGGGCCGACTATACGAGATTTTCAAAATCGGGCATTTAGCCCCCAAGTTCCAAAATCGAGGCCCCTGGCCTATCAGGGCTATTCGAGCTCCCGTCGAGAAGGTCTCCCAAATAGTTTAAGCATCGACACACAGCCAAGGGAGAACACTTCCGACAAAAAAGGTTTTCATTGTCCATTATACCAACCGGTATAAGGACATCTCCGTTCATAACCGATGAACGGGTTTTCAACTTCCTTCGAGGAAGTCTCATCATACCAACCGGGTATGATCTACTTACAACCGGTAAGTAGTTTTTTTTTTGCATAATTTTCACATCACTTTCTCTAAGTGGTGATGATTAAAATACCACTAAACAGTGAGACTTTATATCAAGGTACTTATCATCCCCTACCGGGTATGATATAAAATTTCCACTCACTACCGGTAAGTGGTTTTTATCTTTAAGTTATTCTCATCATCCCAACCGGGTATGATGTTAGTAAACCCACTCACCCGTTAATGCCGTGAATTCCACTAGATCGGTTCTTAGTATTCACGCGAGCTTGTCCTTGTTGGCGTTCCCGAGCATAACAGCTTTCATTCATTTCCAATGAATGAGAAAACCCAAACTTTTAGTTATTTGTAATTAGGTCCCTAAAATTATTTCTCTTTAACTTTAAGTCCCTAATGTCAGTTTTTTCTCAAATTGAGTCCCGTAACTTTTAAAATTTATCATGGGACCACAATTTATTCAATTTCACCAAAAAGGGGTTTAATTTCCCAAATTTCCAATTTGGACCCCTAATTTTTCCAAAATTACCATTTTCCCTTCTTTTACAAAAATGGTAAGTTTTGCCCCCAAAATTTCAAAATTCCTCAATTGATCCTCCAACATTATTTTCATGCCCAATGGACCCTCAATTTCATAAAATTGTATTTTGGCCCTTTGAATTTCGAAAATCTCCAAAATTTTCCCCCAATTTCAACTCTTCAACACTACTGAATTTGATTTCATAAAATTGATCGATCAAACACTTCTAATTATTGAAATTGGAGTTGAAATTGAGTTTCTGCATGTTCATACGATTCTAAGAAACTTTGAATCACAGATTTTATCATCGAAACGAGCTCAAACGGATCTTCGCCAGAAAACAGACTGTACAGACAGAAAGCTTTGATTACTCACCGGTGAAGGCACGACAGTCCGAGCTTTCGATTTGGGCAGATAGGTCTCGTCTTGAGGTTCATCCTAAAATCAAGAATTGCATCAATTGATGCAGAATTATATTAGAATTTCATAATTGAAATTCGGTCGACTCTCTCTCTAGCACCGATCGAAAATTGTAAAGGGAAGCTGAATTGGCTTACCTTTCGGTCCTAATTTGGCCGTGAAAAGGCTGAGGAAGTGTTGGGAGGGCTTGGTTTGGCCCGAGGAGGGCTTGAAATGGTCGATTTCAGCTTGGCCGAAATAGGGCAACTTCGGTTCGCCGGAGTTGCTTCACTATTCCATCATGTCGGCGCTTCTCCAACGATTTTCGGATTGACTGGAGTTTGCTATCAGATAGCTGTCTTCTCCCCGATTCTAAAGAGCCCGACCTTTGTTCAAGTCGAAGCTCTGGTTCGAGCTTTACCGGGAAATGGAGTAGTAGAGAGAGAGAGAGATAGAGAGAAGTGTTAAGGTGTGAGGAGAATGAAATGGGGATGACCTCTTTATATAGGCGTAAAACCCATGTATTAAATGGGCGAGATTTATTACTAGTATTAATATTACCATAAATTATTGTTACCCGTGTATTACGTTCGTCTGAACCAATTTGATTTTTGTTTTCTAGTTTGTCTTAAGTTTCTTTTCCAAGATTTAATGAACCATTTGGATCACTTGAAACTTGTAAATTTCCATATTGCTTATTCCCAAATGTAAACTGACTTGGTTTTCTTATTCGGTTTGACTGGTTCTTTTCCCGGTTTCCCTTAACTCAAATGTGCGGGGTTTACACGGAGAAATGAGAGTGATAGTCATGATCGCTTCCTTTTCCCCTAAGACAATTGTATTGTTCGATACTGTCTAATCGCCATGTACCTGTACTTCTATCAATGAGGGTACTTATTGAGATTTTGTTGGCTTACTCATCATTTGTTTGATGCTGCAAGTGTCCGTTAGGGAGGGCAGGAATCCAGTTGTCCTTCCAAACACAGGCTTGGTTCCCATTACCTATTTGCCAATACAGCCCTCCACGCAATTGTTCTTTACCTGCATATAAACTCTTCCACAACTAGGAGGGACGGTTACCTGGACCAGCTAAAAAAATGTCATTATGCATGTAATACTTACTTTTGAGTAGCTGAGAGAGAAGAGTATTAAGCTGATTATGAATCCTTCATACGTTCTTCATTAGTAATGCTTAATTGAAATTATGAAGATCTTTAATGTCCATCCCTCCCCTTTCCTTGATATCAGTAAGTTTGACCCACTTAACCCAAGGGATCTTCTTATGGTCACTCGAGTTACTTCACCAAAACTGTGATAGGAGCGAGTTCACCTTTGAACACCAAACATGTGGTAGCAAAAAATAATTCATAACATATGTGGGAATAACACAAATGGTAGATTTTATAAGAACTTGTCAACCACTTAGAGACAAGTATGTTGATTTTCACCCTTTGAGTTTTCGTGTTTTTTTTTTCCTTCAAGAAATGAAGGGTTTTCCATTTATTGCGTTTCCATAAGATAGGCAGACCAAGGTATGTATCATTGACTTCACCATTGCCTATGCCCAAATTGTTACTAATTGTTGTTCAAGTTGATAGCCCTGTGTTTGCAATGAAATATAAAGAAGATTTGGTTAAACTGATCTTTTGACCCAAAGTCATACAATATTCACTCAATAATCGTATTATACATGATGCACTATCCTCAGATTCCTCAAGGAAAAATAGTGAATCGTCAGCAAAAAATAAATGTGATACAATTGGATAATGCATGCCAATCATGAGACCTCTTAACTCATTCCTAGAAACAGCTTTAGTAATATTTCTAAAAAGGACATTGCTATTAAAATAAAGAGATATGGAGAGACAGGATCTCTTTGTCTGATACCCCTAGTCGGTTGGATGGGATCTGTCTTTTACCCGTTCAAAATAACACTGTATGAGACTAAAAACACACTTCATAATCCATGAAACAAATTTAATATAAAAACCCAATTTAATTAAAACTCTCTCCAAGAAGGATCACTCCACTCGGTCATATGCTTTTAGCATATCAAGTTTCACTTCACACCAATTTATAATTTTTAAGTATAAATTGGTATTACACCTTATCGATGCACAATTGAATGGTATCAGAGCCATTGGCTCGCATGGTACCCGACCCGAGACTATAATCCCGGCTCGTGGTTTGCCCGAGTATGTAGTAAAAATATCCAAATCGAGACTATTATTCCATTTGTTAAATATCAAAAGAATAAAATAGAAAAGTGTTATATATTTATAAGGTTGAAAAAGTTTCACTACTTAAAATAATGAATTTTAGGTAAAAATGGCCCAAAAAATTATCGATACACAATACATTCGTTAAGATGGAGACTCCCTTTATCTAATAATTACCCCTTGTAATGTTACGATACACATATTTACTATGTCATATTTACATCCAAGCATATTTACGATGTCATATTTACACTGCTGCTGTTGGAATGTCAATTTTGAAGAACATATTCTTATCTCAGATCTTATTTCAGGTGTGACTCATACCTGTAGAGTCATGGGGCCTCCATCTCCCTCTGCTCACTTGAGGTGTCACGTCCCAATCCGGTTTGGTCGGATCCCCGTGATCAATCTACCACTCTCCCAGTTTATTTAAAGTGTTTCCCCTTATTATAAACTGTAAAGAGTAAAACGTCCCTTAAACCTGCACTTTTTCCTGGAATAACATAAATCAAAACTGTATAATATTTTAAATTAAGCGTACCTGTCTCACAGGCATCTTAGTTGATGGTCTTGAATAGTAGGCTTTCCAGAATTTCCTGAAAGAGATATAAGGGATGGGTGAGTACGACTACTCAGTGAATGGGTTTTCGAAAATTTACTTTTAGGAAAAAAATTGGTATTGGAGTGTGTTAGACTCCTTATTTTCTTTTAAAATACTTTTATTTCAAATCTCTATTTTTATCACCATTTCTTATTAATCACGGTGTGTTATCACTCAACACACAATCCTTCATCATGAAGGTCAATCACACATTCGCAGGCTAGTCCGTCCAATAAACCCACTTGTAGTGTTAGAGCAACTTTATCGGTCACCTAGATAGAATCACATCCACTTCTACCCTGAGAATGAGTGGATGTACTCGACATCCGACCCTCATTCCTGAAATCAATTCTCCATGTCCCTATGAGGACAGAGACCCCATCCCAACCCCACCTCGGTCTCGTGCACAATGAAGCTACGTTCAGCTTCGCAAGGTCACATGGTCCGACTACTGCCCTTATATCCACTAAGTCGTCCAGGCCCCTATGACACATCACTACCCCTCTTGGGCATCTTTAAGGTCCCATACACACAGTGCTTGCACAATCAGTATTTTCACATCATGCCTTATAATCTGTGGTGCCACTAGTCCAACGGCCCCGACCATCAACTCAACCTGTAGCTATTTGTCCTGACTAGTCCAAAAACCTGTCATGTCGCACTGCCACTAGTTGACTGAATATGTCGGTCCTATCTTGGTACCATGGCTAAACAATTTATTTACTTAAAGTTTTAAGGCATATATCTCATGTTTGTTTACGAACTCCTGCTTGTGTCAATTAGCCTATGGCCCACTGTTTGAGATTTTCAAAATCGAGCATATTAGCCCCTAAGTTTTAAAACCGAGGCCATCGACCTATAAGAGCTATTCGAGTTCCCGTCAATAAGATCTCCCAAATTGTTTAAGCATTGGCACACAGTCAAGGGAGAGTACTTTCGACAAAAATATGTTTTCAACTGTCCATCATACCGATCAGGTATAAGGACATCTCCGCTCATAACCGATGAACGGGTTTTCAACTTCCTTCGAGAAAGTTTCATCATTCCAACCGGGTATGATCTACTTACAACCGGTAATTATTTTTTCCGCATGATTTTCACATCACTCATCTAAGTTGTGATATTTAAAATACCACTTAGTAGTGGGTTTTCATTTCGAGATACTTATCATCTGTAAACCCCGCACATTTGAGTTAAGGAAAACCGGGAAAAAAAAAACCGGTCAAACCGAATAAGAAAACAAAACCAGTTTACATTTGGGAATAAGCAATATGAAAATTTACATCTAGGAAGTATGATTTTTTTGTAACCCGAAATTTCGGTTAAAAATTTTTATGCGAACGTACGGCTTATCATAAATAGCCATCAATTAATATATATTTAATTATTGAAATTAATACTAATAATTTAATACCTAAATTAAATTATTGGAATTAATACAAATAATTTAATACTGAAATTAAATTATTGGAATTAATAACGAAATTAAATTATTGGAATTAATACCAATAATTTATGGCAATATTAATACTAGTAATAAATCTCGACCATTTAATACACGGGTTTTACGACTATATAAAGAGGTCATCCCCATTTCATTCTCCTCACACCTGAACACTTCTCTCTCTACTGCTCCATTTCCCGGTAAAGCTCGAACCAGAGCTTCGACTTGAACAAAGGTCGGGCTCTTTAGAACCGGGGAGAAGACAGCTATCTGATAGCAAACTCTAGTCAATCTGAGAATCGTTGGAGAAGCGCCAACATGATGGAATAGTGAAGCAACTTCGGTGGACCAAAGCTGCCCTATTTCGGCCAAGCTGAAATCGGCCATTTCAAGCCCTCCTCAGGCCAAACCAAGCCCTCCCAACACTTCCTCAGCCTTTCCACGGCCGAATTAGGACCGAAATGTAAGCCAATTCGACTCCCCTTTATAATTTTCGATCGGTGCTAGAGAGAGAGTCGACCGAATTTCAATGACGAAATTCTAATCCAATTCCGCATCAATTGATACAATACTTGATTTTAGGATGAACCTTAGGATGAGACCTATCTGCCCAGATCGAAAGCTCGGACTGTCGTGCCTTCACCGGTGAGTAATCGAAGCTTTCTCTCTCTACAGTCTGTTTTCCGGCAAAGCTCCGTTTGAGCTCGTTCCGACGTTAAAATCTGTGATTCAAAGTTTCTTAGAATCGTATGAACATACAGGAACTTAATTTCAACTCCAATTTCAATAATTAGAAGTGTTTGATCGGTTAATTTGATGAAATCAAATTCGGTAGTGTCGAAGAGTTGAAATTGGGGGAAAATTTGGGGATTTTCGAAATTCAAAGGGGCCAAAATACAATTTTATGAAATTGAGGGTCAATTGGGCATGAAAATAATGTTGGAGGACCAATTGAGGAATTTTGGAAATTTTGGGGAAAAACTTACCATTTTTGTGAAAGAAGGGCAAAATGGTAATTTTGGAAAAATTGGGGAACCAAATTGGAAATTTGGAAAATTAAACCCCTTTTTGGTGAAATTGAATAAATTGAGTTCCCACGATAAATTTTAAAAGTTATCGGACTCAATTTGAGGAAAAACCGCAAATAACTAAAAGTTTGGGTTTTCTCATTCATTAATAAATGAAGGCTGTTATGCCGAGTAATAATGAACAAGGTTGTTCATATCGTGTAGGAACATTAAATACCGGGAACGCCAGCAAGGACAAGTTCGCGTGAATATAAAAAACCAGTTTAGTGGAATTCACAGCATTAACGGGTGAGTGGGTTTACTAACATCATACCCGGTTGGGGATGATAAGTGCCTCGATATAAAAACCCACTGTTTAGTGGTATTTTAATCATCACTATTTAGAGAAAGTGATGTGAAAGTTATGCGAAAAAACTACTTACGGGTTGTAAGTAGATCATAACCGGTTGGTATGATGAGACTTCCTCGAAGGAAGTTGAAGACCCGTTCATCGGTTATGAACGGAGATGTCCTTATACCGGTCGGTATGATGGACAGTAAAAACCTATTTTTGTCAGAAGTGCTCTCCCCTAACTGTGTGCCAATGCTTAAACAATTTGGGAGACCTTCTCAACGGGAGCTCGAATAGCTCTAATAGGTCGGGGGCCTCGATTTTGGAACTTGGGGGCTAAATGCCCGATTTTGAAAATCTCGTACAGTGGGCCCAAGGCCAGTTGGCACTAGCAGGAGCTCGTAAATGAACATGATATATGTGCCATAAAACTTAATAAGTGAATTGTTTGGTCATGGTACCAAGATAGGACCGACATGCTCAGTCAACTAGCGGCAGTGCGACATGACAGGTCGACGGACTAGTTAAGACAAACAGCTGCGGGTTGAGTTGAGAGTCGGGGCCGTTGAACTAGTGGCACCACAGATTACATGGCAATATAAGAAAACATTGTTTGTGCATGCACTGTGAGTACGGGATCATCAAGACGCCCATGAGGGGTAGTGATGCGTCCTAAGGGCACTGGACGACCTGGTGGCTATAAGGGCAGTTCGTCGTTCTAGGTGTCTGTGCGAAATCTGGAGTAGCACGAAGTGCATGAGACCGGGGTGGGGACAGGATGAGGTCTCTGTCCTCATACGGACATGAAGAAGTGATTTCGGGATTGTGGGTAGGATGTCACGTACATCCACTCATTCCTAGGGTAGAAGTGGTCATACTTTTATCCGGGTGGCAGGAAAAGTCGCTCCGAAGCCACTAGCGGGTTCAGTAGTGATACTGACTTGCGAATGTGTGTAACCTTCATGATGAAGGATGTGTGTTGGGTGATAACACACTGTGATAACTAAGAAATAATGGAAAAATCCAAATTTTTAAATGATGGTATTTTTGAAAACAAAGAAGTCTGGCACACTCCATATAAATGTTTTTCTTAAAAGTCAAAAAATTTAAAAAAAACCCATTCACTGAGTAGTCGTACTCACCCCCTCCCTTATATCCCTTTCAGGAAATCTTGGAAAGCCTCCCCTTAAAGACCGTCAACTAAGATGCCTGTAAGACAGGTATGTAAAGTTTTAAATTTCATACAGTTTTGATTATGCTATTCCAGGAAAAAGGTGCAAGTTAAAGGACGCCTTACTCTTTACGGTTTACGATAAGGGGAAACCCTTTAATAAACCGGGAGATTGGCGGGTTGATCACAGGGATCCGACCAAACCGGGTCGGGGCGTGACATCATCCCTAACCAGGTATGTTATAAAATCTCACTCACCCGTTAATGTAGTGAATTCCACTATACTAGTTCTTTGTATTCAAGCGAGTTTGTCCTTATTGGCGTTCTCGGTATTTCGTGTTCCTACATGATATGAATATTTTGGTTCATTATCTATCGGCCTAATAGCCTTCATTCATTCCAAATGAATAAGAAAAATCAAACTTTTATTTATTTACAATTAGGTCCCTAAAGTTGTTTATCTTTAACTTTAAGTCCTTAATGCTGATTTTTCCTCAAATTGAGTCCCGAAACTTTTAAAATTTATCTTAGTACCTCAATTTATTCAATTTCACAAAAGGGGGTTTAATTTTCCAAATTTCTAATTTGGTCCCCCCAACTTTTCCAAAATTACCATGTTGCCCTTCATTTACAAAAATAGTAAGTTTTGCTCCAAAAATTCCAAAATTCCTCAATTGGTCCTCTAACATTATTATCATACCCAATTGACCCTTAATTTCATAAAATTATATTTTGGTCCTTCGAATTTTGAAAATTCCCAATTTCCCCCCAATTTCAACTACTTAACACAACCGAATTTGATTTTATCAAATTGACCGATCAAGCACTTTCAATTGTTGAAATTGAAGTTAAAATTGAGTTCTTACATCTTCATACAATTCAATAGTACTTTGAATTACAAGTTTTGACGTCGGAACGAGCTCAAACGGAGATTCGCCAAAAAATAGATTGTAGAGAGAGAAAGCTTCGAAAGCTTACCGTTGGGGTACGGCGGCCCGAGTTTTCGATCTGGGTAGATAGCTCTCGTATTGAGGTTTATCCTAAAATCAAGAATGCTATCAATTGATGCAAAATTGAGTTAGAATTTTATCATCGAATTTCTATCGATTCTCTCTCTAGCACTGGTTGGAAGTTGCAGAGAGCCGAATTGGCTTACCTTTCAGTCCTAATTCGGCCGTGGGAGGCCTGACAAAGTGTTGGGAGGGCTTGGTTTGGCTTGAGCAGGGCTCGAAATGGCTGATTTCAGCTCGGCCGAAACAGGGCAACTTCGGTCCGTCGGAGCTGTTTCACTGTTCCATCACACCAGCGTTTCTCCGACTACCCTCAGAGCAAATGTAGACTATAGGAGTGTAGCTGACTTCTCCCCAATTCTAAAGAACCCGACCTCGCCTTGTTTGGCTTAGAAAAGTGTACATGTCGGAGCTCTGGTTCGAGGTTTACTAGAAAATGGAGAAGTTGAGAGAGAATGAAATTTTAAGGTGTGAAAAGGATGAATGTGGAGTGGCTATTTATATAGGGAGCTCGGGGACTCGTCGGCCATACGTTTTGCACATTTATTATAGATATTGATGGCATTAAACGTATTGAACGGAAATGTTTATTTTTCGCCGGCACTGATTCGATTTTATGACAAGTGAACAGTGTTATCATATGAAGGAAGAAGATAATACTATTCTGAACCGGTCCGAACTGGATTCAAAGCTTAAACCGACCGATTCACCCCAATTCGACCGAGTTTTTCAAATCTAAAAATTTCTAAATTTATCTAAATTAATTTTCTATTCAATGTTGTACTCAAATCTCAAATTTGAATTTTTTAATCTAAATAGAAAAATAAATTTAGAATCCGGTTCAACTGAACCGATTTAATTTTCATCTTCAATTCATTATAAATTCCTTTTTTCATGAGTTTTATAACTTTTTAGTTCATTAAATATCCATAAAATTCCCGATTTACCATCTTTCTATCGGTTTTGTTTCATAAAACAGTTCATTTTTTAAACTGGTTCGGGTCAGATTCACCCGAACCGATCTGATTTTTCTCTCTCACTTTATTTTAAGGTTTCTTTTTTATTTTAAGATTTATTTCTAAGTTTTATAATTTTTTTTATGTCACAGTTAAATTTTCTCTAATTTATCCATTATCCAATAAACAAGTTGTAACTATACACGGTAGTCAAACCCTTTTTCTGGTCTAATTGTTGCTGCAATACTTATCCTGTCAAAGTTCTCCTGAAAGTGCTGGGGAGGTACTTGTGACGTCAGTCGCACGCGCACATGCACATGGGTGGTGGTACTTTGTGACTTTTATTGTCCCACGTGATTGCGATTTTTCTATATATATAATTAATTAAATAAATAAATAATGTATTAATTTAATTAAATTAAATAATTTATTAATTATTATATATATAATTAAATTATATAGGGATCCGAACCCTAGCACAGGTTCGAGTAGATCTGAGGTTTTTCAGGTTCGTTCGGGTTGGGTACAGATCTGAGGCTCGGGTCTGGGGTACAATCGACATGCCTAGCCATAACTAAACTGCGAGACCCTAAACGGAGCTATGTTTTAAAATAATGCCGAGTTATAGCGAATAACCTCAAGAATGCAGTTGACACGTGTCTTTATTATTTAATTAAATAATAATAATAATAAATATATTGATATAAAATATTATAAATGTGTTAAATTAAAAATATATAACTAAAGATTTATAGTTATATATTTTATCACATAAATAAATAATTATTAATGATAAGTGAAATTTTTTAAAATAATAAATTGTATTATATATGATATATTTGAATGTATTATATTTTTATTATAAAAAATTATAATCTTTTATATTCTATTAAAGAGTGAGTATTTAAGTTTTATTTTAAATTGATAATTTTGAAATAATTGAAATATCCTACAAAAACATAACATATTTATTTATTAAAATATTATTTTTTAATAAAATTATTGCTCAATCTTAACAAATAATTAGATTTTGGGATTTTTAAATACCGTTATAATATAAAAATACAAATAAAGAATTAGAATATTTTAACATAAATAATTTATAATTGTATCCAAATAAATGAATTAGGGAGAATTTTATATTATATTTTTATTGTTTTAAATAAAGCGAGTAAAGTGAACATACAATATTATGGAGTGAAACCAAAATTTTGAGAATATTATATAATTATAATATAATATAATAATTTAAATATTTAATTAATTAAATTAACTTAGATGAAGTTATTTAACTGACATTATTGTTAACAGGATCAGTATATTGTTAATTATATATATCACATGTAAAAAAGCTGAAACCCTCAAATTTATTGTTATATTTTGTTTAATATATAATTAATTGATACCTAATGCAATTGAATATATTTTAATAACTATTTAAGCAAAAGATTTTTTTATGATTTGGAATAAGGAGACAATAAGTAAAAGTAAAAATATTTTTTTATATAATTGAACATATATTTTTAATTACGAGTGTAATTATGTTAAATTTAATAATAAATTAAAAAATATTATAAAATAATTAAAAGTTATGGATGTAAATGATTTAAACTCGTAAATTTATATAAACTGTCAATATGAATTATTTTGTTCTTATATAAACTGTTCAACCATAACTCAAATGTCAATGACAATCATTACACTAATAAGACAATAAATAAAAGTAAAAATATTTTTTTATATAATTGAACATATATTTTTAATTACGAGTGTAATTATGTTAAATTTAATAATAAATTAAAAAATATTAAAAAATAATTAAAAGTTATGGATGGAAATGATTTAAACTCGTAAATTTATATACACGGTTAATCTGAATTCTTTTATTTTTATATAAACTGTTCAACCATAACTCAAATATCAATAACAATCATTATACTAATAAGACAATAAGTAAAAGTAAAAATATTTTTTTATATAATTGAACATATACTTTTAATTACGAGTGTAATTATGTTAAATTTAATAATAAATTAAAAAATATTATAAAATAATTAAAAGTTATGGATGGAAATGATTTAAACTCGTAAATTTATATACACTGTCAATCTGAATTTTTTTGTTTTTATATAAACTGTTCAACCATAACTGAAATGTCAATTACAATCATTACACTAAATATTATGTTCATTTTATTAATAATCTATTATATATTTAAATGAATAAACATAATAATATTTATTTTCATATTATTTATATTTATTTTAAGTGAAGTTTAGTAGTTTCTCACTCCTAATTCTAAAGGACTAAATCGGGTCATCCAGGAAAGTTGATCATACAAATATCTTAGAGAGTAATCTGAAGGGTTCAAAAGAAAAATATAAGTGGGACCTTAAGGTCAGCTGTGTGGAGGAGACGAAGATCCTCTCTCTATCCCTCTCTCTAAGACAGAAGGTAGAGAGAAGGCTTCTTAAGGTCAGCTGCCGAGATTCGGTTCATGGAGATACATGGGACGGACGCCCGATCATGTTCGACGACTTCACCCACTCCGGCCGCCTAGAGCTAAATGTGTCGCATATATCCTTCTCGTTCGCCGTACCTGACTCTAAGCTAGGAAGCTCGGATTCTTCCTCTGCACCAGCCGACTCGTGGTTCCAAGTGCTGAAGCAGCTGGAGGATGCCGAGATCTCCTGCACTCTTCAGTCGGACCTCATCAAGAAGATTTTCACCTTCGATAAATTCCAGGGTGACACGTCAACCGTCAACGTTGTTTTCCCCTAGATCGATGCGGATCAGTACACTCTTGTGTTTGCGAATTGCCTTCAGAACCCGCAGCAGCCATTGGAACTCACCATGGTCGTTCGATCGGCCATGTACAATCTGGATGGGAAGAGCGGCCAGCGGGATTTATTTCCTATTCTTTCTGATTTACCTTGCGCTTGCTTTTCTCTGGAACCACGTCCTCTACAAGAAACGGCTCACCGTCTACAAGATCCATTTCTTCATGCTTGCAGTAGTCATATTGTGCGAAGCAGAGGAGAAATGTTACATTAAACGCACGGGGAGTGCCCATGGTTGGGATGTGATGTTCTATATATTTAGCTTCCTGAAGGGAATCATGCTATTTACTCTGATTGTCTTGATTGGCACTGGGTGGTCTTTTCTGAAGCCTTACCTGCAGGACAAGGAGAAGAAGGTCTTGATGATAGTGATTCCACTTCAGGTTGTGGCAAACATTGCTCAGGGGTTGTGGTTGATGAGAATGGGCCTTTTGGGCAGGATGAAATTGCATGGAAGCAGGTGTTTCTGCTGGTAGATGTGATTTGCTGCTGTGCCGTCCTTTTCCCGATTGTGTGGTCGATTAAGAATTTACGCGAGGCTGCCCGTACAGCAGTGAACCTGATGAAGCTGACCCTGTTCAGGCAGTATTACATTGTGGTTATTTGCTACATCTACTTTACTCGGGTTGTGGTCTTTGTGTTGGAGACAATCACTTCGTACAAGTACCTCTGGACAAGCGTGGTGGCAGCAGAGCTAGCTACATTGGCCTTTTATATATTCACTGGATACAAGTTCATGCCTGAAGCGCATAATCCTTACTTTGCAATTGACGACGAGGAGGAAGAGGCTGCTGCTGAGGTTTTGAACCTTGATGATGAGTTTGAGTTGTAAGAAATGATCCTAAAGCTCTGCCATTATGGCTATTGCAACAGCATCTGCATCTGCAGTTGTTGGACTTGTGCGTAGTTGGTATCCTTGATTTTTGATATTTTGACTTTGACCACCCCGGAAAACTCTAGGTAGATTGCAATGCCATGTCTCTGCAAATTCAACAGTGTCATATCTGTATGTACAGCTTCTCTGTCGGGCACTAATATCAAGGAATGCTTTCAGCTTCAACAAACTGCTTTGACTATATTAGTGTTAGATATCAATTTTCTCAGGAGAAAGGTTATCCTATTTTGCCGGTGCTGATTGCTAGGCAGATCCTGGCTTGTAAGATAATGTGCAGAGAAAAACACTGAATTTAGTCACTGCTTCTCCATAATTTGCAGGGGCGCCTGATTTACCTTCTCAGGTTTGTTTCCAGTTATAAGAGTTCAAGTTAGTTCCTAGATAAAATTTTCAATGGTGTATACTCTCCAGTGGCCTTTGTCAGACTATTTTATGGGGGCTGCCCAATTTTGATGTTATCTCTTTTATTTCATAATTATCAGCTAACAAGTTAGATATTTTTGTCTTATGTTATTTACATGTATCGGTGGGTCGATCCCATTTTGGGCCATCTGTCAATCCCTGAATTATACAAAATTTGCATGCCTTCTCATGCATTCAGTTGTGAAATGCAACACTGATGATAGGTTGTTGGCTTCTTATCTAATGTATCAACATTGTTGACTACTCGAGCAAAGTTTTAATTCAACAAAGTTGTATGGAAACTTTTAACTTGTCTAGTAGGAGCATGCAGACAGACATGGAAGTTAGTAGATACATTAACTTCCCAAATTTTTTATAGAAACCCATCTTAATGGTTCTTAGGCTAGCAGGACATTGCATGATGAATTTTGATATTTTTCCGAGTCCTTGCTTGTGCAAGGCGCGAGATTGGTAAAGTTATGATATTTTCACTTAATATGAATTGCTGGTGTTGTTTCTTAATGGTGACCATTGGGTATGATTGATCTTTATTTGGTTATTTGTTCAATCAGATGTATGCTAATTTATCACCCACTAATAGAGGTTTCTTTCTCAGCCAAATCTACCACCCACTTGGTCTAATCTTGATTTCCAGGTACAAGCTCCTTCCAAGTGGTGACCATTGGGTATGATTTATCTTTATCTGGTTATTTGTTCAATCAGATGTTTGCTAATTTATCACCCACTAATAGAGGTTTCTTTCTCAGCCAAATCTACCACCCACTCGGTCTAATCTTGATTTCCAGGTACAAGCTCCTTCCAAGTGGTGACCATTGGGTATGATTTATCTTTATCTGGTTATTTGTTCAATCAGATGTTTGCTAATTTATCACCCACTATTAGAGAGGTTTCTTTCTCAGCCAAATCTACCACCCACTTGGTCTAATCTTGATTTCCAGGTACAAGCTCCCTGAAAGTGTCAAACGGATGTGCCATCAGCGGAACTAAGGTAATCTAATCTGATCACAGCAGCATCTTCCTTTCCCCGAAATAGAATTGCCTCCCTGTATCTCATTGCCCCCTCTGCCCCCTCTGCAATATCGTCTTATCTGATCCACCATAGTCATTGGCTCATTGCTTCTATTTTGGTTCATTTTGATAATATTATTCTAAATTTAATAAAATAAAAAATTATCATATATTTAAAAGTTGAAAATTTTACTCTCATTATAAGTTATAATTTTTTTAAATAGAAATAGTTACTATACATTATCATTTACAAATACTTTCTTAAATTATATTAGATTTAGTCGAATTGCACCGAATACGACATGATACTATAATTTCGATTTTTGATTTGTTCAATTATATATAGTAAAAATATTAAAATTGATATTATTATTCACCTTGTTAGACCGTAAAAATAATACCGATTATAAATGTTAAAAATATCATCACATATTTAATAAAATAAAAAAATGTTATTTATTTATAAGATTTAAGAGATTTTATCCGATAAAATAATGAAATTTAGGTAAAAATTACTCTTAAATATCATCTATACACAATACATTTGTTAAGATGTACATTCCCTTTATCCAAGAATTACCCCTTTTAATGTTACTATATGCACATGTTTACTATGTCATATTTACACCCAAGCATATTTACGATGTCAGATTTACACGGCTGCTGTTGGAAAGAACATATTCTTATCTCAGTTCTTATTTCAGGTGTGACTCATACCTGCAGAGTCATGGGGCCTCCATCTCCCTCTGCTCACATGAGGTGTTGTTAGCTTCACCATCCATATGAGTCGAGGCCCAGACGGTTCCAGCAAACTGAAAGAACATTACAGGCGCAGCACATCCCTTGCCATGAAAACGCCCAACCGTTGGATCTGATGGCTCAAGACGGGCCTAGGAAATTGCCCTTATTGGATTGCCTTAACGTAAGCGGAAGCAGTTTGTTGGCTGGGTTTCCAGAGAGATCAATTATTTCGAATAAATGATTTCAGTCCAATGCTCCCCTTCGTCAATTCCTCCCTCACTATAGCACGGAAGTCCAAGTGGGGTCCATCCTTCTCTCTCTCTCTGTCATTACGACTCCCAAAAGGCGAGAGTCTTGGGGAGATAACAAGATTACATGTATACTTCTAATGGAAAATACATTTATTACATATTAATAACAAAGTTACAATAAGATAAGATAGAGAACCACATGCCTCTACCAAGTACCAAATATATGCTAATTACTAATTACCATAAGATCACGCATAACCTAGACCAAATCGTCTCCAATCAGATCACTTCCAGCCTGATCAAGAGGAGATGCTGTTGCGGCTGCTCCAAGGGGTTCACCGTCAATCATGTGTATAATATCATCGGGCTGGATACGAAGGAGTTCCGGTCGGAATGACCTTATTGCAGCAACCGTAAATAGGACGCCGTTTATAATTAACGTATTTTGGAATGAAACCATACTCCCCAGCAGCAACTCGAATCCCAACGTCCCGCATATCGCCTTTATGCAGCGAAAAGTCGAGAGGTAGAACAATTCCAACGGCACTATCACTTCAGAGGCAATAAACACAGCTTGGATGGCTAAAGTGATCCACTTGAGTGCACCATCCATTTGCGATGCATACCCATCACCCTGTCCGATGTGTAGGTAGCAAAATATCACAAATAATAAGAGTTTGTTGAAACACGCATAAATATTGTTAAGCTCTCCCATCAAGATGCGAATCATATCCTGTGAGGAAGGAAAAAACATTAGACTTTGAACGATGTGGGTGAAATACACATGAAACTATACTTATTAATTATTGATCCCTCTGGAATTGACGAAGGGGAGCATTGGACTGAAATCATTTATTCGAAATAATTGATCTCTCTGGAAACCCAGCCAACAAACAGCTTCCGCTTACCTGGACAGAAGAACAGACTGCGGACCTGGACAACTTACCTCGGATCGCACACGGGTCATACCAGATAATCCAAAAGGTTGTCTAGATAAGGGAGTTAGTCATAGCAGAATTCCTAAGAAGCTCGAAGTAGCTTTTTGGATCTATGTTGTGGACCCTTTTTGGATCTATGTTGTGGACTCTAAGCAACAATGTTGTCCCTGTTCTTTATGGACAGAAAAACAGACTGCGGACCTGGACAACTTACCTCGGATCGCACACGGGTTATACCAGATAATCCAAAAGGTCGTTTAGATAAGGGGAGTTAGTTATAGCAGAATTCATAAGAAGTAGCTTCATTGTCTGAAATATTATATAATATTCCCTGACCGTAGACGCTTTTTGAATCTATGTTGTGGACCCTTAAAAATAGACATAAATCCAAAAAATTGTGAGGGAATATTATATAATATAATGGAAAATACACCGTTTTCTTTGGTACTTGTAATATAATTTATTTAAGATTGATGAAATATCTTTTTGCTTAAATATAAATTTGTCAAACTTAATAGTATTTCCAGAAAAAAGCGATAAAACCGCTTATTGTTTTTCAATCTGGGGATATCGAAATCGTGCGGTTCCATCTTTTATAATAAAAAATAAGTGTTATTTTTCAAACCATAATAAATTTATATTTTTTTTAAGGGACTGATCATCCTTTTCTTCCGAAAAATGAAGGAAAAGGATGTTCTTCGGTGGTTCTCTTTTTCAAACCATAATAAATACCTTTTTGGATGTATGTTGTGGACCCTTAAAAATAGACATAAATCCAAAAAATTGTGAGGGAATATTATATAATATAATGGAAAATACACCGTCTATATAACTCATCATTATAATATAATCTTTGACAAACTGGGGTATCCGTCTATTTAACACACCTCCCCCTGGCAACTCTGAAGCTCGAAGCTCCTCTTCAACAATTCACCCAAGATCAGATCGTCAATTCTCACATTAGATACCATACTTCTCCGAAGATAGTGGACGGCCTCTCCCTCCGCTACGCCTGGATGAACGGCCGGGTCATTGTCGAAGTAGGGCCGTCCCGCCTGGCCACCGCAGCTGGCCTAAGGGAGAATGGTGTAGCGTTCGTGGTGCTCGATAGCTCTGTAAGTGCATCTATCTATCAGAAACACAACACAGCAAACTCTTTTTGCCCTTCAATTTTTCCAAGCCATATCATCAACATCTTTAGGCTCACCCCCTTCACCCCGCAGTTCTCAGTCATTATAGCGGAGAAGAAGCTAAAGCTACTGTTCTTTCCATCTCTCAAGTATAGTGTAGTGAAGCACTCCCCCTTTTGAAAGCTTCTTCTTCTTCTTCTCTTTCTTTGATTTCAACTATTAATACTTGTACCCTAATGCTCTTCCTTAATTAATAAGTATGATTTCATATCAAGTCTAATATCTTGTCTTTCTCACAGGATATAATTCGCATCTTCATGGGAGAGCTTAAAAATATTTGTACGTGTTTCAATAAACTCTTATTATTTGTAATATTTTGCTACGTACGCATCGGACAGGGTGATGGGTGTGCATCGCAAATGGATGGTGCACTCAAGTGGATCACTTTAGCCATCCAAGCTGTGTTTATTGCCTCTGAAGCGATAGTGTCGTTGGAATTGTTCTACCTCTCCACTTTTCGCTGCATAAAGGCGATATGCGGGACGTTGGGATTCGAGTTGCTGCTCTGGAGTATCGTTTCATTCCAAACTACGTTAATTATAAACGGCGCCCTATTTGCGGTTGCTGCAATAAGGTCATTCCGACGGGAACTCCTCCGTATCCAGCCCGATAATATTATACACATGATTGACGGTGAACCCCTTGGAGCAGCCGCAACAGCATCTCCTCTTGATCAGGCTGGAAGTGATCTGATTGGAGACGATTTGGTCTAGGTTATGCGTGATCTTATGGTAATTAGTAATTAGCATATATTTGGTACTTGGCAGAGGCATGTGGTTCTCTATCTTATCTTATTGTAACTTTGTTATTAATATGTAATAAATGTATTTTCCATTAGAAGTATACACGTAATCTTGTTATCTCCCCAAGACTCTCGCCTTTTGGGAGTCGTAATGACAGAGAGAGAGAGAGGAATTGACGTAGGGGAGCATTGGAGTGAAATCATTTATTCGAAATAATTGATCTCTCTGGAAACCCAGCCAACAAACTGCTTGGTCGTAGGATGCTATAACTACGGTGGCTCCGTTTTCTCGCTTGCTGCTCCGGGTCCGGAACGACCCTGAGCGAGCAAGAGAGCAAACGGAGGTACGGAACGACCCTACGCGAGCAAAAGAGCAAGCGGAGGCTAGAAAGTCGGAGTGCGCTAGTGCGCGCTCCGTTTTCTCGCTTGCTGCTCCGGCTTGAGAGCCAGCAAGCGTAGGCCCTGGAAGCGAAACGCGTCAAAGAGCAAGCGGAGGCTCGAAAGAGCGCGCTAGTGCGCGCTCCGTTTTCTCGCTTGCTCTCTTGCTCGCGTAGGGTCGTTCCGTACCGGAGCTTGCTGCTCCGGCTTTCGAGCCAGCAAGCGGAGGCTCGAAAGCCGGAGCGCGCTAGTGCGCGCGTAGCTTTCTCGCTTGCTCTTTGGCGCGCTTCGGGTCCTTTCGGACCTCCGCTTGCTGGGGAGACCCTACACGCGCTAGCAAAGGTAGAAAACAACAAGACGCGCGCTCCGGCTTTCTATCGAAAGCCGTAGCTTGCTTGCTGGCTCTGGCTTTCTGGCCGTAGCTTGCTGTGGATAAACGACCCTACCCCTACGCGAGCAAGCAAAAAAAAGCGTAGGCGAGAAAACTACAAGCAAGCGAGAAAACATAGAGCGCGCTAGCGAACGAGAAAACGGAGCGCGCACTAGCGCGCGGAGACTTAAGAGCCAGTAAGCGGAGGCTCGAAAGCCGGAGCAGCAAGCGAGAAAAGGGAGAAAGCGCAGACGCGAACGAGAAAACGGAGAGCGCAGACGCGCGCGTAGGCTTTCTATTAGAGCCTACGCTTGCTCTCTTGCTCGCGTAGGGTCGTTCCGGACCTCCGCTTGCTGCTCCGGCTTTCTATTAGAGCCTCCGCTTGCTTTCTCGCTAGCTAGCTTTCCGTTTTCGAGCTTGCCTAGATCTTCTATTTCCCACGTAGTACGTCGGTCAAACCAACGATTCTCTTCTCAAAGATCATAAGGTGCTGAAGTGGCAAGAGTTGGGGGCGATCTTTAGCTTTTTGTGAAAGGGATGCTCTTATCATGTTATTTCTGAAAAGAAAAACCGAATTCTTGATATCACTTCAGAATTCTTAGAAAATTTAACTGTGACATAAAAAAATTATAAAACTTAGAAATAAATCTTAAAATAAAAAAGAAACCTTAAAATAAAGTGAGAGAGAAAAATCAGATCGGTTCGGGTGAATCTGACCCGAACCAGTTTAAAAAATGAACTGTTTTATAAAATAAAACCGATAGAAAGATGGTAAATCGGGAATTTTATGGATATTTAATGAACTAAAAAGTTATAAAACTCATGAAAAAAGGACTTTATAATGAATTGAAGATGAAAATTAAATCGGTTCAGTTGAACCGGATTCTAAATTTATTTTTCTATTTAGATTAAAAAATTCAAATTTGAGATTTGAGTACAACATTGAATAGAAAATTAATTTAGATAAATTTAGAAATTTTTAGATTTGAAAAACTCGGTCGAATTGGGGTGAATCGGTCGGTTTAAGCTTTGAACCCAGTTCGGATCTGCTCAGAATAGTATTATCTTCTTCCTTCATATGATAACACTGTTCACTTGTCATAAAATCGAATCAGTGCCGGCGAAAAATAAACATTTCCGTTCAATACGTTTAATGCCATCAATATCTATAATAAATGTGCAAAACGTATGGCCGACGAGTCCCCGAGCTCCCTATATAAATAGCCACTCCACATTCATCCTTTTCACACCTTAAAATTTCATTCTCTCTCAACTTCTCCATTTTCTAGTAAACCTCGAACCAGAGCTCCGACATGTGCACTTTTCTAAGCCAAACAAGGCGAGGTCGGGTTCTTTAGAATTGGGGAGAAGTCAGCTACACTCCTATAGTCTACATTTGCTCTGAGGGTCGTCGGAGAAACGCTGGTGTGATGGAACAGTGAAACAGCTCCGACGGACCGAAGTTGCCCTGTTTCGGCCGAGCTGAAATCAGCCATTTCGAGCCCTGCTCAAGCCAAACCAAGCCCTCCCAACACTTTGTCAGGCCTCCCACGGCTGAATTAGGACTGAAAGGTAAGCCAATTCGGCTCTCTGCAACTTCCAACCAGTGCTAGAGAGAGAATCGATAGAAATTCGATGATAAAATTCTAACTCAATTTTGCATCAATTGATACCATTCTTAATTTTAGGATAAACCTCAATACGAGAGCTATCTACCCATATCGAAAACTCGGGCCGCCGTACCCCAACGGTAAGCTTTCGAAGCTTTCTCTCTCTACAATCTATTTTTTGGCGAATCTCCGTTTGAGCTCGTTCCGACGTCAAAACTTGTAATTCACGTCAAAATATTAATAATTAATATATAATAATTAAATAATATTTTTATATATAATAAAATATATAATATTATTTTATGTATGGAAATATATTTATTTATATTAACAAACATGTCATCTGATATAATTTTATACGATAATATATAAAAACATTATTTTTTACAATAAATTAGTTTATATATTTTAATTATTAAAATAATAAAAATAAAATTTATATTCACGGTAAAATTTGTAAAATGTTATAAAAATAATGATAAATATCCATTATTAATGAATACTATTATAGTATTTCTAAAACTATATATATTTAAAAATTCATTATATGTAACTCAAAATAAATATAATTATGTGTTTTATATTAATTTACATTAATAAAATCACTAAATTTTAAATAATTTAAGAATTATATTATTAAAAAAATATTTAGATAATAAATTATTGAATACTTAAATAATTATTGTGAACCCCGTCCTCTAATATCAAGTAAAAACTAAAAAATAGAAACAAAACTTTTAAAGAGAAAAAAATCGAGAATTTAAACAAAGTGAAATTGATAAATAAGGGTTAAAATTAGAATTTGTAAAATTATAAATAACTAATAAATCACAAAAATTATGGATAACAGCCATTAAATGAAATTAAATGAATTGAATGTAAAAGCCCCAATGGTTTAGGATAAAATGGGCTTGAACCAAATTAAATTGGAGTGAATCCGGTTTAAGCGTGAATAATCGGTTTAAATATTCATTTTTTATTTAACTTTAAAATATCAAATTAAAAAATTGAATGTAAAATTATGTATAAAATGAATTTAAATAAATTTAGAAAATTTAATTTTTGGAAAACCAGTCGAATCAGGCCTTAACCGGCTGATTTATGATTTCGGGTCACCGGATTCAGTCGGACCGTACCGGTCAACGGTCCACTACCAGGTTAGCGCCCATTCAGCAGGCGCAACTAATCAGCGCACGACGCATGACAAAGCGCGCCCAATCAGCGTCGGGAAGCATTGGCCAATCAGCGAGTGACACGTGTACTTAGTCAACGGTCATATTAGGGAAATCTACATCGGCGACGACCGACCAATAGGGGAGTAACACGTGTACATAGTCAATGGTCAATGTTAAAAAAGTCCATCTGCAAAGACCGACCAATGGGGAGTTGACACGTGACAAAAGTGTCACGTATGTGTCTGACTGGTATGTTTCGAAAACGACTGACCAATTCGAGGTCGACACGTGGTAGTGCCATGTCGAGATGAACTCAGCTAATGAGAGAATAAATGTGGCAATGGTACTGTGCGTCAAGAGGGAAATTTAACACATTTAAAAATAGCCAATCAGAGAACACCACGTGTCATGGTCAACGGCTGACTGAACATGGTCAACACCCACGTTGGAACGAGCGGCCAATAGGAGGCTGCCACGTGTCTGGTTAACGAGTCAAATGCTAACTAGACTGCTAAGTAGGAAGCCGTGTCAGAGTCCGCCAATCACAAAAAGCCATGTGGAAAACTTGCTTGTGTGAAGTTCGCATGCGCAGAGCAATGTCATCTTTAACCTTGGACTCACAGCAACCCGCGACCACCGGAAGGAGACCAGATATTTCGCGTCTGGAAAATCGATCACTACCTACGGAATAGGGTGAGTTGAGCATTGAAGCTAGCGCCGACCAGTAGTCTTGTCGGTTGTCGAGCACCCTTTCACTCGGCCTCCCCATCACTCGAGTGACCCCTAAATACAGATAGTCCACTTTCCAGCGAAGTGTAGACTAAAGCTCTCACAATGAACATTTTCTCAACCAAAGGAGCTCCAGTTTGTGGTAATAGAACCTGGGAGAAGTACTCTGACTAGCAGCACCCTTAGCTCGACTTGAGAACTCCCCGAGGAGCGCCAGAGCGATCGCACAGTGATGCTACTCCAACATCTTGAAATGGTGAATCCCCGACCAGCCGAATTCAAGACACATCTGGCCTCCTGCAGCTGAAATCGACCTCCCACGACTCCCATGAGACACCACCTCATCCCTTCCAGTCTCTAGGTAAGCCACTCTACCTCCAATTTGCATGAGTCCTACATTTCTAGAGAGAGAAAGTGGTCGGAACTTACTGACCAAATTCCCTCCAACTAGGACACTAATTGGGGTGAATTCCGATTCTTAGAAGACCCTCCCGGTAAGAGCTAACTCCATGAGTCTAGAGCTTCGACAACCGCACCTCCACTGGTAGAATCCATGATCTAGTGCTGGATCAGGGTACTAGTAATTTTACTAGTACCTTGCTCATGTGTCGGATCATGGTAGTAGTAATTTTACTAGTAGCGTGATCTGACACGAGATTATGGTACTAGTATTTGTTCTAATATTGTAACACAATCCTAATTTTGTTAATTTGTAACTTGCATTTTTCTTTTTTATTTATAATTATATTTATTATTAATTTGTATAATAATACACTATGGCAAATGGTGATGAGCCAATACCAACTAATGTGTAATCTCAATAAGCGGTTGGATCTACATCTATGGGTATTGTATGTACCAGATATACATATGGTAGTACTAGTACTGAAATCCAAAATGCTCAATGGGATAGATTTATTTCTAATGTTTGATACCATTACACGAGAGTTACAGTTGATGGTAGATGGTAAACAAGGTACATTTAAAGAAACATATGAGGAAATGTTCAACCAGGACAATACCTGATATTAGTCAACATTTTATATTAATGAAAGTTTACAATTGGAGAAAGAATGTGTTGGGGACTGGATTTTTTATCAACATGACTATCGTTCATTACTTGCATGAATGCTTATACTGCATAAATATCCATTGAACATTAGAGCATTACGGGTTTAGAGAGTTTGTGGGAAAGTTACAACCACAATTCAAGATTATGTCGCGGAATACAATTAGAAATAATTGTATTAAATTATATGCAATTAAAAAGAAGGCGATACAAGAGATTTTGGAGAAGTTGAATAGTCGGATTGCTATCACTAGTGACATGTGGACTTGGAATACACAGAAAAAGGGTTATATGGTGATAACATATCATTACATTGATAATGATTGGACATTACAAAATCGTATATTGAGGTAATGATTTATACAATAATACATGTTTATATTTTTTTCGGTATTTGTTTGATACAATTAATTTATTAATTTTTTTTTTTGTATTTATTTTGTTATATGCTATTTCATGTACCGTGTTCACACAGAAGTGTGGTATTGTGTGAAAAAATACAATCTCTCTTATTGATTGAAATATTAATTTTAAACTGTCTATTATCACTTTGGATAATTGTTATACAAATGATAGTATAATACAATTTTTTTCTGAAAAATTACTTTTGAATTCAATGATGTTGGGATGACAGATATTAAATTGGGTAAGAAGTTTGCTCTTGATTTTAATACCCGTTGGAACTCAACTTATAATATGTTGTGAGTAGAATTAGAGTACAAATATATTTTTTCTCTTTTGAAATTGTGACTCAACTAGGCCAACATTATATTTTATGGTAGAAATTATCCCACTGCTAATTCATACATGTCTATTATTTGTTCGGTCAAAACTGGTGTTAGTGAATGGATGTATTGTGGTATATACTGAATTGGGGTAATGGTTACTGAAATAATAAAAAAAGTTTAGAAATATTGGTGGAAAGTTAATGTTATATTAAGAATTACAACAATTTTTTATTCACGATCGAAGTTTGACTTATTATTTTGATAAATAATAAAAGGAAGTTAAAGATCAAGAAATATACATAATAATAATATATTTAAGATATTGTTTGCTCAATATGTGAATATTGTAGAATATCACACTTGTAAAGTATTTGAGTATTATGTATGGTAGTGAAAATAACTTGTAACAAATAAATCTATTTTATTCCTTTATCAAATTTGAGCAAGATAAAAAGAACCTAAATAAATTAAATTTTGGGTTAAACTTATATTTGGATGAGTATGTCATGCACAATACAGATGGATTCAATGTACTTAATTGATGGAAAAATAATATTGCTCCATATCCAATATTATTAAGGATGGCTAAGTTATATCAAGTTTCGGTAAATTTCGACATCAACTTGTCTCAACCGGATTTACTCCTTCGGCAACAAATAATTAGTGTCTGAAAGCCCACAAGACTCAACAACTCCATGCCCTGCTCTAATTGAGAAATGTGGCGAGATCACGTCAACTCATTTCAACCGAATTTACCACTTCAACAATATTCGATTATAATTTAAAGATAAAATGAGAATTTATTTAAATATATTAAAATTTTTATAGAGTGTACTCACAACTTCTAAATTAATAAAAGATTAATTTTATCGTATTACATATTTTGCTCACTCGCCACTTTATGAGTCCAATAGCGCAAAATTTGTTGTGTACAAATTCTTAGCACACCAGTTAGGTCATTTTTTTGCCTCTCATCTCTCCTGTGCAACAAAATAGTAAGAAGGTAATACAAAAAAAATTGTTATCACTGATATTAAAGATAAAAGTAAGGATATTGGCACATTTACTCATGCATAATCGCATTTACTAGGTATGATCACATACTACAACCAATTCTCTCGGTAGTCTCATTGTGATACTATTTAAGAGTATAAGTTTAATCCTATAACAAAAGTCTATATGAGTACAAGGATCCGCTATAACAACATAAATACCGATAAACATAAAGATAAATTATATATATTTTTAGTTTATCCCTAGTTTTACTACAACACCAATGGAACATTCTGTTATCAATGTTTTCACTCTACTCGATAATAATAATAAGTTAATGCACCAGTTTTTGAACGAATATTGTGAGGTCATTTAATCAATAATGGTAAAAAAACATGCAACTCCCTGACAATAGTAATGGTTAACAATCTTCTACACTTCAAAATTTACATGTATAAGTAAAAAGCTCTGACGACTAGTATGTTGCGGGCATGATTACAAATATTAAGAAAAAGTATTTATTATAATAAATAAATTTGAGAAATATAAGAAAAAAATTCTCAAATAGTCTATTTGATTAATAAGGTGGAAAGTATTTAAAAGCCCAACAAATTAAATATGTATTCTATATAACAATTCAACAATTAAAAGTTATGGTCGAAATTTTAGTGCCCAAATATATCGATATACCACTTGAAGCTCACTTGCAACTAGAAGTATCAAAAGTCGATACTAAAAGCAATTATGATGTCTTTGCAACGAATACAATATGAGTGGCTGCACATGTCTCAATATTTGCTGATGAACTACATAATCTCATCAAAAAATACTAAGAGATCAAGTTAAATTGGGTAGTTCATCTCTGTCGTTTTACACGAAATCGAGTAGCTCGTCTCTGTTATCTTATACGAATTTGTACTCACGTAAAATTAAATTGCTCATAATATCTCCAAATTATCAATCACCATAATTTTCAAGGTAACCCGACAACACATTGCTCAATTGGTCGAGACTTACAACAATTAATGCAATTTGTGAAAACCTTTAAAGAAAATGCCTTCAACTATAACATAAGTTATAAAAGAACTAAAATATGCAGTAATAAATTACACAGTATAAAACGACTAAAATATGCACCACTTATATACTATATCCGGTGGTAGAAAAACATTTGTCACAAGTAAAACTATTATTTATCCGAGCTTTTACATGAAATGCATTGGGATTACGCCATATAATTTAAGATATTAAACCTTAAACTTTTAAAAAAATCTCTACAAAAACTCACTAGATGAAGTTAGGTGCATGTTGGCCAAAACATTGGTGCACAATTTTCATCAAAGTGGGCAGAACCATAATAGAATAGGTATAAATTGTGTTGGTAGAGATATTAGGTGTTTAATTCAATTTTAACAAATTAAAACTTTAATTAAATTAATATAAATTAATTTTTTATTAAATTTATCGAGCAATTTAATATTTATTTATATATAAATGAATTAAATTGTATTATTAAGAATTAAAATGTATGCTATACAAATATTAGTAAAATATAAAATATAATAAATAATATATTGCTTCAAAAAACATATATTATATATAAAAAATATGTATGATAATAATTATATAATTAAAAATATTATAGTATATAATAACTTGTATATTAAAATACAAAAAATATATAACTAATAATTTTATTATTATTAAATTTTATATTATAATAATATAAATAAAAATTTAAATTATTATTAAATAAGAGAGAATGATTTCTTAGTATGATATTGAGATTTTGATATGATTAATGGCGATATTATAAGATAAAATATTAGATATCTTCAAACGATTCCATCTTTTACTATAATAGAAATTTTCTTTTAATTATATTAAAACACTCTATAAAATTTTATATTTTAAAATATTTTTTTTATTTTTTACTTCTATAACTGATATAATTGTTTTAAATTAAAAAAATTACAATACCTTTTTATTTTATTTTATATAATTTAAATTTAAATTTATTTATTATATTATAATATTTCATTTAATTATTACCTATCCGATATAAATTATACTCACTTATTTTAAGCCGAACTCAATACAATCGAACTAAGATTTCATATATCTGAATAGTAAGCCCAATCATCTGTCCGTAGTTGCAGTGACTCCATTATTCCCATGTACTGTCCGATATTATTTGAGATCATTATCAATACTGAGCTGGTGATATCTTTGGCCTTGTATTCTTCAAGCTCTTTATCTGTCTTCTGAAATGGCTTTACTTGCTTGAAGCAATAGTTGTTGAGGTAAGTTCAATCTGCTATCAAAACCGAAAAATCTATGATCATAGTATTCATATAAAAAGTTTGGCAAGGGAGACGTTCTCCGAATTAACTCATACTTTTGAATAGTTCAGTCCTCCATAGATGTCTCCAACAAGCATGTCTATGACTCTGTTATTCCCTGATGACTCAATTCAAGCAGCTCATCAAAACTGTAGCATAAATGCAATTTTCCTCTAATTTTTAAAAAATATTTGGGAGGAGCTCCATATTTTTACTTAATTCATAATATACATTATAATTAAAATTAATAAAAGTACTTTAATATATTTAAAATATTTAATTATTATAAACTTTAATTATATTATATTAAATAAATAACAATGTTGTAAAATACAATACAAAATAATAATATTTTAAATTTATTAACTCTATTTCTTAATATATCACTTTATTTTATTATTTATTAAAATAATATATTAAATTATTCAATTTTCATGGTGGATAAATAATTATTATAATTTTTAATATAACATTAACTTTTCATCAATATTTCTCAATTTTATTTATTATTTTAGTAGTAATATTACAATATATTAATCCACAAATAGTAATTTTTTTCAAATAAATAATAGGTATTATGAATTAGCGGTGGAATAATTTCTATGTAGCGTTATTGAACACACTAATTTTACAATTAATCTCATTTGCTAATTATTAATATAATTCATTAAATAAATATCTATAGTGTGAGTAGCGCAATACTATCCGCACCATTTTATAAGTTAAGTTTCAATAGGTATTAAAATCAAAATAAAGCTTTTTACCTAATTTAATATATTGACAGATATTTTTCTTAAATTTGTTACACTTTGTATATTTTTAATTATTTATTTAATTATTTCCAATACTATTTTAACAATTATACGTATAACCTTTTATTTAATATTAGAATCAACAATTAAAGTATTTGAGGCTGTATTAATCGAAGATACACGATAGGAAGAATTATTTTTTTTACATACTTCACCTTTAAAAAGAGTAGATTTATTTCAAAAAAATTTTCTTTATTTTATATCACGTAGGCCATAAATAAAATAGAAAAAATAGAAAGAAAAAATAAGTAAAAATAATAATAATTAAATCACACCGATAAATACATTTTTTTCTACTAAAATTGTCTAAATTAAGTAATAAGATATTTGTTCTCTCAACATAATTGAATTTAAATGCAGTATATAGTCAAAAGTTATAATACTATTATTTATAAAACAGTTATCTAAAGTGATAGTAAGTAGTTTGGAATTAATATTTCTATTAATAAGAGAGTTTTCACACAATATCTCACTTATACGGGACACTGTACATCTATAATAAAATAAATACAAAAAATTAATAAATTAATTGTACCGAAAAAATACAAATACATATTATTGTATAAATCATTACCTTAATATACGATTTTGTAATATCCAATCATTATCAATATAATAACCGGTTATCATCATATAACTCTTTTTCTGTATATTAGAAGTTCACATGTAACTAGTGATAGTAATTAGACCATTCAACTTCTCCAAAATATTTAATACAATTATTTCTAATTGTATTTCGTGACATAATCTTGAATTGTGCTTGTAATTTCTTCACAAACTCTCTAAACCCGTAATGCTCTACCGTATTTATCGGATATCCATGCAATATAAACATTCGTGCAAGTGATAAACGATAGTCTTATTGATAAAAAAAATACAGTCTCCAACACGGTTTTTCTCCAATTGCAAACTTCTGTCAACATATCTATATTTCGCTTTTAATCTACCGTCAATGGTAACTCTTGTGTAATGGTCCCAAACATTAGAAGTAAATCTAACAGTTAAGCATTTTGGATTTCAGTACTAAGTTTACTAGATATATATCTGGTACCTACAACACCCATGGATATAGATCCAATTGCTAATTGTGATTACACATTAATCGGTATTGGCTCATCACCATTTGTCATAGTGTATTACTATCTAAAGTAATAATAAATATAATTATAAATAAAAAAGAAAAATACAATTTACAAATAAAAAAATCAAGATAGTGTTCCAGTATTATAACAAATACTAGTACCATGATCCCATGTCAGGTCATGATACTAGTAAAATTACTACTATCGTGATTCGGTACAGGAGAAGGGTGCCATTAGTCTAAGGTTAAAGATGACAATACTTCGTGCGTGCGAGATTCATGAGGATTTACCACATGGCGCTCTGTGATTGGTTGGCTTTGCTGATTCGGCTTCCTATTCAACAGCGTAGTGAGCATTTGACTCGCTGACCGGTCACGCGACCTTTTATTGGCCGCTCGTTCCAACGTGTTTGTTGACCATGTTCGATCAACTGTTGACCATGATACCTTTGTCCTCTAATTAACTGTTTTAAATATGTCAGATTTCCCTTATTACGCATAGTATAATTGCCAAATGTCAGTCTATGATTGGCCGAGTTCATCCGACATGACACTACCACGTGTCGACCTCTAATTGGTCGATCCTTTCCCAGACATCTATTTGGACACTTACGTGACACTTTTACCACATGTCAGCTCCTCATTGGTCAGTATTTGCTGATGAGACTTTTCTGATATTAACCGTTGATCGTGACACGTGTCACTCCCCTATTAGTCGATTATCACCGATTTGGATTTTCCTACTCTTACCGTTTACCAATTACACGTGTCATTTGCTGATTGGGCAGCACTTACTGGGCCGTTTCGCCATGTTTCATGCACTACGCTGAATGGGCGCTGAGCCAACAGCGGTCCATCAACTGGTCTGGGCCGACCACACTGTTGACTGGGCAGCAGCAATTTAGCGAGCGTGCCCAACTCGAGCTGTCGAGCCCCATGAATGAGCCCGAGTAGCACCACACGAGCCAGAAATTGAGCCAAAGAGCTCTGTCTGCGTGCCCGAACCCGAACACGAGCACATTCCCAGATCGAGTCCGAGTCCTAACCTGTAAATACTTGTATTATCATATATACTCTTTTCTTATATGATTGATTCTACAGAGGATAAATCTTACTGCAAATGCTTGTTTCAAGTACTCATTCAACAATCTCTAGGCCTGCAATTCTCGGTTGTTTCTAAGGTAGCAGAAGTCTGCATTTCAGCACTTCACAAATCAAGTGGTAATTTATAAATGTATCAATTTATAATATTTTAAAAAAGTAGGTTAGTTGCAATTTATAAAGCTCTAATAGGGACTAAAGTGTCAATGTTGACAAATATTAGGGACTAAAGTAGAGAGGTTTTAGTCCATTATATTATCACTGGATCCCACAGCTCGTCGCTGGATGACCAAATTTCAGTTCGTCACCTCTGTCGCTCTCAGCTATAGTTTCCAGTCTGCTCCCTCTACGATCAATCCATCCTCCATTCCATGGACGCTCTCGATGCTAACCCCGACGATTCGGGGGATGTCGGAGGATGGAACGAGCCACCTTCAACTGGCGATCGTCCTGAGCAGTCGCCGCCAACTCTACTCGAGCCTGATGGCGACATTGCGCTTGCCGCTGAGGTAGCTGATCATCCGCATCTCGGACCGGCTGTGGGATCGGTTACAGATTCTATGCCCGATGCCGCTTCCGACAACCTTTCCTCGGACGAGACTCCGTCCGACGGGGCCGAGAAGACGCCTAAACGGAAGAAGGTGGCCGAATTAGATGTCGCATTGCCTCGGGAATCAGAGGACGCCAACGGAAACCCTAAGGAAGACGTGGAGTTTTCCAGCTCTCGGTCTGCATCTGCGGGCTCTAAGAAATCGAAGAAGAAGAGCAACAATCTGTGGGTGTCGAAGTCGACGAGGAAGGGGAAGAAGAAGAACAAGAACGGGAACCTCGCCAACGGCCACGCTGAGGAGGTCGTTCTAATTAGTCCAATGATGAGGCTCCCTGAAAAGTCTGACGACTCTCCGGAGATGTCAATCTGCTTGTCCAAAGTCTACAAGGCGGAGAAGGTCGAGCTGAGTGAGGACCGAATGAGCGCCTCGAGCACGAAGGGCTACAGGATGGTTAGAGCCACGAGAGGAGTCTGCGAAGGGGCTTGGTACTTTGAGATTAAAGTGGAGAAATTGGGAGAAACGGGGCATACGAGGCTGGGATGGTCTATGGAGAAAGGGGACTTGCAGGCCCCTGTTGGCTACGACGGGAACAGCTTTGGCTACAGAGACATTGATGGTAGAAAGGTCCATAAAGCTTTGAGGGAGAAATATGCAGACGAAGGTTATAAGGAAGGGGATGTTATTGGTTTCTACATAAACTTGCCTGATGGAGGGTCTTATGCACCCAAGCGGCCCCATGTGGTCCTGTATAAGGGGCAGAGGTACCTCTGTGCTCAAGAATCGAAGGACGATCAGCCTAGAGTTGTACCCGGTAAGGATCAACAGACTCTAAAGTCTCTGAAGTATACCATTTTTGTTGTGTACTTGTTGGTTATTACTATACGGGCGCCTGATTAGCAATTCTTCCATGGATGTTAAGAATTATGATTGTAAGGATCAACCACTTACAAGTCTATGTATTTTAGGTGAATATGGTTTTAACCCTTGTGGTTACACAATATTCTTTTAATACTTATTGGTTATTACTATACCCAGCACTTGATTGGCGATTCTTCCATAGACGTGTTTCTGCTGTAATGAGATACTTCTGTATTTGGTGATGATAGTCGCTGTTTTCCTTTATCCAAATGGTTTGAACTTTCTTTGTGATTGTGGGAACAATGTACTCGTCCTGAAAAAAGTTTCATAACTTGTTTGCTCTTGGCATTGCTGATGCTATGCCTGTACTAAGTTCGTTAGCTGCCCAGTACGTTTAGTTGGTACTGTTGCCTCAATATTTATCCAATCATTTTAGTGCAGCAGAACTAGTCTTTCTATCTCTGTGAGTGACTAATTATATGTCAGTGAATCTCTTTGAGCAGGAAGTGAGATTTCTTTCTTCAAAAATGGCCTCAGTCAAGGAGTTGCTTTCAGGGACCTGCATGGGGGTAGATATTATCCGGCTGCTTCAATGTATACTCTTCCCAATCAACCAAGTTGTGTGGTAAGGTTCAATTTCGGCCCTGAATTTGACCTTTTCCCTAAGAACCTTGATGGACGCCCAATTCCCAGACCTATGGTTGAAGTTCCTTATCATGGTTTTGGTGCCGGTGTTGTGAATGGTGAAGCCAATGAGAAACAGCAATAGCAAAGAGGCCTACCCCTTCAAAGATATTTGCAGAAGTCATATTTTTGAAGCAGATTATAGTTTTGAACATATTAACTTTTTCCTTCATTCTATTAGGTGGAACTTCAGTGGCTTAAAACTCTGGAAAAATAAGTATGTAGATTCAATTACATTTGGAAGAGATAAATTTTACCCCCATCGTCTATTTCATATAAACTTCTGGTTTCATGGTTATAATATACTCATCTCAACTCAAGATAATGCCATCGGTTGAATTTATGCTTTGGAAAGCAAATGGTTCATAATTGAGGTGACTGCAGGATGAGCAGGTAAAACTTGGTTTATCACAAGGCAGGTCATAAGCTACTGAACCATATCATTTTTCCTACTCCTAGTAGATTTTTTTTCTATGCATGTTCTTCCAGGAAAAATAGGCATAATGTTTTTTTTGTCAAATTGCTATAATTGGATCTACTAGAACTTGTGTAAGCTGCTGGTATTCCACTATCATTTCTATTTGCTCTGAAAATTTTCTCCTGTAAATTGTTCTACAATGCAACTTCATTTTGCTCATTGATACATTTGGTTGTTTGCCTCATCACATTGAAGCTTTGAAGAATTTCCTTTTGAAATGCTATCAGTATTATTATATACTAGTAGAACTATATGATAAAAGACTGAAAAGAAAGGACAATATGAGAAGAACCTGTGGGAAAGACTAAGAGCCTCTGCATTTTACTTGAAATGATCTTGTCCTTAAAATGACTCTAGACCCCCATTGCAAACATTGGAGCTGATGCAGCGCTCCATAACTGTGATTCAGTCAAGAACATTGAGCCAGATGTACAGAGAGAAATGGGAAAGCTCTAGCTGATATCTGAAGTAGTCATAGCAGAAGTGACAGCAAGGCATCAATGGTAAGTTCTTTTCAGCAGCGCCAGAGGAAATAATTTTTGTTATGAAAAATGAGTAGATATGCATGCCAGTGTACTGTTTTGTTCCACTCAGACTTCAGCTTTGTTTGATCCTTTTATTAAATGAGATGTGAAACACCTATGAAAGTATCCTATGCATTTAACATCCCACATATATGGATATGCTCACATCCTAGAAAATAAATTTATGGGGTGAATTTTTCTACATGTTGTATCCAAATCTATGCCAAAACCAGTAAGCTACACAGCACTTTTCATTTCACATATTGGAATTGAAAGTCTTGGCTATCCCTAGGAGGTCTTAGTTGAGTGGGGAGTTGAGACCCTCTTGAGAAGAGAGTGAATGCAGTGGCTGGTGTCGTTTGGATGAGCCTAGGTTTCTGAAGGATGGCCTTTTGTCAAGGAGATTCAATGTTCTCTTCGCATAGATCTTCTGGAAGAGAGGGGACACCCTCTCCTTGAGCTTGAGGATGATGAAGAAGAGAAGCCGGTAGCTTACTAGGAGCATGAAAATAGCACCCAGATCCCACCACTTGGAATGGTCCAACGAGATCCCAAACATTGTAGTGATGATATCCTCACCCTTCAGCTTATGTTCTCCTGGGATCAGGGGATCAAACTCAAGGCCTATCAGGTCATTCTTGTATGCTCCCTACATGGTCAACAATCAGAAAGGTGAGTTTCCTATTAAATCTGCCATCATGTTTGTTTCTAGACTTAACTTTCAACTTCTCTATTCCACATATGCAGAATGTCAGTAAAGTTTTTGAGGAATCTGGGAAACAAGTGCTTTGCTTGTGTATCATCCTTAGATGTGTTATGCCATTATGTATAAATGTTTGTTTTCAGAAATGAGTCTCATGAACTGTTCTGCTATGCAAAACCTGTTATAGTGGATGATTCCACTGACAAAACCTGGTTTTCTCAATCAGGTATATACCTGAATTGCCCAAGAGCCGTAACTGAGGTATGAGATCGGATACCGCCAGAAAGGTTTTGGGAGGTCAGGCAGCAGCCTGAAGAACCCAGAAGTCATCATCAAGATACCCTGCAGAAGCAATCATGAATTGACACTGCAGATGATGATTATGACCAACAAAATACAAAAGAAGCTGAGTCTTAGGCTTCCTTACAATTATCCCAGCTCCTGTCAAGATTCCCATCAGGAAGTTAGGAACCAGCGAAGCAACCACCATCATGAGGCTCTCTATGACCGCGATGCAGGAAAATATGTTCAGGCAGAAGAACAAATAGTGTGAAAAGCCAGATCGGAACTTCACCATATAGTAGGTAATCGTTCCTGTGACTGTTGCTATTGCCACCAAGAACGGGAATGATGAAAGGAAATTCGAGATGATATAGACTCCAACTCCATAGTAACCGTTACGCCTCTCTCTATAGAATACCTGCATTATTGACACAGAATTAGCTCCATATTACATATAAGCACATGCTCTTATACCAGCTCTGGCTTGTATGGAGCCTAAATGAGTTTCTATAATGAGGTAGAAACTAACTCATGAGGTAAGCAAACAGCTCTTATGCTAGCTCTGGCTTCTTCTAAGTACTAATTTTTGCATTTCTGGGATTTTTCAGATTTGATTTGCTTACCTTCATTTCTTCGATAAAAGAGGGGAAGCCACCTATTGACATAAAAGTCATGAAGCCTGATATGAAAGCTCCACAAGCTCCTCGAGCCAGTATTGCAGTGTAACTGTTCCCCACATTGAAGAAGATTGTACCAACACAGACTGAGACAATCAGGTAGATTATTATCCTCAGCCAGTAATATCCAGCATCTCTGGACATGTTCAGAAGTGATCTCCGAGTCAATGTGACAAGTTGCATCCACCATGATGCTTGACTCCCTCTTAGCACTTCAACTTCGAGTCCATTCTGCAACATCAGCAGATTCTTTCATCAAACTTCCTGGAGGTTTGGTTTAAAGATGATTTGGGGTTTGACATGTGCAACTTCAAACTGAATTTGAGTTCAACTTGAACTAGAGAGAAGTCTTACTTTGGTTTTTATTTCAGCAATCCGCTCTCTGGCCATCCCTGCATACTTTGAGCTCCTGTACTTCTGGACTAGACTGGCTTTGATCTCTGCAGTTGGTAGGTTCGTTAATGGGTCTGATGAAGCTGCATCCTGCAACAACAATTCAGGAGTGCCACCATCAGTAGAAGAAATATGGCAGAGAGCATCATATGGGCATTTGTTTTGTCACAAGAAAGAAATTGGGCAATGATGCCTACCCGGATTCTTTGAGACCCTTTCAGGGTAGCCGTGACAACATCAAAGTCGGAGTTTATGCAGCGCAAGAAGTGATCAGAAGGGTTCCTCTTTTTCGGACAGGAGAACCCTGCCTCCGCAAAGAACTACATGTGGAATCTTTCATGGTTAGGATCATATCAACTATGAACACAGTTCTATTAATAAATGGAAAGGAAGCCATACCTCAACAGCCATCTTAGCTTCTCCAAAGTACACAGTCTCACCGCCAGACAGCAGGAACAGATCGTCAAACAGGGCAAATACCTCACTACTGGGCTGGTGGATGGAGGAAATTACAGTCCGGCCATCACGGGCAATGTTCCTCAGAGTCTGCACCACAAAGAAGGCCGAGGCACTGTCAAGTCCACTGGTGGGCTCATCCAGGAACAGCAGGCGTGGCCTTGTGAGGATCTCTAAGGCTATGCTGACTCTCTTCTTCTCTCCACCGCTTATCCCCCTGAGGTGCCAATTTCCAATGACTCTGTCAGCGCAGTCCTGGAGGCCCAGCTCCATGATCGTTCCTTCCACGATCTCATCCACCTCCTGCCTGGCCATTGAAGTGGGGAGTCTGAGCAGGGCCGAATACATAATTGTCTCCCTCACGGTTAAGGTCCCCAGCAAGACATCTTCTTGTGTCACATATGCCTGAGGAAGCCAAGGAGAAATCTCTGTGATGATCAGCATGACAAGGTCAAATAATCGCGAGTATGAAGCTGAGATATAGAGTACTCACAACAAGACCATACTCAAGCTTCCTCTTCTTCCCATTCAGGAGGACATTTCCAGTCATGAACACGTTCCTTGACAATCTGCCTGCAGAATTTGAATCATCTGACCATGAGCATATCAACCAGAAAGAGTATCCAACTTTAATCAGTTCCACTTCAGGTACAAGTTTTTTTCTTGCTATGAGAAACTTGCAATCTTATTTCCAATTATAGATATCCATCCCAATTCCTTGTCATGTTTCTAATACATCTTCAAGGCTCAAATACGTTGATGATGAAAGGGGGACCATCAAGCAGAGTTGTCTTGTTGGTTCTATATGATAACTCTCTACCTATTTACAGCTGCATTTTCCTTGGAATCGAAAGCTAACATATTCAAATATAGTTTGTTGTCTTCATTTTAAGTAAGGAAAAATTAAACAGCAGCTGAATAGGCTATGGGTTCCAATTTCATGGGAGACTTTTCTAGGTGACACCATAATGAGTAGATCTATAATTTGGAACTTTGGAGTCGGACAAAACAGATGGAAACAGTTTCATATTATCTTATCTCGTTCTTTTCGGTTCCCTGGTCAGCGATAAAATATTCAGTGACTGATACACAAAGTTTGGATATCAGGCTCCAAATACGTCCCCCATAATCAAAGTAAAAGTTTGGAGATTTTAAGGGTTTTTTTTACTCGTATTGAGATGTTATGGTATAAAGGGCGAGTGTGAATCGTGATACAGTGGTATAGAGAGAGAGGAAGAAGGAGGCGGATCAGTCAGCAGACCTGCAAGGGAATCAAGAAGTGTGGATTTGCCGGAGCCAGAAGGGCCCATGATAGCCATGATCCGTCCTGGCACGGCGTAGCCACGGAGGCCTTGGAGCAGCCACTTGGTAGGCCGGTTGCCGAAGTTCGGCAGCACCACCGTCAGGTCTTCCCACACCAGATACGCCCCTTTCTCCTCACTCTCACCACAGGTCGACACCACCGCCCTTTTCCCCTGGTGTTGGTAGTGGTCTCCTCGGCGACCACCACCGCCATCGGCCACCTCTATCTCCATATTTTGTCACAGAGTAGGGAATAAGATAAAAAAAGAAGAATGCAGTGCCCCTGTGAAGAAGAATGGTGAGTGAGTATTTTTTTCTTTCTTTTGGGATGAAGAATTATTATATCCATGAGATAATGTGGGTGAGTTAATGAGGGTAGACAGACAACTAACAAGTCCATGCAACTCCATGAATATCAATGGACTGCACAGCACAAGCTAGTAGAGAGGGGGGGGGGGGGGGGGGGGGGAGGGGGGGGGGAGAGCTACCATAGTTTGAAAAACTGTCTAATAATACATTTTTTTTAGAATTTAATGTGAATTTATTAGTGGAATTGGACTGGTTTGTATTGAGTTGGGTAGGCACTGGAAGTAGCATCATGGGATGATGGATGGGAGGTTAATAATAGGACGATGTTGAAAGCGAGAGGGATGATTAATGGGTACAGTTGTGTGAGAGTGTTATATCAGTGGCAAGTGAACGAAATAAATGATGTTAGGCAGGCAGAGGAGAGAGACATGCTCCTCATCAGTCATCCCTCACTCTCTCTCCCTTCAATACTACAGTGTACCCTGATGGTTGGTTGTTTTGCAATATAGAGGATTATCCTTTTTGTTCTTACAAAAAATGGTTAACTGGTAATTTGGACTTATTCTTGGAAATTTTTAACTGCTGAGTAAGATTTTGTTGGCTTAATCCTTTGGACTTATTCTTGGAAAATGAAAGGACACTGGTAATTTTTTTCCATCAAATCATAAGTGTGAATGCATAATTGTCTTATTGTTTCTTTCAAGATATATTGACGGCATTGATGTTTTTACTTCTTTTTCCAGTTACAAGAGAGCATATTCCCAAGTATTCAAGTTCAGAGGCGGGGATGTGCAAATTTTCATCTGGTGAGGGTCAAATTTAGTCTAGTTTGGGACCAATGAATAAATATCCGTCCCTTTTTTTCCGGCTTCATTTTATGGCGTGATCGTGTCATGTATCTAATCTCTGCCGCAGGATTTAATGCTGCATTTAGTTCAAGCCAGCCAGTCCCATAGAAGCAGCACAACATGTACGCACGCGGGCTTAAGTGCTATGGGCCATGGACCCTTAGCATATGGTCGGGGGTCATATCATTAGGTAAGCAAACCCCCTTCTCTCTTTTTCGTCTCTTATAAAACAATATGCCCACCAACTATTATACGTCGTCGTTCGTTCTGTTCGGCCCATGGATTAATTTTCAAAAGTCGGCCCATTCCGAGAACACGTCCGGCCCAAGTTCTGCACATATCTAATTTTATTCATTATTTGTTTAATGTGAATATAAATTTATATTTATTAAATATGCGTTTTTTATTATTATTACCCGTTTATCGTTTAATTTTATTTTTTTACAATTAAATCTTCCATTAAAATTAAATAAAGGGACAACGCATTAGTAGAAATCAAATTGGAAAATTAATTTATTAAAAAAATAAAATTATTTAAAAAGTAATAACAAGTTAATAAGCCCATTGAACGGGCCGGGTTCAGATCTTGAAATACACGATTGGACCCGGTTCGTTGACGTGTATGATATGTACGGTCAGCTTCTTGTACGAACCATAGGTATTAATTAGTAATTAATAACTAAAATCTTTTTTCTTTTATTAAAATCTCAGTGTAGTTATTGATAAAAACATAATCTCAAATCTATTTTTTTATTCTAATATGTTTTTATTATTTTTAAACTTAAGTAAATTTTTATTCCTTTTCAATTTCGCTTTGAGTGAATACGATATTAATATTTAACACGTCATTTCTTAAATAGTTTTATTGAATTTATTATATACAAATTATAGTTTTGTTTAAATTATTATAATTATTATTTAAAAGAATGGATAATAAATTTAGGCATTAAAGGAATTAAACTCTTTGAAAGAATTGAATTTGAACTGGGTAAATGTATGTGGGTGGGTGGGCAGAATATTGTCAGTCAAGCATTGAGGACCCGCACACCCGCCCTTCCCTGTCAATGACTAGGCCACTGCCTTCACTTTCAGACCCGGACTGCCACGTGGCGTGTCGGGTCAATTACTATCTTATTGATAATAACACGGTTTTGCACCAGAAGGATGACCTCACGAATTAATGCTTCCTATTTTTAGTACCATGTCAATCTATCCATTCATAATGGGAAATAATTAATATACTTTCTTAAAAATTACGTGTCGACTTTATTAGGTAATCTGTGTAAGGAGAATATTTATTATTATTAGAAAGTATTTTGAATGATTTATTTATATATATATATATATTTAAAAATTATATTTTATAAAATATGCAATCTCAATTTTTAATATATTCTTTGAGTGAATAATACATTTATCACACAACCTTCTCTCTATAATTCTTATGGTTTCAATGGTTAATCTTTGAGTTAGGTTTTTTTTTATAATAATGAGTTTGTTTTCCATTTTTTAATTTTGGGGTGAGAGCACTTAATCTAATAGCATATTATAGAATATTATATATTAATTAATTATATTAATATATCAATTTTTAACAATTATTATGATTGTAAGAGAAAGCAATAGTTAAAATTATAATATTATATTGTATTAGTGTTCATATTGTATTTTATTAATATTTAATTTACATGTAAGTAAATATAAATGGCATGAATAAATATTATGAAAAAATGGAATGGTGAGTGAAGAGTAAAATTGAAATAAAATATTATGAGATAATAAATAATATTTTATTTTTTGTGTAATTTTAAATATAATACATGAATACGTGATTTAATAAATATTAATATGTTAGTTAGGAAGCCATAGAAATTTTTTATTCCACTGTATACCACTAAGGGGAAGTGTGAGTATCTCACGTGCGACATGAAAGGGGTCGCGTGCGGCATCATCTTCCACCAACCAATCACTAAATTTACGGATAAAAAAATTGATTATTAGAGAGAGAAATTATAATATATTTTTTTTGAGTTTTTCTGGAAACCGATAATAGCATGGGACAAAAACACATAGACATACTGTGCCAGCAAAATAATTGAATTAAGAGAATTGACTTAAATTATTTAATAAAAAAATAAATTATATCCTATGCACTCATCCCTCTACCTCTACTTATGTATTATCAGTGTGCTTAAACAATCCATAACATATGAGTATATTGGACCTTTTGATGTTAGTATGAAGGTCCCCTGATGAATATTAGTGGAATGATTTCCCAAAAATTTGTGCTTTGTTGGATGATTCCATGGCTTCATCCATTAATCGAATTTAATTTGGGTAGAATTGAATTTTGAAATTTTGAATCATTTGACCATTTAGCAGCTCAAGCTACAAAAATGGCTGCCGGGGTTATGGGGATAAGGATTAGTTTAGTTAGTCGTCTCCCTACTAGGCCTCCTCTTCCTTCTCCTCACTCTTCAAACCCTACTCTCTCTCTCTCTATCTCGGATACACTGTTCTCATACTGCCTCTTGGTGCTCTATCTGAAACAGTGAGAGTAGAAGAGACCGCTGAGACTATCGGAGCTCTAGTGGACCGACGCATGCCCTTCTGCCTCCTCCATTTATCCGGCCATGGACGCGAACGAGGCGACCACCATAGTCCTCTCGAAGATCAAAGGCATCGACCCCGAAAACGCCAGCAAGATCATGGGCTACCTCCTCATCCAGGACCTGACCGAGAAGGACCTGATTCGGGTCGCTCACGGGCCGGACGCTTTCCTCCATAGTCTCGTCGCCAAGGCGAGGGCTCATATGGGACTTTCGTCGAGCAGTTCGCCGTCGCCTTCCACACCGCCTTCGCCTTCCCCTCTCCTCACCTCCATGGCTGCCCGCCCCTCGAATCCCAACGGCGGTAACGCGCATTTTATGCCCATCTCCTCGCCTAGGCTGGCACAAAGGAGCGAACTTGAGATGGGGATGAGCCCAAGAAACCCTATCTGGAGCGTACCCATCAGCCCCAGCACCAGCCCGTCGCTTCCCTTTGGAAGCAGCTCATCTCCGTTCTATCAAGGGAGTGGCAGTGGCAGGGAGGAGCAGCAGATGGCCGATTTCTTCCCGTTCTTTGGAGACGCCGGTAACAGCTCTTCTTCTGAGTCCCATTTGCACAGGAGGAGCTTCTCTGAGAGCGATGCATATTTCGGATCCGAAGAGGAGGCCTTATTTGGAGCTGCAGCCCAAAGACCATGCCATTATTTTACCAGGGGTTTCTGTAAGAATGGGAATAGCTGTAAGTTCACTCACGCCGAAGATCTTGAGGGCTCTATGTCTGCCATTTCGAGCTCCCCTGGTAACTTTGAAGCAGCAGAGCATATGCGGAGGCTCAAGATCGCTCACCAGCAAAGGTTAGCTGCTGCTGTTGCTGCTTCTTCCCAGTTCGGGTCATCCCCCATCTCACATGGCAAATACATGAATTTGCTCTTGCAGCAGCAGGTTGATCCCCAAAGGTACGTTTGTTCTTCAATATGGTCACCCAGTAGGGTGCTTGTTGACATGATTAATTAAGATAATTCTTGGAAATGTAATTCTCAAAAGTCTATTTTTGACGACGCTAATGGACAGTAAGATGATCCTTCACGTTACTTTTGGGGTCGTTTTTAAGATTTTTTGGGGTGTGTCTGACGGTTCTATTGTATGTTAGGCTGGCCATGATAGTTGGGGATGAATTTCACAAGTATGGCCGGTATCAGCAAGAAAGGAACGATTTTCTGGGGATGGGGATGGCAGACAAGCAGAATTCTGCCTCCAGACAGATTTATTTGACCTTCCCAGCAGACAGCACTTTCAAGGATGAAGACGTCTCCGAGTACTTCAGGTAGTATGTTTAAACGGCTACCATTGTTAGCTTCTTGCTGAAAGAAAGTATTTTCATTGGTAGATTTGAGTAAACAATCAATAACAAACATCGGTTTTGTTTCTGCAAAGACTAGATTATTAAATGGGTGCTTATGAGTTCTTGGCTTAGATTGATAACTCGGTACTTGTTGGGTGGGGTGCATAATCATTGAATGTAATGTGTTGATTCTTTTGGTATCTTCAAAGCTGACACTTTTTAACCTTTTGACTTTTACATATTGAGTTTGATGATTAAAGTGTTGAAGCATATCTATATGATTCCATCTTTTTTTTTTTAATCTTGCATCCTTGTGCGCTTTAACTGTACTGGGATGGCAGAATAGTAGGGTTAGCTATGGTGCTTTATTGAGCAACTCAGTACATGTGCTGAATGGCAGTTGCTTTATCTAATTTCTTACCGACCATGATTTGGTTATTAGATCTCTACACTTCTGAAAGCTCAAGCCAATATTCTTCAAATCAAACGATGTTATTGACGGATATTATATCTTGTTCTCTGGAAAAGCACTTATGGACCAGTCCAAGATGTTAGGATCCCGTATCAACAGAAGCGGATGTTTGGCTTTGTCACTTTTGTCTTCCCGGAGACTGTGAAGCTCATTCTGAACAAGGGGAACCCTCATTTCATCTGTAATTCTCGAGTGCTAGTCAAGCCTTACAAGGAGAAGGGAAAAGTGCCTGAAAAGTAATCAGATGAGGCCATCGGTTTTCTATCTAGAATATCCTTTGTGTATCATGTTACATTATTTGCGGCATTGTCCTAAATTGTGATAAATGTAGGAGGCAACTGCATCATCAACTGCAATTTGAGAGAGGGGATTTCTCCCCATCTTCACACTCTTCAATGGTTGATTCTGGGGAGTCATTTGATCATGTTGGTAAGAGATTTTAAGTTCTGCGAAGGTGTCTTCATTTTGGTGTATAGCTAATAGCCTTTGCAAATCTTATGCATTTAAAGGACCTAGATTGCTGAACAACACTCATGAGATGATGCTCAGGAGAAGTTTGGAGGAGCAGCAGGCCGAGATCCAGCAAGCAATTGAACTTCAGGGGAGAAGGTTGATGAATCTCCAGCTTCCAGACTTGAAGAATGATTGCATGTACAATCATAACCATCTCCAGGGCTTGCCCATAGGATCCAGCACCCCGATTCCTATCCCAACAAATCACAACCTCAGCCATAGTAGGGTATACCGCATATCTGAGGCCATTGACCAAGAAGCTGCAGAAGGTTATTTTCCTGGTTTTGGATTCATAGACCTCTTTTTAGTACACACTTAATTATTTGTCGGAGTCGGATGATTTTACTTGGGTCATATTATATTTTTATTGCAGAGAACTGTCAATGTGGTGGTGCTGTTTCCTATATAGCAGCTGCTCCAAAGCGGATTCAAAAGGAAGCCAGTACTGCTTGCAATTATGCCTCTGCCAGCTATGACTACAACGGCGATATCTGTAATCCTGAGATGTAGGTCACTGCATTGTTTTCTTTAATTTTACAGCGGAAAAGTATCTCCTTTTACCATGACAGCAACACTGTGCTTCCATTTGCAGGAACAACCTGGAGGATGTGCTTCCCGACTCTCCATTTGCTTTGCCCCCAAAACCTATGGGGGACCACTGCTCCGATTTAAATGACCCCAATGCAGAAGCCCCGCTGACCATGATTTCTACTGCAGATGGACTTCCTCACTAAATGTATTCTCCTATCTTATGAGAGGTCGCTTTTGCCGTTTAATTCCATACCAGGACCTCTTGTCTCCTTCCTGTGTAGTCTTATGGAGATTAAATGCTGACACTGTACTCTGTTTTCAGGTTCCTTTTTTGTATGCTTCACAATTGCATTTATCCATAAGAAATGTACATAATAAAGATGAGTATGGCCTGCAGGACTGATCCTTTAAGGTGAAACTCTTTCTTTCTCCTTCTCTTCCCTTGGCAAATTCTTATCTTGGCAGGTTGTTTCTTTCATCCCACACCAATACCTATTATTTTCTAACCTGCTCTCATTGGCTGTAGGTAGAAGCAACTAATTGGGAGAAACATCTATTTTGATGTATAGTAGCCAAACCTCATGTGCAACACTAATTTAGAAAGGTAGAGATGACCCGACTGGACTGGACTGGACTGGACTGGACGAGAAGGCACTAGCACTAGCACGACTGCGAGATCCATGCATGTGCTGCTAACTAGAAAAAGAAACAGCATACATACTAGTACTTCAGGTAGGAGTGGACTATAGTAGGCATCATAAGGGACTTGTGACTTTTAAGGTTTGTCTCAATGTATCCGTTCTCTTCTCCTTACTATTAACTGCTATGCACCCACCCTCCTTTGGGGCTGAATGTGGACCACAGGGATGCCAACAAAGACATGGAACAGAACCTCTTTCTAGATCATGATTTTGTCCAGTTTTATTGGGTTGAAGAATTCATATCTTCATCATCTACTATTTCCATCAATCTCTATTCATCTCAAAGCATTCAACACCATGGAATCAGTTTTGCCAGAAACTTCTAGCCTGATATTCTTTTGCCTGCATCTGGGCCATCCTTGAATGGCTGGTAGTGGTAGACAATGCCTGTTGTCTGCTTACTTAAAGGTTAGATTGGCATCCAAGATGGGGACCCTGTGGGATCATTTCCTTGTAATATATTTATTTTTTGGCCCTATTTGAATTGAAGGGTGAAATGTTTATCACGTGCTGAAAGTGCACATTAAGATGTCTTGTAACCCTAACACTTTGCCCTATTCAAGTAGTCAACCAATTGAATAACAGGTCTACTGGAATCCATTGTGATTGACATAAAATCGACCCACAAGAGGATTCAATTCCGGGGTCTTTTGATTTGATAATCTCCATGTTTGGTAGCATCAAGGAGATCGAAATCTTGTTTTCTTCAACAAAAGTAGGTGCTAAAGTTTGTAATACTATAGCTACTCAACATTGCTGATGAAAGAAATGAGCATTTGCTCAACATTTATGGCTTGGGTGTATCTACAAATTCAACAACTTGTGGATGAACCATGGAGAGTGGCAGAAAACAACTATGATGCAGACTCTAAAGAGTGTTTTCAGAGTGCAGAAAGCCAAAGAATTATCCCAAAAAAGGTGATCCTGCAAAATGAGGGACAAACAAAGGCTACATCATGTGTTGGTTTCAGAGAGGAAGTGTTTATGGAAGCCCATATGGCTCGAAATCACCGGCTTGAATTGACCGATCCTCAACTATGTTTTGCTGCAGAAGTGCTGATTGCAGTGTAACTGAAACCAGGGCTGAATCCGGCTACAAGGGCTTCCCCGAGTCATTCTCATACATATATTCCCAGTCCCAGCTCCTTTGGTTCTGTCTCCACCATCCATGGAGGTCTGTTCATAGAAAATGATATGATGACACCGGAAAATGACGTAGGTCATTCAACAAGTTAGAAGAAGGATAGACTATATTACTTGTTCATCACGAAACTACTAGTTCCTTCTGATGCTCGCTTGAGAAGGATTTCCCTTGCCTCGACCGCAATTCCTTCAGGCTGCACGTGAAAAAAATGTGAAGTATGGTAAACTCCCTACCATGAGCCTAGATCCAAATTCGAGCCATAAGCTCTGCAGATCTAGCATTTTTCTTGATAAGTCACTTGAATCATACCTCTTCGGGAAACCAGACCCCTGGCTGTGTACTACCCTCGAGAACTGCAAGTATGAAGGAGGCTGTTGCAAATCCTACCGACCTGAAAGGATGAGTAGTATGTAACCATGATGGAACTAAGAACCGAGCATCACTAGTAATTTGTGCACAAGATAGTATTGGAGGTATGCATTGGAACTGGCTTACACCGATAGTCTTTTGTGTGTAAATATACCGATGGTATTGCGCCCATCAGAGCACTCCAAGTCAACCTGTGGAGGCACAAAACCTTGAGAAGTTTGAAATCTAAAATATGATATTCGCTAGTCCCTTTTCAGGGACTCAAGGAATGGAGAGAAAAGCAAAAATGGAATGCATTTGTAAATAAGTTCATATGATCTCACCCTCATTGACACACGTTCTCCTGCAAACCCATCAACTGCTCGGACCAAAGGGTCAAATAGTTGAACCAACTGTTGGACCTTGCTCCGATCTCTCAGGTATTCCTAAGAGAGTAAATTTCAGATGGGGCAGAGGTGATCTGCAGTCATCTCAATAATTTTGTTTGTGTTGCTTTCGAATGCTTACAGGAGGAAGAAGACGGGCCATGGCTTCCATTCCCCAGTTCCAGAAGACAGGTGCCGTTCCAAACCGTGCACTGACCGTGGGTATTCCAAAGACTTCATGGACAGTACTCACTTCTGGCAAGTTCCTGCACAGCCATGAGACTTCAAATAACAGCCATGACTTTCCAACACCACCAAACCATTGCACCACTTGCAAGAAATCTGTAGCACTCCAGTGTGCTCCCAGTTTTCTTGCTCACTAGCACACTTTCTATTTCTCGCATTGAAGAAAGAATGATGCACTGATTCTAGACGAAAAATACTGTCCCGATAGAGAAATAACTTTTCCCTGTTGGAATCAACATAAATTAGTGTAATCCAGGGGCAGTTGATGAAACTTACAGGAGATAAACATCTCTCTTCCCAACCCCCTTCCCGAAATCAATGTTCAAGCCTCCACTGAAGGGCTTTAACTTTATTTTTTCACCTGATAAGAAGATGTAAGGAACTATAAACTTCTGGATTTATGAGAAGAATTACAGGCATAGAATGTATATCAATGAGGGGAAATCTAAATTCAACTGAGGAGGCAGACCTTTGTTATATGCAACAACCTCTTCTCCGAGAAGTAAAAAGCTAGTAGCTAAAATTGTAGGGCCAGCTCCACCAGTCCCTGCTGTATAGTAATAAAATCTGAAGGCAGAAACACACAAGGTAGCCTACTGTAGTTTTGCCACTAAAGCCATCATCAGATGAATGGAATAATTTTAGCTAATATCAATGTGTCACTTGTAGCTTTTCCCACAGGATGGAATTGAAGGTTGCTAACCTTAGCCTCTCCGGTTCACCCTTGCTCTTGGATTTTGCAGCACGAACAAGCTCAGCAGCCATAACTGCCACAAGTAAGTTACCAATCCAATAATTAATAATAACATTCATAATTATTGCAACAAGTTCACAATTATCATATCATTGAAGAATTAAAACTTTGAAGGATTAAAACTTGCACAATAACAAAGTTACCCCACAATCATACTTAAATCTGACTCTCGCACACTATGTACTATACTTCAGAAGCAGGAACGAGAAGTTTTATGGATTGTCCGCCCTTATATTGATGAATTGCTACATTACATGAGGTTTTTAGGGTGTCAAGTGACATTAGTTAAACGATTAATCAACTCTTGCACAGATGCATTAGCATGTTTCTACAAGAAGAATCGGGGCTCAAGCGATTTGAATACTTCTGTACCCGATAATGTTAGATCTATTATTGAGAATTAGATAATTATTTCATTTTTATCTTATTATTGTACGGATATTATATAAGATTTGATATATTAATGAAATAGTACTTTGTTTAGTGACATTAGTTAAACAATTAATCAACTCCTGCGCAGATGCATTAGCATGTTTCTACAAGAAGAATCGGGGCTCAAGTGATTTGAATACTTTTGTACCCGATAATGTTAGATCTATTATTGAGAATTAGATAATTATTTCATTTTTATCTTATTATTGTACGGATATTATATTAGATTTGATATATTAATGAAATAGTACTTTGTTGAGCAAAAAAAATCATATCATTGAAGCAAAGCTGAATGGTAATGCGGTGGACAAGGTTTTTGACACACCGTTGCTCACTCCAGGGTAAATACCAGCAGTTGTTATGGCTGGAATATTTGCTGATTTTGCTTTATTGCTGAAGGACTTGGCCCGAAATGCATAGTTGGTGTCATCACAGACATCAATGTATGCTGTCTGTTATTGAAGACCAAGGGAAAAGTAAACCCGAGCCCAACATACAGATGTTAATACAGTGAAGGTTAATATGCCTCATGTATGAGCAAGTTAACAGATGCATCCACTAATTACCTTTGTAGCTCACCTTGGTCGCTATAGCAGCTTCGAGTACAGGGCAGCTGTTGGTCTGCTGGAAGGGTCCGGCGGCATGGACGACGAGGTCAGCATCTGTTGATCCCAACAGAAGTTAGTGTCTTTTAGCAATGGAACAATACAGGATGGTAAAAGGATGCTCCATAAGACTCATCAAGTGAGGAAGAACAGCTAGACATTATATCGAACAGTTCTCTGTCCAAAATCTATACTGTAGATTAAACAACATTTGAAAGACCCATTATGAGGAAGAAGGTAAATGGATCAAAACTGGAAATTGAAGAAAATAAAGTGCCTTTGAGAGCTGATTCCAAGGAACTGGCATCCTCAATGTTAACCTGCATGAACTGGGAATTCCTCCCCAGTGTAGCCACCATAGCAGCCCCTTTATCCCTACCATTTAACCCAAGTAAAATCACATTAGCCATGAATTCTCAGCTAGCATCATTGTGGTGCTCATTAACATCAGTTCCAAACAGGGAAGCACTTGAATTTCAAGAAACCCATGACAAAACGAGAAAGGGGCAGAAAATGCCAATCTTCAATCCACTCGTCAATCAGTCGGCCAAATTAAAGATTGATGGATAGATCGCAGAGCTAGAGAGAGCGTGGAAATAAGCTGCTCTACCTGTTCCGGCCACCGATGACAAGCCGGAGGTCGGGGCAGAGCTTGGAGAGGGCGGTGGCGGTGGAGCCACCAACCCGGCCTGTGCCGCCGAGGACGAGAATCCGAGCTCCCCGGGCCTTCTCAGGGAGAACCGCCGGACAGGGCTTCTCTTCGCTGGCCCCCGCACAAGCCCTGAGCCTGAATCCTCTGTCACAGTAGCTCGTCAAATGGACTAGGGCTCGCGCCATTAGGAGCCACCCTCCTTCTTCTTCTCCTCCTCCTCCTCCTCCTCCTCTTTCCTCAATCCACAACTGTAAACTGTCACCAGCACTTATCCTGCTTGGTCCACGTGGCCTGACTCACACCCCACGTGGAGTTCCCAACCCGGCCCGTTCCGCCTAGGACCAGGACCCGAGCGCGCCACGGGCCTTCTCCCGAAGAACCACCGGCCAGGACTTCGCTCGATGGCCTCCGCACAAGCCCTGGGCCCCAATCCTCTGACACCATAGCTAGTGTTGGCGCCGTGAACTGTCTCCAGCTCTTATCCTGTTTGGTCCACGTGGCACGCTCCATGGCCTCTCCATTAAAAGGGAAAAAAACCCAAGTTCGGCTTATCTTTGACTTAATTAGACTAAGCAGTCCAAATTAGATATGATGACGTCACGTGTGGCGTATGATGGGTCACGTGATCGCAGGGTGCATGCAGCGTCCACTGCGGCACGCGGAAAAAGGCGCCCATTTGGCAGGCAGAAAGCTATCAATGAGTTACGATTTACCCGCGGCGGGTGCATGCGCCTCATCGTTTTCAGTTCATCGTGAGAAGGAGGAGGAGCATCGCGCACCCGGAGCATACTTAATTTCAGTACTGGGACTGACATCGGTCCCTGTGGCGATCCGACGAATGGTGAGCTGTTGAGTTCACTACCGGACACGTGTCGGCAAGACAGCTGCTCACCATGGGCCCATCCCAGCTGGACGCCTCTAAACCGACACAAAGACCGAGCTGCTGCTGCTGCCTTCGGCCTAATGGGCCGTACATTTCCCCTTTATCGAAATTTGGCCACGTGCTCTTATTTGTCGCTTTTGTTCCCCCTAAGTCATGGGATACAATCTCGCATAACAAATTCTCCTTATTCTATGAATATTATAATATTTTAAATAACACGCAAATAAATTATTAAACAAATATACAATATAAATAAAAAATATCATATTCTAGTATAATAAACATATTAATTATGCCTATGCTGCCAGGCGGGGGCAGCACCGTAATTTCGGGCAGCCAGTATAATTAGAATCAGGACATGTATGTGAGCCATGCTCTTCGCTAGCTAGGCTAGGGCGTCACGTCCAGCATTCGATGCGGCAACATGATGCAAAAGTACACGCGTCCCTCTAGCACTGGCTGTTCCGGAAGTCAGGGGGTGCCTCGTCCCCGACCAGAATCTTGAATAGAGCATCACGGGAAAACGGCCTGTCGTGGCCTTTCCTCCGGCGTGGGGCAGCTGCTAGGTGCCTTGTCGAGCCTCGCCTTCCCCTTTGGGCGCCGGTAATAGCGGTAATTATTAGGGGTTAAAAAGATGGTGGGGGGTGGGTGAGTTTTCCCACTCCTATAATTGACTTCATTCTTTTTACTAAATCTTAAAATTATATTTTTATTTAGATATATTATAGAATATTTCAAATTTAGATAAATATCAATATTTTTTCTAATTTAATTATTATATTAATTATTTAACTATGGGTTAAGTGTCCCTATTAGGTTAATAATTGGGTTTGTACGAGATGGAATATATCCTATTTTTTGCGAATATGGATTAATTATTTTTGTAAGAATATATTATAAACAAATACTATTTTCACATATAATTTTAAATTCGTATTATATTTATAAGTTGGGAATTATTATAGTAAAAATAATTAACTAAATTTGAGTATTTTTAATACAAATAAAATCAGTTGTGTATATACAATTTATGGGTATGAGCACATTTATTATTATTTAATGTAAGAAAATTTTTAATTAAAAATTATAATTTATAAATAATATAATTTTTTCAATATTAAAATTTTAAATAATTTATTTATTTTATCTAATATTAAATAGTATTATCATCAATTTTAAATTTTAAGCAGGTACCTAAATATACCCTAAAATATCTTAATATTTACTAATTTTGTTTTTTTACTCTTAAACCTTAACATTTATTAATTCCATATAGTTATAAATGAGAAAGAAAAGAAGATGGGAGGAAAGAAGAGATCGCAATCAAGAGATCTCGCACACTTTATTTGGCGATGATGGCTTCTTGGAATTTAGGGTGGATAGTGATTTATGGGGGCGGCCATGGTCATCTAGGACGGGTCCACCCTGCCACCAGTCTCCATTTTTTAATTAAAAAAACAGCCGCCAGTCAGTCAATGCATGGCTGCTGAAATGCCCATATGGGGTTAAGTGAGCAGCTAATTGTGGTTAAGGAAACACGAGCGCGTGTGGGCCGCACTCTCCACCGAGGCACGTCGCGGTCAACGCATAGGACCTCAAAATAAAGTCGACCAGAGAATTGTGGAGTTAGAAAAGAAGAGATATATGCCCAAAATGGTAATTTCAATGCCACCGGTTAGGCGGTTACCCCGTCGAACCGCCAACCGGGTCAAAGGTCGGCCCATCATTAAAAAGAAATAATTAGTGCGATAGTCCTAAGGTTAAGTTTGAAGCGTTTATAAGGGTAAGTTAGTCATTCACGCTCGATATAAATGGGGCCTGCTCGCTTTGCCTCGCATCGCTTGGTGCCCCTTCTATCCGCCAACAGCTCCTCCTCCGGCTGCTTAACTGCCGGGACTCTCCGGTCAACATCCGGCGAGCGTTCCATCTCCGTAAGTGAAAGCTGGTTTTAGAAAGCATAGTTTCCTGCCATTTGATAGGCGAGAGAGGAAAAAGAGGGAGTGACTATGGCCTAACGATCGGGGAGAGAGTACGAGAGCTGCGGCGTTCAATCGCAACGGAGATGTAGAGCGTCATTAGTTCCCTTGACGGTACTAGCTACTGAGAGAATGCGGTGTCCTTTTTTTCTGAGTTCGGGGGACGCTTAAGGCGGCAAAAAGGTGATGGGAAGGGCGGCGGTTGTTGTGGCGGTCATGGCTGCTGCGGCGGCTTGTGCTGTCTCTGGTGTGGCGGTGGGGAGGCGAGTGAGTAGTAGGAGGAAGTGGGGACGAGTGATAGGGGTTTTGAAAGAGCTCGAAGAGGGCTGTGAGACGCAGGTGGGGAGGCTGAAGCAGGTGGTGGATGCGATGGCGGTTGAGATGCACGCGGGATTGGCCTCTGAAGGCGGCTCCAAGCTCCGAATGTTGCTCACTTTCGTCGATAAGCTTCCAAGCGGGTACTGATTCTCTTGTCAGCGTGGCCGTATCTGAAAATGGACTGCGCCAAATGCGGCAGTTTACCAGTGGTTGTCTCCAGTAGTTATTCATTACGCTTTAGGCATTAGTCTTGATATTTAGCTGCAGCCTACTACACTGGGTGGATTATGATTCCTCAATATTGGACGAATATTTAGGACTTGGGAGATCTTCCAGTCCTTTGTCTGATGCATTTGTCTTTCCTTCAATCTTATATAAGAAGGTTTCCTCTGGGTTTTCATTGGTGATCAGTATGATTTCTATGTTGATAGTAGAACCCTATTTCTTATACCCTTATCTAGGAATGTGATGCCTCCAGTTTAAGGCACTGTGCTGCCCCATGCTTTTCTCATTGTGCAGCATTTAGTTCATGCCAAGAAAATTCTGGAACCTACTATGCACTACCTGGAGGAATAGGTTTAGATGTGGATACTTCTAGATTTAGTATAATGTCTTCTCTTTTCTTTATGTAGTCAACATTTTCCTCATAGACAAAATAAATTAATTTAGGGTTACCACATTTCTAATTCTTTTCATCTGCCAAACTGCTGCAAAACTATCCAAAATGTGGGTGGGAGTGGTTGTACTGAGAGGCATTTTGTTGATCATATCTCACTGTTTTAGGTTTTCTCTCAGGAGGGAGAAGGGTACATACTATACATTGGATCTGGGTGACTCATATTTTAGGATCTTACGAGTTCAGCTAGGAGGACATGGGTCTTCAATCAACGCACATGATGTGGAACGACAGCCTATTCCTGAAGATCTCATGACTGGTGGAAGCAAGGTGATTGAATTTATATATAGTGAATAATTTTGAGAATCTGCTTCTATTGGTGATTTATTTTGTGTAACCTGTGTAAACATGAATATATTGCTTGCAGGATCTTTTTGATTTTATTGCTTTGGTATTCAAGCAATTTGTTGAAAAGGAAGAATATGGCTCTGGATATCCATTTGATAGAGGAGGCCTGGGTTTCACTTTCTCTTTTCCTGTCAAGCAAACTTCCATTTCATCTGGCATCTTGATGAAGTGGACAAAAGGATTTTCCATTGGAGACATGGTTGGTTCTTATATCTGCATCTCGGTTTCCAACTATAGTATCTCCAATCAATCAATTTTCTATAGGTTTCTATGTCACTATAATATATTATGCAGCTTTCTTCTAGTTGTCTACCCAAACTGAATCTGGATATTTGCATGTTTTATTACTGGTGGAAATTACTTATCTTGTTTTGAAAAAATGTATGCATAAAGAAAATTGCTCTTATCACTTTGATGCTATATGTACGGCCTTTAAATATGGTTTTTTGAGGAAGATGTGTATCTCAACTGAATTATTTAACCCTACCCAAGATATATTTACTGGTCAATTGAAACAACTGAATTTTTGACTGGGTGACAGGTAGGAAAAGAGGTTGTCAAATGTTTACAAGAGGCTCTAACAAGCAAGGGCCTAAATATACGAGTTTCTGTGCTGGTATATCTACCTTTCACCTTCTAGAGATGGGCTCCTTTCTATCTTAGGCTTGTTAAGTGCCATTGTGTGTTGTTACATCATGCAAAATGGATTTTTCTACCAATTTAATAATTAATGCCATATTGTGTTTTTCTGTTCTTGTCTCTTTTGTGTAATTTGGCTGGATATATGCATCTCATGCCCATGGTTCTTGTACATTGTAATATGTAGAACTGTACTCCCCACAGGATATTATACCATTATCTCTTTGTTTGTTCATATCATTGAGTCATGCTGCTCAGAATTTAGTTATATAATCTGCTGAATAAGACTTGATAGTGATCTCTGTCGCATCTATATATTTTAAGAGCAAAAAATTCTCCATCTTTATTGCATGTTTCATTGGAGTTTGTTCCTACTCATAGAGAAACTATGCATATAGTCTTTACAGGTGCAACCTTGTTCTGTTGCTTGATTTTGAGGCGAGGTGCATCCGCCTGATCTAATTGCAATAGGTTGTCTGAATTACCAGTTTCTTCCTCATAGAAATTTTTCATCCATGTGGCATGATTTGTTGATTCCTTCCAGATTATACGTATTATTGGGCTTCTGAGCTACTTGCTAGAGATTAACTCTCACTAGTCATATTGTTATCCTTATTGATGAACAGGTAAATGATACAGTGGGAACATTAGCTCTTGGACATTATCATGATCCTGATACTGTTGCAGCAGTTATTATTGGAACTGGTACTAATGCATGTTACATGGAGAGGACTGATGCAATTATAAAATGCCAGGGGCGTCTTACAGCTTCTGGAAGCATGGTATATTTTCTTTTCTCTTGTCATGTTATATAAATTTCTATAACTCAAATTAAGTGCCCTTGTTTTTTCTTTAGGTTGTTAATATGGAGTGGGGAAATTTTTGGTCATTACATTTGCCGAGAACTCCATATGATGTTGATCTAGATGTTGATAGCCCTAATCCAGGTGAACAGGTATGTCCATCATACTCATTTTCTGTAAGTTTGTTGTTGAGTTGAGCTTGACTAGGAGGTCTTTTGCAATAGGGTTTTGAGAAGATGATATCAGGAATGTACCTTGGCGAAATTGTCAGGAGAGTTATACTCAGGATGTCCATAGAATCAGATATTCTTAAGCCTGTTTCCTCCAAGTTGTCATTGCCCTTTGTATTGAGGTGAAGTTTGCTCCCTATCTCTGTATGGGTTTCTTCTACTATCTCTCACTCACAAACTTTGGAGTGATGACTAATATCCACTATTATTTTCAAAGAAGCCTCTTATCATGCCTGTGACTACAATTAATCTTCCTGTAGCTTGGTGAAGCAGTAACTTTTTTGTCATTAGCTTATGCTGCACTGCTGTTTGATTGTTTGGTTGAAATGACAATTAGTCCATGTTAGTACTGTGCGCTAGTCTTTATATATTTGTGCCATTCTGTACTTGTTTTGACCTATAACATTTGTCTTGCCTAACTTAAGTTGTTATTGGAATTATTCCCACATATTATGTGTATTTCCAGAAATCATAGCCAGCTTTTAATCAATCTCAGGACGCCACTGATAGCTTCCATGCATGAGGATGATTCCCCCCATTTGACCAAAGTGACAAGGATCTTGAGAGGCACTCTGGATGTAAGTAGTGGTTTTGATGGCATAATCTGCATTTTCTGCTGTAAATGTGCATTCTTGGCTAGTGTTGAGATTTTGCTCCAATCCCTTATAGATTGCTTCCCTTTGCATTTATAGGTCCCAGATGTACCAATAAAAGTACGAAAACTGCTAGTGAATATCTGTGATGTGGTGACTCGGAGAGCTGCTCGATTAGTTGCTGCTGGCATTGTAGGGATCCTGAAGAAGATAGGCCGGGACGGTGGTGGAGGGGTTGCCAGTGGAAGGGGCAAGCCCAAAACCAAGATGAGGAGAACAGTTGTAGCCATGGAAGGTGACCTCTACAGAGACTATTCAATGTTCAGGGAATACTTAAATGAGGCCATGATCGAGATCCTGGGGGAAGACTTGGCACAACACGTGATCCTCAAGGTGATGGAGGACGGCTCCGGCATCGGGGCAGCCCTGCTCGCCGCCTCAAACTCCGCCGGACATGATGCTGATGATACCCTACAGATGGCTTAAAATACAGAAACACCATTTCCAGTAACACATACGGTTAGCCCACCTCTTTGTAAATCAACTTCTAGTTTGTGCTTGTCTATCTGGTTGAAAGGCTCATTTTTTGCTTTTAATTTTTCCCCTTTTCCTTCCTTTTGATTAGAAATGAAATTGTTCATTGGATTGATATTCTTTATTGTATATGCTTTTGCTTAGTTTTAAATCAAATGATAATTCCTTCCTTACCCCCACTCCTTGATTCTCTGAAGAATTAATTTATTTCCTTTCCAATGTGGATGAGTATTACTTAAAATTAATAAAAATAATATAATACTAACAATATATATATAATATTTATTTAATTTAATTAATATGATATAAGTTTTCTCAAGAATTTTATAAATATAATATTATTTAAGTTGAATTTGAAATTGATGTTAAATAATAAAATATTAACAACTTTATATATTTATAATAATTCTTCATTTTAATTAATATAATATCAATTTTCTCAATAATTTTATAAATATGATCTTATACAAGTTGAATTTAAAACTGATATTATAGAGAAAAGAGGGTGAAATTACCTAAATTAAGTAAAATTGAGCCATGCATTTTAATTTGATTAATAGAATTTAATGGGCTTTTTTAATAGGCAAGATGGCATAAAACCGAAAAAAAATAATAATTGTGGATATTATTCCCATTTCCTGCGCACGCATGGGTAAGAGGGTAGAAAAGTCAAACACTTGGCGGTCAGCCTATAGGAATCTCACCTGCACCTCCCCCTCTCACTCTCTCTCCTCGGGTATCCCTTTCTCCCCGGATGCTCAACGGTAATGACAAAAGTACCCACTCTCATTGGTCAGTGACATAAGCTCTAGGTGATTTTAAGCCCTACCGTCACTATCCGCCACCCGTCCGATGGGCCCCACCGCACTTACCCGCCACAATATCGGTGCCTGCCTTTCTCATCCTCATCTCACCTCTCCTCCTCACATACTCTGAGATTTGAAATCGTTGATTAATGAGCTCAGACGGATCAATTCAGCTCTGATATCTCCCTCTCGCTGTATATCCCGTGAAGTTGGAGCGCTTCTTCTGGCTGATCATGTATCCCGGCCACTTCAGTTCAGCTGTAATCTCCTCTACCGCTCTCACTAATTCTGCCTTTCCGCTGAATTTCTGCCGTGTCTCGATTTGTCGTTCTGTCGCTTCAGTTTTCTTTTGTGAATTCGAGTGTGTGCTTTTTCTTGCGCGGTGCATATTCGAACGGTAGAGTCGTCAGTAGTAATCGGAGCAGCTCTGTACTCTAACCGTATATGGAGTCTCAGTTAGAATCGGAGTCTTCCAGTTGCATTGTTGCGCATATTTTGCATCGTATGTTTCGATGGATCCTTAGCTCGTATATTTTCCTGTCCTATTGAAAAATTGAGATAAAAACTAGCGAGGATTTGCCTATTCGGGCTAGTTTCGAAACTTGTATGATTTATTGCATGATTAAGTTATGAGAACTCTCATGTTTACATTTAGAAACTTAGAGGAGGCATCTGATATTTGTTGGAGTGGCTTGTGTTCGTCCTGTTGAAACCTCTTTTGTGTGACGTGCTTCCACTGTGCTACTGTGGACAGGAGGCGAGCATATCCACCACACACCTAGAGAATGGGTTTATTGTTCCAGCCTCGCTTGTGGATTCCGAAAAAACAGTTCATGAGCTTCTTCAGCAAACTCCTATCCATGGAACGGATGACCACCTTATAGAATTTTCAGAGGCTCTAAGAAGTATGAACTGCATTTTCTCAACCAAAGATATACTTCCAACTCTTGAACCTGGTGCCTAAGTTTATTGTGTTAATCTTCAGCTGTTGCAAAGGCATTAAGACGAGCTGCTGAAGGAAAGGCTTTTGCACAAGCCGAGGCAGCCGAATGGAGGCGTAAATATGAAATTGAGAAGTCAAGGAATCAGTTGTTGGAGCATAAAGGTTTTCTTTGATATGTGGCTGACTTGTTAAAGTTTTACCTTATTGGTGGTGCGATTGACAGTTAAACTGTAGTTGCTATCCTGATCTGATGGTATAATTCTGATTTTGAAAATATCTTAAAACCCATCATATGAATCAGAGTATACTGTGCCCGTGAACTCAATCAACTGGCTTATTATGTTCTTTTGACATCATATATAATACAGATATCCATTTGTTTCCATCAGACTTTATCCTCATCCAAATATTCCATTATGGGGAATCCAGAACATATGCTTAACATTTGAGTAGGAAGTTACAGATGTTACAATAAAAGGAAAATATGGCAGTCTTTTGTTCACAGTGTTAAGTTAAATTGGATATGCTCTATATCTTATCCTGTCCATTTGAAGATATACAGTAGGGACATTTTAATTCTAGAATTTATTGGCCTCTATGTTTTGATATGAAAATAAAAGAATAAAAAGCTTACAGGTTTTTATATAGGGTATATCAGTGATATTCTCTTCATATTTATTTCCTATTTGTCTCTCATGAAATTCAACAAATTCTAATTACAGGAAAATCATCTGGAGGCCATAATGGTGATTCTCATTGTGGCTGTACAGAAAGCTTGGGAAATGGATATGCAACCGATGGACAAGTTGACAGGTGCTGCGGTAAGGAAGGGATCTGCTGTGAGGAGGTCCTTTTTGACGGGGAAGCTGGTCCACGAAATCACAACAAAATGATGAGAAAGGTGGCTTTACAAGTGCAACCTTGTTTGCTCATATGATCCATGCACGGACCATTTATTCACAAGAAACACTGATGTGTTTCCAAAGTCATAGTTATCAATTATGAGTTGTACTCTGTTCAGTGTTGCATTTTAGCCGACTATAGGTTAACCTTTATTGCTCCTTAGTTTTAATATGCAATTTAGAGTTTACTATCATCACATATAATTTTCAAAATTACTGCAAAAGTGAGATTGATTTAAAAAAAAATATTTAGTACATGGAATTTTACAAGTGTATAATTGTTTTTTGAATAATATTTTTATATAGGCATCTTTTAAACTATCATGGAGGTGCAAAGGTGAGAAGAATGATCAGCACAAACACGATATTGTGTCATTTGAGAAAGGAGATATAACCACAGCCAGCCGCAGTAGCAAACAGGTGCCTTTTTTTTGTTAAATATATGAACATTTTTTGGTAGGTACGATTCAACTGGGTGGTTCTGATCTTCCACCCTGTTGCTGGTGTTGATGTTATGGACGGCATGGGGGAGCCCAACCCCAATGACTAGTCGATAGGTGGGAGATCCCACCAGTCCATATATTCACTATATTTTCTCTTGTCCCACTAGTGTGAGATTTGTACTATAACAATGCCCCCTGCCTGAGAACCAACATCTTCCTTGGTGACGGCTATGTTGGCAACGATCATGTTAGTTACGACTTGCACCATGAGCTACCACTCAGAGCTGGGTCCAGAACGGAGTTGGCTCTGATACCGTTTATTATGGAATGAATGGCAGAACCTGGCCAAAAAAACTGGTCCAATAAATGAGGGTGCACCTATCCATATATTCACTGTATTTTTCTCATCCGACCCGTGTGGAATTTGTACCATAACAGTGGACCACCTCTATAGCATATTGAATGAAGGATCTTGTTTCATTATGTTGAAGTTAGATTTGACGTGTTTTTTTATAAGCTATCTAATTCGTTCTCCATAATCTCATTGTGTAGATTTGTCTGAAGTGGGAAAGTCCTCCTCAGACTGTGCTTATTTTGACGAAACCCAATTCTACTACTGTGCAAGTTCTTTGTGCAGACATGGTTAGGTGTGTGAGTGTGGACTTGCACTTTTCTCTCTTGTATACTGTAAAATTCATGGGTCCCATTTAGCTAAAGTTCATTGAAATTCCTATAATCAAGGAAGCGTTGATCAGCATGCCCTTTTTATTTCTTTTGGCCTGAACAGAGTGTCTATTGTTGAAATAAAACTTTTCCATGATGATCATATGGATGTAAATGCATTTTTTGTTGCAGATGGTTGAGGGAACAGAAGAATCTAAACATCTACGTGGAACCGCAAGTTAAAAAAGAGCTTCTTTCCAATTCATGTTTCTTCAAATTTGTTGAGACATGGGATGATGGTGAGCAAGAATACATAGATATTCCTACTGCAGGCCTCCCATTTTTCTTCTTTTGCAATTTATATATGTTGGGTGGTTCTTAATTTTTTTCCTTTCCTCAAGGGAAAACCATTTTTCCAGTACATATGATGTCCCTATCTCTGAATTCATGAATTTCAAAAAGGTTTTGATTTTGACACACTGTTTTGAATCCCTTTTCAGCTCTTTGATAAACTGAAAATTCCTGGAAAGTGTATAGTGTGGAACTGAGAAAGAAGAGCAATTTGTACCTGTGAAAGAAGTTGGGCTTGTTTGCAATCCAAGTGGAAAATGAATTAGTAATTTAATTAATTAGGGTGCTTCTTTGAACATCTTGAATCATTTAGAATTCTTCACCAGCTTGCTTCTTCCTGATGTATTTCTGTCCAACTTGATTATTGAGTTTATGCTTGCTCTTGGACAAAGTGTGTGCATTTTCTTGTTCCAAAGCTACTTGTTAGGTCTTTCAGAAACTTCTATGCATGCGACCTTATACTGTACTTCAATACACTAACAGGTTAAGGTTCTTTCTGGACAAGAGTGACATAAAATAGGGCCTAAAATTCAATTGACGTTGATCTTGTTAAGTGGATATTCCTCATTTCTATTATCTTCCAGATCGGGAGTTCTCGGACTTGCACACAAAGGTGGACCTTGTGGTAACACTAGGTGGAGATGGAACTGTCCTCTGGGTATGTGATACGGCCAAAGATTTAACTCTCTATCTAGAATTGCACTTTCATGCTCCATTCTAATAAATATGTGATTTAAAATAATGTTACAAGTCCTTCCATTTTGTCTTAGGATATATTCTTTGATCCTCCCTGTTTGTAGTTAATTATTCAGAGACAATCTCAATTGTGGCCAGCTATGGTTTGAATACATGAACAAGCTTGCTGATAGACATTTATTGAGATAAAAGAGAAAGGCAGGCGCATGAGCGTATCCATGACTCAGACAGAAATGATATTGTATTTTATATTTTCATGCGTGCTAACTGCATTTTCCCGATTATTTGTCTCTTTATAATAATCTTAAGGCTTGGCTTACAACTTGTGCAGGCTGCATCAATGTTTAAAGGACCTGTTCCACCAATAGTGCCATTTTCTTTGGGATCGTTGGGCTTTATGACCCCTTTTTGTATCCTTTATCTGGATCATGATCAATTATCTTCTTCGTATTCTTTGCCGAAATTTTCAGTAAGTACTCTCTTATCTCATGCACCGTGTCTTGAAAGTGTGATCTTTAACCAGATATTCAGATAGTGAACGCCACAAAGAGTGCCTAGATTCAGTAATGAAGGGCCCTATTAGCATAACTTTAAGGCACCGACTGCAGTGCCATGTCATACAAGACAAGGCTAAGCATGAGTATGAAGCTGAAGAGCCCATTCTCGTTTTGAATGAAGTCACAATAGACTGTGGTATATCATCATATCTCACAAACTTGGAGTGCTATTGTGATAGCTCCTTTGTCACTCGTGTACAGGGAGATGGGTTGATTCTATCAACCACATCTGGGAGCACTGCTTATTCTCTAGCTGCTGGAGGATCAATGGTCCACCCACAGGTGATTTTCCATATGCTCTCTCTAATCCTCTAAAGTGGCCATTACTATAGCTTTGTTCTCATCCTAACTAATTTGCTTTTATCTTTGCATGCTATGTTTCAGGTTCCCGGTATACTATTCACGCCTATCTGTCCGCATTCCCTCTCCTTCCGGCCCCTGATATTTCCGGAGCATGTGACCATCAGGATCCAGGTGCCATTCAACAGCAGGAGCCCAGCATGGGCCTCCTTTGACGGGAAAGACCGGAAGCAGCTGGCGGCCGGAGATGTACTTGTGTGCAGTATGGCACCTTGTCCCGTTCCCACCGCCTGCCTCGAGGATTCAACAGGTGATTTTCTTCACAGCATCCAGGATGGTCTCCACTGGAACCAGAGGAAAACCCAGTCCTCTGATGGCCCTCGCGATCTATAACCCAGGCAGCATACTTTAACTAGAATGCTAAGGTACGTATATAAGCTTATCCCTGCCTGAACCCACTGTCATAAGAAGCAGCTGTTTACTAGAGAATTGGGAACTGCATGTCTAGATTGTATCTTTGAACACTGATCTCAGCCGCTCCATATGCTGTAATTAACGAAAAACACAACCGGATTCAATAAGCAGCGTCTTTCTGATGCCTCTGTTTTATCCTTGAATGCTTCTGTTACAGTATAGAGGACATGCTATGGCAATAGTTTAAAATGTTATACAAGAGCAAGAATGAAGAGATGGTTCACATCAAACAGCCTATGGTAATGTCTTACAGATGATCCTAATTCAAACCTTGACTTTACTCACGCCCCGAACCTCCCATAAAGCCGATCAATCAACAGGACCTAGTTGATACTTAATAGCACATCATGAGCTGTTTCACTAGAGTCATAGAGCTAATATGTACTGCTTCTGCTCCTTCCTCTATCCCACCTCAAGCCTATATTAATTCTACATTATCTAGTTCATTATGGCATCAAAGATTTGATCATTCTACTCATGTTTTATCTTAACACTCATTAATGAATTGTGTTTCCCATTCAATGACATGGTTTCATCATTGGTGGGTTCTCTTCATTATCTTGACAGGTGTTTCAATTTCTAGTTACCATACTAGAAACTTATATTTGTGTTGCCAATAGAAAAACTGGAAGACTATCCATGCAGATTTTGCTTTGTTTTCCTCACTTACACTGACATTCCCTTTTGCCAGAGCTGAGCTGGGGACTTTCTTGCTAACTCTTCAACCAATAATGGCTGTCCTCTGGCAAATGATTTTCCCTCATCACTTAAGATATGTGTTCTGAATAAGATCTAACTTGTTGTGATATGTTTCATTCTCTTTAGGTTGAGACAACAATTACAAATTGTCTGTTTAATGGGAGGAAGGCTGTTGATAAGAATGCTATGGGAGAGGTCGAAAACTAGCATGTATTGTCAATAAGTGCTGCTTATGGTGCGGTGCCTATATGGTCATTTCCAGTAATCCCATGTAGATTTCTCTCAATTTGATGCCCTCAGCTGCTGAATAGGTTGTTTCTAGTGTGGAATAATGATACTAAAAAGGCCTGGCTCTCACGACTAGGCAATATCTTTCAGCTGGTGTGATTGAGCAGAGGACATTGGATCTATTACTGCGCAAGAACAGAGATAATGTTGAGCGCACTCTGTTGGGAACACGTACTTGGGCTAGAACTGAGATTGATAGTTCAAAGCTGCACTCATTGGGTGCAGAGTTTTATACTTATGAGGGGCTCGATGTTTTGGCCGGTGGGTGGACTGTGCACGGTGGGTGGGCGTTGAGTAGTAGCATCATTAGGAATTCATTGCCAACTAACATCAAATGCAAATCTTGTTAGATGTCCATTTACATATCTTAAAATAGGGCACATTCATATCAGCGTTTGACGATGGAGTAAGGGTGAAAATGTCTGCTCTTCCATTGCATTTGATTAGGTCGAAATATATATAGATATATAAAACTCCTATATATACCTTTGTAGGTACAATTATTTGGCAGAGGCGTCCATTATGCGGCCCAACGGCAGGTGGTCCCACTGGTCTAGATGGTGAAGGTGGACCAGCATGATGAGGTTATGTTGATTATGCCCTTCTCCGGTAAGTAAGGGTGTGCTATTTTTGAGTTTGGATTGTAGAAGAAAAAAAAGAGGGGGAGACGTGTTATATATATTGTGAGAATATCAATCAATTTAGCATCATTACCCATAAAATGGATGATAAGTTGACCGTCACTAACACATTCCGGAAAAACTAATAGTCATTCTTAGTATATTTAACTAAGCAAATCAACGTCTATCTTTTGAAATTTTCACGATGTTTTTTGTCTAGACAGCACTTCTTTTGATATTTTTAGTATGTCATATACATCCCCTTTTGATAAAAAAAATATAATCATTTTTAGTAAGCATAGCAAATTTTATGCCATTATTTGGATTTTAATCAATTAAAAAGAAAAGACAAAAAAAGCATAAGGTCAAATGTCATAGTTAAATGAACATAAACCATTTTGTTTAGTTGACTTTTCTGGGTCCACATGACAGGTTTCCCCAACGTCGCGTGGGGTTCACCTCCTACGAGTTCCACCAGATCAGACGAGACTTGAGACAGGAAGCGCGCATTGTGCAAAAAAAAAAAAGAGAGAGAGAGAGAGGAGGCGCGCCGCGCCGTGCCGTGGGACGCGTGTGCCCCACCACCACCATAGCGTGCTTGAAGCGAGCGTGAGGAGGAATTCACACGTGGAGTAATGGGATTAATAGCTGACTTGTGTTTTCTTAGTCAAATATGATTCGCTAGATAGAGAATGACCGGACTCTCCCTCTTCTTCCGGAGATCCGCTTAGGTTAGGTTCCTCCCATTTTCACTTTTTTTTTCAAATTTCCTTTTACATTTTTAAAAGATTAAGTTTTACATAAAATATTAAAATTAGTAATTTTTTTAATTAAATAAAATGTTATATTTTAACATTAAAATATGACTGTGATATCATAATTGACCAATAGTTAAATTAATATAATAGATGATAAATTATTAAATTAATATTACATTACTAAAATGTTTTCCATGATAAAGTGTAATATATTAAAAGTGAGTTAAAATATTTTAAAACTTTAACCCATTTTAAAGATTTTATATAAAAATATAATTTAATATTATTGGATAAAATATTTAAATACCATATAATTTACCCCATTTAGAACTAAACTAAAAGTTTGTAAATTTTAAATTTTTATTAAAAACTAAAATTATTGCTATTTTATCAATTAAATATGATATGTGTCCCATTTAATTATATTTTTAAATTTATTAAAAATTAATTAAATTAGAAAATAATAATACTTACAAATAATCTACCCAATATTATATTAATCAATTAAATAAATCAAGTAGTATTCCTATCGAAATATAATACAAATTTGAACACGTGCAAAATGTGACACAAAATCAAAAAAGTTTTTTTGTAAGAAAAGATAGTAAAGTTAATATATTTTTAAGGAATGAACCCATTAAACCTTTTCTTTTGAAAATAGCAGCCTCCTTTTTCAATCTAAGGACTAAAGTAGTGGTTTTTAACAAATATGGAGGACTAAATTGTTGGTTCTAACAAATTTTGAGGTCCAAACATTTAAAAACATTGATAGTTTAGCCCTCAAAGTTTGTCAAAAATCAAGAGTTTAATCCGGTAAGATCATTTCTTCCTACCTCGGACTATTTGTTGATGAATTAGCACTATGGTCTCCTCTCCAAGGCATAAAGCACAGTGGAAGTGAGAAATGGCATAAGCCCTCAACAACAGTCCTTCCTCTTCCTTTTTTTCAGTTCAAATTCAGGTGACAAATGAGAGGTAGTACCGGCTTGCCATCTCGCCTCGCCGTGTTCCCGATATCCCGAAGGGGAGACCGCTTTAACCCCGAAACTCCGACGCTACTTACGGCGGTGCAGCCGCGGACTTTCCTTCTCCGGTCCATGATACCCAGCAAGGCAGCCTCGTCACCATTGTGATGGTTTTCTTTCGGGCTGCACGTCAACACAGGTCGGTTCTCGGCCTCATTTCGTGAGCCGGCTGTTACGAGCGGCGGAAGGGGACTTTCCCCGGCCATTGCTGCGTGGCTGAGCATGAGGTCGTTCTTCTTCAGTGCACCCATCTGGTCCCTGAGGGTCGACATTTCCAGCCGGAGCTCCTTGGCCTTCGCCTCCGATAGCAGGGCCCTCTGCCTCCATTCTTGAACCTAGAAGAAGAACCACATATGATATGAGATAATGGCTCACCATCCATCCATCCAATTAAGCATTCAAAATTCGCCATGGCTGTACTATTTATTATTCATCTTACAGAGGAGTGAAGGGATCGTTTCTGGGAATCGGAATCTCGAGCGCGATCTTCCCAAAAGTCCCGAGAGGCCAGGAGCTCCTCCATCTCGTCCCTCACCTGCCCCAGCATCTCCTGCAACTGCGACCACTGCTCCGTCTCCGCCCTCACCTGCTCCACTATCCTCCTCACCACCGCCTTGCAGTGCCCGGAGCAGCTACTGGTACTCCGCTCTGAGGATGAAACCTCCTGCATAAATCTCAAGTTAGCACAACAGCCTTCAATTCGAAACTTTCCGTGTGGGTTGGATAAATGTAAACTCAGCAGGAGCAGTGCTCACCGGTTCTGAACGAAGAGTAAATGGCACATAGTGGCCGAGACACTGCACTGCTGCTGGCTTTGAACCAGACGTTGAACCGGACATCGAACCGTCGGATGCTGGTTCGAATAGTATCGAGCTACCTTCCGGATCTTCGGCCGGGGGACACGTGACCATGGTCATAGATAGGCTCTCGACGGCCATCTTCCGGATCTTCTCCATGCACCTCTTCTCTTCCGATGAGCCACCGAGCTTCTGCAGCCTTTTCTGGAGGATGGTGACTCGTTGGTCGAAATTGCCGCCACCGCCGCCTCTCCGGTCGGGACGGGCCGCATATTTAACCGATCCTGGACTCTTTCGGAGCTCCTTGAGCTTGTCCACCAGATTACGTATTTCCTCTTCCAGAACTCCGGCAACGTTCTTCCCTTCGCAGATCTTCTTCCTCATCTGCATACATTGAGTCGAAGTTGAATTAACGACGATCTTCAACGTTGAGGTGATGAGAGAGAAAGAGAGAGAGACGCTTACTGATATCAAAGCTTCAGTGGCGGATCGGAGAGTCTGCTCTAAGTGGAGCCGGCTCCGGTCGAGCTTCCTCACGGCGATCTCCTTCTCCATCCTCAGAATGTTGCACTCCGTCCTCAGAACCTCCGCCTGAAACCGCCACTTCTCATCATCCATTTCCACGGACGAAACGCCGCCGCTGCCGCCGCCCTTCGAGAGCACGCACTCCCGATCGAACAGTGTCTGGAGCTTAGTGTCATTCCCGCTTCTGTCGCTCCGGGAGGAACCGCCGTGGCTGGCCCTACCCGACCGTCGATCCTTCCGGCGATCCGTACGCCTGCGGAGGCGGAGGACGATCTTCGGGGCCTGAGGATGGTAATTGTGGCACTTCGTTCCGGTGGCCGCCGTGGTGGACGACATATTAGAACGCACACCTCCGCTACACGATCCGAGCACAGAAAAAGTGTGACGTGAAACCCCTCAGATGGTTAGATTGAGCATTTTGCCTTTAGGCTCTTCTGCTTATCAACAAATAAGGAAGAGAGAGAGAGTGAAAGAAAGAGAATTTTCAAATTTAGTAGCATATAATTAATCTAAAATTCAATTATTTATTTTTATAAATTATTTTGTCAATGACATAAATACCCATTACCACTTTGTACTATATTGTCATATACTTTTGTTCAATTCTCTGGCTAATCACATATTTTTCTATCCCTTTTAAGCTTATAAACCCCTAATTATAATCGAAAATTATGTTAATTTAATCTTAATTAGGGCAAAAAAGGCATATCCAACAATTAAAAAAATCAAGAAATGGGAGCAGTTGGGGAGTATTTTGAATTGGGTATGATTACGTGCCGTTGAAGGAGTGTTAGGTTTCACCAATTGAATCGACTGTGTGGAATTGGAATCTCTCTCTTCTCTCTCTCTTCTCTCTCTCTCCAGCTTTTGGCCTCTGACACCACACAAAAAGACACACAAAGCATTTAATTTTCCATGGCTGACAAGATATACACATGCAGATACTTTTTATGCTGATAATTTCTCCACCATCTTCAAAACTGCTTCGTCCACATGTACATGTCCATTGCATGCTCCATCCACATCGGACACCATTTTAATGGCGTCTTCCATTGAGTAGGTGGGGGGAGGGGGAGAAGGCAAAACACTCGCACTGCTACTACAACTCATGACAGGAGAATTGAATTGCCAAAGGGCTATATGTGTGCATGCCAAATTAAGCTACAGCCCATTGAATAGCAGTGGTGCAGTTGCTCCGCCCATTATAGAATTATTATTTGTAGCATATAGCAGGGTCAGAGTAGGATAAATATTATTGAAAATAAGATCAAATATTAAATAAAAATAGAGAAATATAATAAATTTATAAGATTGAAAACATTTTACTAATTAACCGTTATAAATTTTAAATAAAAATAGGTGTGATAAATTATCGATTAAAAATAGCTTATTACATGTTATTAGAAAAAATGTATTTAAACCCGTACTCATATACTACGAAAGAAAAATATCCCACTTATAGTCGAACCCAACCCCACTTACATATATAATAAGTCTATACTTCTCGTGCATCCATAATTGTGCCGTTATGGGCTAAATGCATGTAGGGTACAATATTATTAATGTATGATTTTTCAAGCTCTAATGATACATTACATCCCCAAAAGCTCTTCAATTCATGTTCAGATGCACTAATGATATAATAAAATTTTATTTGATAAGAAGTAAAGCATTATTAAATTTACATTAAAATTAATAATTTACTTATATAATGTTTGTCATATATATAAAAAAATTATGACATATATAATTATATGTTTTATACTAATAATAGAAATGGAGAAAATAAATGTATAGTAACTTTTGGTACTAAATATATTAATTTTGTCAAATATTTAGCACAAAAAAACAATTTTTTTCATAGTTTTAATACTAAATTTTCAATTTTCACAAATGTTTGAAAATGATGTGTGTATATAAAATGTAAGAGAAGTGTATCTTAAGAAAGTAAAAGTCAATAGATTTAGGATAAGAGAATAAGATTGAGGGGGCAGACAAGAAGAGAGAAGGGGGACTTTGTGTGTGGTACTGGTTTGAACTTATATGCCTTGTCTTATTGAACACACTCACCCACCCACCTACACCCATAAGCATCTTAGATTTTTCACCATTATCAAGGGTTTTTGTTCTCATCATTCATAGCAAAACCCAAACTCCATTGCCCAATGTGAGTTTTTCAAGATTTGATGCATCTATATAAGGAGATTCCCCCAAACCCCATTTTCTTCAACTTTAAGGTTGGTGTTTTTCCTCCACACATGTTTTTTGAATCATTAAACTTGAAAACTCTTGATAATATTATAAAATATTAAATAAAATAAAAAAGTGATGTTAATTTATAAAGTTGAAATTGTTACACTTATTAAAAAACTTTTAATATATATATTTACGGTACAATATACCTTTTTTCACGTATTATCAAAAATATTTTACTCACTAATGGAGAATGAAAATTTAATTTATAATCTGCACTCGATTATTAAAAAAATAACTTAGTATAGCCAATCGTTCAATAGTGAAAAAATACTATTATTTACAATACTATCTATAACGTAAACTTATATGTTTATGCGTTTAATGATAATGGATTTTGAATGACACAAACTATTCTACATGGGTCCTTTCTTATGGTCTTCTTCTTCTTTTTGGTCTAAGACCAGTGACCCCTCATTTATGACACTATGTACTTTTAATTGATTTGAAAACAAGAAGAAGATAAAAAATAAGCAAAAGGGTCATTCATGTCAGTATAATTAGCATTATATTGTCCCCTACCTTCCATGATTGGGACTGCCCCTCTCCACGTGACCCTTTTTTATGCCACATAAATTCAACTTTTCAAATTTCTCTTAAAAAATGCTTATGATTACAGGCAGTAATCATCCTGGCAACAGTTAAACGGCAGGCTCACCGGCGTATTGCCCGCCGGCCACCACCGCTTCTTTCCCGCAGGTGGGGACTGGGAGGGACGTTTTTTTTTCTCAGAAAAAACCCATGTAATCTCTCCCAAGAAGGCACATTTAATTTGAGCAGAGCCATTAAATGTATAAAATTAGTATGTCGATCGAGGCACTTAATTATTCGATTCAAAAGCTTTTGATTGATTGATTGATTGATGGGTAGCTGTGGGATCCATCCGGCTGGACCTGCGGGGGGTGGCAGAGGCAGTGGTCGCTGCTTCAGCAGCCATGTCTGAACTCTGTGGGCAGTGGGCACCCACCGGTGAAAAGACTAACGCAAGAGACCACATAATCGGTGGCTGGCCGGACCTGAAGACGACGGAGATAGCTGGGCTGGGGGGCCTCTACCCGGCCACCACCCTCAAACTACATAATACCACCAAGCAAAAGACCTCCCAATTATGGCTTGTAGGGTATATATGGAGAAGAGTCAAAGCCAGGTCACTTTCTCCATCCAATTCTACCATGTAATCCAAGAGGGTGTTTTAAGTGATTGAGTTCTTCAAGTTTACTACTTTCCTTTTGGGGGACATTACAAGGGTTCTTTTAAAACTCTATAGAAATTAATAGAAAAAAATGTCTGCAAATGGGTCAACTTTTTTTAAAAATTAAATTAAATTAAATAGTCTCCATCCAATTCAAATTCCATTATTCAAGTATAAATAAACATTCTTCAAGAGTTTTGAATAGATCCAAAGTGCATGATAAACAGTTGACCGGAGAGAGAGAGAGAGAGAGAGTGAAGGAAGGAAGGGGGAGACCCAAGTGGCCCACTAGCTTAGTTAGTCCATTTTTGTGGTGTACTGTGCAGTTGGAGAGCAGTGGCAGCAGTCAGTCATAGCTGCTGATCATGTGAGGCTGCAGTGAAGTGAACTGGCTGTTAGGCTGGAGAGCCAAAGTAGAGTGAAATCATCAAGACAGACTGTCTGTCCATGATCTGATCTTTTAAGTTGAGCTTCCTTTTTTGTAGTTTTGATCTTGGGGGAGAAGCCATTCCAAGTTCATGTTAATTGTGCATGAATCAAGAAGTAGCATTTTGTGATGTTCTAAATTGATACTCTTCCTAGTTGTTTCCGGTTTTATTAAATACATATTAAAAGTCGATTTACAAGCCGTATTTTAACTATTAAAATTTTTAAAAAAAGTATTTTTACTTTTATATTGATTAATTATTGTATTAAATAATTACTGTACATGTTTGTTACGGTAAAAATTGGATAATATTTTAACTGATAATATTAAATTTATTATTTAAAATTATAGAATTATCTTATTTTTATATTAATATTACACTGATATTGTATTTGATTTAATAAATTAATAAAATAGCAGTTTATTGAGAAAAAAAATTGATACTCTTATGTGCAAGTACTAAAAAGCATGCTCTCCTTTGAACAATATACATTGGAGGATAGGATAGACAAGTAGTCCATCATGAGTATAATGTGCCAATTGAGCATCCATATTTGGACAATGATTGGCCAATGAATGAAGAGCCAGTGGAGCAACATTTTTTTTCTCTCAACATACCCAACATTTTCCTAGAATCATCATCAGAGATTTGCTTGTAACAAATGGCCTCTTTGATCTCTCCAAGCTCAGTTCAGGTTGAAGAATATGGTTGCTCCTTCACTTCTGACCCAGAGAATTGCAAGATGGACCTGTGAAGCCTCCAGGCCGGCTCTGATTCATGTGGCTGTAGTTGAATGTCTCAACTGTTCCGCGCAACATGTGATTAGAGGATGAGTTCCAAGTCCCTGGTGAGCCCATGGTCAAAGGCTTGGAGCCTGATGAGCACAGAGACTGGGAAGATAGAGTGGGCCCTGAACCTGTGTCCTCCTCAGCAAGGTCGTCTGAAGTATTTGCTTCAGATTTCTTGGTAAAACGGCCCCCACTTCCCCTAGTCCTTCTCATAGCATGCTGGTGTCCGGATTCATGAAGATACGGCTTCAAAGTTGAAAGTCCAAACACGCATAAGATGTAAACGATGAATTTCTCTGCAACCAATTAGACAGAGATAATAAGGAAGAAACAACAATGTGCATACAATAATTTAAGTATATTCACTTGTCTTATTTAGTTACAGAACAAACAAAATTCAAAACTTTCTATTTCCTAACCCCCAAGGGATAAAAGAGAAGACTGAGAACTATCAAAAAGCATAACAAACCAGAACTACTGGCTGGCCATGAAGAACATCCGGGAGAAAAATAAACCCATGAGATAAGAAGGATATCTAGCAGCCCTCATACAAGGAATCATGTCCCCACACCAGTGGAAAATATATGCAAAAAGTGAATGAGCTTTATTTGAATGATGAAACTAGGATTTCCCAACATTGAGTCTGGCACATCAATTCTGACATCTTAAAATCATTAGCCAATAATAAAAGAAGGAAGATGATGGGAGAGAGGGAAAGGATTCTGTGAAGGAAATCACAAGTCATTGGATACAGAAGTAGCAAACCATTAATGGATGTCCATAAGGTGCCATCATTCCTCCATAATATGGGTCTTGATATGTATTAGATACACAAGCCTGTAAAATAGCAACAGAGAAAAATATTGTTTATAGAACTGGAGGCTTGAAGTCAATGTGGAGAGGCTTTTCATATCGATGTGAACGAAGCTATTGAATGAAAGGATGAGACTCACAATGGACTGACAAACAAGTCCTTGCCGGGAAGGTTGTTTGGGAGTGTTATCACACATCCCCTGCACTGTGGAAGCACCATCAGCATTTTGTTGTCCTTGTCCATTATCTCTCCCTAAACCATAAAAAAGAATTAAGGCATTGATGTCCAATCCAAGGAAGTATAATACCACTTCCATCAGGGATACAGCATTTGATTAAAAAAAAGAAGCATTTTCCCTTGCTATGTTAATTGGTACAAAAACTCATAAAGAGCTAAATGCTCAACAGATCTGGAAAAACATAGTAAACAAGATATTTGGTTTAACTGCATATTGCACATGGACAATATGTTTACACAAACATATCCATGATAACTCCTATTCTTGCATTCATAAAGCCTTTTATTTCTTATGATAGAGCTGCTTTCTAAGTTTTCTTACCAGAGCAGGATGAAATTGTGAAATAAGAAAATGAACACAAGATAAGGAAAAAGGTTACCATGGAGCCCAAATACTGAGTAACCAAATCTCAGGACATTAAAATCCCAAACTAGTATAATTAAATGAACTCATAACAATGAAAAAAAAGGGAAGCTTGGATCCTATATTAGCAGAGGAAAACTCTTCTGTACAGTTACAGTGCACAACAAGCAAAATGATATCATCCTGAGAGCAACATATACTGAAAAATACTAGGTGTGTTTACCAGATAGGGCAGAGTCAGCATTTAGTGATCCTTGGGCATGATGACTATCTTCCTCAACCCTTCAAAGAACATAGCATTACTCTGAAAAATACTAAGTGGGATTGTAGCCTATACCACGCCACCAAGGTTCGAAGAACATAGCATTGCTCTGAACAGAAGGTGGATGAGTCGCCCAAAGGTTCACACTTTCAGACATTTGTTGCATAATTAGGACCTCCAAAGCTAAAGAACTAGCATAGACCTCCTGGGAAGAATAAGCCATTCTTTGTGGAATTAATAGAGGGGAGAAAATGAAAAAAAAACTATCAAAGCTAACAGAAACCAAGAAATGCAAAGCTAGATCTTCTAACCACACTTATCTCTAAGTCAGAAATAATCCGAAGAAGTTAACCCAGCAATTCTACCCATTCCCCAGAATGCGTGTGTAACATTTCAATTTATCAAGAAAGAAACCCATGTATCACAAAAAAGTGTTTTGAGGACCACCTGTACAACCTCTCAAATCACTGAGATCAACTTCCCAATGGCTAAGTCCCATAACCAGAAATTTAGGTTTTAACTTCAAAGCAAATTCCTTTCTATGTTCCGTTTAACAATTCAAACAAAAAGCCATATCCCAATTTTATAAAAAAAAACCAGCGAAACAAGCACATCAAATACAATAAGCATTCCCTCATCCAATTATTAAAATTCTCGACAATGATACTGTGCATATTCGATTATAAAAAATAAAAAAATAATCATGAATATCTCCCAAGCTCATACAACAGCAGAAACGAGAACCTAAATCAAAAAGTCCCTAATTGACCTCTCTCTCTCACACACACGAATCTCCAATTTAGAATCCCAAACATAATCGGATAGCTGTCTCAAATAATAACAATCACAAACCGATCTCTACATACCACTATGAATCATTGAAAAGTAAGAATTCAGGGAATTCCGGATATCCGACCCCAAAAGCCTGGTAATCACATGCAGACTTAGAGAACGGAGAGGAAAACACACGAGGATCGAAGAATTTTCACAACTCACCGACGCAATTAGGAGATACCCAAAACCAAACCCTAGATTCCGAGTGTTCAATTCAGATTTGAAGAGTCAATCTATTTTCTCTGGAATTTCCCTTTGACTTGAAACAACACAACACCCTTGGCGGGAAACTCGGGTCTGTTTCACATTCACCCGCGGACCACGTCAGCAATTGCAAAGGAACACGTGACCCGGTTGAAACCGGTCAGACTCGCTCGGGTCAGATTCTCTATGATAGACCCGATATCCGGGTCCGGGTTGAGGAGGACGAACCCGCTCCTTTTTTTTGGGAAAAAAAAAGATTTCCTCCATAGAAGGTTAGAGCGATGATGATGGTGTTCACATGGATGTCCAGTCAAGAGAGGTCCTTGAAGAGCTATGTTCAGCTCTAGGGCTCTCTAGTGTGGAATTCTCTCGTTTCTCACTCGCAATTCCTCAACATGTAAGCTTTTGAGTTTCGCTCTTTTCTTGGTACATATTTGATTGTTCTGTACGATGCCTTCTAGATCTTCCCTATTCATGTGATCGCTCGAGGATTACTAGAAGTGTGCATAATTCCCGACAGCTTCATTGTAGTTTGATCAAATTAGGGATTTTGGTGCTGAGTAGCGATGATAGCGAAGAGTTCCCAGTGGTACACTGATTACTGTAAGGAAAGTAACATCAACTTTAATATACTTGAAAACTGTCTTTTCTCAACGATGCAAACACCAGCTGTCTTCTCGAGTCTTGAGGTTTTTCGTCAGATTAATCAATCCGGGTTCTGTTGCTTCTGGTTCCAAGTCTGCTTTGTTTTTTGGACATTTGTAGTCTGGATTTGGTCTCCATTGTGGATATGTGATAAATCATGCCTGGAGGGAAAGAGTTATTTGAAATCACAGCTGTCATTAGATGGTTGTTGTTTCCGAGACAAATTAGATCTTTGACTCATTAATTCTCAGGCTTTGCATGTACCCAGATAGAACCTTGAATTTATATGCTCTCAGCCTTTGGTTGGGCTGTCTCATTTTGGTATCTGCCTGTCAAATTATGAGTCAGGCAGTTCAGTTTTGTGGAAATAGATAACCTCGTGGTCAATTTATGGTATAAGTTGTGGTAAGACTGGATGCTAAACACCATGAGATGCTCATAGCTCAGATCTACTAGTTATGTGATTGAGCAAGATGACTATTAGGTTCACTGATTGGTTGACCTGCAGATTGTAGACAACCAAATGGTCTTTTTTGTGCCCATTGTATTTGTGCTGCAATCTCTCTCATTTTATTTGCATTATGAATGAACTTATGCGTTTCTATTTTTTGCCCTTTCATAAACTACCTTGTTCTGCCCATTTGCATGTAATTTTGGGTTGCAGCTTTATAAGTTTTTTTTTGTTTCATCTTATCAGTTGGAAATGCCTTAGTATCTATCTTCCACTGATATTTATGACTTGAAATGGCTTCCTTTTAATCTTAATATTTTTCCAAGAAAATGAGGTTTGACTGGTTTGTGGGGTTCTTCTCTGACAAGGCTGAAGCTCCTGCCTTGGAAGTTCTTGGCACACTTTATTAGGGTGAAGAGCTGCTTGTGGTTCTAGTTTCTCTTTTGAGTTGATCCAGGGTGGAATTTCTCTTGTAAGAGTGGCTGGGTCACTGATTGATCATAACCAATAATAAAAAAATGTTTATGTTAAATAGTTTCATACATTATAATTATAATATTGTACATATTGATTTTAAATTATTTAATTTACATAAATTGGTTACTACTCTACATAAAATTAAAAAATAAATTATAATAAATTATTTACTATATTGATACTGTCATATATAAAATAGACTATATATAGAGTTATAATTTTCTACTTATAAAAATATTATTATATTTTAAATTGATATATAATAATATTGTACATAATTATACTAAATTATTTAATGTATATAAATTGATATTATTATAAATAAAATAATTTTTAGATAAATTTTACAAAAAATTTACTTAGGTGATAGTATTTTACATAAAATTGTTATTTTATTTACATAAATTAAATTTACTGTAAATATTTATTTATTTAATTACTGTACATAAAGATGTAATTCATAAAATTAGTAAATTATTTGTTATATTATTGTATATATAAATGACCATTTATTAAAATTGTATATAAAAATAACTAATTTTAATCCTAAAATTGGTTAATTATATAATTTTTTAAAATTACATATAAATATATGAACAATTATAAAGTTATATATAATTATATTATAAAATTATGATGAAATATATGTATATACTGATATAATTTTAAAATAATCGTATACATTCTATTACTAAAAGTATTTAAGTCGAATAACAATAATTCAAATTGGGTCACTTTTCCTCTGTTACTATGAACTATCAAAACTTGGATAATAACTCGAAAATCCCAACTTTGTTAAAATAAAATAAAGTTAACCCATTTACAATAAAAAACAATTACTTTAGAAAATTTGGAGTGATTATCATATTTTGTTTAAATAATTTTAATACTCATGCATATATTTATTTTAATTTTTATATCTTTTATATAAAATATTATTAATATAGTTTATTATCTATATTATTTTTCTTTTTGTAATTATAAAATATTTATATATAACTATTATTATATAATTAATATTATTTTATTTTTATTATAATAATAACTTAATTATATTATATAATTTGATTAGATAATAAAATATTATAAACTAATTTATAATATATAATATCATTATATTTTTCCATTTTATATTAATGTTTTATTTTATTATATGCTATATTTAATATATTATAATTTAATTATATATTATATTATATAATAAATTATTAAATCTAATTAAATATCATAAATTGCTCTTTTTTAACCATGCAAATCATTTATTTCACCTAATTTCTAAATTTTAACCTATCTTTTGCTCCAAATTTCTATAAATCACTTGATACAAACAAAATATAAATAAAAATCCAAATCCTGTTTTTTTTTCACAAGGCTCTAAATCCGGTTTGCAAATCCTTTTTCTTAACATTTTAATTTTTTATTTCAATAATTAAAAAATTAAATGCTCCAAATTCTTTGCCATTAATAAGAGAATAAAATTGGACATTTGGTACCCTTAAAAAATATGTTTAAATCAGAAAATTAAAACTTTAAATTTCAGCCAAATTTGTAAATAAAGATTTGAAAATAATGTCATAAAATATCGAGTTGGAGTATGTTGGGGAAGTTGGTAAGAATATAGCACACATTCACCCTAAAAAACCCTAAGCCATATACTTTATTACTTCATAAAATTACAATATTTCTTTAATTTATTTAATAAATTATCGTTTTAATGATTGTTAAGAGCTTCACTACTAATGGATTTTCAAACATAAATATAGCAAGATATTAGTACAATTATGAAAATATTGTGTACATGCGCTTAAATAGTGCAATATTGCAACTGATCATAATGGTCCATTATTTGATGATGCAGTTGGGCAAAAATTACAATGATGGTCAACATACTACACTACAACACAAAACTACAATTGGTTGACTATTAATCCAATTGTAAGATTGATGGGTTATATATCTATGTATATAATTAGCTTGTGATGGTGTTGTCTGCCAGCAAGAAGAAAACCTCCAGGTCGACACGGGTGGAGAAGACGATCCGCCTCCTGGACAACGAGCGATTCCGACTATCGTTCTGGCTGCAGTCGGCAGATCGCTGCCTCTTGGGTGCCGGCGGGCAGGTTCCAATCTCCGGTATTCGATACTTTAGAGACTTGGGCGTTGAGAAGCCGCGGGTCCCTCTCGTGGGTTCCTCTAGGTTAAAGCCCTGATCTTCGAGTCGCTGGTGTTTTTCAGGCGATGAGCTGACTGTCGTAGATGTCGAATCTGACAGGGATGACGGCCGAGGCGGCGTGGACGGTACCTTTTCTTGTTTCTTTTTCTGATTCTCCGGGTTCCACTTATTAACTTCAGTGTTTCTGCGTTTCCGCTTAGCACTTCTGGTTTTGGCCGCGGCCGATCTCTTCCCACCCTCTTCCGCCATTGTTACTAAAACAAGAAGATGCAAGGAGCAAAGGTAATTCACCACAGTGTATTCTTACAATACATAGTAAGGAGAATATGTATATATATAATAGAAAATTCAGTGGTAGAATATTCTGACTTAGGAAAATTATTATTTTGATTTAGAATATCATTTTTGTAATCATTTACACAAATTACAAGCATTTTATGATTGTACTTGTAAATTTTTAAAGATAATTATTTTCTTAAATGATTTATTTAATATTTTGTATATTTGTATTAATCTTTAAAAATTAATGTTAAACATTAATTAGCTAGATTATATCACTATATTATAAAACAATCTCTTAGTTGATCACTTATTTATATTCGATTTTTTAGAGTTTATTTAAGTGGATATAAAAAAATTAACCATATTTATTTTTATTCAAAAAGATTACATAAAATATCTTAATTTGAGAAGTATTGATATGTTTTATGATCCTCAACTAATTTGCATTGGCACAAGTTATTTACTATATATATATATATTTATCAAATCATTATTATTTTATTTTTCATATATTAAATAATTATTTAAAGGAATGTATATTTAAAAAATAATTTATTTTACTCATAAGACAAGAGTAGGGAGGTGTCAATATTTGTAATTATATGATTTAACACAAATGATGGATTATTACAAACATAAGATAATATTAATTTTATAATATATATATAATTATATAATAGTAACAATATAAATAATATATATGTATATGATAAGCTATGTTGTATATGCATAATATATATTTTTTATTTATCATCTTTTTATTATATAATAATATCCTCAATAAAGTATTGTTAAATTTAGAAAATGAATAAATACAAATTATATTATTATATTTATATAAAACTGATATATATAATAATAAAATATATATAATATTTTATCATATAATTATATTATATAATACAAATTATTATAAAAATTTCACTTTCTCTATGATCCAAACATCTCCCTTACAAATTTATTCAAACCCTTCACTTTATCTACGTTTCAACCCCTTCCCTCAAAATTTATCAATCCAAACAAAGCTAAATAAAAGATTTTGATAAATTTAGGAAACTCTCATAAAATAATTACCAAATCATAAATCCATTAATGATGGGAAATAATTTATACATATGAATCATTTACACCCATATATAGTAAGCATATTGGCATGGCAATTAATTGTTTATTTATAAGATAATATTAAAATTCCATATAACTTATAAAAGAATCCCTAATTGGTGATCAATATTTAGATATAAAAATTATATTTTTATAATAAATCAGTTCTCAAAATCTTAAAATATAAAAATTTAGAAAACTATTATTATTATAATCATTTGTATTATTACACCATTTTTCTTTTTTTGTATATGATAATGTATCCATTTATCTTGTCCAAAAAATTTCAATCATTATAAGGAGAATATTATAATTATAAAATAAATAAATATTAATTATATAATATATATTACATTAAGAATAATAATAATAATATATAACAACATTTTTATATGTACTAGGTACATTTTTATTATCATATAATTATATTATAAGCCATAAATAATAATAATTATTATAATATAAATAATGAACGATAATTGTATAATAATATCTATATACAAGTATATTATAATATAAATAATATATATTATATATTTTATGTATAATATTTATATTATGTAATTCTAGACAAATATTAATAAAAATTAAATTATAATATGAGTTATATTTTTTTGCATAATATATAATATGAGTTATAAAAAGGGAAGAATGAGAAGAATAACAAATAAAATGAAGAAAGTGAATATATAAAAACATATATAGTTATTTAATTTTATTTAAAGTAAAAAATTATATTTCATTTAAATACAAGTAAAATATTAATTCTTAATTTAATGAAAATATTTTAAAATTTTATAAATTTCTTACCAAAATATAAATTCATTAATAGTTAAGAAGCACTGCCATACTCAAATTACTCTAAATCACTCCATACAAACTCACCCTTCATGGCATCTCTACCCACACCACTACACAAACCACACTCATTAATCATTTATAAGATAAAAGATTGAAAGTCGCATATACCCTACAAATGGACAATATACCCCACAAATGAATTGCCCATAATGAAATGTAGATATTAACATTTACATATAAAAATTGTATTTTTATGAAAAATGAATTCTCAAAATCTTGAAATATAGAATTTGGATGGATTTCATTATTATTGTTATTATTATTTCATTAATTATTTAGATTTTGGCTTTCCTCTTTTTTATATGATAATAGAGTTATTTGTCTTATCCCAAATGATTTTCAATCATAGTAGGATGGATATAGCCATCCCCACACCCACATCACACAACTACAAAAATTGAATGCACCAAATTCTTTACCATTAACACCATAATCAAACTAGACATTTGATACCTTTAATATATATATATATATATGTTTTAATGAGAAAATTAATATGTTAAAGTTGAGTTAATTTAGCAAATTAATTTTTTACTCGTTAAAAAATCGAATTTATTAACTATTAATTGGACTGAATAATCTTAATAATTTCAGTGCAAATACCATATTCACTAAAATATATTATAATTTTTGCATTATTGGACTTTTTTAATGGGAGAGGTAAGGTGATGGAGAGATGCACCCATTATTATTGATGACCAGCTTAGACAAGGTGATAAAAGTAACAAATAATGAAGTTCCATTATTTGGTGAAGGTGCTGCAATTTGGACATGGATCTTGAGCAAAAAATTACAGTGATGGGTCAGCAAAACACCCAACAATCTTATCATCTCCTTCATCCACTAATCAAACCCCCCCAAAGAAGAGAAAGCTCTAAGCACAAAACAACAATTGCCTAACTATTAATCCCCATTGTAAGATTGATCTTATACATATCTATAATTACCTTGAGATGGTGTTGTCTGCAAGGAAGAACAAGACACCGAGGTCCATAGGGGTGAGGAAGACGATCCGCCTCCTCGACAATGGGCGACTCTGGTGGCAGTACCCAGCTCGCTGCCTCTTCGGTGCTGGTGGGCAAGTTCCCATCTCCGGTATCCGATACTTTGGAGAGTTTGGCGTTGAGAAGCCATGATTTTCGAGGCGCTGGAGTTTTTCAGGTGGTGTGCTGATAGTTGTTGAATCCGGCAGGGGTGACGGGGTCGACGGCAGCTTCGCTTGCTTCTTCTTCTTCTTATGGTTCTCGAGCTTTCTCTTATTACTGCCAGTGTCTTTCCGCTCCGGCTTAGCACTTCTGGTTCTCCTGGAACTCTCCTCACTCTCTGCAGCCATGGTCTCCTGGGGAAGATGAAGATGTTGTGTAAGTAGAGACACAGACACATTAATCATTCGACCGAGCAGATCACACTGATAAACAAACTGTTAGCAAGGTTCAACCTTGGAGGAGGAAAAAGGCAGAAAGCTAATGCTGGTAGCTATATCGTGGAGATAATACCTACAGAGAGAGAGAAGAAGAAGAAGAAGCCATCATCAAAGCTCCACACACACCTCTTATAAGAGGAGGAGGAGGATTAAGACTGTAGCAACATCAGAAATTCATGGTCGGTCAATGTTCCAGCGACCACCGACTCGCAAGCGAAATTTCCCATGCATTTTAAAATCGGGTTGAGTCCCGACCGTAGTGTGACGGTCGACATCGGTTCATGGATTCCGGGTCATTGGGTGACACCTGGTCTGGTCTGGTCTCCTTAGTTTATTAATTGGAATTAAATTCTTATTTAAACACACGAGCTTTGTCAGTTTTATTAAATATATCAAATTGCATGTGTGGTGCATTAAATATAATATGATTTTATTTTTTTTATAAAATATTAAATTATCGAATATGGTATGTGTTTTCCTTCTTATTATTATATTTAATAGTTTATTGTTATTATTAAGAAATCATTATATGTTTTTTAATATGTAATATGTCAATGAATATTTATTATAATATATATTACACATAAAATAAAAAAAATGATATCATGATAAATTGATTTAACTTTTGGGCATATTTATGATAACAAAAAAATGGTGTTAAATTCAATAAAATTGTGAAAATTTATAGTTAAATAGAATTTTGACTCTATTAAGAGCTATTAATTAGTTGTTCCACTTAATAATCGAATTAATCGGAGTTTTGTAATTTGCTTAATAAATTAATAATAATATTAGTGAAACTTTTTCAAATTTGTTGAAGGTAAAAAATTATTGTTTCATATATAATAATTTATTGTAGATATTTATTAACATCAATAGTCGCTTTGGCCGAGTGGTTAAGGCGTGTGCCTGCTAAGTACATGGGGTTTCCCCGCGAGAGTTCGAATCTCTCAGGCGACGTTTATTTTTTTATTTTTAATTTTTATAAATTATATTTAAATTTCCCGCAATTCCGTAATTTTTATCAATTGTAATATTTAGCGGTAATCCCTTCCCGCCACGGAGTGTCTTCACTCCTCTCAATGGCCCGCCGGAGGATCTCGCCTTCCGGCCATCCTCCTTGTCGCCGCCACGGAACTCCCAGTGCACCACCGACATGCCGCCGAGATCCCCACCAGGACGATGATCAACAGGACCGGTTTGAAACATTCACAGAACATTGGGTATTGATAGCGTTAAACTAAATAAAAGCTGATCTGGCTTAGGAAATAAGGATGGACTCGGTGTACATATGTGGGGTCAGCACAAAACATGGTGGCGTACATGGTCTTGGTTCATGTTATTATCCTCTAAAACCCCGGTAAGCACAGAGAGATAGAGGATAAAACCCAGAGACTCTCAACGGCCTTTCGTCGTTAAGCTTCAGCTCTTACTGATGTCATCTCTTCATCTCTTCTCCCTCCACGGCCCCTCCGTCCCGCCGAGGCTTCCAGCCGCCCCGGCCCACCTCTCTCCCTCCTCCGCCTCCGTTCTTCTCCCACGTTCAGCCTCACCTCCGACGCTCTTTGCTTCTCTCTCCAATTCCGCTGGAGGACGCCTGCTCCGCGCTGGCCACTTGAGCTCCGTGAACAGCCAGGTCTCTGACGCTGGAATCGGAACTGACGAAGAATTGGAGGATTTCTTCATTGATGAAGAGGAGGGTGAAGAGATGGAGAGCGACGATGAGGAGGCGTACTCTGTCGACGCCGAGGTTCTCGAGAGAGAGGCTAAGGACGCCGCCCTGGAGTATTCTCGCTCTCTCTCCCGAGAACTGAAAATCGGTGGGCTTCTTCCTTGCCTATGATGCTTCATTTTTGTTTTTGGTAGTTGTTAGCTCATTAGGTCGCTGAAGTGATTATGTTGTTGTTGGAAGCGAGTGGAATTTTAGCTGAACAAACGGGATTATAGGACAAAGTATCCCCTAGCAATAGATTAGGAGATGGTGCAATTTAAAAATTTTCTAATTTTAGAATCTTCATTCTTGTGAATGAGGTTAATCTTAAAGCAGTTAATCATAAACCGTGCTTAATGATCATGAAACTAGATCAATTGACTGCTTTATAGGAAAAAAAATTAGAGATAGGTTTCAGAAAAATGTAATTTCTATTCACACAGGGTCACTGTAAAGTTCATATTTAGTGTCTATTCAATGTTGCTCCATGTTGATATTTAGTGGCAAGATCTTTGATGCTCCCTTAATTGAAAAACCAGATGATGGACCTTAATCAAAAACATAATAAAATGAAAGCCCAATTATGCCAGTGAAGCTTCAGAATGTGATTTTTATTGAGACATCAGTGATTAGCTTTGTGATCTTTTGACTCACTTGGAAAAGTTTTGGTTTGTGCACGGGCATCAGAAGAAGAGGCGGTTGACTCAAAGCAGCATGGTAGAAAGAGAAATAGCCGTACAACCTTGAAAAGAAATTCAGTAAGACCTAGTTTTTCTGAACTGATATCTGCAATACCCTTAGACCACCTACATTCATGAGCATATAGTTTTTTAGGATCTGTTAATCAATTGATGATCTTCGTGTATATTTCTTATTCTAATTGATGCATCTATCTGTAATCTATTGTTTTTTCCTTTTTGGTGTTATTCTATATTGTAATAATCTTTTGTATGTATACTACTGGGCAGCAGCAACCACATATACAGTAACTGAGGTTGAATATTGTGGTAAATCAACAAAGAACATGTCGTCCTGTATGATGATAATAATGGTCTTATCATGTAATAGATAGCATGCATCCTTGTCTATAAGTTACAGCTTCCCTCTGCAGGTACCTGACAATCTTCTTCCAAGGGTTGCAATTGTTGGAAGACCAAATGTTGGCAAATCAGCATTATTTAATCGTCTTGTTGGGGTAAGTGGGCATTGGAATGCCACTTATTTCACAGTTATGACATATTAACACATCCTTGATATTATGTACGATCATTTTTTCAGGGAAACAAAGCTATTGTGGTGGATGAACCTGGAGTCACCAGGGATCGCTTGTATGGCAGATCCTTTTGGGGAGACAATGAATTTATGGTGGTTGATACTGGAGGTGTTCTCACAATACCGAAATCACAAGTTGATCTTATGGAAGATCTGGCTGTTACAACTACTATAGGTATGGACGGAATACCCCTTGCCACAAGGGAAGCAGCTGTGGCAAGGATGCCCTCCATGATTGAGAGACAAGCTGCCATGGCCGTGGAAGAATCATCTGTCATCATATTCCTTGTTGATGGCCAGGTAATTTCCTTGTTCTTTTCTAGCAATTTCTTGCAGTTGTATAGCATTCAAGCATTTGTAGTTCTAGTTGTGGTTATGGACACCTGAGGTCCATTGTTTTAGGGTCCTATCCATCTAAATCCTGTACTAAAATCTTGATTTATCGGGAGGTTGCTTCCAAAATTTAGCCATCAACCATCTTGGCGATGATCCATGATAGATATATTGGTCTGAGTGTTGGTTCTTGGTAGCATCATTTCCTTTTAGGCTATTAAACTGTGGAAAGTCACCCTGGTAATTCTTTAGCCTGAATCACAACATTGTTACCACTCTCACAATGGGCTCTTCTGAAAATAGAAATGAACAGTCTATGCATTATATTAAAACTAATGAAGAGAGGAAGGAGGTAACCTGTTGCTTAATATTAATTGGTCAAGCATTCATTGTAGATCAAAGGCAGTTCACTGGAAGTGAATCTAAGATAACTAATCCTCCAAAAAGGAAAAACACGAGGATGATATATTTAAGTTGAAAGGGGGAAAGAATAGATTTAACTGTTGCTTGATATGTATGCCAAGCTACTTTTGGCATGGAAGTCGTGGTTTTTTTTGCACATAATCATATAGTTACATGATTTCTTTTTAATTGACACGTCTGCTTATCTGAAATATGTAGGAGGTTATATTCGGAGTCATTTGTTTTTTTTTTGACAATTATTTAAGTTAGACATGAAGAGGATAATTGTGGAAAATGGACAGGCTGGCCTCACAGCTGCTGACATGGAAATAGCTGACTGGCTGAGGAAGAATTATTCTCACAAGAATATCATACTTGCTGTGAACAAATGTGAATCTCCACGAAAAGGAATTATGCAGGCAGCTGAATTTTGGTCACTAGGGTGAGTTAACTTATTATATGCTTGCATGCAACAGGTATTCTCAAGCAAATCCATGTGCATTACCTCCATTATATTGATCTGCTTGATTGGAAAGACTTATTATTTCATGTGGCACCTTGTTAGACACAAGATTTCCTATACCTATACTATTTAAACAAACATGGAGGTAGGTGGTGTCAATTTTCTATTTTGAAAAATGCTATGACTATTCAAAATTTGATTAAGGGAGATAAGATAAATAAGAGTTTAATTGTAAAATTAGTTCCGAAGCCATGACTACCACTTAGATCAGCACTACTAGTATAATTTATTTTATACTTTGTTACATCTAAATTATTTATCCTAATTCTAAAAAGATCAGCACTACTAGTATAATTTATTTTATACTTTGTTACATCTAAATTATTTATCCTAATTCTAAAAAGCGGATTTATAAATTATTTGGTTTACTTTAACAAAAAATGACATCCAATCACTTCAATTTCTCTCAAGTTAATGTCTCTAATAAAATTTTATTGAAATGATGTACAGCAGTGTAGTACAAGTTGACATACAGTATTATTCCATAAACAATTCGAGGATTGTAATATAAGATATGTTTATGAGAGAGCACTCATGGACTACGGAGCTTAAAGCTTTGCATGGAATTAAAGCAGCAATTTTCAATAGAAAGGAAAAAAAATTATGCAAGTTGCAATTGGGTTAAGTATTATAAAACTTGATTATATGTACTCCATTTTTTATGCAATATGAGTGTCTCACTGTAACATATGGCTTTGTGTATGTGGTTATCTACAGATTTACACCACTTCCAGTTTCGGCTATTTCTGGAACTGGAACTGGGGAGCTTCTTGATATTGTTTGCTCTGGTCTTGAGAAAAGTATGGTAAGTAGTAATTTGAAGTGGTACACTGATAGTACTTATGCTGTAATGATGAAAATTGCCTCTGGGTAATCGTCACACACTTGTTCACTTATAAAGAGCCAATTTTTTGGTGCTGTTGCCAGGGTTTTGGAGAAATTTTCTCTGATTTTCAAATGATTTAATTTCAGTTTTACAAATTTCACTTCACTCAGGGTTCCTATGCCACATAAATGAGGGTATCTCATTGAAAGATAAAAATGCTTATGGGTACTTGCACAGAAAATATTACTCCCGTCTTGTGCTCCCATATTCTTGATAAATTAAAATTTGATCATCATAAAAGAAGGTATCCGGAGCTTTTCATCTGCTGAGCACATTTCAAATTCAACTAAAGTTGGATAATTATCTAGTTGTTTGTCGTTGCATAGGAGCCAGAACATTTTGATGAAGAAGAGAACTATATTCCATCAATTGCTATTGTTGGCCGTCCAAATGTTGGTAAAAGTAGCATTTTGAATGCCTTGGTTGGAGAGGAGAGAACAATTGTCAGTCCAATCAGTGGGACTACTCGAGATGCTATTGATACGGAATTTACTGGACCAGATGGACAGGTGAGGTTGAATAATAGAATAAATTGTCATTTACTTACAATCAGCAACTTTTTTGTTAACGAAATATATAGCTTGTTGCTGCTTTGTTTTTCTTTGTACATAATAATAACCCTATGCTACTGCATGATGTTGTTAAATTATTACTGCTGTGGCCTATAATGACATCATTAGATTTATTACTAAATTATATATCCTAGTTGATCTTTAGGACAAAAGCCTGCACTAATAGCCTCTTAGAAAAATTACAATAGTAATAATCTCGAAACATTAGGCTTGGATATTACCCCAGAGTGCTCAAATTGATTTTGATCCAACTCTACCATGTCAAACCTATAATGCAAAATAAGGAATGATTTTCTTTCAATCAGAAATGAGAAATGGATATTTAGCGGGGCTGCACCTTCTCATGATTATTTGCTTCTGTAGAAGTTCCGGCTCATTGATACAGCTGGAATCAGAAGAAAGGCAGCTGTGGCATCCTCAGGTAGTACAACAGAAGCTTTGTCAGTGAACCGAGCATTTCGTGCTGTCCGTCGTTCTGATGTTGTCGCCCTTGTCATTGAGGCAATGGCTTGCATTACTGAACAGGTAATGGTTCAAATAATAACTTCTACACTTTGCCAAATAATATGTAGGTTTTCCACTCTCACAAAACATACAGGTGCAAATCACCATACTTTATCTAATAAGACTGATCTTTTGCCTCAAATGAACACCAGCAGCAATTTCTGTTTCCATTATCTGGAATACCTTTGTACCACTTAGGTTGAATATCCTGTTAGTTGCCTTGGGGTCTACAGGGATCAATTGTCATCCCCTTTTCAAGAATAATGCAGTGCTTCTATTCAATTTTATAACAAAAGGCGACCTTTTATTCTTTTATGCTGAATGATGTACATCATACTATACAATCAGAAATATATGATATTTGGTTAGTACTAGTGCCATTATATGTTTTATCAGAAGTGTTTATACATCCACATCCCCTACCACAACAATTGGCCTTTTTTGGGGCAAGGCATCTATGACAATTAATCAATCAATCATCTTGGTAAATTTTCAGGATTACAGGATAGCTGAGAGGATAGAAGCAGAAGGGAAGGGTTGCTTGATTGTTGTTAACAAGTGGGACACCATACCAAATAAAAACCAGCAAACTGCGGTATACTATGAACAAGATGTTAGAGAGAAGCTTCGTCTTCTTAACTGGGCACCTATTGTCTATTCGACTGCAATAGCTGGTCATAGTGTTGAAAAGTAAGTTCTGATGAATCACTTGTTCCCTTGTGAAAACTATAGGGCATGTTCTGATATGGTGATCTACTTTGGGCTTCCAACTAGAACTTCAACTTCCGTACTTTCCTTAAGAGGATATAACTATGAGACCAAATGGAAAAGAATCTCTTCCATCCTAAGTTTTATTTTAGTTTATTTTTATATTCTTAAATCCTTCATGGGACTTCATTTGACTGTGGCTCTCCCATTAATCCCTGATATTTGTCACAAGAGATAGGGAGAGATGAAAAGTGACATTGTTGAGCTTTGTAGTTTGAAACTCTTGAAATATCCTAGTTAACTCAGTTAACATTTTTAGGATTAAAGGATACCACATACTGGCTCTATGATTTTATGTATCCCTTTTTAATCACCTTTAGTTCATGATTTTATTATTTTACTTTCTGAGTCGACTTTTGAAGTATGCATATCAACTGTGATGATCATTTGAGTTTTTCTTTCTAATGTTGTGTTTGTCTATTTTTTTTCTCTGGATTAGAATTATTGTAGCTGCAGATACAGTTGCAAAGGAGAGGTCAAGAAGGCTAAGCACTGCAACATTGAATCAAGTTGTACAGGAGGCTGTCGCTTTTAAAGCACCTCCAAGAACCCGTGGTGGCAAAAGAGGACGCGTTTACTATTGCACTCAGGTTTCGTATTGATTTGATTAGTCGTTTCTTATGGAAATAATCAGCTTTGTTGGCATCAATGTTCTGAAAGCTTTCAACAGACTTAATTTTTACTTCCCTGAAACTTTAATTGTTCATTATTTTATTGGTTCTTTTAAATTAATGTGATAGGGGGATGAGACATGATACTGCTGACTTTTAGTATGCTGCTTCTGTTTTCAATTTCAATGTCCCAAGGAAATAATGATGTACTCTATTGCAGGCAGCCATCCGCCCACCTACATTTGTTTTCTTTGTGAATGATGCAAAACTTTTCCCTGAGACATACCGCCGATACTTGGAGAAGCAACTCCGAACTGATGCTGGATTTGCTGGCACTCCTATCAGGCTTTTGTGGCGAAGTAGGAAGAAAATGGACAAAGCCGGTAAGCTAACTTTAAGCTGCAGAAGTAGCTAACATTGGTCTTGGCGTGGGAAATTTTCCACACCAGCCATCTCACTGCTTTCATCTGCCATTTATTTTTTAGAGTAACATCAGCCATGATAATTTAATATTGCCATGATATTTAGGCTTGGCAAAAACCCTTTGATGTCATTGTTATATTTCCAGGTAAGGCTCCGCTCAATGCTCAAAGGAATGCTCCTGCTCGTGACAAGACACTGGCAACAGCTGCATGAGTAAGTTTGCTCCTCTTGCTAGAGTCGCATATTCAGAAACTCCATGCAAGTTCTGAGCTGTTACTGGTGCAGTTACCATATTCTTCTTCCATGTTTCCATGGTTAGGGAATGCGTCTAGAATCATATTCTCAACGTGTAGAGGAAGAAACTTGGAATATGTATATGTTTCACAAAGCTTGAACTAATATTTTGTTGGATAATATAGTGGACAGCTTATGAACAAATTCTGGAGAATAAATATACTCACTGATCTCAGATTCATCAGTCCAAAGTTGTCTTAAAACTTCAATCAAAATAAAAGTATCATATTGTATGGTCTGGAGAAGGTCTATATGGTACAAGCAACATCTTGAGAAGGTCTTGGTAGGAATAAGAATCTCAGCTATGAGGGAGGTACCACTATCCGTCCTAATTATTCTCCTAATTAGAAGCAGTCCTAAGAAATTCTGTATTTTTTATTGAACATTTAAGTTCCAGATCTTCTTACTATATAATTTAGGTTAAATAAAATATATTATCACCTAAAATAAATAATAATTTTCAATTTAAAAATTTATATTATTGTTTGAGTTTAGTTTCATATAATATCATTTTTTATTTTAAAATTATGTATTTTATTTAGATTTATTTTAAAATTCAGTAAAATAATGATATTGTGGTAGCATATATGTCAGAATGCAGAGGAAGAATTATTATCACAACAATATAACAATGAACCGGTGAAGATGAGGAATTATTCTCAAAAGAATATCACACTTGGTGTGAGCCAATGTGAATCTCCACCAAAATGCATGCAGCTTAATTTTCAGTCACTAGGGTATTAAAACTTCAATCAAATAAAGTATCATGCTATATACACCAGTGAATGGTAGCATTGCCTTTTTTAACCCAGAACACATGAAAATTCAAACTGCAGCACTACATTCACTCGGGGCCAACAGCAGGAAGACATTCAGAATGAATGTGGGACAATAACACGTCTAAGCTTGTGACAAGGGTGAGTTTCTGAACCAAAATGATCGGCACAACATGGCATTCCCGTGAACAGAGAGGTAAGCAGCATTTAGCCTGCAGTAAGGATGGAAGGTAACTCATGCAGAGCATTAAATTGATAGATACTGCAGATATGCTCCAGAAGAATATCCAAAGTAACTTACTTGTCGACATCGGGAGGAGACAATGGATCATACAAGTCTCCACCTCTTTGGTCTCCGGTAAGTACCACACCGCCTTCTACCTGTTACCAGAATATAAATGTCCTCAGTATACAAAGTATCCACCAGACCAAGATAATGCAGTGGTGAAGATGGAATGCTGATTGTGAAATCTTATCTCAGACATCCCACCTGTTGGGGGTATTGCATGTAGCCAGCATAAGCACCATATGCGTATAAGGATGGATCTTGGGCGGCTCCATAAGCATAAGCATCATAGCCCTGCCCATAAGCATAATAAGCACTCCACTGATTTGGGTCCACCTGCTGACCCCATGCACCAGGTTGGTCCTGTAGTGAATACCATATATTTTGCATATACTAGTTAGTGTTTTTTCCATTAGTAATGACATAAGGTTCAAAATTACTGCAAATAGAATCAGTATCGATTCATAAAATACACTCAGAAGCAGAGAGTTTTCAAGAATCATACCATTCGTTTCTGCAATACAAATTCTTAAACAATTTCAATTTTCAGGCAATATCCATGTTCATTAAGTCTTCCTATCAGAGAGAGTCAAGTCTAAAACACAAACAATGTCATTACAACATTTTCATGGTCTTATATTTCAAAACAGAAGTAGCTAACATATGCAATGATATGAAATTTTGTACTGAAGCAGCAGCAGGTTATATATTGAAATTTCCCTTTATATGCACAATAACATTTGGAAATTATAGGCATAATCATACATCAAATGCTATCAAAATTGGAACATTTACCAGTTTAGCAGCAGGACTTCTCCCCCAGGAAACACAAACTGCTTGCTGACCAATTATAGCTCCTTGCATCCTTTGAATAGCTTCTTCAGCAGATGGTCTGTTGAAACAGAAGGCTGGCAAATCAGAGATGTATGGACTACTCAGCTAGAAAAAAGATAGACTCATAAACACAAGATAAGATACAAGGTAGATATATATATGATCTCTTAAAGTTTCTGCCAGCCCCATCCTCTGTAATCGAGCAAATCATTAATTCTAGCAAAAAAACAGAAGTTCAGGAGATGGTCATTTCAGAGCAACCTAATCATCCCATAGAACCATTGCTATTATGGGTAGTGAAATGATGAGAAAATGTACATCAGAAGAGATGCAAAAACCTTGCTCTGAACTCTACAAAGCCACATCCTTTCCCCATGGGAATCTTGACATTTAGAATCTCCCCAAACTGTAAAATTGTCTGCCTCAACTCATCTTCTGTAGCATTTGGATCCAAATTACCAACAAATATCTGTAAGAGAAAATACAACTTAGATTATGACTAAAATGCAGACCATCAAAGTAGAAATTAAACAAGAATATCACAATAAAAGAAATTTGAGTATAATTCCACTAACTGTTGTGTTGTTCACATCACTATCCACTGGGGGAGCTGCATATGCTGCAACAGGGTATGCAGCTGTATAGAAACATGTTTACATATTTAAGATACTTCTCTTAAAAGAACAAAGCTGCACGAAAAAAGGAAAAAACAAAGGATTATACCCTTCACAGTAGAGTACTGCTGGGGCACAGAAGTGGTCTTTCTTGGTGTTGCTGCACTGATGCGCATAGGCCTAGTTGAGCAATAGGCACCATTCATTTCATTCATTGCACGATTCCTTTCATTCTCATCAGAAAATTTAACAAATCCATATCCTTTTGACCGTCCAGTAGCAGGATCAGTCACTACCTTTGCCCCTTTAACCGAGGGATAGTGAGCTCTAAAGATTTCTTGCAACAGGTAATCAGTAACATCAGGCGATAAGTCACCCACAAAAATAGAGTGTTCGGGTCCAGCATCAGCACGCCTATCACCCATACCAAATGAAGCCCAATTTAGCCTGAACGTCAGTTCTGTCCCGGGCATCTGTGTCCCATTGTATGTCTGTAGAATTTTCTCTGCTGCTCCATGAGAAACAAACTCCACAAAACCATAGCCCTCAGGTTGCCCGGTGATTTTGTTTCGAATTATCTTCAGTGATATAACCTGCATAAAATTATGAGTCCCCAAATTACTAAACCATATCTCAAGCAGTCTCAATTTCCACGGGAATTCATCCCTCTTCCCACAAATTCCCCAAGCTTTTCCTTTTAGCTTACTAGGCGTCAAGGCCGGTTCTGGTTTTACAGGACGTTTTTTCTACATGAAAAATATCTATTCTTTCTGCTGTGAAACCCTAAATTTTGTCCTAGGAAACTAGCCAACATATAATATGGTGATGATGATAAGTACATTATCGATAACAAGGTTGGCAGTTGAGCGAGCTGCTTAAAAGATTCAGGTCCACCAAACCCTAACTCCCTCCATTCACATTCATCGTGCTTTGATATTGAAAAACCTAACGTCCTTCTCGCTAGGAAAACAATAGCTACGACCAAAATGTGACTGCAATTATTAGAGATTCCTCCCTGTATAATTCACCGATTGTCTCCAAGGACAGAAAAATTCAGGAATCATGTCAATGAAAACAAGCTCAACACTATCGAGATACACAAACAGATAGAGGGTACCTCGCCGGTGTGAGCAAAGCAGGAGTAGAGGTAGGACTCGTCCACCCAGTACTGCAGGTCCCCAATCCACAGAGTCCTCACTTCCTCCACGGTCGTCGGCTGATGGTACCCGTGCGGCTGAGGCGCCCCCACCGCCGTAGCCGAGGCCGTCGCCATCAATACGTGGTTCTCGAAACCGCTCTTCTATCACCAGGTATGAATCCTCAATCAAAACAGCCCTAGTTATCAGTCGTGACGCAGTGCATGAATAAACCTACTTGGCCTCTAGACACGGACAGAGACAGCGGTTGCAGTTGAGCTTCACCGCCCTTCACCGTCTGTCCCTCGGCAGCATAAGTAATCGGGCTTTCAGTCGCTCTAAATGACGACGTCGAATCTCCGGATTATACAGTGGGCCAAACTATGGGCCCGCTTTCATTAATGGGCCTTATGATCTCCAATGGGCTCATATCAGTTTTGCCCGATAACTTGGAGTTTTATGCGATGATGGGCCATTAGTATTCCAAGCTGCAACAGGAGGGATGAGCTGGCGGTATCATGCTTATCATGTGTGTATAAAATATATATATATATATTATATATATTAAGGAGAGAGATGGTAGTGTGTTACACATTGGAGGCGGTTTCGGAGACTTGAAATTACAACGAACTCTGCAGTCTCTCTCTGCTCTCTTCTCCTCAATCGCGCTTGGAGGTGAAGCGCCATGGCGATCCTGGCAGCCATCGCCGTTTTCCCTATCGGCGTCCAGTTCATCCTCTCCGGCCTTGTCGTCAATCTCATTCAGGTGATCTTTGTCGTCTCTTCCTCTTTTAACTCTCTAGCTAACGGGTTCAGGTGTTGAGTTCGTTCTGTTTCTTGTCGATCTGAATCCGTCGGAGCTAGATCTTTCACTGCTCTATCGTGTCGTGGTTTCAATGTGGAACATCGCCTGTTTACGGAAACATCATTTATTGAGCTGTTTCGGTTCCAATGATTAGTTTATGAGATCGGCTAGTATGTGTTTTTCCTGGCTTCAGTTTAGGCGATCTTCCTTTTAGATAGAAATGTAGTTCGAGCTGCATGATTTCTTCTTGATGGCGTTTCTGTTCAGCGATGATCAATTCTGGCGTTTACTTGTCTTCGCATGCAATCGTTTACATCCTGGTCAGTCCGATTTCGAAGAACTCGTACAGAAAGATCAACAAGGTAATCGCGGAGTTATTATGGTTGGAGCTCATTTGGCTCATCGATTGGTGGGCGGGAGTGAAGGTGCGTCACTTTCCCCCTTGATGTTATGTTCCCTGGCTTGTGCTTCTGAGTTATACTTTGGTCAAACGGAAGTTACTTGATGTATCTAATAATATAGCCTGACCTTCATCAAGTCTTCTCCGATAGTTAAGAATACCTGAAATTCCATCTCCACTTTTTTGAATATGACATGCGGAAACATTTCTTCATGAATCTATGGTATTCAACTACAGATTTCTCTGTTAACCAAAAAAACCTCCGAATTCTCCAAATTTTGTTTCCCTAATTACTAGATTAACAAACAACTGCTAATTAGCTGATAAAAAGCTTCATGATTATGCAGGTTGAAGTGTACGCAGACATTCAGACTTTCCAAATGATGGGTAAGGCAAGAGAACTTTTCCATCATCATTTCACATCAAGATTTTTTCTGCCAAACATAAACAGGGAAAATCTGTAATCTCAATATGGATATTTTCCTATGCTGGATATTGTGATACCATGAAATCCTAGAAATTTGCCCCTATCATTATCTATTTTGGAAATATTTTCTTTCACATAATCAGATTTGGATGTCTTATTTGAAATTTGTTTCCAGGGCAAGAGCATGCCCTACTCATTGCAATCACAGGAGTGACATTGACTGGCTCATTGGGTGGGTCATAGCTCAGGTAGTCATCAAAACCAATCCAGTAACTTGCATTAGCTCATTGCAGTGCTGTTGTTAATTCCATCTCTACTTCCGTGTCTTGGTCAGCGTGCAGGTTGTCTTGGTAGTGCCCTAGCTATCATGAAGAAATCAGCAAAGTTCCTCCCTGTGAGTTCTGATCTCTTCGCCAGTTTTTTATTCTTGTATGAAAAACCGGCTTCCCTTTTTTAGTAACTTCTTCCGGACCTCGTATTCTTCAGATTATAGGATGGTCAATGTGGTTTTCCGACTATATATTCTTTTGGATAGGAGCTGGGACAAAGATGAAGCCACATTGAAGGTATCTTTTTTTTTTCGTTCCATTGTTTTGCCAAGTGTTAAATCTGTTGACTAAGCCCCTGAGGTTTATCTGACTGAATTTTATGCTTCAGTCAGGTTTCGAAAGACTTGCTGATTTTCCTATGCCATTTTTGGTTGGCTCTTTTCGTAGAGGGAACCCGTTTTACAAAAGCAAAGCTTTTAGCTGCCCAGGAGTATGCAGCATCACGAGGGTTGCCTATTCCCAGGAATGTTTTGGTTCCTCGTACCAAGGTTGGTTCATTCTGACTGAATTTCTCTATCATGGCCATCATATTTATTATTTACTCTCTCCACGAAATTTTCACACCATATTTAATCAACAGTATTTGAAAGTTGTATGATGAGAGAACTAGCTTATTAAACTATATTTAGTATGAGAATTTTCTGCCCATATCCCATAACAAATGTTTTAACTGAAATCCTTTGATCATGTTTCGGGGATTTATTACAGCTGTGACACATATGCGATCATACGTCCCGGCCATTTATGATTGCACTGTGGATATCTCTAGAGCACATCCAGCACCCTCAATGCTTGGAATCATTAGACACTATAAACCTTGGACAAATCGGGTGATGGGCCGATTGCAGCGAGTTGTTAACTAGCCATCGATATCCTGATTTTGTGCCCGCCTAATACTGGCTTACGTAAAGGTTCCTACCTTTCACGCGTTTATAGATAAAACTGCAAATTAAGAGACATCCTATGCAAGAACTGCCAACAACGGCAGGTGCAAGGATGTGTTTGTCACCAAGGAGGGCTGGCCAATATTCTATTTCATAGTATTTATTTTATTTTATTTTGTTATATGAGGAGGTTCTATTGTCTTTGTACTACTGAACGATCAGGATGCCTTTTTGGAGAAGTATCGTACTAAGGACCTATTCAGCAACCTTCCACTTCAAGACATCCGCCGTTCTAAGAAATCCTTAATTGTCAAGTTGTTTAAGCGTATTAGTCGGTACCTAAGTTGTGTATCTTTTAACACCCAGGTGGTTATCTGCTGTTGATGTCTACTTGCCTACGTTTTTCTCAGCTCTCTTCATCGCAAGGCATACTTGTAGTGGGATTAATCTTGCTCATCATAGCGGTGGTCATGCAAATCCTCATTCAGTCCTCCGAGGCGAAGAGGTCAACTCCAGTTGAGGCCCTTCAGAAAGAAGCGGCAAGGGAGAGACTCCTCCATGAATGAGATAAGATCCTTAACCCCAAACCTTTTTCCAGTACTTTGTGCCTTCAAAATCTTTCCAAGAGATAATTCTCCTCTCTCAATGATTTTTTCATCCATGCAAATATTGTGTTGTAATCCCTTTCCCGTCCTTTGGGCGGTACAAACATAGCATTCAAAACTAATTTGATAATAAAAAAAGGCTGAAAGCCCAAACATGTGAACATCGGCCCACCGCTATCCACATTATACGGAGCTGTGAATATGCTCATGAGAGTTGATTTTATGTAGAAATGGGTTAAAGGTACCTACGTAGATGTGCTCACATTCGTCGAAATGACTACTAGCATGTACAGAAACAGATCATTCTGTAAAATATGACCGGTCTACATCTTGTGGGTCATAAGTGAACAAAGGTCCACTAAGATCCATCCAGAAATCAACGGGGATTGTAGGCCCATTACGATCACTCTCGTATTCGTATAAAGCTCACAAGGATCCCATTCAGTCCCCATGTTTTATTAAGATAGACCCATATATGTGAACATATGCACAATATGGCCAAGCCTGTTGTGAAGAATTGGTGACAATAAGCCAAGCCTGTAGGCGTTGCGCAAAAAAGCCTCCATATGAGCCCATGGGCTCCTAACGATCCCGCCTTTTAACCCATATCCTAACTTCAAAAATATGAGCAGCAGTGGGGGAGATTCCAGTTAACTTAAAGATTCATATAAATTCGGTCGTATATCTTTTACCTGCAGAAGTCATCAACATCGATGGTAGGAAATGATCTGGCGGGGTCGTTGATGTGAATCGATGCACGCATTAGTTAGCAAGTAGCAGAACAAATGATAAAGGGAGTTCTGGATCCAACTTGTTACCGAATTGTATACGCACAAAGCAAAAGACCAATAGCAGAGCTGGAGAAGGAAATGGAATTGAAAAATGAAAGAACGAATGCAAGGGCAATCTATGTTCTGTTCACCAAGGAATGGCTACTTCTTTACTGCTGGCTGATGGTGAGCAGTCCACAGGGATACCTCGGTGTAACATATGGGGCATGCCTGAGCAAAATAGATAGGTTTTAAGCCCTGCTTTACTCACATAAAAAATATAGTTGAACAAAAATATTTTTCTGAAATTCAGAGCATATATATTCAATATCAAGAGCATGTGCTATCCCTCAACGAGATATACTCAGCAGACTACCTTCGGCGTAAAACATGGCAGATGATAAGTTTGAAAAAAAACTGATGAAATGTGAAAGGGGTTACCTTATTAATGCTAAGCCATCTGGAGCAGCACTCAGCATGATAGACGTGCATGCATGGAAGAGTGAACATAATGGTTATGGATGCAATCACAGGTCAAGTAGTGGTGACATACATAATTAAAACAATAATCTCTAGCATCCCTGAGCTAAAGATCCAGTTCACTGGTTGACCTTTTCTGCTTTTTGAATGTTTTCAAAGTTTTGCAATGAGTTTTTCAAGCAAGATTTGCTCAGTGACAGCAATAATATGTGCACCATTTCTCCATAAAATGTAAAGAGCTTTAAATGCATTTGCACATACTCTACCACTAAGAAATACATTGGCTTATTCTTCCACAAATTCTTAATGCTATAAATTAGCAAAAGCAGGAATAAAAAAATGAAACCGACATTCCCAACTTCTTATAATAGAAATATCAAGAGAGAACAAAAATGTATAAGAATTATTACCTCTCATGCTGTGACCTCTTCCTTGAGAAAAAGCTGCGCTTGTACTTTGAAATAGGAAGCAAAGATATGAGCTCTTGGGAAAGACCACGGCTTTGAGTTCCAACGGACTCTCCTAGCTCAAGGAGTTCCTAAACATGGAGACTCTGTCAAGAATACTTGGTGAAAAAATAAAAATAAATATTACAAATCATATGAAAGAAAGCTCCAGTACCCCTGTCACCAAGGCATTGGAGGCAATGAATGATGAGAAGATGGTACTAACCTCATAAGTCATGTTGTCAAGATCTATATTATCTTGCCAAATGACCTGCATTATACCAGGAAAAAAACATGCACAGAAACTTTCATCAAGGGTTATCACTATTGGAAGCATCTATTACTGGAGAACTGGATTTTACTTTGGGCATTTTTAGGTTGGTTCACTACAAGTGGTAGAAAGCAAGCCCCCACTAGCTTAAAGCATAGGATTACAATGTCAATTTCCAGTAAAACAAGTATCTTTTGCACATATTTGCCTCCTATTGTTATACCTGCCCTAGTGGAATCAATTACAAAAGATGCTATCTTATTAAACTAAGATGTGATTATGACCCAACCGCTTTTTTGGAGCAAATAATGAAAACTATCGGTGAGAAACCTGATGATCATCCGCGGATTGATGTCTCCGAGGACCTGCAAGTAATCCATTTATGCATCATACTGAGAAAAGTCCAGCAATTGTATAAGTCAATATTAAACTATGACGATATTATAAGATGGATAAACAAAGACATGGACAAAATTGGTCGGTTTGGAAATGGATGTAAGTCAGTGGAGTAACGTTCAAATTACTGCTGAGAAATTAGCAGGAATTATTTCCCTATAAATAAGTTTTTCATCATTGAAAAGAAAAGGGATGGACAGAAGAGCATGCACTTGCTCATCTATAGAAAGACACTATTTACTAGTTGCAACAATCAAGAAGCTGTTCCACTTAAACTTTTGAGTCATTTTAATCACTAAACCTTTAAATAGGGATGATATTGGAAATTAGGAAATAAATTGTGCATATCCATCCCAGTATGTGACACCCAGAAATTTACAACTTACACTCTGATGCATTGTTATGTGAATTTGGATTTCTGCTTCCACTCCTTTCCCTAAGGGCAGCTGCAGTCTGTTGATGAGTTGTCATATTAGAGCTGACCATTGGCCTCCTATTCTCGCAATATCCTTGCCCATAGTCATTGACCTCATAAGCATGACCATGATCATAATATGAAAAACTTCCAAGTTCTGAAGGACCAAACTTGTAATAACTTGTATCCAATGATGAGTAGACACTATCCTAAAAGAGCCAGTACAAAAAAAGAAAGCATCAACACAGGATAAATACTCAATATAGCTTGTACAGATCATAAATTGTGGAGCGATTCCAAGCAATGGAAAACAAATAAAGGAAAAATCAACTTTCATGGAACAGTGTACCTGTAGACACGCCAATCTAATCATGGTACCTAATTATCTATGAAGCTAATGATAATTACTGGTCTATAAAACCAGCTAAAAATTCAGGAGCAAATAACTTAACAGAATCCAGATGAATGAAGCTATAGAGGATCAGAAGTGAACTGAAACCAATATCCCCATTAATGTCCATATGGGCATGATGATATAACTTTCAACATGCTTCCATTATGAAAATGGCATAAATCTTCGTGGAAAAAAAAAGCAATGAAATTTTCCAGAATGCACCATGATGTGGTCAGAAAGCAGACAGTTGACAAAGAATGCGCTTCTTTAGTGGCCTTTTGGAGCAAAATATAAAGTGAGCAGACCAGGGAGAAGCCAGATCAAGAACTTGGTAAAGCATTTGCATTGTATGCAAAATCTCAGGGTAAAAGATCTACTCTATGCAAGAAACAAGGTATTTTACATCTTGTGCTGGGTTCAGATTTATAATAACTAGAGCCCTCACTCACATTCATTAGTCTTTTGACATAATTAACTATGATATGTGTTAGCTTAAAGAGTCTTTGCTAATTGGAAAGTCTTAGAACTAATATATTACAGATATAGACATTAATAATTGTTCACTAGCAATAATGGATAGTTACTTCATCACTATAATTTTCTTTAAAAATCATAATCAGCTTTCCCAAACTGCAAACAAATGGAAATAGTCACTGCACTAGTACCTGATCATGTGTAGCACCAGAGAAAATGAAATTGACGTGGTCATATGTTAGACCTTCAACATACTCCATAAAGCTTCCAGATGTGTTGTAAGGGTAGTTAGTGGCAACATATTGAACGTCCATATTCCAGTTCATTCTAGGAAACTCTGCTAGTTCTCTAATCTGCAAAGTTCCGCAGAGGGATAACACTTGAGTTTCCAGTGCACCGCTTGCAAGAGAACTGAAGAATAAACGCTAAAAAAGTCCACCGATATGGGAGAAAAACTAACCTCTTCACCAATTTATCCCCGCAGATCTGTTTGGTGGTTTTCATTCACTAAAAACCTAACACCCATTCAACAATCTTCTTCTTCCCCGGGAGCCTGGTCGACTTTATAGCATTGAAAATTAAAAAAGATCCATTGCTGCAGGAAAGCAAAACACGTGAGTGCGAAATGATGGTGGGGCGAATAAATTCTTGCAAGTTGGCCGATTCACATATTACAGCTGAACACTTTCAAAAGTGACGATTAGATCTGACCCCTCAACGAAATGCAACACCGCACATCATTTGCGAGGCCTCGGTAAAGATGTAATTATAATTATATTATACGATTCTCACTCAATTTACTGCTGGCAGCAGGAGGAATCGTACAAAAGCACACTATTGGCGGATAATATATCTTTTCCTTGAAAAATATCCTGCGAGCATGGCTAAAAATGGCCAAAGAGAAGGCATTCTGATCCAAGAAGCAGGATAGTATAAAGGCTCACAGACAGACACGTACAGATTTTGGACACGGCGGCCGCTCAAGAGAGCAAAAAACGTAGTCTGTAAGGAGACGAGCTGAATGACGGAAACAGAAAAGAGAACAGCAGTAATTGCGCTCGCTGGAGCTAGACTCAGAACGCTCTCCAGTTTTTGGTCGATTCTCTCTCTCGATTGCCAAGAAGAAGAAGACTAAAAAAACACTTCCAGAAAAAAAAACAAACAGAATCGATACCGTGCAGCGCGATTCCCGGCGGGAAAATCTCCAGCTCCCTTTCTTTTTTCACTTATTAGACGAATATCAGCGAAGGATGAGGAGAAAAGGAAGATCAGATGATGATGAAAGTCACGAGACAGAGAGAGAGAGAGAGGTGGCGAGTGAGCCGATAGACATAAACAAACATGCAATCTGAACTAAAATATGCAAAAGAAATGGCGGAATTCGCACAAAGAAAAAAGCAGCATCAGTAGTAGCGGAAGCAGTGCAAGCATTAGATTCCATTAAGAAAATTCACGCAAAGAGAGAGAGAGAGGTAGACCGACATTGATCGCTTTTGAAGACGAGAGCTCGCTCTGATCGCTGCCTGCTTTCTCCACCTCCTCTTCCTCTCTCCTCCACCTCGCACGAGAATAACTGTATTTTCGCACAGAGAGTGAGAGGGACGAGGCCTTTATGCAGTGGTTTCAGTAACACGCGAACTCCGTTAGAGGAGAAATGATTAGGTGTCTGCCCCTCCATCGGCACACTGTGTTTCAACCCCACTTATCTGCCTGACGTGGCTCTATTTTTAAATTCTAATAAAAACTAAGTAGAATATCAACAAAATAGCGTTTGTGGTATGATGAACTCGTACACATTTAATAAAAGCCTAAAATTATTAATGAACAGTGATTACATTTATGTATAAAAATATAATATTTCTGTATTATAATAAATATAATATTACACTCTTAACACATTTAAACATTCTCTTAAATTTATGAATTATTTAATTAAACATGTCCGTTCAATAAAGAAAAATTATAATTTACACTGAAACTCAGTGGATCATCTTCTTGTAATTAAGAGGAAAAAAGGGGTTGATTACCCACCAACCTAATTTGCCATTCTATTACTCTTCTGCATTGCAGTCACCAGCCCAACAATCACAACGCCAAAAAGCCGAAAGGCCGAAAGGGTCCTTCCGTCCTTTGCTGCCAGGGCATAATAAGACTGTTAATCGGCCACAGTGGGCCCACAATTGAGCAAGGAAAAGGAAGCTGTGGCGGAGGAACGTGGGATGAAACTCTTGCGTAAGATGTACGAAACCCATCATTCTTCACCCTTTTCCTCAACAAGGGGTGAGAGAGTGGTTCAGCTATGGTGGCGAGGGTGTAAGAGGGTATCAATGAATGAATGCATTGAACTAGACAAGGAAAATTCAAGAAGGTGCACCTTGTCCTTTAGTTACTGGCTGTGATTATGCCCGGACCCACCATGAATGCAATGAAAGAGCCCTGACTGCCAGAGAACCTTCATTTGTCTGCTTCCTTTTCTTGCTGATGGATTGCAATCAGAAGCTACCTTTTCTCCCTCAGTGCTCTGTTGCTTTTGCTTATCGAATCTTAAAAGCATATCAACCAGCTTAGAAGGGTGATCAAGAGCATGTCACTGCATTCTTAATAAGGTTGGGAGCTAGTGGCAATTATGTCCCCACTCAAGGACATATGGCCACCAAACAAAAGAGGGAAAAAAGGGTGGTTAGACTGCCTGCTGCATCTATGTGCTTCTTTTGAGGATCTTTGGTACTCAAGAGTAGCAGCTGTCAATGTACAGTCAAATGGAAAAAGAAAAAGGGCAATGGTCCAAGAATAAAGCAGTTCCTCCTCCAGCCCAACAGGATATGTCGGACCCCGAATCCTGAACCCTGAAATGCCATGGGAGTCAGGACTCGAATGGAGGCCTAAACAGCCATAGAGCCTCTTTCTAATAATCTTCTACTGTGTATAATGGAATAAGTATTCCTTACCCTACATCACATATGTGCTTAAATTATAAGAGGGAACCAAACCTGTGATCTGTAGGGTCACCAATATTGACCTGACTGTACATATCTCCAATCCTACCATGACAATAAGGCTATAGCATTAATAAAAGTGATTGCAGATCATGATAATTGATCATGTTAATAACAGAGTTTCCATGTTTTTGATGCTGAGCAAAAACAGTAACTCTAAAGACGAACTGATATGTACCACCTAGGAATGGAAAGTGCAGAAGAAGGTGATTTACCCGAGAGCATACCTGGCAGATCACCAGTAAGGATGATCAAATATGAGAGGAAGTGAATTGTGTAGCTGGAAAAGGAGACTGAATGTTCTGTTCTAAGTGACTGACTGATGGTCCCTGCTTTGGATAATTCACTGGATTTTGCTGTTCAAGCTCCAGTCTACCAGGCCAACTGAGCAGGTTGACCTCCTCAACTAGTGATTAGACCCATTTCAGTACCAATATCAAGCTACCACCTTTCGTAATTTGTTTAGTCTCATGCCATCACTTCTAAAGGAAAAGCCAAGGCACAAATTCCATGGAGAGCCATCAATTAACATTAATGCAGGATACCTAGGGTGCTCAGGTTTGAGCAATGTTCATGGTGAACACACGGAAATGTATATATATATAGATAAGATAACACCTTGCTAATTCAAATAGCTTTCATCAGCCAATGAAAACCAAACTTCATCAGCACTATGTGAGGGACTCCTGCAGCTATCGATGCTATGTAATGCTTGGTGCCCATTACTTGGACCATTTATTGGAACCATGAGGAGCAGAGGCATTCAGGGGCTTCTTGTAAGACTGCAGAAGCAGGGAAGAACAGACCACACTCACTGATGAAGCTGCCATGCAAGCACCTGCAAGCCATGGGGGCAACCTGAGTCCAGTGAATGGGAAGAGGATCCCAGCGGCAATTGGCATCCCAAGGACATTATATCCAAGGGCCCACACATAGTTGATCCGGATCCTTGATATGGTCTTCCGGGACAGATGGATGGCCGTGATCACATCCTCGAGGTTGCTCTTAATGAGCACAATATCAGCCGCTTCTATGGCCACATCAGTCCCTGCACCAATTGCCATCCCCACGTCCGCTGCCACCAAGGCTGGAGAGTCATTGATCCCGTCTCCAACCATTGCCACAATCATCCCCTTACTCTGAATTTTATTGTGTTACAATCATAGGATTCAGTAAATGTATAATTAGGATTAGGGATGACAAAATATTCAATTAAACAAAGCTATCTATTTTCAATGACTCATTATTTGCCAACTATGGGATTCATAAATCTCATCATTTACCTGTAGATCTTTGATTTTATCAGCTTTTCCTGAAGGATCTGTCTCAGCAAAAACTGCTTGAATCCCAACCTCCTTTGATATAGCCTGAGCTGTGGCCCAGTTATCACCCGTAACCATAATACTCGAGATACCCATAGAATGCAGAAATGAAACAACACGTTGAGCCTCGGGCTTTACTGGATCTGTCACAGCAAAGGCTCCAGCAATTTTCCCTCCAATGGCTACAAGCACACAAGTACGAGCTAGTTGTTCATTCTCTGCAACGAAGTTCTCAACCTCGTGGCTGAAAGCCGCATCAAAATTCTTCATAAGCCTCCGATTCCCAACCAGTACTCTTTTACCCTCTATTATTACACTCACTCCAGCTCCTGTGTGCACCTCAAAGTCCTTTGCCTCTGGAAAATGCTCGGTATTAGATCCAAATTTCTGGCGCAGCATCTTGGTGTACTTGACAATAGCTTTTGCTATTGGATGCTCACTATTTGCCTGCTAAGTTTCAATAGCCTCTTAAAAATGATTAAATAAATTATAAAGATCAGTTAGATTAGCATCTCCATGCAAGCACTCCATCCAATACTAAAGAAAATGTTAGAAAGTTTCAAATCCCAAATAAGGTGAAAGCCTTTAGGAGATGACTCAATTTAGGTGAAAACTTTTATTTGACTCAATTCAAATACAATCCTTTTCATTGACAATCTAATTCAAAGAAAATTTTATCCATGAATTTAGTTATTAGCAAAAGGTTTGTCTGTGAATTGAACCATCAATTAAATTGAGTTATTGCACAAAGATGTGCACTTATTTGAGATTTTAGTGATGTTTCAAAACTACCATATCTAATTCAAGCCATCACCAACCTCTGCAGCAGCAGACACATCACAGAACTCCTCCATTGAGTAAGATGAAAAGAGAACAGCACCAACTACGGATGGTCTTCCACTTGTCAGTGTCCCTGTCTTGTCAAAGACCACTGTCTTCACCTGCCAGCAAGACATCGCCAGATCACTTTCTTCATATAGAACTATCTTAAGTATAATGGAGGAATGATCTTTGAGAAATTATCGTATAAAAAAGGTTGAAAATGATAGAGAAAATTATACATTTTTAAAGATTTTCTGCAAATATCATCCAAAGCAAATAAAATAAAATATAATAGCAACTTTTAACTACAACACCATCAACCAATTATAGAATAGTTACCTTGTGTGACTTCTCCAATGCATCTCCGCCTTTGATGAGCACACCCAGTGAAGCACCCTTTCCTGTCGCAACCATTACTGCTGTTGGTGTTGCCAGTCCGAGGGCGCATGGACAGGCTATCACCAAAACAGAAATACCAAATTGCAGAGCAAACTCAAATGCATCCATTGCTTTGGGTATCCATCTTTTTGGATAAAGACCAACTTCTCCAGGAATAAGCCATCCCAACCATGTAATTAATGCAGCAAGAACAACCTGGATATTTTAGCAAAAAAAAAGTTTGCTATTTTCAAACAGAGAACAATGCCATCAATGGAAACAAAATGCAGATAGACAAATTCTCTATATGTGTATATTTTATTGGAACATATGCAGATATTAGGATAATACTGCCTTTGCCCACCGAGAATGATGCCTAAACAATAAACATGTAATTTAAAATATATATTAAAAATCAAGATACTCACTATTGGAACAAAAAACTTTGAAATTTGATCGGCTAGCTTCTGCACTGGTGCTCTGGCTAATTGAGCAGTCTCCACAAGTTGAACAATTTGGGAAAGGGCTGTCTCAGACCCCACATGTGTGGCCTTCACGAAAATGCAGCCATTCTCATTCACTGTTCCACCGATGACCTGAGCATTGAAATACCAATGATTAGGAAATTTCAAGTAGCATGAATTGTATTCTCTATAATATAGCCAGGTAGGAGAGGATAACAGCCTTACCTTATCACCTGGTCTTTTAGCAATTGGCCTTGCTTCTCCTGTAATCATACTCTCATTGACATGGCTTTGACCGCTTATAACTGTTCCATCAACAGGAACCTTTGAGCCGGGGACAATCTTAAATATGTCATTCCTCTGTATCAGTTGAGTGCTAATTTCCTCCTCTGAAGTAACATTTCCATCACTGTCTAATGTGACCAAACAAGCTGTATCAGGTGCCAGATCTGTCAGCTTTGCTAATGCATCAGATGTCTTTCCTTTGGCCACCACCTCCAAATATTTACCCAAGAGGATAAAGGATATCAGCATGGCACTTGTCTCAAAAGAATCATGCCCTTCAAACTTATCAGAACTCAGTGCTTTTATTACAATATACACAGAGTAAAAGTAAGCCGTATTAGTGCCAAGTGCAACCAGAACATCCATGTTTGCCGATTTCCGTTTCAGTGCATGGTAAGCTCCCAAATAGAACCTAGAAAATAACAAATATGAAAGTAACATTACATGTACAATTATTACATCTTTCAAAGATCTACATCCTACATTAAGAAATCTTATAAATATTTGGTGGTAGAAGATTCAGAAATAAAACAGGCTGACAAAGGATAAAAGACTTTTAGGGCACAAATCAGTACCTTTTTCCAATGATGAACTGCACTGGTGTGCAAAGAATCCAACCCAGGAGCATCCCAATAGTGAACTGATTGTAGATCTTCTTATTTAACCACTTGCCATAAGGATAAAGCATTGGAAGTACCATGGAAAACCAAAGTACTGGAAAAGAAAATAAACAGCTTAAAAGAAACTGATTTCTGTAACTCCGTAATTCTTCTTGCTGTTCGGATTCTCTGCGCTTTGGAGGGAGATACAAGCTTGCACCATAAGAATCTGAGCCACGGCTAATTTCTTGAATGCGACTTATTAGAGACCTAGGACCAGTGAGATCTGAATCATAGCTGATAGTCACCTTCTTTTCTGCAAAATCAATCTCAACATGATTCACACCTTCAGTTGACTCAAGAGTGGACTGTATGGTATTTGCATCTTCCGGATATTGGACACCTTCAAGCATCAAACTCACTTTGTTCGCATCATTATTTGCTACAATAAGATCAGCTCCAAAGCCTGCATCTTCCACAGCCTCAAGAATGAGAGTAGTATCTGTGACATTTGGATCATAGTGGACTTTTGCTTCTTCAAGTGCTAGACCAACCACTGCTTTCTTAACTCCATCAACCATGGAAAGGGCACGCTCAACAGATTCAGAGCAGCTAGTGCATGCCATTCCTTTTATCTTAAATCGGCATACTGCAATATCTTGTTCTGGAAATTCAGAAACAATGAAGCCAGCATCTTCAATAGCCTCCTTAATCTTCTGTGGCTGAAGTACACAAAGCCAGCAACAACTTAATAATGAATATGAATAAGATATGTATCAAACTCCACAACCAATTGAATTTAAAAAAAAAAGAAAGGGTATGCAATAAGATGCATAATTTCAGCTGATCACAAAAAGACAAAGCTAGGACACTTAATAATTCAGAATGAGGGACCAGACCATCTTGCTATTATTACAGTCATGTAAACTAACTGATTATTACATAAAAAAGGAGAATTACAAGAGACTTACACTTATCAACTCTGGTATGTATTTCAGAGAAGTATCACCGTGAAGAACAGACACAGCAACACTTTGAACCCCATGAAGCTGTCCCACTGCGGCTTCTATGGAAACAGCACAGGAAGCACAGGAAATACCACCCACCCTGAAAGTTACAGTACGAACTCTATCATCTCTCCCCTGGACAGAAGTAATAGCGGAGGTCGTGCCACCATTAGCGGTTTTTAACAGAGGCACCTTGAGTTCGTAATTTTCAGTAGCATCCACTGCACTGCTAAAGGAGCGCCCTTCCATGGTCCTGAAATTCAAATATCAGAAACTTAGCCGTCCGAACTCCAATCCTTCATCGGCCCACTTTAAAATGTAAAACTGACTGTGTCCCTGAACTGTATTTTGCAATTTGACTGAGTGAACGAGTGATAATGAATTAGCAGGAGAAGAAATCAAATATCAAGCTGTATGTCCATTCAACATAACAAATATGTTGGGTACGAAATAAATAGGTAGCAAATAAAGAAATGATGCTTGCGGAGAAAGAAACACGAAGGTGAGAGCATCTGACATCAGATTCTATCAACTAGTATCGTTGACCAGCCGCCGTCTAGATCAAAGTCAACGAAGCAAACGATGAAGCGTTAAAGTTTACTCGATTTTCGGAAGAAAGAGATAGGAGAAAAAAATTGAATTCATAACCAAAGTGAATCACCTCGAGCTCATCGCCTCGAAATCAACGAAGCTAAGAGCCAGAAAAGCAAAAGCCCTAATAACAGCAGGAAAGCAGAGGAGTAAGGTCCATTAAAAGCAACTCGCCTGCAGGCAAACGGACAAACAGGAAAGGCTCAATCAACAATCACGTGGCGATGACGAGGATGCAGTGGGAAAAAAAAGGTATCCCGTGGCCCGTAAATGGAAAGCTCGAGCCAAAAAGCACCAGAGGTGGGGAGCTTGTAGCGATGACGGCAATGGAGACAGGACACCAGCAAGAAGAGGGCGCGAATTTTCGACCCGAACGGAGAATCGGACAGTAGGTTTAGGGTTTGATCAGTCGGTGGAGAGAATTTGAGAGGACGCGGCGGGAGAGAGGATAAAACCCAAGAGTTGCGCCAGAAGGTTCTGTAGGTTTTATGCGGCCAAGGCTTTTTGAATATTTGAACGCCTAACGTCCTCTGAGATACCCCTCGCCGCACGCGCATATCTGCGCGTGGGGACCAAATCTTCCCTCCTTGACGGGTTCGCGGTAACCCCGCTAGCTATGTCAAAAAGCCCGACTCGGGCTCAAACACCAGACCCGATACTATTCAAATTTGGTAGAGGTTTGGTATTGCTCGGATTCGGTCCGAAACCGAAACCGCCATTTTGGACTTGAACCTTGATGGAGTCCAAGATCTGAATGGCAGCCATGTGCTGCTGCATTTCCTCCATCAACTCATAGGGCAGTGATCCCTGCAAAAGCATCAAAAGTTGGATCTTTTCACACCATATATGTCAAACTTTAGTGTTGGATAAACTCTGAGTGCAGTAGCTCTCTGTCTTTTCTTCCTACAAGTAGCGCAAAATGACACTGATAACACCACTGGAAGTAGCTTTGCCCTTTTTCCCATCCCAAATACATTTTTGTGCTTTGTTGCTTTTGAGGTGTAATGGGGATGCTGCCAATAAAAAGCATCTCAATTATTGAGCTGTCATTTCAAGCACATACAAAACCATTGTTTTGGGCCAAACAGCCTTCCATGTATTGGGCCCATTTGTTCTTATTTTTCGAGCATATTGGGCCCAAATCCCATTTCATATATCGGGACAGTCCACGAGAGGACTCGACGTAGGCCCGGCCCGACTCTGCGAGCTAGGCGCTTGCTCGTAGTTGCGGCTGGTTCGTCATCCTCCTCCGAAGGTCAAACCATAAATTCTAGTCATTACCTTCAAACTCTCTATCTCGGAGCTCCACGACGGATGCACAATGGGTAGAAATGGCGGCGTTCATTTCACAACATCGAATGTAAAAATTCGGCGGTTCTCAGCGTCCGGAGCTCCGATTTCAAGGTCCAATTCCACTTCCTGGTCGGAAAATTTATCGTCTAAGGTCTCCTGTGCAGTCCAGTCCCTGGACCAGCTCATCCACTCGCTAAAAACCGGTTCAGGTGCGCACCAGTTTGGTCTGAAGCTGCCGTTGCTAAGCTCATTGTCTTTGTCCCTGCCTCGTCCCCGGAATTCCAGTCTTTCCGAATCGGCGCCGCACAAGTCAGGCATTTTGTGCGCAGCCTCACTGTCACTGAGTCAGCAGCTGGATAGCTCGGCTCCGTCCGAGTCTCAAAAGTACAGCTCCGGCGGCAGGTCCGGGGAGCAGACTCAGTCCGAGTCAGAGACGCGGAAGGGCCAGCAAGTGAGTCGGCACGACGAGGAGAGGGTGCTGATAAGCGAGGTGCTGGTGAGGAACAAGGATGGGGAAGAGCTGGAGAGGAAGGACTTGGAAACGGAGGCATTGCAGGCACTTAGAGCGTGCAGGGCTAATTCTGTTCTTACTGTACGGGAAGTGCAAGAGGATGTTCATCGGATCATAGACAGTGGCTACTTCTACTCTTGCATGCCAGTAGCTGTTGACACCCGTGACGGGATCAGGCTAGTGTTTCAGGTGCTCTTGTTATCCCGAAGCTTCTCGAATTTCTCTGTGAATGTTCAATTTGAATTTGGTGACATTGGACTTAGGGAACTTAAGGAAGACAATCTTACCTTTTGATGGCTCCATGAATTAGAATTTTGGTTGGATAATTTGTCCATGAACAAAATTTTTGCATGTCTATGTTTAGTAAATTTTTCATTTATGTCTCAAAGAAGACTTTCATAAGTTAGAAGGGTAAGAAGAAATTTAGCCCATCAATAGTTATTGGATTTCTTATGTAATGATAAGATAGAAGGTCTGGCCGGAAAAATTGTATTCCTATCACCTAGAGTCATTATACTGGCTCCTATCATTGGAGATGCCTTGCTTCTGTTGGTATGAGTTGATTTTCTTCCCCTGGTGAATGGTGTGAAATGAATTTTGATGTTGGTTTGCATATCATAAGGTAGAACCAAACCAGGAGTTCCATGGATTAGTTTGTGAAGGGGCGAATGTTCTTCCCTCAAAGTTTGTGGAGGATGCTTTCCGAGACGGATTTGGTAAGTTTCAGAAAGTTTGCATTGCGTTTTTAGCATATATTTATCAGTTATGTTATATTTTAAGTTATGGTGTCTTTGGCATTGTATTTTAATGTTGCTTTACTACAAGTGAGCCCATATTTTATGAAAACTTTATCGCTTTGAGTTTGATATCAACTTGTGCAGGAAAGGTGGTCAATATAAGAAAATTGGACGAAGTGATAAATTCAATCAATGGTTGGTACATGGAACGCGGTCTTTTTGGCCTGGTTAGATCCTATTATGACTTGGTTTATCTTTAATGATATTAAGCACATGCTTTTTATTGTTTTTTGTGTTTCCCATTGTCTCAATGTGATTTTTCATCTTTTTCCTCATTGTATAGGTTTCAGACATTGAGATTCTTTCCGGGGGAATTTTGAAGCTGCATGTTGCTGAAGCTGAGGTCAACAATATTTCCATACGTTTTTTGGATCGTAAGACGTAAGAGCCTGCATTCAATTTTAATCGCACATGTACTTGTAGTTCTTTCTTTATAGATTTATTCTCAACAAATTGTGACTACCACCTTTTGGTCTTTCAGTGGTGAGCCAACTACTGGGAAGACAAAACCTGAAACTATTCTTAGACAACTTACAACAAAAAAGGGACAGGCATGCTTCTAATATCCCGATAAACATCTCTGATTGAGAATTGTTTATGGCATTATCTACATGGTCAAACGACTTAAAATTTTCAGTTGACCTGCAAGCTTGGCTCTCTTCGAGTCTTGGTGCTCACATTAATGGAAAGCTGGCTTTAAACAATGTCTACAGGTTTATAGTATGCTCCAAGGGAAGAGAGATGTGGAGATGGTACTAGCTATGGGGATCATGGACGATGTCAGTATCATTCCCCAGCCTGCTGGAGGTGATTGAAATGTTGTTCATTGAAATGAGTGATGCAGATACTACTATTTCATCATGCTTCCACTACTCTTGGCATGTCTTTCTATAGTTATTGGTCTTGAAAATTAAAGGCAGACTGAATAACAGAAAGTTCCATCCTTTTTGGCTGAAAAATATAATCTATAACTTAAAATATTTTGACAATACTGTCATTTCCCTTCTTTTCCATTAATGTAGAGCCTGAACTTGTAAATAAGCTAAAGTTTTTAATCCATTTTGTAAATGGGAGATCATTACATGCATTGCAGCCTCTTCCTGAATATTAATTAAGCATTTGACTTTTCTGGGTATTAATATTCGCATGCAGAATTAAGTGTATGTTTTGATTGACGGATTTAGAGGGGAGGGGAAGGGAGGGATTTGGAGAGGAGTGTTATCGAGGCTTGCTATTTAAGTTTGTTTCTACTGTTTTCATATGTATTACTGTTGCATTTGACTCAAAGTTGTGCTAAATTGAATAGACACAGGGAAGGTTGATCTTGTGATGAATGTTGTTGAGCGCAAAAGTGGAGGTTTTTCTGCTGGTGGTGGCATATCAAGCGGGTGAGATTCTATGATGTACTGATTCAAAATTCACATAATAATAATTCTAGTTTCTTGGAAAATATTTTATACAATAACTGCCTATATGTTTCTCTTAATTGTAGGATTACAAGTGGTCCTCTATCAGGATTGATTGGGAGGTAATATTAGAGAATCATCTGCGACTGGTTCTGTTACGGTTTATGGTCTGGCAAGCAACAGGAATATATTAAAAAAAACTATTTTGCTGGCCCTCCATGTGCTCCACTAATCATAAATTCCACTACTGTACATTGGCATGTACAGATATATTTGAAACTCCCTTGAAATGTTTCCTCCTCTGGTTCAGAAATGCTTTTTTAATTGTTATTTCATGCCTTGTGTGGCTGAATTAATGTTGCAACTTTCATCTCCATTGCAGCTTTGCATATTCACATAGAAATGTTTTTGGAAGAAACCAAAAACTCAACATCTCTTTAGAGAGAGGTCAAATAGATTCAATATTCCGTGTAAATTACACAGATCCATGGATTGAGGGAGATGATAAACGGATGTCTAGGACAATTATGGTTCAGGTAATCTCTCCTGCCATCTAATTTTTCTTTGTGATAGTGATTGCAATCTGAAAATTTTCTCCTCACATATGCACTGTTTTGAATCAGAATTCGACAACACCTGGGTCACTTGTTCATGGAAATCAACCTGGTGGTAGCGGCTTTACCATTGGAAAGGTCACAGCTGGCATAGAATTCAGTCGTCCAATCAGGCCAAGGTGGAGGGGAACAGCTGGGATTGTTTTCCAGGTGGATTTCACTCTTCTTCTTGTACTTGTGCTTCAATGCCTTATGTTTGATCATCTGGAGTTGCATAAAATATCCGGTTATCTCATTTATACAAATCATTGCAATATTGTTTTTGCTACTTCAGCATGCTGGTGCCCGTGACGAAAAAGGGAATCCTGTCATAAAGGATTTTTACAGTAGCCCTCTTACTGCTAGGTATGCACTTTATGCAGGCCCATCACTGATATTTGGTCATCCAATTGCTCTGGGAATCCATTTCATAGTCTAATCTCCTCTTTCTTTCTCTTGTTTAGCGGCGATCCTTATGATGATACATTACTTGCTAAACTTGAGACTGTCTATACTACTGGCTCAGGGGATCTTGGGTCCTCCATGGTAGGTTAACTACACAATCGCTTGCCTGTATAGCCTGAGGTTACTTTACCTGCACTTTTATCTCTTTCCATTCTCCCTGCAGTTTGTTTTTAACATGGAACAAGGACTTCCTATTATGCCTGAGTGGCTGTTCTTCAACAGGGTTAGTGCCCGTGCTCGAAAGGGTGTAGAGATTGGCCCTGTTTGTTTTCTCTTAAGGTAAATCTATGTTCAGTTTCTTGATTGAAAAATCTGCTAAGGGGTATTGGTCTTTAGATTCCCAATTTCCATTTCTATATCTCCATGAGTTTCATACCAACTTGGCCCTGTTTGTTTTCTCTTAAGGTAAATCTATGTTCAGTTTCTTGATTGAAAAATCTTCTAATGGGGTATTGGTCTTTAGATTCCTGATTTCCATTTCTATATCTCCATAAGTTTCATACCAACTGTCACCTTCTCGTGGTATAGTTTGTCTGGTGGCCATGTCGTGGGCAATTTCTCACCACATGAAGCATTTGCCATCGGTGGAACCAATAGTGTAAGAGGCTACGAAGAAGGTGCTGTGGGTTCTGGTCGCTCTTATGTTGTAGGGTCAGGAGAAATTTCATTCCCTCTGGTGGGTTGCTCTTGCAATTATTATTCTTCTCGCATGAAAGCCATTCTCCTGTTTGCCTAATGAGATTGCTCTAACTTTACAGTTGGGTCCGGTGGATGGAGCTATTTTTGCAGACTATGGGAATGATCTAGGATCAGGTCCCACTGTACCAGGTAAGTTTTGCCTCCCCCTCCTCCTGTCTGGAGGTGCATAATTACCAGTATCCTGAATTTGTTACTCATCTGAAATCATGAATCTTAATCTACAATGGGCATCCTTACTATACAAACTGTAAATAGCAGATGCAGCCACCCACTTGTCATTTCCTTTTCCACAAAACATCCGGGCATCATCTCTTTTGCTCCTTTAGGTGATCCTGCTGGGGCAAGGCTCAAACCGGGCAGCGGATACGGTTATGGATTAGGGATCCGTGTAGACTCACCTCTGGGCCCTCTGCGCCTCGAGTACGCCTTCAACGACAGACAGACGGGCAGGTTCCATTTCGGGGTTGGGCACCGGAACTAGCCCCCCTCCCTGCACTGATGCATCTATTTACATGGTAGTCAAAGAAATATAAACTGATTACTTTTTTGTTGTGGGCTATGATCTATGGATTAGACAGAAATTTGTGGAGGAATGCTGTGAATAAGAGTTGCCATTTCCCTTCCCTCCTACACCCACTGGATGAGCATCATGAGAAAAGCACATCGTTTTGGTGGGTGAATTATGGCTGCAACTCCGTGCAAAGTTGGACAATTTGCACTTTGATGTGGCTCTGTTCAATTTATTGGTTACTGCAAACACTGGTACGGATTGTCGGGCAGGGTCGATGGTCGATGTTGTCCACGGGGAAGGCCTGAACTCTGGGTTTTCCAGCAGGAGTGTGTGTGTGGAGATGAGTTAAGAAGCAGGTCTGATATAAAAGAGATGATGAACTTGCAGACTTACAGTCACACCCTGAGAAAGAACATGAACATGTGAGGGTGAAAGGTACCTGACATTGAAAGCCCAATGGGTGAGACAGAGACAGGAGACCCCCACAGCTTGGGTTCCATCGCTGTCTTTCTTTTTACCCTTTTGTCTTCTAGGCTGTGGGCTGGCACATGATCAGACCCCCACCCCCCAAGTTAAGTAGTGAAGCTTGCATTCAACATTTCCTCTAAACTACACTTGCAGGCAAGGCCAACCCTTTTTTGATGAGGTAAATCTCTAACTCAAATGTAATCTTAGGAGGAGATTTCAGATCATTTCAATGGACAAATGTTTATGGGCAACCATTGAATGTCCCATATGGAGGACAACTATGGGGTATGATTGAGTGCCTACGTACCAGCAATCATTGCTGATTGTCTCCCCACATTGATACCTCCGGCCATCAAAAGGCCGTGGAAGGGTCAGACCTGCTCCATGTTCACCCGCCAAATACTGTATCTGCATCAACAAGAGAAGATCAAGTTTTGCAAGATGATAGGGAGACAGCTTAACATAGAAGTAGCAGCAGCAGCAGCACAACCTATATGTCTGTCCTCTCATACCACTCTGGAAACAAGAGCAAAAGAAGAGGTGGGCAGTTGTCCATAACCCTAATACAAAATACTGATTATTATATTTAGGATTCAGAGGGAATTGTTCCTAATTGGAGGAACAGGTACTCTATACCTCTTCTTCTCTTCCTTGTTGTGCCACCTGATTTATCCTATATATATATATATATATATAGTTCCACGATATAGAACAAATAGTAGAAATAGAGTTAATTTGTACAAAAAAATTGAATTATGTTTTTTGCATAAAATGTTTTATCTCAATTTCAATTTTAAATTAAACGAATTAAAAATATTACACCTTTTATTGAATATTTTATAAAATCGTAATTTTAATAATTATTTTATTTTTTTATAAAGTATTAATTTTATCAATAATTTTAAATTTTATTAAATTATCATTATATAAATTTAACCGGTGTAATACCAGAAACATAATTATAAGTTTCGGCTGAATTATGTAAATAAATGAAATTTTTAATTAAAAAATTAAAGTCAAAATAAACAGTGTGATCTTCTCCTTTGGTGGAGCTCGCTAGCTGAAGGTGAGGTGGCGTGTGGGTAGGGAACGGTGGGATTTAGCCCCGCCAACTGATGGGTTATGGTCGGCCATTAGTTCCCCTTCACACCTTCGGTCAACTCCCGCTCGATCTTCACCTAAAACCTCCTCAATTTCCGTCTGAAACCTCCCGTGGAAGCTCTGATACCCTATTTGGCGAAGTGGCAGTTTCAGAAGGTGGAGGGCGACTGCGACCCCTAACTGGCCCGAAGACGAGACCAAGCATTCTCTCCAGACATTTACCATCCTACACCGCCCATGGATGTACTCTAAAATCCTTCAAACGGCCACCAACCGGCGTTCCACGGCTGCTCTGTTTCCAGAAACCCCCAGCCCTGTTTTACCGAGGCTCCGACCGAGCTCAATTCGATCCCAATAAGGCCCCCGCATGTGTAAACCACTCAATGACCACCGAGTAGTCTTTCCCAAGCCCTGAAGACCACCCTACGAACTTTTGGTCGATAGGGGTATGCTCTGAGCCCTGAACACTCCTCCACTGTTCTCTGTAACTTTTCCAGACATCTTCCCCTGTTTTTCTACAACAACTCCCAACCTTGTGGCTGATCAGTTTCAGGTCATGGATCGCCGTCACCGGTCAGCTGCGACCCAGTAGACCTCCTAAGGGTCCTACCGACCTCCCTCAGTCTCCTCGTCACCGACCCGCAGCCCGGTAAGCCTCCGACCGGTTTTCCGGCGACCTCCCCTGTTTTAGCCGATTGAAGTTTGAAATTTTAGCTAGAAAATTCGGTTTAAACCCAGAGGAACCGATTGGGTCATGTTAGGGAAATGGTTGGGAGACATGTGGGGATGATTTTCCGAGCTTGTAGAGAGGTTTTTTGGGGTGAGGGTTTAAGTAAAGGGACTAAATTAAAAATAGTAGAAGTATTGGGGTTATTTTGAAACGTTTGATAATATTAGGGTTGTTTTGTAAACATAAATGAAAATGAAGGTGCCAAACCCGAATTGGGGATATTAAAAATAAATTAATTTTTAAAATTTTATTTTATTTAATAAAATTATGTATAATTAATATTTTTTGTATTAATTCAATTTTAAGTTATGTATTTATAAAATATTATAATTTATATATAAATATTTCATTTAACTTAAATTAAGTATACTTGTTACTAATAACTTATAATATATATTACAGTATTTTATTAAGTATAATTTATATATAATTAAAATTATATATATTACAGCACCAATATATATTCTCTTATTATAGAATTATAGGATAATATTACTATAATTAATATTTTAATTATATATAAATTTCACTTAATAAATTAGTTAAAATTATAAAATTTATATTTATTTTGAGTTAATGATAAAAAAATGTATGTAATTTAAGTTAAATACTATGATAACGTAGTAATACATAAACTAAATTTGAGATTTTAGTGATATTAAAATAATATAATTTATTATAAAAGTTTTATAATTATAGAGAATTTGAAATATATTTATGTAAAATATGTTATTTATTATTTTAAATTAATTATATAAAATTTGTATTATATATATTTTCACTTATAAATATATATAATTTATTAATACTAAAATTATCAGAGTTAATTCCAAAATTAATAATAATTAATAATAAAATATATAATTTATACTTAATAAATTATGTAAAAGTTATATATATTGAATTATTAATAATAATTATATGTAATTTAAGTTAAATTAAATATTTATATATAAATTATGATATTATATCATTACATAAATTGAATTTGATATTTTAGTAATATTAAAATAATATAATTTACTGTAAAAATTATATTATTATAGAGAAAAAAGATATATATTTATTTAATATATTTATTTTTTTTCAAATTAATTACACAAAATATTAATTATATATATTTTTATGTAAAAATATAATTAATTTGTATTTATTTTAAATATACACCTAATTTAGGTTAAATAAAATATTAATTTTTTTATAAAATATAATTTATTTTTAATATAATTTAAGTTCATAACGAGAATTATTAGATAATTAGTTAAAGTAAATTAAAAATATGATATTACTTAAAATAGAGACAAACATTTTATTTGATTTAATTCACATATAAATTTTCCAATAATTAAAGACAAAAAAATTCACTAATAGTTTAAATCATTGATAATTTTTTTATAACTCAATTTTTATAAAATAATATCTTTAAATCCAACAATTAATAAATATTTTGTACATAAATTGAGTTTAATAAAATGTTGTTCACCTTTTTATAGTCATAATGCTAATTTATAGTCTTTATCTTAATATTTTCAGCCATGATGCTAATAAATCTCACTTTTTTTTATTTTATAAGAAGAAACCCTAATTTTGGATATATATATATATATATATATATATATATAAAAGATGAAACAAATAATTCCACATTGAATTAAGAATAATGTAATAATACTTTGAGCTGTACAAGGAATTCTTGGCCCCATTAATTCAGAGTGTAAGGCTTACTCAATCCATCCATGGCTTCTCCATCACAAAAAAGTATGGCAGTTTCCATTCCAATAATCCAAGGGAAGACCCAATGAAGACTGGCTTGAGCAAGAAGGACTTTGCCAGTGTCTTCCAAACATACATACTGTAACCTCTTCTTGAGTTTTGTCGCCGCCGTGAGTTGGCCCTTCACTTCAATTTCTTCAACTATTTGGCCACAGAAAAGGCAAAACTGTACTACCATGCTTTTGGTCCACTCAAATTGAAGTTTCGTGGCTGATGGCTGCATCCCACCACCACCACCACCACCACCACCGCAAGCAAGCGACCATTAACCCTATGCTCACTGAAATCCAAGTGAGATTTCATTCTAGATGTGGCGCGTAGTTTCCCCTCAAAAGGTCTGCAAACACATGTGACATGATGAATGGCTGGCCTATATGTATAGCTCAAGAACATGATCAGTAATAATGGAGTGAAAAAAAAGCCACTTTGCCATATGGCTTGATCTGAAACAAACACCAAAATGGAGACAAGTAAGTGGCCAGCCCCCACCAAAGTGAATGTTGGGGGAAGGGGACTGTGTCACTACCTCTCAAGTCTGCAATTTGGAGGGTTTTCAGTCACGTACACAATACACAATACAGCTTTTCATCAGCTAGTTAAAGCTTTGATGGCAAGCTTTTCTTTGCTTCAAACAGGCAAATTGATTCAAATTTTAGTGGGTCCATCCAATTAATGATATATATATAAGGATCAGATACAAGAATTCATGGTGGCTACTTGTTGATTTCTTCATAGAGCAAGTTCATGAGTCCATGGAATGCCAAACTCTTCATCTTTTTATGGGTCATCTGCATTGAATTGCCAATGCCATCAATCCTGGTTTTTTTTTAAGCTTGTGGGCTATGTGGGAGCCACTCAAACCCCTAACCTCCATCCCCTTTAATGTCTTCCCTCACCAATTTGTGAGCAGATCACTTGTAATAACACATCTCTCCCTCTCACTCTCCCTCTCTCTCTCTCTCTCTTAAATAACCTAATCCATTCTATCACAAAGGTATCTCTCTCTTTCTCCTTCAACCTCTCTCCCTCTCTCTCTCCCAACACCCACATCATGACTGATCCCTACTTCTCATCTTCAAGTAATCAGTTGATCAATGATGGGTGTTGGGGCAACTTCAACCCTATCCATCACCACCCCGGCCTCCCCTTCCACCACCACCACCACCACCACCTCTCTCCCTCCTATGGCCACCATATTCTCCACAACTCCGCTGACTTCAATGGCTCCTCCTCCTGGGGGTCGCTGCTGCCACCATCACCTCCCTCTCCTCCCCTAAAGGAAGCCCTCCCACTCCTCAGCTTGAGCCCCACCAGGCGCGGTAGCAATGGTCAAGGCCCCCAAGAGCTCTTCTCCTCCTCCTCCTCCATATCACCCATGGAAGTTGAAGGTACCAACGAAGAAGATGGTCAAGAGGCAGCTGAAGTCACAGTCGCCCTCCACCTAGGGCTTCCGAGCCCTAGTTTGACCCCCATCAGCACCTCCCATCTCCGGCACGATGACGGTTCAATCTTCAATAATCCCACTGAGACCGCCTCAGAAAAAGAAGATCACGCTGCCAATAGACTCAATAAGGGTCACTATTGGATACCCACTCCTGCCCAGATTCTAATTGGTCCGACTCAGTTCTCCTGCCCCCTTTGCTTCAAGACCTTCAACAGATACAACAACATGCAGGTGTGTATAGTCAAAAGTAAAAAAAAAATGCCCTTTGAGCCTGTGGTTCTATGAAAATCCACCCATTTCACTTTCCATTCTTTTTCTGTTGAATTTTGCACCTTCACTTCATTTTCTGGCTCACTGATTAGTTAAAAGGGTTTCCATTAAGATGAAGAGGTTAGAGTTTCTGGGTCTCTCATCTTTGAAAAGAACACTGCTTGATTTTGGTAAATCCAACTGAAAATGAGCTGGGCTGCTCCAATTCTACAGGAATTCAACTTTCCTGCTCTTGATCTCAGATTTGATCAAATTTGGTGGCATTATTTGCACATACACATGCAATATGCACACATCTTTCCTCATTACCATATTTGACTATGCAGAAAAGAGGAATCTGGTCTATTGGTTCCTTTCCCCACTGACCTTCTTTCGGATAGATCCATTTCAAGAGGCTCACTTTAGGGTTTTTCCTCATCATGTCTTCCCACTTTATTTCATAATTCTTTTCCCTGCAATCTTTTGGAAGCACATGCTATGAACCACCTAGGAGACTTTACTCTGCCATGGTTGCTAACTCTTCTCTTTTGCATTTATTAAACCAAGAGGGCACATTAGGGAGAAAAGGATAGAGTGTGTAGAATTTTGTGTAGAATTACCATAACCCATTTTCACTTCTATGCTAATCTTTTTCTCACATGATTTTGACCATTCTTTTTGAGTCCAAAGTAAAGGGAAATTAGAGCAAAGAAATCAAAGTCCTAATGGTGGGATTTGTGAGACATAAATTTGTGTTGTATTAAGAGTTGAATGATTTTTTTGGGCATTGGATGATTCAGTTATATATAAACATGAATATGGCAATATATAGATAATGTGCTATCAATAATACATATACAATAAAAAAATAATAAACCTGCTGGTCCAACAAAGGAATATGATCAGATGAGTCTTTTCTTTATGTGATTGAACAACACTCCCCAGTAGTCTGCAGACATCATGCCCTTTTGTTTGTTCTTGAGTTTTGCGTCCTCCCCATTTTCCCTATTTGCTTTTATGGCTAGCTACTCCTAGGCAGGCATACCTGAAGGTAGAAAAATAGCAAGTGTACTAACATTCTAAAATGATATAAGTTAAGATTGATAGGAGATCTATTTTTATTAAGTGATATATGAATGTTATTCTTATGAATAGAGATGCAAACTAGAGATAGATGACTCTATTCCCTTAGATTAAGACTCTTTTAATGCCTAAATCACATTGATGTCTCTCTTTGTATATTTGATTCTGCATATTATCCAAACCCAATTTAGTATAATTAAACTCGATGGTCTAGATCGATCACGAGTTCGAATTCGGGTCTCAAATTTTTCTTACAAACTTAAATCTAAACCCGATCAAACCGATCTCAAATTTTTCTTACAAACTTAAATCTAAACCCGATCAAACCGAACCTAATCGTGTCAAGTAAAGCAAGACCAGCACACTAGTTTAGGTAATAGGATTGTATATGATAAAACCAAATCTGATATGAGTCCGATAGAGGACGAGATCTATACGTAACTTGTTCGACTCGGATTTACATCATTATGTAAGGTCTAGATTTTTTGTATCACCCATAGTCATATACTTTGCCTCTGCTGCCATAGACTATGACCATAAATACGGAAAGAGTGTAAAGGATATATAGATTTATTGAACATGATCTTCATTTTCAATTTGAGTGGAGGAGTTTAATGATTGATTATGGCTGGTGGGTTCCGCCAAGTTTTGCTGACATCATATTATACTGTTGCAGATGCACATGTGGGGCCACGGGTCACAGTACAGGAAGGGGCCGGAGTCTCTCCGGGGGACACAGCCCACCGCAATGCTGAGGCTGCCGTGCTACTGCTGCGCCACCGGCTGCAAGAACAACATCGACCACCCTAGGGCGAGGCCGCTCAAGGACTTCCGGACGCTGCAGACCCACTACAAGCGGAAGCACGGCAACAAGCCCTTCTCCTGCCGCAAGTGCGGGAAGCCCTTCGCCGTCAGGGGCGACTGGCGGACCCACGAGAAGAACTGCGGCCGCCTCTGGTTCTGCTCCTGCGGCTCCGACTTCAAGCACAAGAGGTCGCTCAAGGACCACATCCGGGCCTTCGGTAGCAACCACAGGGCCGTGGGGATCGAGGATGACGACCCCTTGCTCGAGGAGGACGAGCCGGCCTCGGAGATTGATCAGCAGGAGACGATCAACTGCTGCAATTCCGAGCCTACAAGCCCCGAGTACGCAATGAGCAACCAGCTAGCCATCTAGCTAGCTCGCTGTCTAGGGTTTTCAGGTCAATTTTCAGTAGCTTCATATGTCTCCACCATGCCGAGACTCCATTGTGTACATTTGAAGGGCATGCCAAACCTAAACTTGTTTTTTAATAATTTTTTCTAATATAATATTAGAACGTAATTTTTTACTATTATTTAAATCATATATAAAATTTCAATAACCAACTACTAATTTTTTTTAAAAAATGAAATATTGATAAAAAAAACTATAATTAAATTAAGTTAAATATAATATTAATACATAAATTAAATTATTATATAAAAGTTTATACATTATTTGATATTATAAATTTTATTTTCTTAGTTAATTGAATAAGTGAGGAAATTTGTTTTAATCATTTTCTCACTCTCACTCTCATATGATGTCAAAGTGGATCATAGAAAATCACAAATCAATTAATAATTTGCTTTTTAGGACTTCAAGTTTCAAAGAGATTCTCTGACAACCCTTAGGATTTCCTTATCATATCTAATTAGCTAAGCGCCTCAAATTCTTTTAGAATTTTGGGATCCGGTAAAGCTAGAATAAAAAGTTATTATTTACATTTTTGAAATATTATTAAACTTATTTAGTAATAATATTTTTTCTATTTTATTTAATTTAATATTAATGAAGGAAACAATAAATACATAATATAAATAAATAATGGTGTGAACACACTTGCTAAAATACTATGTTAAACAGTAATTTAACATATTAATTATCACATTTAAATAATTATGAAATTTTCTCAATTTTATAAAAACATAATATTTATTTATTTTAAATAAAATTTTGTTTAAATGAGTATAAAAAATATAATATTTTTGGAATTATAGGAATTGAAGTAATTTAATTTTAAAAAGTATAGTACTATGTTATTTTTTTTAATGTTTGATGGGTTGTGAAGACTGGGAACATTATTTAATTGACAAATATATAAGGACAAAAAGGGAATCGACACATCAGGGGATGGGATCCCCTAGTCATGAAAAAGTGCACTACCGTCTATTATTATATTTATTTATACACTTTATATGTGGGAGAATAAACTTTTTAAATAGGAAAATAAGAGAAAAAAATTAATATTAGATATATTGAACTAACATTAGTGTGAGAAATTGTGATCATTTATTTGTACCGTAAATATTTCTAATTAAAAGTTATTAATGGTAAGTTGTGTAAATTTTATAATATTATAAATTATAATAAATTTTTATTTTATTTATTTTTTATTATATTATCAATAGCTATCAAATACAATTCAGATATAATTTTTACATTTAATTTTTAAATCGAAACTAAATAACTATTTATAATTAGGATATTATTATTTAATTCTCGTACAAGAAAAAATAATTAACTAAACTCCTATATTTTTCATTAATATTTGTAAAAACTACAAGTTAAATTTATATTATCGGGTAAGTTACGTGGTGTACACTTAATATAATAAAACATAATAAGTTATTATGAACCAATAATAATTAGTATCAATATATATATAAAAATTATAACTTTTAAGTATAAATAGATGCAAAATATTCTCACGAGAATAATAAATTAATTTTATAAATATTTATGTTAATAAAATTTATAATTAGGTGTCAAATAATCTACCATTAAGAGTTTCATATAAAACCAACCACTTGTAATTATATTATGTATAATATATTCAAATTATTGTTTTGATTTTTTTTAAATTTTTTATGATATTCAAATATTATTAATATATATATATATGGTAGACATCATCATCAACCTCTGTATATATGTCATATACTGTGGAGGGAGAAGGGGATGGCTGGCAGATTGATCAGTGACACTGTAGATGAAGGGGGTGTAGGACTGCAGAAGCATTTAATAGTCAATGCTTCCATGCATTTGGACCACTTGTACATCTTTAATCATCAGTTGATTGAGCCAGCAATGAGGAGAGAAACCCTAGGCTACTACTGTTCTGGTCAAATCTGGAGTTTACCCCCTTCCCTCTTGCTGCCATTACACATCCTCGGGTCATTGTACTCTGCATACACGAAGAGAAAACATACATACATACATATACACAAAAATATAACGTGGGTTGAATGAATCAAGGTTGATCAGTGAGGGGATGGAAGCTGTAATGCTAGAAGAGAAGAGTATCACGAGATGTCATTTCGTATACACAGTTTTGTTTCTTCGGGAAAAAATAATGGAGGGTTTGATTGCTTTGCCGTTCGGTTCAGTACTGAAAACTGTGCTTAAGACAGCAATCTGTCCCCGAAAAAGAGTCTCCATATCAGACAGACACAAGTCATCTCCTCTCTCTCACTTCCATCTGCATGGCGATCAGTGACACTGATGCTTTATATGTATATATGTGCATTAGGGTTCGACTGACGTACGAAGACAGATAGAAAAGTGACCGAGGAAGAGGATCTACAGTATGTATGTGGAATGTGGAAATAACAAGATCAAATCCCAAAGGTATTCTCCATTGATCCATGGATATGGCTCTTGTGTAGAATATGATCTAAGCGTATTTTTTAATATTGAGAATATTATCTAAAATTATATAAAATAAAAAAAATTATAAATTAATAAAGTTGAAAATATTATAATATTTATAATTTTATGTAGAAATTATTAATTCTTAAACTCGCACCCGTACAAAAATATACTATTCGATTCAATTATTCTCATTCGTTACAAAAATAATACCGACTTGTAATAGTTATTAAGAACGTATTTAAAATTGCAGTGAGTAAGTTTATATTTTATGTTGAAAATATTATATTAAATTAGATTGGTAGTTTATAATTTTATAAATGTTAGAATAATTAAAATTAATAATTTTTAATTAAAAATTTGCATGAGAATTTATGACAGAATAACTTATTACCCAAATAAAAACTTTATGTTAAATAAAGGGTTGGTTTTAAAATTTATAAATTTGGTAAGATTTATAAAAATTAATGCTACAAAAAAGGTATTTCAATTTTAAAAGCTTGATACATAAATTTATAACAACATGAAATGGGGCTATAGATAACCTGCAAAAGAAAAAAGGAAAATAAAGCAAAGAGATAAAACACACCTTTGTTTGATACTTTCATTAAACTGGCAAAAAAGTGAAAATCGGTATTATTGATCTAATCATAAAAGTTAGTGCACTTCCCGATAAATTTCATCATTTACCGCCCAACTTTTTCCCACTTTCATGTACGGCCCCTCCTCGCAGGTATCTTTCTCTATTAACTTATTCCCTCCCACAAAAATATACATGACATCAAGGCCAACCAAGTGCCACGTGTGATTGACAAGTGGCACGATGAGGGGCGACATTAGGGGCATGTGTAGGTGGTTGCCATTGCTTCCCCCTAAACATAGGGCAGCGTCCCCCTAAGCTTAAGGATAGTCTCCCATCCTCCGTAGACAGTGGTCACTAGCCCTATACTGATTCGGGTCAAGCCCGGCCCAGTATCATACATAGAGATATCCAGGCCTCTTTCTTTTCAGGGTCAAACGCTGCTAGTGACACATGTATAATTATATATATATATATATATCACATTTAACTATATAATTAAATTATATCATTATATAATAATAAATAATATATATAATTTTTCACGGTTAGATTTGGCTACTCCTCACTCTCCACACCGTCAAACAACTTGAAGGGGTGTATTGAAAAAATAAGCAAAATTTTGTATGGTAGAACTTAATATCTCACGGGTACCAGTGTGTTAATAAGTAAAATTGTGGGTGCAAAAATTGTAATTAATCATGTACCCATATATCAACATGGAAAAAACTTTACCATTTTTTCCTTTTTTTTCTCGTTATTTTTACTAGGTTTAATAATTCTTCGATTTATACATAAACACAATTTTTAAATATTATATTTGTTATTTTTTAAATATTATAATATATTTTATATTTATATTTAATTTTATTCTTAAATATTTTAAATAAATTTATATATTAATAATATTTTATATAAAATTATACTAGACAATTATATAATAAAAATATCATCAATACAAAAATATACATTAGTATAACTATATTTTATTTTCTTATTATAATTATATAATATATATATATAACTATTATAATAATAATAATTCAATTGTATTATATGATTTGATTATATAATATAATATATACAATATATAATATAATTATATATATATATTTAAGATTATATTTTATTATGATATACATATAGTATAATAATATATATTATTTAATAAATTATTAAATTTAATTTAAAATAATAAATTTATCTTTTTAAAATTTTATTAATAAGTACAATGCATTTGCATGTCATATAAACATTTTAATTATCCTCACTTTCATACCAATACTTAAAACTTTTAAACAACTCAAATTTGCAATTTAAATTAGATAATAATCCCATTTTTTCCTTTTTATAGGCATCTATTTTGCTTTTGTACAAAATTTCAAAATTAATGGTGTGAGAATACTACTTCTTCTAATCTCTTGATTTCTGGTTCAGTTATAATTACCTGGGTACCCATAAATTCCTCTTTTACATTTTTAGATATTTTTTAAATCTCTAACTTTATCCTTATTTCAATTTAGTTATTTAACTTATTATTATTTTTATTTAATATTTAAACTTCTCAAAAATTATAAATTAGACACTTAAAAATAGTTTTTCATAAAACCAAGCTTAAACTCTCTTAATTAAACCATATCATGATATTAATTATTTTTCCTATATCTATATTATTATTTTAAAATTTAAATTATCCAATTTAAGCTAAAAAATAACCACAAAATTTGACCCGATTGATAAAATTTCACTTCACCAACAATATCTTTCTTAATTTGCAAATGTCTGTCAATATAATTCTTCATTTGCAATTCAAAGTTCGAGTTATCCTTTAATTCGTTTATTGGCCAAGTGGCAACCCCCATTGATCGCTCGTTCTAATGTGGTTGCTGACCACATTTGACCATTTGTCGATCGTGACATGTGGTATCCAATGATTAGCTAATTTAAATTTCTGCTTTCCCTCCTTACACTATACTATTGTTACATGTAAGTGTGCCAACCTCTAATTGCTCAACCGTTTTCTCACATCCTAGTCATTCGCTAATGTGGAACATTTACCACATGTCAGCTTCTCATTGGTCAGCCATCCTGACATGATTTTTCCTCTGTTGACTGTTGATTGATGACATGTCACTCTCCTATTGGTGGATCTTGGTGACGTGGGCTTTATTCATTTGATCATTGACTAGGGACATGTGTCACGCTCTGATTGATCAACACTTCTATGCGTTGACCGAGTGGATGACTAGGCGTGCTTTGCCATGTGTCGCGCACGCTGACTGAATGCTGACTTGGAATGCAGTCCGTTGACCGGCTAGACTATTGATCGGTTCGGTGGAACCGGGTTCAGTGACCCGAAATCGAAAATCAACCGGTTTATGCCTGATTCAACTGGTTTTCTAAAAATTAAAAATCTTTGAATCAATTCATCCGTGTTCAATCCAGTTCAAGTCCGAATTACCCTTAACTGGTCCAGTTCTCACATCCATTTTGGTTTATGATCCAATTCAATCATTTTTTTATCTTAATTGAACAATTAGGGTTTTCCAATTTTTTGATCTTAATTAAACAATTAGGATTTGCCATGTGTGGCGCACGCTGACTGAATGCTGACTTGGAAGGTAGTACGTTGATTGGCTAGACTATTGATCGGTTCGGTGGAACCGGGTTCGGTGAGCCGAAATCGAAAATCAACCGGTTTATGCCCGATTCAACTGGTTTTCTAAAAATTAAAAATCTTTAAATCAATTCATCCGTGTTCAATCCGGTTCAGGTCCAATTTACCCTTAACTGGTCCAATTCTTATATCCATTTTGGTTTATGATCCAATTCAATCATTTTTTTTATCTTAATTGAACAATTAGGGTTTTCCAATTTTTTGATCTTAATTAAACAATTAGGATTTGCCATGTGTGGCGCACGCTGACTGAATGCTGACTTGGAAGGTAGTACGTTGATTGGCTAGACTATTGATCGGTTCGGTGGAACCGGGTTCGGTGAGCCGAAATCGAAAATCAACCGGTTTATGCCCGATTCAACTGGTTTTCTAAAAATTAAAAATCTTTAAATCAATTCATCCGTGTTCAATCCGGTTCAGGTCCAATTTACCCTTAACTGGTCCAATTCTTATATCCATTTTGGTTTATGATCCAATTCAATCATTTTTTTTATCTTAATTGAACAATTAGGGTTTTCCAATTTTTTGATCTTAATTAAACAATTAGGATTTGCCATGTGTGGCGCACGCTGACTGAATGCTGACTTGGAAGGTAGTACGTTGATTGGCTAGACTATTGATCGGTTCGGTGGAACCGGGTTCGGTGAGCCGAAATCGAAAATCAACCGGTTTATGCCCGATTCAACTGGTTTTCTAAAAATTAAAAATCTTTAAATCAATTCATCCGTGTTCAATCCGGTTCAGGTCCAATTTACCCTTAACTGGTCCAATTCTTATATCCATTTTGGTTTATGATCTAATTCAATCATTTTTTTTTATCTTAATTGAACAATTAGGGTTTTCCAATTTTTCATTTTGTCTACTATTTACCAATTCTGGTTTATTTTGATACTCGATTTTCTCTTAAAAATTTTCGATTATCCTTTCTAATTTCTTATTTTGAGAGAAAAGGGTTTATATCACTGATTCCACCTTCATCATCTACATTAACGAAATGATAATCATTAGGATTATAATTGAACTAATTAATATTAGTATTCTCATTAAAAATTACCATTTAAAAGGAATTGGTATAATATAACACATTATATAGATATTCATAATACTAACAAAATAACTTATCGGACAACTTTATTTTAACTCAACTTTGTGCACATATTAGGGTATCAAAGGCATTATTGACATGTCTTCTACATAATTTAATAAAAAAGTTGATTACGAAGCAATTGTAATAACCATAATAAAAATTAGTTTTTTAGCCATATATAATTATATAAGATATTATATATAATTCAGCTTCCACCATTATAATATATTAAATTTCTCTTTATCTTATAATATATTTTCATTCTTCTTTGCATATTCAGCAAATAACTTCTTAAATATTTTCACTACAATTTTTTTTACATATTCAGCAAATAATTTCTTAAATATGTACACAATATGTCAAGTTGTCCATCTTTTATCACAAATTAAAAATGACAACATTTTCTAATATAACATTTATTTTTTATCGATATATATTAATCTTTTTTTTTTATCATTTTAGGACTTATCATTTCAATACATAATATATTATAACACATTCACCTATACATATCAAATTTTATCACACAAACACTAAACATATATAAATTTGCAGATATATACTTTCTATTAGAAAATAAATTGATGGACACTAAATTTCTTGGTAATCTCATTTGTAATTAATCGAACTAATTCACTAAACAAATATTTATAATTTAAATAACCAACTTCAAACGAAAAAACTCATTTCTTTAATCTAATACTACCCACAACAATATCATATAAGTAGAGTTATAACGAGTTTTATAATATAAAACAAGCTTATGACTTCATTAAATATATATTTAACATATAATTTTCTTAAATTTCTCCTAATTGTTATAGGTTATAATACAATATAATAAGCTATTGTGCATATTTTTAATGATAACTTTAATTGTGTACTTTTAAAATTAATTTAAGAATATATCCACAAAATTATATATGGAGTATCTTAATACAATTAAAACAATTACCCAAATTAATAGTAGATAATTTAGAATTTATATTCTAATAAACAAGTAAATTAGATAGATTCTTATACAGAATTGTATGTATACATAAATATCCTACAACAAAAAAATATATATAATAAATTTTTTAATTCATAAATAATAAATAAAAAAATAAAATAAAATTTTATTTAAATAATTATCTTATTATACAAATTTATAATATCCAATCATTATTAATATAATAACTAATTATTAAAATATAACCTTTTTTATATCTATGTGGTACCCCTAATAATAGTAATAAAACTATTCAATTTTTTAAAAGTTTATTTTAATATATTCTTTTCAACTTCAAATAACTTAATATAATTTTTTTTAATTGTAATCCTTGACATTATTATAAAATGTGTTTGAAGCTTTTTCACAAAACTTTTAAACTATTAATACTCTACCATTTTAACAAGTACCTATTTAGGATAAGTATTTTTACAATAATTTTTATTATCAAATTTTATTTCACCAACAATATATTTCTTGATTTATAAATTTCTATCAATAGAATTCATAAATTGTTTACATATATTACCCATTATCATGATTTAACCTTCACCCAATTAGTAGGCACTAAAACCGTAATTTGAACAATTGAATTATCATTACTAGGGTAGCTCCTCTGGTACAACCGCTTATCCTAATTGCACATTAAATGTTGCTAGTGTTATTAGAAAATTAGTAGTTGTGTATTAATGTACAAATAAATAATATAAATAGTTATATATATATAATATTATAAATTAAAAATAAATGAAATCAGATTATGACGTGAATTGGATCATAGTATTAGTACTGTTACTAGTATTATCATCCAGCCACAGTTCCAAAACCCGGGAGTCAGTATCCCTGATTACTGACTCGGGCAGAGGCTCGGAGTAGGGGTGGGGGCCCAGAGCTTTGGACGGGGGACCGGGCTGGAGGGTCGAGAGCTCGTTGCAACCGACGGGGGCTCGGGAACGTCGAGAGGGCACAAGTGGCTCGGACGGGGATGTTGGGAGGGCACGAGGCTTGGGAGTTAGGAGGGCATGGGGGCTCATGAGGGCATGTTGGATTGGGCTCAGGGACGTCGAGGGTTCGGTTGCTCACTGGGACAGGGGCGAGGGCTCGTTCGGGCAGTCGGGATCAGGCTCCTCGACGATGGCTTGTGATTATTTTCTAAAGCTGACTAAAAACCCTTGTATATGTTAGGGTTTTCAGAATTTTTGGAATAATAAAATAAAAAAGTTGTCATTTTATTTTTTCAGATTCATTAAATAAAACGATGTTATTTTGTAATTCCACAATAAAAAAATTTTAAACATAAGGGTCGGGTCCACTTGGACCCGACCCGTTTGGACTCGAAATTTAGGTCTTTGGTCCATTGTTGGACCCAGACCGGAGCATTCTCTGAGTTCGGGTCCAAAAGTGAGACCCGAACCTAATAACGGTCCCAACCAAACCTAAAAACAATCTGGTTAGGTGGGATTTGAGTTTGAGTCTCGAGTTTTTTTAAATGTATATCTAGATTATTATTTGACCATTTGAAACATGTTATTACCCTATTATTATTTCAACATATGATATTTTCTAATTAATTGATTTAAGTAAGTTATATTTTACTTATTATAGTATGTATTCTTTTCAATCATACTTTTATACTATTTTTAAATTGAGGAATTGGTAGGTATTGGAAGGGGAGATTAAGTGAAAGATTTGGATATATTAATTTTTTTTAATAATTAGTATTTGGATGTAATGGGAGTGAGTTGAATAATTATTAATGAAAAAGTTAGAAATATAAATTTATCCTTTTAATTAAAATAAATAAATAAATAATTAATATATAATTAAATTATATTAAATATATTTTGTACAATAATTTTTTATATATAATATTTATTTTATATAAAAAATATTAATATATAAATTTATTTAAAGTATATAAAAATAAAAATAAATAAAAAAAAAAATAAATGATAATATAAATAATAAATAAGACTATTAAACTAATTTAAGTAATAAATAAGACTATTAAAGTGGTTTGGAGGTGATTCTACCTCTTTAATCCACTTTTTTTTGTTATCAAATTAGAGATTACTCTACTCTCAAAATCCCTTACTATTCAAATCGCTTCAAACCCTTTTATACAAAAATAACATTAAAATTGGTTAGGGTATTTTGATATGATTTTAACATTTTTTGTCTGCTTTTTAGTTAATTTTTTAAAATATTTTAGTTATATGTGATCCTATATACTCTTCACATGTTACCCTCTATTCAATACAATAAATGTTATTCCCTCATTGATTAATCTTATTAATATAAATTTTCTTAATTTAACGATTGACAACTAACATATAACACTATTTGATTGGTAATCACTTTCATACGCTAATATAGCATAAGTTGTGCTCGCCACACATCACGCGATAATATAACATTAATCGGATTCGATGACCTGAAATTTTAAATGGACCGGTTTAATATTTTTTTATTCCACTTCAAACATATCTCAACATAATCTTCATTACGTAAGGAATGATTTTACCCTTATAAGTCAATTTGATGTCATGTCCACGTCCTCTTTTTGGTGTTTATTCAAATTCCGACATGTTGTAATGCCAGTCACAAGAACTTTCCATGCCATTTTTTTAAATCCTTATTTATATGCTATTCTTAAATAATATAGGTGCATATTTATAATAAAAATAAATAATTTTATAATACTAATATTATTTTAAATATTTAGAATAATATTTTAATAAATAATAATAATAATAATAATACTAATAATTTAAATTACTTAAATACAAGTGTTACCTATATTGATTGGTTTGATTTGAATTGATAAAAAAATTACTTATTTATTAAAAAAATTGAAAGTTTTGGAATGGTAAATAATTATATTTAAATCCCTCCAAATTAATACATTTATAGTATAAAATAATACCTTATAATTGGGGTTATTTGAAGTAATTGTATCAATTATTTTTTAAATTACTTTAATGTTTTAAATTATAATTTATATTATTATTTTTATCCATTTTTATTCATATATATTTTAAATAAATTTATATATTAATAATATTTTATATAAAATTATATAATATAAATATTATACATAAAAAAATTATTGTTCAAATTTTATTTAATATAATTTAATTATATATAATAGCTTATAAATTATTTAATTTAATTAAAATCATACAATTTTTATTTTACATTAACTACATCCAAATATTATTAAAATTTTTAAATAATTTCAAATATATCACTTCCTTTACCACCGTCAAACACCTTAACTCCAAATTCTAAAATACGCATGGGCTTTTACCTAACTTGAGTCAAAGGGTCTACAATTAATAAAATACCTTAGTATAGCCGTAAAAGTCAAATAGTCAACAGTTATTTTTCTACAATTACTTGAAATGGGTATGGTTTGCAGGCAAGTGGAGCGGGAAACGCTTGCTTTTTCTTTTTCATTTCATCTTCTTCCCCTGCCCAGTTCAGTTCAATTCACATCAGGGTATGGTTACTATCCTTTCGTTTCAGGTGACTTTCATGTTTTGATAACTCATCTCTATAACTGATCTCTATAGCTTTCTGTTATCACATTCTTTTTTTCCAGAACCTTTTTTTTTGAAACTTTGTTTATAATATAGTCTCTCTCCATCTTTTCTTTAATAGATGATGCATGGTGTCACTACTGTGTAGATTCAGTGAACACTAAGCTCAAAGGTACTAAAATAAGTTGAATGTAATATTCTCAAAACTTATATTTTCATATTTTTCATTTAAAAGGATCATGCTTTTATGGCAATAGTATGGATTTTCTACAACGTTTCAGGAGGCTACGCAATGTTTTGCTCTACACTGAGTCTCTTTTGTCCCTTGCAACCCTTTACATTAGTACATATATTACAGAGAATCATTCTAACCATATATTGGTTCGGGTATATATAGCCATCAAGATTTTTTTTGTATGTGAGCGATCTGATAGAGTGTGCGGGATTGGGGAGCAGCTTGGGTTTCTGTCACATGAGGGAGATATGTAGGATGCTCAGTTTCGAGGTGCTGCTGTGGTCGAGGATTCCATTACTCCAAGCATGGCTAGCAATAAACATAACTATATGTTGTATTGCTGTAGAGCGTGCTAGGCGAAAAATACTTTTGGTGCATCCAACTACTAATGATACAAGTGATGATGACGATGATACTCTTACAGAAACTCCACTTCCATCAGAAGATGAAGAAGTAATAATCCCTATAGATGGAGATGGGGATAATTCCGCCTAGATCATCACACAAAAATGTTGCTCGTACTTTCCAAAGATATTAAAACAAACTATTTTGCGATCTCACCGTGTGCTCCATTAATCATAAACTCTTCTATTGTACATTTGAAATGTTTCGACCTCTTGTTCCTATTTTTTTTTTTATTGTTATTGTATCCTTTTTGTAGCTGAATTGAGGTCAACTTTTCACGTAAAAATGTTTTCCTAGACGGAATCTTTTTTATCTTTATCTTTCACTTTTTTTACGTTAGTATTTTTTTTTAAAAAGATTTCAAGGGTGTGAAAGAGTTTTACCATTTAATAAGTGGTAATTTTTTTACTGTATAATTTAAGCAAATATTTTTTTTATAGTTTATTTATTTACGATCATAATTTAGATTTCACATATTTTACAAAGCATGGCACTCATGTATAGCATCAACTTTACTCGTACACAATTGATAGAATGTTACATATTTTATCAAAATAGTATCGATTGTGAAGTACATATACTTAGATTTTATTTGTGTCCGTTATCAATGGATAAAACCTTTTTCTCCTATTTACTTGGTCTTAATACGCATAAAATTTCTAAAGTTTCTTGATTCACTGGATAACAAACTTCCCTTATACTCCTTATTTTATACAATAGCTCTTGAAACCATAACTGTCCCATATTAGGCGCCTCTGACCCGACTTCCGCTCAATAACCACCAACCTAACGAGTTTAACAACCTTGGTCATGTCTTATTAGCTATCACACACAATTTACCACTTTTATGAGATTTCATAGGCTAATTACTTGACTAATTATCAACGGGTTTGAATCCGTGCTCATTAGCCTAGGGCCCACTATATTGACATAGTGGGAGAAGACTATTTCTATAAAATGATTTTTAATCCAAAAACGTGTTCATCACCCCCAAACAGGTCTAATTCTGGAAAAGTCACTTACATGTATTTCGATACTTGGTCGTTAGGGGGTTTCCCAGTTTAACGTGCCTTTTTTTGCACATACTCGTATGTGATCTGTTCTTACAATTAATTGGACAATTAGATCTCAAATAATAAGGTACTTGCACTCAATACCCTTATTTCTGTAAAATTGGCCTCCACTGACTGGGTGACTCTTGTTAAACGATTTGGGAGCCAATTCTGGTGTTGTGCTAGATGAATCAAGTGGGCCCAAGGCCGATAGGCTCGGACACATGCCCGTTGAGAATTTGCAAATAACGAGTCCATCAAAACTTTCAAAATAGATAATTGTGTGTTTTACCACCGAGCAGGTCATTGGGCTTGTTAGGCCAGGTAGCTGCCAAGCCGAAGTCGGGTCGTGAACCACCCGTTGAGTTGCTGCACATGGGGCCGAAGTCGAGCCAACGGACCCTTGGAGCTAGTAGGCCACAGATAAATGGCTAGAATGAATCAAACTACTTGATTGTGTATGCATGAGATGCGGGACTATATAGACACCCAATATCGGGTAGTGGTGGTTCCAAGGGCCGTTGGACGATTTAGGGAGTATAAGGACAATCCGTCGTTCAGTATGTTGAGAAACTCTGGGAGTTTCATACGCACAGAGACCAAGGCAGGAGGGGTAAAGAGGTCTCGTCTAACAAAGCGGACACAAAGTGTGGTTAGGGTTTGAGGGTCGGACGCTTAATGTACACTCAAACTAAGGGTAGAGGCCATGGGCCTCTATCAGGGTGGACGGTAAAAACACTTCAGTCTACAAGTGGATCAGTCGGGGACTAGTTTTGTGATGGTGTGATCCTTTTTTATGATAAAAAGGGTGGTTAATGTATAAACAATATGTGGATCCTGGAAAAAAATTAAATAAATAATTAAGTTGATAAGTCGATCGTTGTAGAAATTTTCCCCTCATTGAGTGTATACTTGTAAACCCCGCACTTTTGAGTTAAGGAAAACCGGGAAAAGAACCGGTCAAAACAAGTAAGAAAACCGAGCCAGTTTACATTTGAGAACACACAATTTGTAAATTTAAGAAAATTTAGAAGACAAAAACTAAATTGGTTTAAGTGAACAAGATTCTATAAGAACTTTGAAGTTAAGCGTGCTTGCTTGAAAGTAGTGTGAGGATGGGTGATCTCTTGGTAAGTATAAATTTTTTTGTAATTAATATAAATAATTTAATACCGAAATTAAATTATTGGAATTAATACCGAAATTAAATTATTGGAATTAATACCAATAATTTATGGCAATATTAATATTAGTAATAAATCTCACCCATTTAATACATGGGTTTTACACCTATATAAAAAGGTTATCCCCATTTCATTCTCTTCACACCTTAACACTTCTCTCTCTCTACTGCTCCATTTCCCGGTAAAGCTTGAACCAGAGCTTCGACTTGAACAAAGATCGGACTCTTTAGAATAAGGGAGAAGACAACTATCTGATAGCAAACTACAGTAATTCCGAGAATCGTTGGAGAAGCACCGACATGATGGAATAGTGAAGCAACTCCGGCGGACCAAAGCTACCCTATTTCGGCCAAGCTGAAATCGGCCATTTCAATCCCTCCTTAGGCCAAACCAAGCCCTCCCAACACTTTCTCAGCCTTTCCACGGTCGAATTAGAACCGAAAGGTAAGCCAATTCGGCTCCCCTTTACAATTTTCGATCTGTGCTAGAGAGAGAGTTGACCGAATTTCAATAACGAAATTCTAATCCAATTCCGCATCAATTAATGCAATTCTTGATTCTAGAATAAACCTGAAGACGAGACCTATCTGTCCAGATCGAAAGCTTGGACCGCTGTGCCTTCATCGGTGAGTAATCGAAGCTTTCTCTCTCTACAGTTTGTTTTCCGGTGAAGTTCCGTTTGAGCTCTTTTTGGCGTTAAAATCTACGATTCAAAGTTTTTTAGAATCGTATGAACATGCAAGAACTCAATTTCAATAATTAGAAGTGTTTGATCGATTATTTTGATAAAATCAAATTCGGTAGTGTTGAAGAGTTAAAATTGGGGATTTTCGAAATTCAAAGGGCCAAAATACAATTTTATGAAATTGAGGGTCAATTGGGTATGAAAATAATGTTGGAGGACGAATTGAGAAATTTTGGAATTTTTAGGGCAAAACTTACCATTTTTGTAAAAAAGGGCAAAATGGTAATTTTGGAAAAAATTGGGGGACCAAATTAGAAATTTGGGAAATTAAACCTTTTTTTTTTTGGTGAAATTGAATAAATTGAGGTACCATAATAAATTTTAAAAGTTACGAGACTCAATTTGAGGAAAAACCGACATTTGGGAATTAAAGTTAAAGAGAAATAACTTTAGGGATCTAATTGCAAATAACTAAAAGTTTGGGTTTTCTCATTCATTGTAATGAATGAAGGCTATTATGCCGAGTAATAATGAACAAGGTTGTTCATATCGTGTAGGAACGTGAAATAACGGGAACGCCAGCAAGGACAAGCTCACGTGAATACAAAGAACCAGTCTAGTGAAATTCACGGCATTAACAGGTGCGTGGGTTTACTAACATCATACCCGGTTGGGATGGTAAGCACAACTTAAAGTTAAAAACCACTTACCGGTTGTGAGTGGGTTTACTAACATTATACCCGGTTGGGATGATGAGCACAACTTAAAGATAAAAACCAATTACCGGTTGTGGGTGGAAATTTTATATCATACCTGGTAGGGGATGAAAAGTATCTCGGTATAAAAACCCACTATTTAGTGGTATTTTAATCATCACCACTTAGAGAAAGTGATGTGAAAATTATGCAAAAAAATTACTTACCGATTGTAAGTAGATCATACCCGGTTGGTATGATGAGACTTCCTCTAAGGAAGTTGAAAACCCGTTCATCGGTTATGAACGGAGATGTCCTTATACCGGTCGGTATAATGGACAGTAAAAACCTATTTTGTCGGAAGTGTTCTCTCCTAACTGTGTGCCAATGCTTAAACTATTTGGGAGACCTTCTTGACAGGAGCTCGAATAGCTCTTATAGGCCGGGGGCCTCGGTTTTGGAACTTGAGGGCTAGAATGCCCAGATTTTTGAAAATTTTGTACAGTGGGCCCAAGGCCAGTTGGCACGAGCAGGAGCTCGTAAATGAATATGATATATGTGCCATAAAATTTAATAAGTGAATTGTTTGGCCATGGTACCAAGATAGGACCGACATGCTCAGTCAACTAGCGGCAGTGCGGCATGTCAGGTTGACGGACCAGTCAAGACAAACAACTGCAGGTTGAGTTGAGAATCGGGGCCATTGGACTAGTGGCACCACATATTACATGGCTTGATAAGAAAATATTGTTTGTGTATGCACTATGAGTAGGGATCATCAAGACGCCCATGAGGGGTAGTGATGTGTCCTAAGGGCCCTGGAGGACCCAGTGAGTATAAGGGCAGATCGTCATTCTAGGTGTCTATGTGAAATTTGGAGTAGCACCAAGCGCATGAGACCGAGGTGGGGATAGGATGAGGTCTCTGTCCTCATATGGACACAAAGAAGTTATTTTGGGATTGTGGGTCGGAACATCCACTCATTCCAAGGGTAGAAGTGGTCGTACTTCTATCCAGGTGGCAGGAAAAGTCACTCCGAAGCCACTAGCGGGTTCAGTAGTGATACTGAATTGCGAATGTGTGTAACCTTCATGATGAAGGATGTGTGTTGGATGATGACACACCGGTAACTAAGAAATAATGGAAAAACCCAAATTTTTAAATGAAGGGATTTTTTTTGAAAAGAAAGGAGTTTGACACACTCCATATAAATATTTTTCTTAAAATTTAAAAGTAGATCTTTGAAAGCCCATTCACTGAGTAGTCGTACTCACCCCCTCCCTTATATCCCTTTTAGGAAATTCCAGAAAGCATACCTTGAAAGACCATCAACTAAGATGCCTATAAAACAGGTATGTAAAGTTTAAAATTTTATGCAGTTTTGATTATGCTATTCTAGGAAATGGTGCAGCTTTAAAGGACGCCTTAATCTTTACGGATTATAATAAGGGAAAACCCTTTAATAAATCGGGAGAGTGGCGGGTTGTTCACGGGGATCCAACCAAACCGGGTCGGGGCATGACAATACTCATTCCACTCCTTTCACCCTTTTCAGGGATACTTAAGAGTAATTGGGTCAGATATAAGAATGCTCAAACCCTAAATATACGTCACACACTACGAATTTCAATTTCAATCATATTATAGGAATGTATGTAAGTATGCCTTTACCTTCTTCGGGCCATCAATGTATGATTACCGGGACAGTTCGGGGAAGTGTGACAGGTTGATCACAGGAATTCGACCCAACCAGGTCGGGGTGTGACAAGAAATCTAGCCAAGACGAACGCGTCCCGATTAGCGGGAGAGTGACAATTCCGATATTATACCTGTTTGGGTTTATGAACAATTTTTTGACTTTAAAACTATTTTTCAGAAGTAGAATTTGCTTAAACGTTTTGGGAACTACTTTTGAGTAAAGGTAGAATTGCTCAAGTAGGCCCAAGGCTAATGCGCATGGGTTTAAACCCGTCGATAATTAGACGAGTAAAAAGCCTATGAAATACTCCCATAAAAGGGTAAAAATTGTGTGTTATAGATACCGAGCCATAGGCCAGATTGTTGAGCTTGTTGGACTAGTAGCTACCACGCCGAAGTCGGGTTGTCGAACTCGTTGGGCTGATGGATATTGGGTCGAAGCCGAACCAACATACCCGTGGGGCCGGTAGCCCAAATATAAATGTCTTAATAAATAGACTTGTGATTGTGTATGCTAGTATATGGAACCATCGAGGTGCCCAATATGGGGTATTGCTGGTTCCAAGGACTATTAGATGATCCATTGAGCATAAGGGAAGTTTGTCATCTAGTGAGTAAGGAAGCTCAGTGAGCTTCAAGTGTATTGAGACCGAGGAAAAAAGAAGAGAGGTCTCATCCCACAACGACGGACACAGAGAATTCGAGGTTTAAGGGATGGACGGTAAAGCTCACTCGGACTTGTGGTAGGAGGTGAGACCTCCTACCAATGGTGATTGGTAAAGGCGCTACGATAAGTGTAGTAGTAGGGAATTGTTCTGCGACTGTATTAACCATTTTATGATGAAATGACGGGTGTTGAGTGACAAAAAATACAGTTGTGAGAAATGAAACTATACAAAAATATTTTTAGATATGTTGTGGAAAATTTTACCTCATTGAGTTATGAAACTCATTCATCTCCCTTAAATTCTTTTCATGGAAACTTTGTGTCAATTAGAGTTGAAGTCGGAGAACAAACCGAACCTACAAGGTAACTAACTAAATTTAAGATTACTTATAAATTTGTTATAGAAAACATAAGTACAAGTATATATTTACTTTTCTTAAACCATATTGGTAGAAATAAAATGGTGGCTCAATGAATGATGACAAGTTGATCACGGATATCCAACCAAACCGGTTGGGACGTGACATATCAAAATAGCTCAGGTAAGGTTAGGTTTCCACTAAGGAAGGTTTGAGGTGTTTGGTTTGATTCTGGTTGCTTTAGGAATGGCTCAAATACAACTCTACCAATTCTAATCATAAATAGACAAGGAGCAAGTTTATCATGTGAGTTCGTCGGTGCTTTTTTGATAATTTTCGAGTGAAAAGAAAGTTACAGTGGGGTATAACTCTAGAAATTTTAATTTTAAAATAAATAATAATATTAATTATATATATAATGGGTTCAATCCATAACTATTTCAAAAATCTCTCTAACACATATTACCAAACTTGCTCATACCAACTAGTAATTTACTATTTCAAAAATCTATTTAACACATATTACCAAACTTGCTCATACCAATTAGTAATTTACGAGTTTGCGTATTTTTATTTGAATGAAATTTGATTTACAAATTTGACGTATTTTTATTTGAACAAAATAGTAGGTAAGTGATTTGTGAGGACTTTTTGTTGAATAAAAATAATATACAAAGCCGTTGTATTTCAAACTATTACTTATTTTATAAATTTTAATTCAAAATATAATAAATTATAAGAGATTTAATACGAAAATTTTAAGCCATTTAATTCTACATATAATCAAAACTTAGTATGTTATAACATTTATGTTATTACATATCATATAATGTGATTATATATTTATATTACCATTGCAATTCATATCATTGGAAATGTTCTACCTCTTGACTTTTCGTTGCAACAGTATCTCCTTCTAATCAGGTTGGAAGTGGTCCAATCATCTCCTTTGGTTAGGCTGGAAGTGGTCCGATCGGAGATTATGCATCCATTTTAGATCCTGTTTGGTGGTTCTTTGTCTTACTGTAATCTTATTATCTCCCATATTACCTTACTGGTTTTATAATAATTAGTAATTAGCATATATTTGGTACTTGGGAGGGGCTTGTAGTTCTCTATCTTGTCTTATAGTAAGGTTGTTATTAATATTCCATAAATGATGAAAATTTTGATTAAAAGTATACATGTAATCAATACAATCAATCATTTATAAAATTTATATTACATATCTCTATTTTCTTAAAATAAATAAATATGTTGGAATAAGTATCAACCTAATAAGAACATTTTTGGCTATAATAATATTTATTTTTATATTAGTATATAAATTTAAACTTGGTATAACATGGCTACATGTCATTTTTTTAATCCTTATTTATATATTTATGTATACTATGCTATTCTTAAATAATATGTGCATATTTATATACTAAAATAAAAATAAATAATTTTATAATAATATTTCTAATAAATTATTATAATATTTTATGATTATATTACACTAAACAACTTAATAATTTTTTTATTGTAGAGTGTTTTTTCTTTTTTGAATTCCAATTCAAAATACAATAAGTTATATGAGATATAATACTAAGCAAACAATTACCAATTTAATTCTACGCATAATGAAAAATTATTATTTTATTACATGTTATGTGATTACATATTATGTTATTATATATTATGTGATTACATATTTATATTACAATTGTAAGTCATATCACCCATTATAAATTCTCTAATACTTAAATTATGAGCCACAAATTGACAATTTGATTCTACCCATTAGAGGATAATTAAAACTTGCACTTTATTCAAGCTCTAATAACTTTAAAGAATGAAAGTTTCTACAATATTTTATTATAGTATCTATTATGGCTAACCAAGTTATACAACTTACAAATTATAATGGATTTTTCAGATTTACTTTTCCTTTAGATCTTCATCTAGCATGGCCTTCTTCTCAACAACTTGTGAGGGTATGGATTTTCCACAACATTTTGGGAGGGAGCTCTCCTATGTATAATGTGTTGTCTTCCTCACATGATATGATTGGTATCTTCACGAGAGAGCTCAACCATATTTGTATGTGTTTTAACAAACTCTTATTATTTGTGATATTTTGCTACGTACACATTGGATAGGGTGCTGGGTATATATCAGAAATCGAGGGTGCACTCACGTGGGTCAGTTTAGTCATCCAAGTTGTGTTTATACTAATGGAATAAAAAAATATTTTTTGGTGTCACTTTTGATGTTTATAAAATAAGTTTTCATATTACTTATATAATTAAAATATAAAACTATTTTTGTTGGTTTGATTTTGAGTTAGTATTTATGATTTTTTAATATTAAAATTTTATATTACTTAATATTTATCTTGAGAATAAGTGTTTTAATATTATACTTATATTATAATGATATTATTTTAATTATTTATTATATATAATATAAATTTATTAGTTAAAATTATAAATAAAAATATTTTTATATAATATCTTAACTAGCTTATCAATACATTCTAATTTATTTTATTTACATTTATGAATTACAATTTTAAATTCAACATATATAATAAGTTCTTGTTGTATGTAGGCGATGGATTGGAGAGGACCTCGGTTGAAGTCATATGAGGGAGAAAATCTTAGCTAAATATTTTTGGGAAGAAATAGTAAATTGGGTAATGCATAAGTTAAATTGTTAAATAGTAGTTCTATAAAAAAAAACTAAAAAATAAGTGTGGAGTGAAATAATAACTCTATTAATTATTTTAAAGTATTTAGTTAGATAGCAAGTAATAAGTGCATATTTCTAGAATAATATTTAAAATTCAGATAAAATGAGATAAAATAGAAACTCAAATTAAAAATTTAGAATTAATAAGAATAACTCTAATATATACTTAGGATTACATCATTAATATAGGAAATATTAATCTTATAGATTATTATACCGTAAAGATTTAAAAATTTTAGAGATCTAAATGCTGAAATTAAAGTTATAATAAAAAATTATACATGTGAGCTAACTAAATAAGTTAACCAATTAGAGTAAAATAAATATATAAGATAAAATTAAATCAAAATGGTGAGGATGATATATATAAAATTAGATTAGATACAAATTGATACAAATAAAAATATAACATAGATTATACAAAAGTTTTTACTAATGTTGTAAAAATGGATAATATACACTTATTATTAGCTTTATTAGTAAAAAAAAATTAGAATGTTTATCGATTAGATGTAAATAGTATATTTCTATATGAAAATCTAAAGAATTTGAACTTTTAATAAATAAGAATAAATAATATAATGTTTATCTATTTAAAAATATATTTATGTACTTACCCTATCACCAAAATAATGGTAGAATCAAATAGAAAATTTATTTACTAAATAAGGATTCAATAAATGCAGGTGTGAACAAATATTTTTCATAAAAACGATACGAAATAGGGAAAATTTTAATTGTAAGTTTATAAGTAGATGAATTAATAGTTACTAGTAATTGTAATGAATTCTTGTTAACATTCTATTAATCAAGTAAAAAGAGTTTAAAATATGTGATATGGATAATATTGGAATTAAAGTAATACAACATGCAAATTATATTTTCATAAACTAATTAAAATATATAAATGAAGTGGAGATTCAATATGGGATAATGTAGATTAGTAAACACACCCATAACCACATTAACAAAACTCAGTAAGGGTAAATAAGGTATAGATGTAGATACTACATATTTTAAACATATAGTAGGAAGCTTATTGTATATCGCTGTTAGAATATCATATAGTAGGAAGCATATTGTATATCACTCTTAGAATATATCACTGTTACAAGCGTAATTCTTATTAGTATATAGAAAATAGAAAATGACAATATTTTCAAATAATAAAAAGAATTTTTAGATATTTGAAATAAACATATCACATGGGTTATTATATACAAAATTTACAACATTATTATTATATGGTTATAATTACACTAATTTTGCAAGAGATGCAAAAAACAAATAAAGAGTACATAAGTATATATATTTTTTTACTTCGAAATTGTCGCATATAATTTTTCTGAACCAATAGCGACCTACAATAGTATTTATATTAATTAAATTAGTACCGGTATAACAAATGCTTAATAATAAAATTTATAAAATTTAGTAAAAGTTTAAATATTTTATAAAAAAAAGTGTGCTAAAAAATAATTATATATTTCTTATAAAAATTTAGCAATTGATAAACAATTATAAAATTATCATTCATCCATGCTTTTCTAATTCCATTAAGTACGTATATGTGTTTAGACTAACATATGATATTCACTCCTACTTTGCACACACTTAATTTGAGTGAGTAGTTAACTTACCACTCAATAAATTTATTTAACGAGATGGACTCAACATATAATTTATTATATGGTTTTTATTTCATTTTTTATTATATTTTCAGTGATATCTTGCTTGCAACTTTTATAAGTAATTTTACTTTTTCGGAAATTTTTTTTAATTCATATTTATTTATAAGTAATATAAACGTTTTAATACACTCCCAATTTGACTTTCTCTTTTATTATTGTTAATAATGTATTTATTATCATAACATTACAAATGGTGATTCTACTATTATATTAACTCACATATCATAAACATATTAGAGCTATGAGTGATATCTATTATATATTTGTATTCGTATGTAAACATTTCATGATTAACCTCCTAACATCCCAAATCTTTTTATCCATTCACCCTAATTTCAGATCACAAGTGATGACTAACCTCAACCATAACACTCCATAGGTCTCGAAAATTTCTCGAATTCGACTTTTTTCTTTTATTTTTACTTCTATTATTTCATGACACCATCTTTAATAACAAGTACCATGTCGGCACCCTAATCCATCTATTAAATTATATTACATATATAATTACATAATATAATAATTATTCTTATTCGAAATATGCAATATAACAAATCTGGCTAAATATATTTTTTAGCATTCATTAAAATTATATCACATAATAGTTTTCCTTAATACTTAGGTTTTGTTATTCTATCTTAATAACCCCACTACTTGTTGTTCTCATTTCATCATTAATATAGTATGTGCGACTATTAGAATTTCATGATTTCGGTAATTGAAATTCATTATTGGCTATTTCTTAGTTTAACCAAACAAATAAAAACTAGTGCCCTTTACATATTTATTAAATCTCGGCCTATTAATATATCGACATTACAATTTTTAGTACAATTCATGCAACATCATACAAGTCATAGTGTTTTATTTGTGAAACCTATCATATTCTTGTATTTTCATTAATTCAATAAAACTTAATAAAAAATCATAATCGGTCGAATAAAACTCATTATCTATAAATTCACTCACTCAAATATATGGAACGTGTTTGTACCGCTGTGTTCCCAAGTATCTTTAGATGAGAAGTCCGCTAATACCACTTGTAATTGCTATACTACAATTATTCAATTAATATACAATATATCTAACTTGATTCTACATAATAATTTTAGTATTATCACATAACTTCCTAAAATTATAGTTTTGTCACTCGGACTTGGTTTGCTTAACTCCTACATGTCGACATACTCATTACGACTAACACACACCCATTATTTCTTTTCATCAATCTATGGTTATGCACATATTGGGTCACATTTGTCAAAATACCCCAAGAACTCTAAGTTTCTCACTTAGAATTTTAAAATTTTTATTATTATATTTTAGTTTCTAAACTTTATAAAAATTTCTAAAGATTACCACAATGCCTTTAAACATTTTATTTATCCATTTTAAAAATACCAGCCATTTAGTTAGTTTATTTTAGGTCTCCATAACTTTCTCTCGTCAAAGCACTCATATTCTTAGAAATTTTATTGTTGGTCCAAACTTTTTAATATTTACAAATTTGTCCCTAACCTTTTTAAAATCACATTTTAGTCCCTTTATTTTCTTCTTACTTATTTTTGTAATTAAACTCAAATCTTATTTCGCCTTAGGTACTCTTTCCTTTCTTAAGTTTGATAGATGTCCCTAAACTCCCATGAATTCCATTTTGGTACTTCAATTTTTTAAAATTACATTTTGGTTCCTAAAACCTTTCTAAAAATTTCATTTGTGTCTTTAGCCTCTCTCAGGCTTATTTTCAGGTCCCCAAGTTTTTTTTTTATGTTTTCATTCAGTTTTTTATACTACTAAGTCTCATTTAAGTCATCATTTTCATAAAATCACAGTTTAATCCCTATAATTTTTAAAAATTGTGATTTAGTACCCAACATTTATCTACTCCAAAACAAATTCTTAAATCCACAAATTCCTTTAATAGGTTTCTCATCATCTTCTGTAGGTCCACACGACCACTTTCTGACCAGCCTTGTGTGGAATGGTGCATATCTTACCTCGATCAAATTCTTACAAAAAAACAAAGAGTCGAATTTTGGTCAGAAACTAACATTCATATGTCCATGTACATAATTTTTATTGGGGGAAGAACTGTATAAATATCGCCTCACATTCGGGTTATTTCCACGTTGTTGGTCAGGTATTCAGGTCGTGAGTCGGACAAACAAGACGACTAGCGTGCGTTTATGCATCGTGCACTCGGCATAGCGTGCCAACCGGTTTGCACTGTATCAAACTGGTTTCCGACGAATTAATCGATCGGTTTAGCCAATTTCAATATTTACTTAATCGGTTTATAACCAATTCGGTCGAAAAATAAGAAGTTTTATCGCTTTTAGTCGGTTCCATCAATTTTTATTGATTCACCTCCCATTCGACTGCTTATTATCCCAATTATTTTCTAAAAAATCTACATTTTATTTCACAGTGATTGTACTCTAGATTTTTTATTTTTTTTAATTTATCTAACTTCACTTAAAAAGCGAGTGATTTTGACACTAAGCTAGTTCGATTCACATTTAAATCACGTTTTTCCTTATACTATTTGTTATTCTTGATTTTCAATTAAATAGGAGTTTTTAATGTAATTTCTTGAAGATACACATTGTAAAAGTTTAAGGTTTAAACTAGTTTCTAATTAAGTATAAATCTAAATTTTGGTTCAAATTTTTATTTTTAATTTAACCTCCTTTTTGATCTAATTGAATCTAAACTTGAGTTTTAAAATTTTAGGTATTTTAAAAATAATTACATATCCCTGTAGTAAAAAAAATAACATATATTAGATTTATCTATTACAAAAGTAGAATATATAACAAGTTTTGTATGCACAAATTAAATAATTTAAAAATAATTGAATCTAAATTAGAAATAGGAAAGAACGATAAAAAAATATAAATATTTTGTGATAAAATGTACAATTTTAAATTATTTAAAAATTCAGTTTTGGATTATAGATTCAAGTATATAGAAAGGAAGTATCATTAAAGAGAACTAATTCAAAAAAAGATAACAAATTTGCATAATTACTATTTACATGATCACATAGTATATAAAATGACTAAACCATTAGCCAAAAATGTTTTATAAAACTTAAAAGAGACATATTAGGCATGCATGCAAAAATAAAATTTTTTTGATCTGATTCCTTAAAAAGTTTTAGTTCATGGAAAGGTATATTAGCATGCAAATATCTCTACTAACTTCTTATAGAGTTCAAGCTCGACACTTAAAACAAAAATAAGATAATCAGAATATTACACCAGAATACAAAAGAATTGTATAAGCTACCAACAAAATTAATCTAAAGTTACATATTGAAGGAAGAGAAATGGAAGGAAAATAAACACATAAATAATCCTAAAAATTCTTAAAAAACAAGATTACTCAAATATTAATTCTTACTCAACACTACCCATGATACCGGTGAGGACGGTGAGATTCTCGGACAAACTAATTTCTTGTCACTTTCATACGAAGACGGAGAAGTCATACCCCTGGAGATGATTCCGGCTAGATCACCACAGAAAATGGACTTTTCTATGAATTTTCACATAATTCATTCTTATCCTTTTATCTTTTGTGAGGAGTAATGATCATTACTGGAATCCGCATTAGTGAATGAAAAAAAATGTGTGTATTTTGCTTCTCAACTTGTTTGTCTCCGGTGAGGTGAGGCTGACCAAACTAACACAATAACTATGCTTTTAGATATAGCAGCTAAGGGGGATCTAAGTCAGAATCCATATTAGATAGATATAGTACATTTTGAACTCTGATGCATGATATGAAAGACCCACAATTTGAGCTTTAAACCAACACTGTACAAGCCCCAAATTCTTTGGCCGAATAAATTCCCACACTATTCTACACACGGTCTTGTGCTCGATTTGATTTGGAAATGCATGATATTTTATTGTCTTACTCAAGGGTGGGGCTCCACAGGGTGAATTGGGGCCTTGGACAGTTGGTATTTGGACAGTTATTTGAGGGAGGGATTTAGGGTGGAGATGGAAGAAAGGGATGGATGAATCAAACGTGTAGGTAGGAAGTGAACGGTTCCAAACCCATCTCCTTCACATTTCATCATTTGTTTTTACAAACTTATCATCTGCCATGTTTTACCCCAAAAGTAGTCTGCTGAATATCTCTCATTGAGGATATTTAAATATTGAATATATGCTCTGAATTTCAGATAATATTTGTCTTCAACTATATTTTTCTGTGAATAGTAGGCTTAAAGCCTATCTATTTTGCTCAGGCATGCTGCCCCGTTTGTTACACGGAGGTATCCCTGCCCTGCCCTGCCGACTCCTTCCCATCAGCCAACAGTAAGGAGGTAGCCACTCTTTGGTGAACAGAACACAGATTATTGCCCCTCTTGCTTTCCATTCTTTCATATTTATGAGAAAAAAAACCATATATATAAATGAGTAACAAGTAATCTCATATTCGCTAACAACAATTTAATAATGGTTTGAGTTTTGAGTTATATATATATATATCCAAAGTGTCCCTTAATTATTCAATGGAAAATGGAACACTTTATTTTTTGGTTATGGCGCATAGGTCTCACGGCTATCTTGCTAGTTGGTTATACTTGAACTTGTAAAGAAAAATAATACAAGTAATCTCCAATCCAGCTGTCCCCACATCCAGTAATCTCCAATACAAGAAAGATAATATATAGATCCTAATATTTTTTTATAATGTATGACTTGCTCAATGGAGTGTTTAACACTTAAAAATTTTATAATGTTCAACACTTAAAATTGTATAATGTTTAACATTGCATGGCGTCTCTGTGGCCGATTTAGAAGAAGCTTTCGAAAATTACTTCCTTGCAACTTCATTTGTATAAAATCTTATTTAAGCTGCCCTTCAACAAAGCATCCAAGATCCAACTCTCACATTAGATACCATACAACTACGAAGATAATGGACGAGCTCTCCCTCCGCTACACCTGGATGAACGGCCCCATTATTGTCGTAGTAGGGCTGTGCCGCCTGACCACTGCAACTGGCCTAAGGGAGAATGGTATGCTGTTGGCGGTGCTCGAGCGTGCCGACTGCATCAGGTCCCTGTGGAAGAATAGAGACTTCGACCGCCTGGCCGGAAAGAAGGTATTAGTCGTAGGATGCGGTAACTACAATGCCTCCTCCACCATGGTAAGTGCATCCATCTAAGTATCGTCTCCTATCAAAAACACAACAAATAATCAAACTACTGTTTTTACCCTTCAATTTCTGCAAGCCTTATCAAGGACATCTTCAGGCCCACGCCCTCCACCTTCAGTTTTCAGTTATTATAGCCGAGAAGCTACTGTTCTTTCCATCTCTGTGTCTGTAATTTATTTGAATCTCTAAATGTTCCATCTCTCAATTGTAGTGTAGTGAAGCACTCCCCTTTTTGAATCCTTCTTCTTATGCTTCTCCTTCTTTGATTTCAACTATTACACTTGTATCTTAATGTTCTTCCGTAATTAATAAGTATGATTTCATATGGATTTCACCCACATCACTCAAAGTCTAATGTCTTATCTTTCTCACAGGATATGATTGGCATCCTCATGAGAGAGTTTAACAATATTTGTACGTGTTTCAACAGACTCTTATTCTTTGTGATATTTTGTTACGTACACATTGGACAGAGTGCTGGGTATACATCCGAAATGGATGGTGCACTCAAGTAGGTCAGCTTAGCCATCCAAGCTGTGTTTATTGCCTCTGAAGTGATAGTGTCGTTGGAATTGTTCTACCTCTCAACTTTTCGCTGCATAAAGGTGATATGCGGGGACGTTGGGATTCGAGTTGCTGCTCTGGAGTATCGTTTCATTCCAAAATACGTTAATTATAAACGGCATCCTATTTACGGTTGCTGCAATAAGGTCATTCCGACCGGAACTCCTTCGTATCCAGCCCGATGATATTATACACATGATTGACGGTGAACCCCTTGGAGCAGCCGCAACAGCATCTCCTCTTGATCAGGCTGGAAGTGATCTGATTGGAGACGATTTGGTATAGGTTATGCGTCGTCTTTAGATCCTACTTGGTGGCATGTGTGGTTCTCTATCTATCTCCCATATTACCTTACCTTACGTGTTCTTATGGTAATTAGTAAATAGCCTATATTTTGTATTTGGGAGGGGCATGTGGTTCTCTATCTTATCCTATAGTAACCTTGTTATTTATATGTCATAAATATATTTTCGATTAAAAGTATAACAAGAACATCTTTTGGTCGAGGATGTCTACTTAATATGTTGGAATAATCAAAATTTGGAATTGCATTAATCACCTTAATCAAAAGCTCCCACAATTTTTAATTTTCACCTGAGTGAATTAAAAAGGTAAATATTAATATAAATTTGTTAAGATAATTTACTATATGAAGGAAAAGTTGTAGTGAGTTATTGATCAATCTAACTTACAACTTGGCACTTATTTGGTTTTGTTAGTCAAATGACACGTGACTTGTTTGAAAGTGAGTCGGCTTGCCTATAATATTATAAAGAAAATATTTTATTTTTCTAACTTTATATTTGACATTGATTTCAATTTATTAAAATGCCATTATGTGTGTTAATATCTAATTGCCTTGGAAATACTCCGTTCCTTATTTATAGATTAATGTGCTATCAACATTTTTGTGAAGAATGTGGAGGTTAGTATTTTATGATGAAAACAGCGGTAGGGAACCAGTTTTACTCGGGTGACCATCAAGCAGCTATTATTATAACGACCTACAAGATTAACGAGTTTGATCTCTACCTGAGTGACGTGGCAATCATGAAGTCACAGGTTAGCATCAGGGCTCTGACAATCAATCGGAATGTGGGCTCCACCAAAGCGCATGTTTCTAGAATGATGATCAAACATGATTTGTATGGAAAAAAAATTTGGAATTGGGAAAAGTCAGGGAAAAGATGAAATGACGAGAATTTTAGAAAGAAAATTACTAAATATGTAAATATTTAACTACTAGGAACAAATAATTTTGAACATAGTGATTATACAATAAAAAACATTCAAAATTCAAATAAAATAGATAATATAAAAACTCAAATTAGACCTTCAGAATTAATAAGAATAACTCTAATACGTTAGACTCAAGACTACATCATTAATATAGAATAACTCTAACATGGACTCAAGATTACATCGTTAATATAAGAAATACTGATCATATAAATTATTATATGCAATGAATGCTGAAATTAAAGTAATAATAAAAACATATACATGGGAGCTAACCCAACTACCCAAATGAATGAAGTTAACTGATTATAATAAAATAAATATATAAAATTAAATTAAATCAAAATATTGAGCTTGATAAATACAAAACTATAAAATGGTGGGGTGAATAAATATAAAATTAGACTACTTGCCAAAGATACAAACAAATATATAGAAATTTTTGCTCATTTTGCAAAAATTATTAATATAAGCCTATTATTAGCTTTATGAGTATAAAAAAACGGGATGTTTATCTATTTAGTATATTTCTACATGGAAATATAACGAAAACAATTTAAATTGAACAATATGAAGGTGACATAAACAAGAATAAATAACTACTTAAAAATATATTGTATTAAATTATACAACCACTCATGGTAAAATTAAATAGAAAATTTCTTTACTAAACAAGGATTCAATAAGTGTACGTGTGAACAACATGATATGAAATAGGAAAAATTTTAATTGTAAGTTTATATGTAGATGACTTAATAGTTACTAGTAATTCTAATTAAGTCCTATTAACTAGCATTCAAATAATAATGAAAAAAGAGTTTAAAAGGTGTGATATAAATAAAATGCATTATTTTTTAGGAATTGAAGTAATACAACATGCAAATTATATTTTCATAAACTAATTTTAAAAGGATAAAAAAAGATATAGCTACATATTTTAAACATGTAGTAGGAAGCTTATTGCATATCACTTTTACAAGGCCATTATTATGTATTTTGTAAGTTTTATTAGTAAATTTATGGAAAATCGAAAATAGCAACATTTTCAAATAATAAAAAGAATTTTTAGATATTTGAAAGAAATCGGGATTACTATATATAAAATCTACAACATCATGATGTGAGTATAACTAAAAGTGCCGCCAATTTGCAAGGTCCAATCACAAATTTAAGGGCCAAAATAATTAAATAAGAAATGCAATGGCTAATTTCACCTAGGTTAAGCTGGGAGCATAATTAAAGAGTATAATGACAGTACTAAAGAAGGCTACCATTCGAAAGATTTATTAATATCTTAAATTTTCTAGAAAATTAAATTAATAAATAATATATTTTCTAAATATGTCTAAAAAATATATTAGCAATATTTTTTATATGGTTAGTATGTAAACCACAATATTTTATTTCCTTATTTAGGTAATAACTAATATTATTAAGTACCTATAAAATACTAGCTTCATAGCATTGTAAGAACATATTTTAATTTCAATTTTATTGTAAAGTTTATGTCTTTTTCTCTTTTAAAATAACTTTTGAACTTATCAGGTTTTTACTTGTGGTGTTCAAGCAAATCACACATATCAACAGGATTTTCTATTAGCTATTTTTAAAGGATTTGGATATGGTGTTTATATTTATTATTCCATTATTTTTACTTATATCATAAAAATGTTGGGGTCTATTCAATATTTAGTGTAGAGTCCTATTAGTATATTGACGAGTTTGCATCAGTTGGTATTAGAGCACACGGTTGCATGACAAGTTCCATATTATCCTTTCAAATTTTGTTCTATTTTCATTATATTCTATCTATTTCTATTTCGTATAAAAATCACAAAAAATCTCTTTTTTTATCCTATTGAATTATATTTTCATTATCTTCTACATGTTTCTATTAAGTATAAAAAAATCACAAAAAATTCCTTTTTTTTCTCCTATATAGTTATATTTTCATTATCTTTCTACTTATATTCTATATATAAAACAAATCTCATCATTTCTATCTAGTTTCTTTATATTAACAAAAGCAAAAAAAAAAAGCCAAAAAATATCAAAAAAAACAAAATAATTGTTAAAAAAAGCAAAAAAAAATTGTAAAAAAAGGCCTGAAAAAAACAAAAAAAAGATATATTAAAAAGGCAAAAAAAAGAGAATAATAAAAAAAGTATATACTCAATATCTTATTCATTCTACTCTATTAGATTTCCCTACTTTTTTTGTCTATATCAATTTGATTATCTTCATATCTCATGCATAAAAAAACTTTTAGAATTACTTTTTTTGAAACTTTGTTGATTTGTCTTGATTGTTTCTCAAATTGAATTGTTTCCTAAAAATGATTTGTTCTTAAGTTTAATTAAAATTGAAAATAAGACGTACGAGAGGAAAAAGACAATAGTGTTTAAATCCTTAAAAAAGCCAGCTGAGTGAAACACGAGTGTTGCGAGGTTTTTTTTTTCATTCATAGGAACACATGGCTCAACGAAGAGGAGACGACCCAAATGAAGAGGAGCCCCCATAACTCATTCCAAACTTACATGTTCAAGCTATAATAAGTGAGATGAGACGGTTGATTAAGATTGAATTAGAGTCACTTCACGTGCGGATAGATCAATTGGAGAAAGGAGTGAAAGGTTCACGTCAATATACCCCTACTAAACAACGGCCTCGAAGTTTTCAATCTAGGAATTTTGATACACAAGAGCTTGAGGAGTTCGATGAAATCCAAGGCAATTGCAACAGGCTTGGACGCGATTCCATCAATCGATATGCTCATAGAGAGCGACCACGGATTGATGACAACTTGGACAACATCAAACTGAATATACCCTATTTTCAAGGAAAAACTAACCCATAAGCCTACTTTGAATGGGAAAGGAAGATGGAGATGGTTTTTGAATGCCACAATTACTTTGAGATAAAAAAAGGTACAACTTACTGCTGTCGAATTTACTAATTATGCTATAATATGGTGGGATCAGTTGGTGAAGGAGAGGAAAAGAAATCATGAATGCCTTATGGAATATTGGGATGAGATGAAAGCAATCATGCGACGATAATTTGTTTCCAGTCACTACCACCGAGAGTTATTCAATAAACTTCAAAAGCTTACCCAAGGATCCAAAAGTGTTGATGAGTATTTCAAGGAGATGTAAATTACTATTATTCAAGCTAATATGGAGGAAGATATATAGGCTACAATGGCCAAATTTTTGCATTACCTAAACCATGAGATAATTGATGTGGTGGAAATGCAATATCATATTGAGCTTCAAGACATGTTACACCAATCTATCAAAGTCAAACAACAACTGAAGAGGAAGAATTTACACAAGAGGGGATTAAACAATGGTCATTCAAACACATGGAAACTAACTCTTATGCAAGTTGAGAAGTCGTCAACTCAATCCTAACCTAACCTTCCAAAGGAGGCAACCAAGTAAGTCGTGACCCAAAAATAAGGTAACACTCATATCAAAACTCTAAAAAAATCATGATATTAAGTGTTTTCGATGCCAAGGCAAGGGTCACGTAGCAAGTCAATGCCCGAACAAGTGGGACATGGTGATCAATGTTGATGGGGGGGGGGGGGGGGGGATTGAGACTAAGGATGAAGAAGAAGAAAACGATCCTGATATGCCACCACTTGAGGATGCTAGTGAGTATACCGAAGAAGGAGAGTTATTAGTAGCAAGGCGAACTCTTAGTGCTCAAGCCCAAGAAGAAGAAAACAAACAACGTGAGAACTTATTTCATACTCGTTGTTGTGTGAACAATAAGATTTGTTGTGTTATTATAGATGGAGGAAGCTAAACTAACGTAGCTAGCACTGAGTTTGTGGAGAAATTGGCATTACCGACATTAAACCATCCAAAGCCATATCAATTTTAGTGGCTGAACGATCAAGGCGAACTCAAGGTAACCAAGCAGGTATTGGTTGCATTTTCTATTGGAAGATATCAGGATAAAATACTATGCGATGTGGTACCAATGCAATCCTATCATATTATTTTGGGACGACCCTGACAGTTTGATCGTCAAGTTAAGCATTATGGATTCACCAATAAGTACTAATTTGTGATGAACAAAAGACCAATATCTCTTGTACCATTGACTCCAAAGCAAGTTTTAGAGGATCAAATAAAAAGGAAAAAGGCGAATGAAAAGAAGAAAAGAATATAAAGTTGAAAAAAAAGAGAGAAAAGCCTGAATTGAAAAAAAAAGAGTAAAAATAATTTTATTACTAGAAAAAGTGAGATTAAGGGAGCTATACATTCACAACATTTTTTTATTGTATTTATCTACAAGGATGCCTTTTTGAGCACTAACGATCTTATCGGATCTTTACCGAACAATATTATTACTGTTTTGTAGGAATTTATGGATGTTTTTCCCGAAAAGATACCGCTAGGTTTTCCACCAATTTGAGGAATTGAACATCAAATTGATTTCATCCCTAGAGCAACAATTCCAAATCGGCCTGTATATAGAAGTAATCCTGAGGAAACAAAGGAACTTCAATGGCAAGTCATGGAACTAATGGAAAAAGGGTATGTTCAAGAAAGTATGAGCCCATGTGATGTGCCTATGCTACTTGCCTCTAAGAAGGATGAAACATGACAAATATGTGTTGATTGTCGAGCTGTTAACAATATCACGGTAAAATATCGACACCCTATTCCTCATTTGGATGATATGTTAGATGAGTTGCATGGATCTTTTTTATTTTCGAAAATATATCTTCAAGTGGATATCATCAAATTAGAATGAAAGAATGAGATGAATGGAAAACTGCATTTAAAACAAAACAAGGATTATATGAATGGTTAGTTATGCCTTTTGGATTGACTAATGCACCTATTACGTTCATGAGATTAATGAACCATGTTTTACATGATTTTATTGGGAAGTTTATAGTTGTATATTTTGATGATATTCTAATCTATAGCAAGATTATGGATGAACATGTAAGACACTTAACAACTGTTTTAGAAACTTTAAGGAAATATAAGTTGTTTGCCAATTTAAAAAAATATTTCTTTTGTATGGATAAACTTGTGTTTCTTGGGTATATTATAAGTTCAGAAGAGATTGGAGTTGACGAGGAAAAGATTAAGGCAATTCAAGATTGGCCAACACCTAATTCGGTAAGTAAGGTAAGAAGTTTTCATGGATTGACTAGTTTTTATAGACATTATGTTCCTAATTTTAGTATTTATGTTGCACCTCTTATAAAGAAGAATGTAGCATTTAATTGGGGAGTTGAGCAACAAAACATATTCCAATTGATAAAGGATAAACTGATAAGTGCCCCATTGCTTGCCTTACCTAATTTTTCTAAAATGTTTAAAATTGAGTGTAATGCATCAAAGTTAGGTATTGAAGTTGTATTGATGTAGGAGGGAAGGCCAATTGCATATTTCAGTGAATATTTGAGTGGAGCAACCCTCAACTATCTTACCTATGACAAGTAGATGTATGCCCTAGTTCGAACACTACAAACATCGCAGCATTATCTATGGCCGAAAGAATTTGTGATTCACACTGATTATAAATCTCTTAAGCACCTCAAGGGGCAACACAAGTTGAATAAGCGTCATGCTAGGTGGGTGGAGTTCATTGTGACATTCCCATATGTGATCAAGTACAAACAAGGTAAGGAAAATATAGTTGTTGATGCACTATCCCGAAGGTATGCTATGCTTGCAATACTTGATTCTAAATTGCTTGGGTTTCATTATATTAAGGAATTATATGCAAAAGACCCTGATTTTTGTGATGTAATTAAAAATTGTACAAATGGTGGGTTTGGAAAATTTTATTTTCAAAATGGATTCATTTTTCGAGAAAATAAATTGTGTATCCCTCAATCCTCGTTGCATGAGTTACTTGTTAGGGAAGCACATGCTAGAGGACTTATATGACATTTTGGGGTAGCTAAGACTATGAAAATATTGCACGAACATTTTTTTTGGCCTCACATGAAAATGGATGTTGAGAAAATATGTTCTCGATGCATTACATGTAATGAGTCTAAGTTTAGGTAGCAACCTAATGGTTTATATACACCTCTTCCAATTTCTAGTGCACCTTAGATTGATATATCAGAGAATATTATTTTAGGATTACCAAGGACTAAGAGAGTGAGTGATTATGTGTTTGTGGTTGTTGATAGGTTTTCAAAGATGACACACTTTATTCCATGTCATAAAACTGATAATGCCTCGTATGTTGCCAATTTGTTCTTTAGAGAAGTTGTTAGATTGCATGGTATGCCCATAACTATTGTTTCTGATCGTAATTCTAAATTCTTAAGTTACTTCTAGAAAATTTTATATGGTAAATTGGAAACAAAACTTTTATTTTCAACCGCTTTTCACCCGCAAACTGATGGTCAAACAAAAGTAGTTAATAAAACATTAGGTACTTTATTACATTCTATAATAAAAAAGAACTTGAAATCATGGAAAGATTGTTTGCCACATGTTGAGTTTGCTTATAAACATTCAGTTCATTCTACAACTAAGTTTTCACCATTTGAGATTGTATATGGTTTTAATCCATTGACTCCTCTAGATTTAACTCAACTTCCCGTTGGTGAGTTAGTAAATTTTGATGGAAAGAAAAAGACAGAGTTCGTGAGACAAATGCACATTGAAAGGCGGACTAAAGCATATGAAAATCAAGCAAATAAGGGTCGTAAAAATATTACATTTGAACCTAGAGATTGGGTTTGGCTTCATCTGAGGAAGGAACGATTTCCAAAAGAAATGCGGTCAAAACTTCTTCCAAGAGGAGATGGACTATTTCAAGTGTTGGAACTCAGATTGAAAGCTCAAGCCGTCACGTTCCTGACGATAAGCTTTCGAAACTTTCTCTCTCTAAGTCCAATTTTCTAGCAAAGCTCCATCATTCTAACATCAAATCGCACGATTTAAAGTGCAATTGAATCGTATGAACATGTAGGAACTCCAATCTAACTTAAATTTCAACAATTAAACTTATTTGATCTGTCAATTTGATGAAATCAAATTTGGTTGAGTTAAAATGTTGAAATTGGGGGAAAATTAGGGGAAATTGGGAATTTTAAAAATTTGAGGGACTAAAGTACAATTTCATAAAATTGAGGACCAATTGGGTATGATAAGGATGTTGGAGGACCAATTGAAAATTTTTGGAATTTTTAGGGCAAAAATTACCATTTTTTGTAAAGTAGGGGTAAAATGGTAATTTTGGAAAATTTGAGGACCAAATTGGAAATTTGGGAAATTGAACCCCTTTTTGTGAATTTGAATAAATTGAGGTTTTAAGGTGGATTTTAAAAGTTTCAAAACTCAATTTGAGGAAAAACCGACATTAGGAACTTAAAGTTAAACAAAAATAACTTTAGGTACCTAATTGCAAATAAATGAAAAGTTGGATTTTTTCATTCATTTGTAATGAATGAAGGCTATTAGGCCAAAAGATAATGAACAAGGATATTCATATCAAGCAGGAACATGAAGTACTGAGAATACCAGCTAAGACAAGTTCACATAAAGGCAACAAGTCGGCTAAGAGGAAATTTATTACACTATCGGGTGAGTGGGATATTTAATATCATACCCGACTGGGATGATAAGCACTTTAAAAATAAAAACCTACTACTAAGTGGTATTTTAATCATCACATCTGAGAAGAGTGATGTAGAAATCACGCAAAAAAACTAGTTACTTGTTGAAAGTAGATCATACCCGGTTGGTATGATGAAACTTTCCGGAAGGAAGTGGAAAACTCGCTTATCGGTTATAAGTGGAGATGTCCTCATACCCGATTGGTATGATAGACAGTAAGTTTATTTTGTCAGAAGTGCTCTTCCCTGACTATGTGCCACTGCTTAAAATTTTTGGGAGACCTTCTTAACAGGAGCTCGAATAGCTCATCTAGGCCAGAGGCCTCGATTTTGGAACTTGGGGGCTAATACACCCAATTTTGAAAATCTCGAATAGTAGGCCATAAGCTAGTTGGTACAAGCAGGAGCTCGTAAACAAACATGATTATTAAGCCATTAAAACTTACGTAATGAGTTGTTTGTCCATGGTACCGAGATAGGATTGACAAACTCGATGGACTAGTGACGATGCAACATGGTAGGTCGTCGGACTAGTCAAGACAAACAGCTGCAGTCGAGTTTAGAGTCGGGGCCGTTGGACCAGTGGCACCACAGGTTATATGGCTTATGTGAAAAATTGTTGATTGTACATAAACTATGTTATGGAACCTTTAAGACACCTAAGAGGGATAATGATGCGTCCTAGGGCTCTAGACGACCTGGTGGAGATAAGGGCAGTTAGTCATACCAGAAGTCCTAAGAAGCTCGACGTAGCTTCATTGCGCATGAGACCGCGGTGGGGACGGGATGAGGTCTCTGTTCTCATATGTACATGGAGTATTTTTATACTGAGGGTAGGATAACAGAGACGTTCACTCGGACTTCGGGTAGAAATCAGAGACTTCTATCAGGGTGAATGGTAAAAACGCTCTGATCCACAAGTGGGTGCAGTCGGTGTAACTGCATCTTGCAAATGTATGTGATCTCTTCATGATGAAGGGCGTGTGTGGTATATTAAACACACCGAATATGGAAACGAGAAAGTGGTTATGAAAACCATGGAAAACATTTGAGAATCCTTGGAAATTAATTGGGAAACCTTAGAAAAAGGTTTTGATAAACCGCAATTTGAAGAAAGACATTTTTATGAAATAAGGAGTCTAACATACTCCGATTAAAGAAATTGATTTTTGTGAAAACTCTCACCCCAATACTAATTCACTGGGTTGTCGAACTCACCCCCTCCCTTTACCCCTTTTTAGGAAACCAAGGGAAAGCCAACCTTAAAGATTTATCTGTAGCCAAATCTTAAGACAGGTATGTAAAATTTATATTTAGTTTTTTTTATTAATATTATTTCAAGAAAGGTACAGGTAAGAAGGAAGTCTTACTCCACACGGTTTAGAAGAGGGGAAAACCTAGAATAAATGGGGAGAGTTATCACGCCCCGACCCGGTTTGGTCGGATCCCCGTGATCAACTCGCCACTCTCCCGGTTTATTAAAGGATTTCCCTGGAATAGAATAATCAAAACTGCATAAAATTTAAAACTTTACATACCTATCTTACATGCATCTTAGTTGACGGTCTTTAAGGGAAGGCTTTCTGGGATTTCCCGAAAGGAATATAAGGGAGGGGGTGAGTACGACTACTCAATAAATGGGTTTTTAAAAGTTTTTTACTTTTAAGAAAAGCATTTATATGGAGTGTGCCAGACTCTTTTGTTTTCAAAAATCCCTTCATTTAAAATTTTGGGTTTTTCCACCATTTATTATTTATCACGGTGTGTCATCACCCAACACACATCCTTCATCATGAAGGTTACACACATTCGCAAGTCAGTATCACTACTGAACCCGCTAGTGGCTTCGGAGTGACTTTTCCTGCCACCTGGATAGAAGTACGACCAAATCATCAAATCATATCACATATATGATCACATAATATAATAATTATTAATATCCAAGTGTGCAATATGCAATCTAACCAATCTCACTACATATTTTTTTAGCATTCATTAAAATTATATCAAATAATAGCTTTCTTTAATACTTATGGCTCGATATTCTATCTAAATGACCCCACTACTTGTTATTCTCATTTAATCATTTGTATCATATGTGCGACTATTATAATTTCATGGTTTTGATCTTTGAACCAATTCGTTCATTATTGATTACTTCTTAATTTAACCAAACAAATAAAACCTAGTCCACTTTACATATTTAGAAAATCTTCGTCTATTAATATATCGACATTACGATTTTTAGTCCAAATCATGTAAAATCATACAAATCATATTTAGTGTTCCTGAAGTTTATCATGCTTTTCTACCTTAATTAATTAAAAAAACTTAATAAAAAATTATAATCGATCTAATAAAACTCGTAATCTATAAATTCACTCACCCATATATATGAAACTTGTTTATTATGGTGTGTTCCAAGTATCTTTAGCAGAGAAGTTCGCTAATGTCACTTAAAACATATATACTACAATTATCCAAATAATATATCATATATCGGACTTGGTTCTAAAAGATACTTACGTGTCGACAAACTTTACGACTAACACACACCTATTATTTATTTTCATCAATCTATGGTTTAGGATTATGCACATGTTGGATCACATTTGTCAAAATACCCCCAAAACTCTAAATTTCTCACTTACATTTTAAAATTTTTTATTATTTTATTTTAGTTTATAAACTTTTCAAAGATTATCATAATACACTTACACTTTTTATTTGTCTATTTTGAAAATACCAACAATTTAATTAGTTCATTTTAGGTACCATAACTTTTTCTATTCTCATTTAAGCCCTTGCATTCTTAGAAATTTTATTGTTAGACCAAACTTTTCAATTTTTACACCTTTGTCCCTAACTTTTCCAAAATTACATTTTTGGTAACCCTATTTTCTTCTTACTTATTTTCATCCTTTAAATAAGCTACTGAGGCCTCCGACCCATATAAGCTATTCGAGCTCATATTAAGAAAGTCTCCCAAAAATTTTAAGCAGTGGCACACAGTCAGAGTAGAGCACTTCTAACAAAATAAACTTATTGTCTATCATATCAATCGGGTATGAGGACATCTTCGCTTATAACCGATACGCGGGTTTTCCACTTCCTTTCAGGAAATTTTATCATACCAACCGGGTATGATCTACTTTCAACAGGTAATTAGTTTTTTCACGTGATTTCCACATCACTCTTCTCGATGTGATGATTAAAATACCACTTAGCATTAGGTTTTCATTTTTGAGGTGCTTATCATCCCAGACGGGTATGATATTAAATATCCCACTCACCCGATAGTGCAATAAATTTCCTCTTAACCGACTTGTTACCTTTATGCGAACTTATCTTAGCTAGCATTCCCGGTACTTCATGTTCCTACACGATATGAATATCCTTGTTCATTATCCTTTGGTCTAATAGCCTTCATTCATTCTAAATAAATGAAAAATCCCAACTTTTTATTTATTTGCAATTAGGTACCTAAAGTTATTTATTTCCAGCGACCCTCAGAGTAAATGGAGGCTACCGTCGGGTAGCTGACTTCTCCCCGGTTCTAAAGAAACCCGACCACACCTTATTTGGCTTAGAAAAGTCTCTATGTCGAAGCTTTGATTCGAGCTTCATCGAAAATTAGAGCAGTTGAGAGAGAATTGAGTTTTCAGGTGTGAGGAGGATGAATGAGGAGGGGCTCTTTATATAGGAAGATCGGGGACTTATTGGTCGTTCGATTGGCACCTTAATGGCAGTCATTCATTGCCTGAAACTCCTTGGCCGGAGACTTTTTAGCTTTGCCAGCATTGTTCATCGAAAATTAGAGCAGTTGAGAGAGAATGGAGTTTTCAGGTGTGAGGAGAATGAATGAGGAGGGGCTCTTTATATAGGAAGATCGGGGACTTATTGGCCGTTCGATTGGCGCCTTAATGGCAGTCATTCATTGCCTGAAACTCCTTAGCCGGAGACTTTTTAGCTTTGCCGGCACTATTCAATTTTCCGACAAGTGAACAGTGCTGTTATCTGAAGGAAGAAGACGACACTGTTTTGAACCTGACTATATCGGTCCGAACTGGGTTCAAAACTTAAATCCGTCGGTTCAGGTCCGATTCGACCGAATTTTTTAAAATAAAAAATTTATAAATTCATCTAAATTCATTCTCTATCCAATGCTAGCCTCAATTCTCCCGTTTGAATTTTCTAAGCACCTAAAAAAATGGATTTAGCATCCGATTTAATAGTGGTTCAAACTAGACCAAACTGGTTCAATCTAGTTCGGATCCGGTTCATTTGAACCGGTTTGGTTTTCATCTCTAATTCATGCTAAATTCCTTTTTCATGACTTTTGGGACTCTTTGGATCACTCGTAATACATAAATTTCTCGGTTTTCCCTTTATCTATCGATTCTGGTTCATGAACTGGTTCAATGCAGCTCGGATCTGGTTCTGCTCAACCGGTATAATTTTTCTCTCCCAAATTATCCTAAAATCTATTTCCAAGGTTTTATAAACCCTTTGAATCGTTAAATACATTTATTAATTGTGAGTTCACTACTCTCTCAAATCACTTACATTGTAAAGATTTAAATTTTACTAATCTTGTAATTTTTATTATAAAACTTTTATTATATCGTTATAGTTACGGGTAACAGTTAAGTCAACTACCTACAAACTTACAACTAAAAATTTCTCTATTTTACGACATTTTTATAAAAAGTGTTTATTCACACAGCATTTAGTAGATACTAGTTTAGTGAAGAAATTTTCTATTTGACTTCACCCCATTTGGGTGATTGTTTAAGTTCATATAATGCATTTTTAAGTAGATAATGTGTTATTTATTATTGTTTATTTCACTTTCAAGTTGTTCAATTTAAATTGTTTACTCTATATTTTCATATATAAATATACTATTTATATCTAATGGATAAAAATTCCAATTTTTTATACTCATAAAACTAATAAGCTTATTTTATCCATTTTTACCACATAAGCAAAAATTTTGTATAATATATGTTGTATTTTTATTTGTATCATGGGCAAGTAATCTAGTTTTGTAATTATCAAACTTATCATTTTGATTTTATTTTATTTTATATATTTATTTTATTCTAATTGATTAAGCTCGTATATAATCGTTTATTATAAATTTAATTTCAGCATTCATTGCATATAATAATCTATAGGATCAGTATTTCTTATATTTATGATGTAATCTTTAGTACATATTAAAGTTCTTTTTATTAATTCTATATGTCTACTTTGAGTATTTGTATTATCTATTTTAGAAATTCTCTTTTTCACTTACTAGTATAAAATTATGCACTTTCTTCCTCCTATTGCTAGTTTATCCTATTTATATCATTTATATGTGCATATGTTATGCAACTAAATACTTTAAAATAATCGATAGTTGTCATTATTTCACTCCAGTCTTACTTTTTAGTTTTGTTTTATAGACTACTATTTAACAATTTAACATATGTATTATATTTGCCTGAATTTTTTTTTCCATATATCCTACTTATCTCCCTCATGTGACTGAAATTTGAACCGACTGTACAATCCATCACCCACATGCAACGAGAACTCATTATATATGTTGAATTTAAAATTGTAATTCATAAATGTAAATAAAATAAATTAGAATGTATTGATTGATAAGCTAGTTAAGATATTATATAAAAATATTTTTATTTATAATTTTATAATAATAAACTTATATTATATATAATAACTAATTAAAATAATATCATTATAATATTAAAACACTCCGGTGAAAATTAAAAATTGTGGGAGCTTTTGATTAAGGTGATTAATGCAATTCCAAATTTTGATTATTCCAACATATTAAGTAGACATCCTCGGCCAAAAGATGTTCTTGTTATACTTTTAATCGAAAATATATTTATGACATATTAATAACAAAGTTACTATAGGATAAGATAGAGAACCACATGCCCCTCCCAAATGCAAAATATAGGCTATTTACTAATTACCATAAGAACACGTAAGGTAAGGTAATATGGGAGATAGATAGAGAACCACACATGCCACCAAGTAGGATCTAAAGACGACGCATAACCTATACCAAATCGTCTCCAATCAGATCACTTCCAGCCTGATCAAGAGGAGATGCTGTTGCGGCTGCTCCAAGGGTTCACCGTCAATCATGTGTATAATATCATCGGGCTGGATACGAAGGAGTTCCGGTCGGAATGATCTTATTGCAGCAACCGTAAATAGGACGCCGTTTATAATTAACGTATTTTGGAATGAAACCATACTCCACAGCAGCAACTCGAATCCCAACGTCCCGCATATCGCCTTTATGCAACGAAAAGTCGAGAGGTAGAACAATTCCAACGACACTATCACTTCAGAGGCAATAAGCACAGCTTGGATGGTTAAGCTGATCCAGTTGAGGGCACCCTCCGTTTCGAATGCATACCCATCACCGTGTCCGATGTGTAGGTAGCAAAATATCACAAATAATAAGAGTTTGTTGAAACACGCATAAATATTGTTAAGCTCTCCCATCAAGATGCGAATCATATCCTGTGAGGAAGGAAAAAACATTAGACTTTGAACGATGTGGGTGAAATACACATGAAACTATACTTATTAATTATTGATCCCTCTGGAATTGACGAAGGGGAGCATTGGACTGAAATCATTTATTCGAAATAATTGATCTCTCTGGAAACCCAGCCAACAAACAGCTTCCGCTTACCTGGACAGAAGAACAGACTGCGGACCTGGACAACTTACCTCGGATCGCACACGGCTCATACCAGATAATCCAAAAGGTTGTCTAGATAAGGGAGTTAGTCATAGCAGAATTCCTCAGAAGCTCGAAGTAGCTTTTTGGATCTATGTTGTGGACCCTTTTTGGATCTATGTTGTGGACTCTAAGCAACAATGTTGTCCCTGTTCTTTATGGACAGAAAAACAGACTGCGGACCTGGACAACTTACCTCGGATCGCACACGGGTTATACCAGATAATCCAAAAGGTCGTTTAGATAAGGGGAGTTAGTTATAGCAGAATTCATAAGAAGTAGCTTCATTGTCTGAAATATTATATAATATTCCCTGACCGTAGACGCTTTTTGAATCTATGTTGTAGACGCTTTTTGAATCTATGTTGTGGACCCTTAAAAATAGACATAAATCCAAAAAATTGTGAGGGAATATTATATAATATAATGGAAAATACACCGTTTTAGTGGGCCCTCGAGATCGGCCCATATTAGTGGAGTTGGGCCCACTTCGTCCATATCTCTAACAACCGACACTCCGGTCCTCGGAGCTGGGCGATGCATCTTTTTTTTTTTTCAAATAACAACCTAACATTTATAATAAATTTTAAATATTAATTATTGTAAATTTATAAGATAATAGAATATAATCATTTATAAACATAATATATGAACACATGCTCCAATAATATTTTAATATTTGCATAATAGTTCAAATATTATAAATATAATTTTAGATAGGATAGTTATTTAGTGAAATAATAAAATTATCATAATATACTAAATATTATGATTTTTATTTGAGTTTTTTTAAAAAAGTTAAAAATATATTTGAAATAAAATATATTAAGGCATTAGTTAAGACAACTTTAAAATGATAAAATTCTATTTAAGCCAAAAATCATATATTAGAGAAAATGGAAAAATCTTAGTTGGCATGGCATGCACGGAACCTACAAGCATCTCCTGGCATGGCATTGCTTAGTCATTAAACCCATAACCATCAAATAATTTGAATCTAGTGGGTCCTCGTATATAATAGTGGACATGACATGGCATGGAATGGGATGTACATTTAATACCATGTTTAACACCACCACCTACTTATAAACTACAATTGTAAAGGAATTTCAAATTGAAATAAAATTGTAAAAGTTGGTAATATGATCCGATTATGGCTTAATGGAGCATCAAATACAGATGGAAAGTACATGAATTTATGGTATTACACTTAGATCCTTGGTAGGATCACCCAATCTCCCATCAGGCTGTATATGAGAAATGTTGGATTTAATGCGTGCACATGGACCAAACTATATATGGTACATAAATACAATTTATTTTAGTAATCTCTACTTTAACCTTTTAAGGGACCAAACTGTTCCATTTAAGGGAAACCGTCAAGGATCTGTACTCTCAACTCTCTTGGTTCGTTGGATTGAGGGGGTTTTGAGGATGGGTATGAAGGGTGAAAAAAACCTTTATTTGATAAAAAAAAATGGAGTAATTTGAATGGGAGAATCAACTCCAAACTATACAATCCTTTATTTAAACTACAAAATAATACCTTTTGGTATTGTGGATCGACGGTGAGGGTCAGGCGCGATTATTGTGGTGAAATTTTTGAAGTAATAAAAATAAATTCGAGTGAGATAAATATATTATATTTTAAAAATATTTAAATAATATTTTATTAAATTCATTATTGCGTAAGCAGTGACATAATGCATCTTGTCACGTATGGGGGAGAATTCTTCGGTATTATTTAAATATTATTAATATTTTAATATACTAAAATGAAAGGACTAAATAGCGTTCTTTGGATCTCTGTGTCTTTGCACTTTATTTGAATCTCTAAATATTCCATCTCTCAAGTGGAGTGAAGCGCCCCCTTTTTGGCTGTCCGCAGTCTGTTCTTCTGTCCAGGTAAGCGGAAGCTGTTTGTTGGCTGGGTTTCCAGAGAGATCAATTATTTCGAATAAATGATTTCAGTCCAATGCTCCCCTTCGTCAATTCCAGAGGGATCAATAATTAATAAGTATAGTTTCATGTGTATTTCACCCACATCGTTCAAAGTCTAATGTTTTTTCCTTCCTCACAGGATATGATTCGCATCTTGATGGGAGAGCTTAACAATATTTATGCGTGTTTCAACAAACTCTTATTATTTGTGATATTTTGCTACCTACACATCGGACACGGTGATGGGTATGCATTCGAAACGGAGGGTGCCCTCAACTGGATCAGCTTAACCATCCAAGCTGTGCTTATTGCCTCTGAAGTGATAGTGTCGTTGGAATTGTTCTACCTCTCGACTTTTCGTTGCATAAAGGCGATATGCGGGACGTTGGGATTCGAGTTGCTGCTGTGGAGTATGGTTTCATTCCAAAATACGTTAATTATAAACGGCGTCCTATTTACGGTTGCTGCAATAAGATCATTCCGACCGGAACTCCTTCGTATCCAGCCCGATGATATTATACACATGATTGACGGTGAACCCTTGGAGCAGCCGCAACAGCATCTCCTCTTGATCAGGCTGGAAGTGATCTGATTGGAGACGATTTGGTATAGGTTATGCGTCGTCTTTAGATCCTACTTGGTGGCATGTGTGGTTCTCTATCTATCTCCCATATTACCTTACCTTACGTGTTCTTATGGTAATTAGTAAATAGCCTATATTTTGCATTTGGGAGGGGCATGTGGTTCTCTATCTTATCCTATAGTAACTTTGTTATTAATATGTCATAAATATATTTTCGATTAAAAGTATAACAAGAACATCTTTTGGCCGAGGATGTCTACTTAATATGTTGGAATAATCAAAATTTGGAATTGCATTAATCACCTTAATCAAAAGCTCCCACAATTTTTAATTTTCACCGGAGTGTTTTAATATTATAATGATATTATTTTAATTAGTTATTATATATAATATAAGTTTATTATTATAAAATTATAAATAAAAATATTTTTATATAATATCTTAACTAGCTTATCAATCAATACATTCTAATTTATTTTATTTACATTTATGAATTACAATTTTAAATTCAACATATATAATGAGTTCTCGTTGCATGTGGGTGATGGATTGTACAGTCGGTTCAAATTTCAGTCACATGAGGGAGATAAGTAGGATATATGGAAAAAAAAATTCAGGCAAATATAATACATATGTTAAATTGTTAAATAGTAGTCTATAAAACAAAACTAAAAAGTAAGACTGGAGTGAAATAATGACAACTATCGATTATTTTAAAGTATTTAGTTGCATAACATATGCACATATAAATGATATAAATAGGATAAACTAGCAATAGGAGGAAGAAAGTGCATAATTTTATACTAGTAAGTGAAAAAGAGAATTTCTAAAATAGATAATACAAATACTCAAAGTAGACATATAGAATTAATAAAAAGAACTTTAATATGTACTAAAGATTACATCATAAATATAAGAAATACTGATCCTATAGATTATTATATGCAATGAATGCTGAAATTAAATTTATAATAAACGATTATATACGAGCTTAATCAATTAGAATAAAATAAATATATAAAATAAAATAAAATCAAAATGATAAGTTTGATAATTACAAAACTAGATTACTTGCCCATGATACAAATAAAAATACAACATATATTATACAAAATTTTTGCTTATGTGGTAAAAATGGATAAAATAAGCTTATTAGTTTTATGAGTATAAAAAATTGGAATTTTTATCCATTAGATATAAATAGTATATTTATATATGAAAATATAGAGTAAACAATTTAAATTGAACAACTTGAAAGTGAAATAAACAATAATAAATAACACATTATCTACTTAAAAATGCATTATATGAACTTAAACAATCACCCAAATGGGGTGAAGTCAAATAGAAAATTTCTTCACTAAACTAGTATCTACTAAATGCTGTGTGAATAAACACTTTTTATAAAAATGTCGTAAAATAGAGAAATTTTTAGTTGTAAGTTTGTAGGTAGTTGACTTAACTGTTACCCGTAACTATAACGATATAATAAAAGTTTTATAATAAAAATTACAAGATTAGTAAAATTTAAATCTTTACAATGTAAGTGATTTGAGAGAGTAGTGAACTCACAATTAATAAATGTATTTAACGATTCAAAGGGTTTATAAAACCTTGGAAATAGATTTTAGGATAATTTGGGAGAGAAAAATTATACCGGTTGAGCAGAACCAGATCCGAGCTGCATTGAACCAGTTCATGAACCAGAATCGATAGATAAAGGGAAAACCGAGAAATTTATGTATTACGAGTGATCCAAAGAGTCCCAAAAGTCATGAAAAAGGAATTTAGCATGAATTAGAGATGAAAACCAAACCGGTTCAAATGAACCGGATCCGAACTAGATTGAACCAGTTTGGTCTAGTTTGAACCACTATTAAATCGGATGCTAAATCCATTTTTTTAGGTGCTTAGAAAATTCAAACGGGAGAATTGAGGCTAGCATTGGATAGAGAATGAATTTAGATGAATTTATAAATTTTTTATTTTAAAAAATTCGGTCGAATCGGACCTGAACCGACGGATTTAAGTTTTGAACCCAGTTCGGACCGATATAGTCAGGTTCAAAACAGTGTCGTCTTCTTCCTTCAGATAACAGCACTGTTCACTTGTCGGAAAATTGAATAGTGCCGGCAAAGCTAAAAAGTCTCCGGCTAAGGAGTTTCAGGCAATGAATGACTGCCATTAAGGCGCCAATCGAACGGCCAATAAGTCCCCGATCTTCCTATATAAAGAGCCCCTCCTCATTCATTCTCCTCACACCTGAAAACTCCATTCTCTCTCAACTGCTCTAATTTTCGATGAAGCTCGAATCAAAGCTTCGACATAGAGACTTTTCTAAGCCAAATAAGGTGTGGACGGGTTCTTTAAAACTGGGGTGAAGTCAGCTACCCAATGGTAGCCTCCATTTACTCTGAGTGTCGCTGGAAAAGCGCCAACGTGATCGAACAGTGAAGTAGCTCTGGCGTACCGAAGCTGACCTATTTTGGCCGAGCTGAAAAACGGCCAATTTGAGCCCTTCTCAGGCTAAACCAAGCCCTCCTAATACCTCAACAACCCTCCTACAGCTGAATTAGATCTGATGCGAACCTCGCCAAAATGATGACGACACCCTACACCAAATATGGCAACGATCCTAAGACTTTCACGACACAAGTGTGAAAAGATGGAATATACCTTGTTTATGTGAGAAACAAGGTATGGCATATGTAGACGCCACACCCAAATCCTCTAAGAAAAACTCTTAGAAAACCCCGGGTGATAAGTCTTGATTGCTTGAACGCCACAGGTAAAAACCTGATAAGTTCAAAAAGCTCTTTCAAGATAGAAAGAAGACAAAACCTCACAAGATATAAATTCCAAAGTGTGTCCCTCCAATGTTGTGGAGTATGCCTTTTATAGGCTCAGAAAACAACCGAATGACCCACATAATGAGGAAAAAAATCTATTATGGTTATAAGCTAACCATATCTAATCTAACTACCTAATATTATCCTAAGAGATTTATTATATTTATAAATCTCTCCTTATTAATTAAATCTGGACCTTCTATTGGGCTCTTTATTTGGGCTTCTATTTGAATATTCAGTAATCTTTTTAATCATCCCATATATAGCTTTTTGAATCTTTTAGCCCTTGACCTTGTGATTGGGCCCTCTTACAGTCTCAAATAATTATTCATCTCATTTGGTGACGAAATGTTCAACTCCATTGCAGGTTCGGTTGATTGGACTTGTGAATTCGTAGTCTCTTTAGTCGGATTCACATCATTCTCCCCCTCTTGAAAATGATTTGTTCTCAAATTTCTGTTTCTTCATCACCTACATCAAAGGGCATTAAATTAATAACATTGAAGCTTTCATTAATGCTATACTCACCAGGCAACTCTAGCTTGTAAGCATTATTATTAATGCGTTCCAACACACGAAATGGTCCATCTCCTCTAGGAAGAAGTTTTGATCGCCTTTGTTCCGGAAATCGTTCTTTCCTCATATGAAGCCAGACCCAATCGCCGTGTTCAAAAATGACGCTTTTGCGGCTCTTGTTTGCTTGTTTTTCATAAACTTTAGTCATCCGTTCAATGTGCATCTTTGTCTTCTCGTGTAGTTCTTTCACAAACTCTACTTTTCTCTTTCCATCAAAATTCACCAATTCACCTTGTTTGTACTTGATCACATATGGAAATGTTTCAATGAACTCCACCCACCTTGCATGGCGTTTGTTCAACTTGTGTTGTCCTTTGAGATGTTTAAGAGATTCATGATCTGTGTGAATCACAAACTCTTTCGGCCATAGGTAGTACTGCCATGTTTGAAGAGTTCGAACTAGGGCATACATCTCCTTATTATAGGTAGGATAGTTAAGGGTTGCTCCACTCAACTTTTCACTGAAATATGCAATTGGTCTTCCTTCCTACATTAATACACCTCCAATACCTACTCCTAATGCATCACACTCAATTTCAAATGTTTTCGAAAAATTAGGCAATGAGAGCCATGGGGCAATAGTTAATTTTTCCTTTATCTATTGAAATGCATTTTGTTGCTCATTACCCCATTTAAAAGGTACATTTTTCTTTATAACAGCAGTAAGAGGTGCAACATAACTACTGAAATTTGGAACAAAACGTCTATAAAAACTAGCTAATCCATGGAAACTTCTTACCTGACTTACCGAATTAGGTGTCGGCCAGTCGTAATTGCCTTAATCTTTTCCTCGTCAACTCTAATCCATTCTGAACTTATAATATATCCAAGAAACACAAGTTTATCCGAACAAAAGACACATTTATCCAAGTTGGAAAACAACTTATGTTGCCTTAATTCTTCTAAAACAGCTCTTAAATGTGTTATATGTTCATCCATGGTCTTGCTGTAGATTAGAATATCATCAAAATATACCACTACAAATCTCCCAATAAAAGCACGTAATACGTGATTCATTAATCTCATGAAAGTGCTTGGTGCATTAGTCAATCCAAAGGGCATAACTAACCATTCATATAATCCCTATTTAGTTTTAAATGCAGTTTTCCATTCATCCCCTTCTTTCATTCGAATTTGATGATATCCACTCTTAAGATCTATTTTCGAAAATAAACAAGATACATGCAACTCATCTAACATGTCATCCAAACGAGGAATAGGGTGGCGATACTTTACCGTGATGTTGTTGATGGCTCGACAATCCACGCACATTCGCCATGTTCCGTCCTTCTTAGGTACAAGTAGCACTGGCACAGCACATGGACTCATACTCTCTCGAACATAGCCCTTTTCCATTAGCTCTAGAACTTGGCGTTGAAGTTCCTTTGTTTCCTCAGGGTTACTTCTATATGCTGGTCGGTTGGGAATTGTCGCTCCAGGGATGAAATCAATTTGATGTTCAATTCCTCGAATTGGTGGCAAACCTGGTAGTATCTCATCAGGAAAGACATCGATAAATTCCTGCAAAACAGTAATAATATTGCTCGGCAAAGATCCGACAAGATCGTTAGTACTCAAAAAGGCGTCCTTGTATATAAGTACAATAAAAGCCTGATGTGAAAGTAAAGCTCGCTTGATCTCACTTTTTCTTGCAATGAAATTGCATTTACTCTCTGTTTTTTTTTCCCACTTCTGGCTTTTCCCTTTTTTTCTCAACTCTGATATTTCTCCTTTCTTTTTTTCTTCTATTTTCTGTTCATTTGCCTTTTTCTTTTTTAGTTGATTCTCAAAAACTTGCCTTGGAGTCAATGGTACAAGAGATATTGGTATCTCATTCATCACAAAATAGTACCTATTAGTGAATCCATCATGCATAACTTGACGGTCAAACTGCCAAGGTCGTCCCAAAAATATATGGCACGCGTGCATTGGTACCACGTCACATAGTATTTCATCTTGATATTTTCCAATAGAAAATGCAACCAACACTTGTTTGGTTACCTTGAGTTCACCTTGGTCATTCATCCATTGTAGTCGATAAGGCTTCGGATACTTTAAAGTTGGTAATGCCAATTTCTCCACCAGCTTAGTGTTGGCTACATTAGTGCAGCTTCTCCCATCTATAATAACACAGCAAACCTTATTTTTCACACAACAACGAGTATGAAATAAGTTCTCACGTTGATTGTTTTCTTCTTCTTGGGCTTGAACACTGAGAGTTCGTCGTGCAACCAACAATTCCCCTTCTTTTGCATATTCATCAGCATCTTCAAGTGGTGGCATCCCCGGATCGATATCTTCTTTTTCATCATCAATCTCAATTTCACCATTAGCATTAATCACCATTGCCCGCTTATTTGGGCATTGATTTGTAATGTGACCCCTGCCTTGGCATCGGAAACACTTAATATCACGAGTTTTGGGAGTTGTGATATGGGTGTTACCTTGATTTTGGGCCACAGCCTGCTTAGTTGTCTCTTTTAGTGGAGCATGCTGAGGTTGAGCTGACTGACTCTCAAATCGCCTTGAGGATGGTTTCCATGAGTTCGAGGAACCATTGTTTAATCCTCTTTTGTGTAAACTCTTTCTCTTCAATTGTTGTTCAACTTTGATAGCTTGATGTACCATATCTTGCAACTCAACATGATATTGCATTTCCACCATGTCAGCTATCTCATGGTTTAGACCATGCAAAAATCTCACCATTGTTGCCTCTCTGTCTTCCTCCACATTTGCTCGAATCATCGCAATCTCCATCTCCTTGAAGTATTCGTCGACGCTCCTTGATCCTTGGGTAAGCCGTTGGAGTTTATTGAACAACTCCCAGTGATAGTGGATGGGAACAAATCGTCGTCGCATGATCGCTTTCATTTCATCCCAAGAGTCCACAGGGCGTTCGTGATTTTGTTTCCTTTCCTTCACCAACTGATCCCACCATATTATAGCATAATCAGTAAATTCGACAGCAGCAAGTCGTACCTTTTTCATCTCCGAGTAATTATGACAGTCAAAAACCATGTCCATCCTCTTTTCCCATTCAAGATACGCTTCTGGATCAATTTTTCCTTGAAAAGAGGGTATCTTCAACTTTATATTATCCAGGTTGTCATCAACTCGGGGTCATTCTCTATGAGCATATCGATCGAACTCCTTGAGTTCTTGTGGATCAAAAACGTCTTGACTGAAAGCTTCGAGGTCGCTGTTCAGTAGGGGTATGTTGATGCGAACCCCTCACTCCTTCTTCTAATTGATCAATTCGCTCATGAAGCGGTTCCAACTCGGACTTCAACATTCGTCTCATTTCGCTTATTGTGGCTTACATTTGTAAATTTGGAATCGGTTGTTGGGAATCTTCTTCATTTGGCGTATCTCCTCGTCGTTGTGCCATGAGTTCCTACAAATGATAAAAATAACAAAAGAACCTTGCAAATGCTTACTCACTTATTTCTCTCAATCACTCATGTTTTCACACTCAATTGGCTTTTCTTAAAGATTCAAACACTCTTGCCTTTTTCCTCTCATATGTCTTCTTTCAATCTAAATTGAACTTTAAAAATAAATCGTTTTTACGAAACAGTTCAACTTGAGGAACAATCAAGACAAATCAATAAGGTTTTCAAAAACCAATTACAGAAGAATTTAAGTGTGGTGTACGAATTGACTTAGAGAATAATAAATTTTAAATAGAAATAGAATTTAAGATGAAATGAATTAGAATAGATAGAATGAAAATCAAGCTAGAATTGTGTGCCTTTTTTTTTGCCTTTTTTTGTACAAATTTTTTTTTGCTCTTTTTTTAGCACGAATTTTTTTGGCTTTTTTTTTCTTTTTTTTTTTAACCGACTGAAGAGAAGATAGATAGAAGAAGATGAGAATTTTTTTTCTTTTATAGAGAATATAAATAGGCAGAGAAAAAAAAGAACAAGATAAAAAGATGGGATAGAACTTGCCGTGCAACCGTGTGCTTTGATACCAACTGATGCGAACCTCGCCAATATGCTGACGACACCCTACACCAAATATGGCAACGATCCTAAGACTTTCACGACTCAAGTGCGAAAAGATGGAATATACCTTGTTTATGTGAGAAACAAGGTATGGGATATGTAGACGCCACACCCAAATCTTCTAAGAAGAACTCTTAGAAAACCCCGGGTGATAAGTCTTGATTGCTTGAATGCCACAGGTAAAAACCTGATAAGTTCAAAAAGCTCTTTCAAGATAGAAAGAAGACAAAACCTCACAAGATATAAATATAAATTCCAAAGTGTGTCCCTCCAATGCTGTGGAGTATGCCTTTTATAGGCTTAGAAAACAACCGAATGACCCAAATAATGAGGAAAAAAATCTATTATGGTTATAAGCTAACCATATGTAATCTAACTACCTAATATTATCCTAAGAGATTTATTATATTTATAAATCTCTCCTTATTAATTAAATCTAGACCTTCTTTTGGGCTCATCTTGGTCTCTTCATTTGGACTTCTATTTGAATATTCAGCAATCTCTTTAATCAGCCCATATAAAGCTTCTTTGAATCTTTTAGCCCTTTACCTTGTGATTGGGCTCTCTTGCAGTCTCAAATGATTATGCATCTCATTTGGTGACAAAATGTTCACCTCCATTGCAGGTTCGGTTGATTGGACTTGTGAATTCATAGTCTGTTTAGTCGGATTCACATCAAGATCGAAAAGGTATGCCAATTTGTCTCCCCTCTATAAATTCCGATTGATGCTAGAGAGAGAACTGACATAACTTCGATAACTAAATTCTCATTCAATTCGGCATCAATTGATGCAAATCTTGATCTTAGGAGTAACCTCAGGATAAGAGCTATTTGCTCAGATTGAAAGCTCAGGCCATCGCGCTCCTGACAGTAAGCTTTCGAAGCTTTTTCTCTCTAAGCCCAATTTTTCAGCAAAGCTCCGTCATTCCAGCATCAAATCGCGTGATTTAAAGTGCAATTGAATTGTATTAAGGTGTAGGAACTCCAATCTAACTTCAATTTCAACAATTAAACTCATTTGATATGTCAATTTGATGAAATCAAATTTGGTTGAGTTAGAATGTTGAAATTGGGGGAAAATTGGGAATTTTAAAAATTTGAGGGACTAAAGTGCAATTTCATAAAATTGAGGACCAATTGAGCATGATAAAGATGTTGGAGGACCAATTGGAAATTTTTGGAATTTTGGGGCAAAATGGTAATTTTGAAAAAATTGAGGACCAAATTGGAAATTTGAGAAATTGAACCCCTTTTTGTGAATTTGAATAAATTGTGGTTTCAAGATGAATTTTAAAAGTTTTGAAACTCAATTTGAGGAAAAACCGGCATTAGGAACTTAAAGTTAAAGAAAAATAACTTTAGGTACCTAATTACAAATAAATAAAAAGTTGGGCTTTTTTATTCATTTGAAATTAATGAAGGCTATTAGGCCAAAAGATAATGAACAAGGATATTCACGGAAATGCCAGCTAAGATAAGTTCGCATAAAGGTAACAAGTCGGTTAAGAGGAAATTCATTGCACTATCAGGTGAATGAGATATTTAATATCATACCCGACTGGGATGATAAGTACCTCAAAATTGAAAACCTATTGCTAAGTGGTATAAGCAGAGATGTCCTCATACCTGATTGATATGATAGACAGTAAGTTTATTTTATCAGAAGTGCTCTACTCTGACTGTGTGCCACTGCTTAAAATTTTTTGGAGACCTTCTTAACAGGAGCTCGAATAGCTTACCTGGGTCGGAGGCCTCCGTAGCTTATTTTAAGGATAAAAATAAGTAAGAAGAAAATAGGGTTACCAAAATGTAATTTTGGAAAAGTTATGGACACAGTTGTAAAAATTGAAAAGTTTGTGCTAACAATAAAATTTCTAAGAATGCAAGGGCTTAAATGAGAATATAAAAAGTTATAGTACCTAAAATGAACTAATTAAATTGCTGGTATTTTCAAAATAGACAAATAAAAAGTGTAAGTGTATTATGGTAATCTTTGGAAAGTTTATAAACTAAAATAAAATAATAAAAAATTTTAAAATGTAAATGAGAAATTTAGAGTTTTTGGGGTATTTTGACAAATGTGATCTAACATGTGCATAACCCTAAACCATAGATTGATGAAAATAAATAATAGGTGTGTGTTAGTCGTAAAGTTTGTTAACACGTAAGTATCTTTTAGAACCAAGTCCGATATATGATATATTATTTGGATAATTGTAGTATATATGTTACAAGTGACATTAGCGAACTTCTCTTGCTAAAGATACTTGGAAACACACCATAATAAACAAGTTTCATATATATGGGTGAGTGAATTTATAGATTACGAGTTTTATTAGATAGATTATAATTTTTTATTAAGTTTTTTTTGAATTAATGAAGGTAGAAAAGCATGATAGACTTTAGGAATACTAAATATGATTTGTATGATTTTGCATGATTTGGACTAAAAATCGTAATGTCGATATATTAATAGACGAAGATTTTCTAAATATGCAAAGTGGACTAGGTTTTATTTGTTTGGTTAAACTAAGAAGTAGTCAATAATTAATGAATTGGTTCAAAGATCAAAACCATGAAATTATAATAGTCGCACATATGATACAAATGATTAAATGAGAATAACAAATAGTGGGGTCGTTTAGATAGAATATCAGAGTCATAAGTATTAAAGAAACTATTATTTGATATAATCTTAATGAATGCTAAAAAAATATATAGTGAGATTGGTTAGATTGCATATTGCACACTCGAATATTAATAATTATTATATTGTGTGATCATATGTGTGATATGATTTGATAGATGAGTTAGCACGTGATACATGACACTTGATATTAGAGGTAGTGGAGTGCACATGAAATAATGAAAGTAGGGATAAAAGGAAATGGTTGACTAGGATTTAGGGAGTCTTATGGTTGGGGGTCATACATCACTGGTGATTCCAAAATTAGGGTGAGTGGATCAAAGGATGTGGGATATATGACATATTATTGGTATCATATGAGTGGGATGATTTATTATCAAATGTTTAAATGTGAATGTAAATATATAACACAAATACCCCTCAAAGCCCTCACATGGTTTTGTGTGATATTTTAATGGATAAGATTATAAAGCCATCATGTGTGAACTTGTGATAATAAATGTATCATTGGCAATAATAAGAGGGGGAAAGTCATCTAATATTACTGGCACCCGCATGTGTGAGAACTTAAAGGTTGATTGTATGCATTTGATGTGTGTATTGTGAAATGATAATTGAATTACTAAGTTAAATAAATGGATTAAAAGAATTTTATAAGGAATAATAGTAAGAAAAAATACTTTTAAAAGATGCAAGTAAGATATCAATTAAATATAATAAAAACGGAGGGAAAAACGGATAGTAAGTTATTTCGTGACTAGAAATCGTTAAACACATTTATTGAGTTGTGACAACTCACTCAAATCATTTAAATAGGTGTGCAAATTAGTAGAGAAAACTCGACGTATAATGTATATAATGAAAAAATATAACTTAGAACGCGTGCACAAATACTAATTTTATGATTGTTTATCAAATGCTATATTTATATGAAAAATATATAATTACTTTTTTGGTACACTACTTTTTTTATAAAATATTTAAATTTTTGGTGAATTTCTTAATTTTTATTATGAACCTTTTATCATATATTAATATTATAATTAATGTATCCACCATTAGTAAGTGTTGTGGCGAATTGCTATTGGTTACTAGACCCAAGAAATGAGGTTGATAATTTCTTTTATTAAACATTAATAAATTATTTTTCCTTTATTATAACATAATATATTTATAAATATCTTATTACTATACTATATTATTTATTTTTTGTTTATTAAATTCTAATAAATTATATTTTCTTTCTTAAACCCTAATAAATTTATAAATAATTAAAATAATTATAATGAAAACATTTATATTATATTATATTATATTTTTAATTAACTGTATTATTTAATAATATATAATATATATTCAAAATTTTAAAATAATTAATAGATTTATAATTTATTTTTAATTAAAAAATTAAATTTAAATTATATAAATAAAATTATATATATCAATAATTATACAAAAAAAATATCAAATAAATAAAAAGAACACATATAACTCACATTATTTTTCATTTTAAAACTATGCACGTGAATTTTTTAAGGTTTTTTAATATAAAATTATAATAGTAATTTATTAGGTAAAGTAAAGTTAATAAATATTTAAAAAATTAAATTTTTAAATAAATATTAAAAATTTTATATATTACACTAATTTAAATTTTTTATTTTTAATAAAAAATATAATATAGAACGGAAAATGGGATTCGAATACAACTTTTATACCCGACGATCAAGTGTAATTGAATCTACTAAAATCGGTCGGGTTTATCCCGTTCTTATCTATTAATATCCCTATTTCTTACATAATAAGTATTTTATCCACATATATAAAAATCTCATATATTTTTCCTTATTCACAAGATATTATTGGCATTTTTACAAAAGAAATCAACAATATTTTTATTTCATTCAACAAACTTTTATTCTTCGTGATAGTACGCATCAGACAGGGTGATGGGTATGCATTCGAAATGGAGGGTATACTCAATTGGATCAGCTTAACCATCCAAGTTATATTTATTGCCTCTGAAGTGATAGTATCGTTGGAATTGTTCTACCTCTCGACTTTTCGTTGCATAAATGTCATACGCGGGACATTGGGATTTGAGGTACTGCTCTAGAGTATTGTTATTGTTTCATTTCAAACTATGTTAATTATAAACGGCGTTCTATTATTTACGGTTTCTGCAATAAGTTCATTCCAACGGGAACTCCTCCGCACATAATTGACGGTGAACCCAATGGAGCAGCCGCAACAGTATCTCCTTCTGATCATTTTTTTAGCTTTATATTATTTTTTTCAAATATATTTACGAAAAATCAAAATGAAAAAAAAAGTTTGTAAGAAATCAAAAGGAAAAAATATATAAATAATTATAGGAATAAACAATTTCCAATCTTGTATTGTGCCAAGTTATCATGCCTATAGAATGAATCCTTCACGGGTATGACAATATTGACTTTTTAAAAAAACCTCTAAATAAAAGCTGATATGAGGGAACTGATGCGAACCTCGCCAATATGCTGACAACACCCTACACCAAATATGGCAACGATCCCAAGACTTTTACGACACAAGTGCGAAAAAATGGAATATGCCTTGTTTATGTGAGAAACAAGGTATGAGATATGTAGACGCCACACCCAAATCCTCTAAGAAGAACTCTTAGAAAACCCCGGGTGATAAGTCTTGATTGCTTGAATGCCACAGGTAAAAACCTGATAAGTTCAAAAGCTCTTTCAAGATAGAAAGAAGGCAAAACCTCACAAGATATAAATTCCAAAGTGTGTTTCCAATGCTGTGGAGTATGCCTTTTATAGGCTTGGAAAACAACCGAATGACCCACATAATGAGGAAAAAATCTATTATGGTTATAAGCTAACCTTATCTAATCTAACTACCTAATATTATCCTAAGAGATTTATTATATTTATAAATCTCTCCTTATTAATTAAATCTGGACCTTCTGTTGGGCTCATCTTGGGCTCTTCATTTGGGCTTCTATTTGAATATGCAGCAATCTCTTTAATCAGCCCATATAAAGCTTCTTTGAATCTTTTAGCCCTTAACTTTGTGATTGGGGGCCCTCTTGAAGTCTCAAATAACCATTTATCCCATTTGGTGACAAAGTGTTCAGCTTCATTGTAGGTTTGTTTGATTGGGCTTGTGAATTTGTAGAATCTTTTGTCGGATTCACATCATTCTCCCCCTCTTGAAAATGATTTGTCCTCAAATCTTCTGTTCCTTCATCACCTATAGCAAAAGAAATTAAATTAGAAATATGTATGTAGCTAACAATATATTTATCAGATAACTTATTGTTGTAATTATTATTAATGACTTTTAACATTTTAAATGATCTCTTTAATCTAAGAAATTTTAATAGTTTTCTATCCATAAATATTTCATTCCTTATATGTAAACTAACCCAAATCCCTGGATCAAAAATAGCTTTCATGAAACTCTTGTTGTAAAGATTAATATTTTCTTGAGTATGTTGTTTTCTATCCAATGGATTAAAACCATAGATAATTTCCAATGGTGATAACATAGTCACTAAATAAATATAACAATTATAAGCAAACATAACATGTGGTAAACATGTAGTTAAAAATGGAAATTTTGTATTAAACAAAGTATTCCATGAAAAACTAAGCAATTTAGTATCAATGATACGCAAGCCGTACCTTCTAGATAATTTATCAGCAACTACATTTTTTATACCTTGCTTACACTTGATTACATAAAGAAATATTTTGATGAAATTCACCCACCTTGCATGACACTCATTCAGCTTGAGGGCTACTCTGCTGAACTTTTCATTATAATATGCAATTGATCTTCTTTCCTGACTTACCAAATAAGGTGTTTGCCAATCTTGAATTACCTTAATTGTCTTGTCAATGGCAATCCCTTCAAAACTTATAACATATCCAGGAAATACAAGTTTACCCAAATACAATATGCAATTCTTCAATTCGGAAAACAACTGATATTTCCTAAAAGCTTGCAAGGCAATTTTTAAACATCCTTCATGTTTATCTAAGTAATTGTTGTATATTATAATTTTATCAAAATATATGGCAACAAAGTTTTTAATAAAAGCAGGCATGATATAATTTATTAACCTCATAAAAGTGTTGTATGCATTAGTCAAACTAAAAATCATAGCCAACCATTCATATAAATCATGTTTTACCTTTAATGCAGTTTTTAATCCATAATAAGCTTTCATTCGAATTTCAGAATATTCACTCTTGTGATTAAATTTTGAAAAGAAATAGTTTTCATACATCTCATCTAATATAATATTTACTTGAGGAATAGAGTGAAGATACATTACCTTCATATGGTAGATGATTCGAAAACCAACACATCTCCGCCAAATTTTGTCTTTCTTAGGCATTTGCACAATACCTGAAATCATGTTATCCCGTGTATATCCTAGCTTCATCAAATTTAGGATTTGGTGTTGAATTTGATACTTGATTTCTCGATCAGGTTGCAAACTAGGAGTTTTCTTCTTAGGAATGACATTCTTGAATTCCTGCATAAGAGAAATACTAATGCTCGGCAAATATCCGACAATATGGTGAGTAAAACATAAATCCTTGTACATAAGTACTGTAAGGATAGAATATGGAATTGTATCTCTCTTGATCTCATCTTTTCTCTCCATAAAATTATTTTTACTCTTTTTTCTTTGTATTATGGCTTTTCTCTCTTCTTTTTCAATATTACCTTTTCTCTCATCATTTTCAATTTCGGCTTTTCTCTCTCGGATTTTTCTCTGTTCTTTTTCATTATTGCCTTTTGTCTCTTCCTCTTCAATCATGGCTTTTCTCTCTTGTCTTTCTGCTATTTTCTTTTCATTTGCCTTTTTCTTTTTCAACTGATCCTGAAAAACTTGTTGTAAAGTAAGAGGTACAAGAGATATTGATATATTATTCATCACGAATGAGTACCTATTTGTTAATCTATCATATATAACGTGACGATCTAACTTCCAAGGTTCTCCCAATAAAATATGACATGCTTGCATTGGTACTACATCACATAATATTTCATCCTGATATTTCCCAATAGAGAAGGACACTATCACCTGTTGGGTTACCTCGAGTTTGAGTTGATCACTCAGCCTTTGAATTTGATATGGCTTTGGATGCTTTGTTGCATGTAATGCCAACTTCTCCACAAGCTCGGTGCTAGCAAAGTTAGTGCAGCTTTCCCCATCTATGATAACAGAACAAACTCTATTTTTCATAGAACAACGAGTATGAAATAGATTCTCACGTTGGTTGTCCATGACGTCATCAATCCATGGCCTTTCACTTGGAGTACATTGATTGATGCAATCATGTCCGGCGCTATCACAATTAACTTGAAGATCTTCAAATTCCTCGAGTTCTTGAGTATCGAAACGCCTAGATTGAAAGCACCAAGGTTGTTGTTCAACAGAAGTATGTTGATGTGAACGACGTATCACACCTTCCTTCAAGCGATCCATTTGTGTGTGAAGTGGCTCAAATCCAGACTTTACAACTTGTTTCATCATGGCTTTCCAATCTAGATTTTGAACGGGCTGAGGGAAACTGGCTTCTTTCCATGTGTTTTCTCTTTGTTGGAAATTGTAATCCTGCCAATTGTTAGAAACAAAAGAACCTCGCAACTCTTCCTCACATGTTTCTCTCAAACACTCCTGTTTAAAACTCAAATGGCTTTTTCTTAAAGATTTAAAACACTCTTGCCTTTTTTCACTCATATGTCTTCTTTCTATCTGAATTGAACTTTAAAAACAAATCGTTTTTTTACGAAGCAGTTCAACTTGAGGGACAATCAAGACATATCGATAAAAGTTTCCAAAAAGTAATTCCAAAGAATTTAAATGAGAAGAAAGAAATTAAGATGGAATGAAGTAATAGACTTAGATATAGCAGAATAAGAATGAGATATAAGATATAATTGTGTGCCTCTTTTTTTTTTCTTTTGCTTTTTTTTCCACGATTTTTTTTTGCTCTTTTTTTTTAGCACGAACTATTTTTTTTCTTTTTTTTTAGCACGAACTTTTTTTGCTCTTTCTTTTTTGGCACGAATTTTTTTTTGGCTTTTTTTTCTCCTTTTTTTAACCTACTGAAGAGAAGATTAATAGAAGAATATGATAATTTTTTTTTATAGAGAATAGAAATAGGTAGAGAAGATAAAAAAAGAACTAGATAAAAAGATGGGATGGAACTTGCTGTGCAACCGTGGGCTCTGATACCAACTGATGCGAACCTCGCCAATATGCTGACGACACCCTACACCAAATATGGCAACGATCCCAAGACTTTCACGACACAAGTGCGAAAAGATGGAATATGCCTTGTTTATGTGAGAAACAATGTATGAGATATGTAGACGCCACACCCAAATCCTCTAAGAAGAACTCTTAGAAAACCCCGGGTGATAAGTCTTGATTGCTTGAACGCCACAGGTAAAAACCTGATAAGTTCAAAAGCTCTTTCAAGATAGAAAGAAGACAAAACCTCACAAGATATAAATTCCAAAGTGTGTTTCCCATGCTGTGGAGTATGCCTTTTATAGGCTTGGAAAACAATCGAATGACCCACATAATGAGGAAAAAATCTATTATGGTTATAAGCTAACCTTATCTAATCTAACTACCTAATATCATCCTAAGAGATTTATTATATTTATAAATCTCTCCTTATTAATTAAATCTGGACCTTCGGTTGGGCTCATCTTGGGCTCTTCATTTGGGCTTCTATTTGAATATGCAGCAATCTCTTTAATCAGCCCATATAAAGCTTATTTGAATCTTTTAGCCCTTAACTTTGTGATTGGGGGCCCTCTTGAAGTCTCAAATAACCATTTATCCCATTTGGTGATAAAGTGTTCAGCTTAATTGTAGGTTCGTTTGATTGGGCTTGTGAACTTGTAGAATCTTTTGTCGGATTCACATCAGGAACTTACTAAATTAAAACTTATGTGAGTGGCCTCAAAATGAAAGGTCGGCTACGTCTAATATTATAAATATATATATATATATAGATTAATGTGCTATTAACATTCTTGTCAAGTATGTCGATGGATGGAGTGTTTGGGAACAAATCATAAAAAATTAAATTTTTATAGGGAAAAAAAGGAAAAAGATAGAGGGAATCTTTAAATTTTGTACTTTTTATTGTTACGGGTTATAACTGTTCTAGTAATAGTAATAAGAGTGAGTGGACTACCATGTCAGCCGCCAATGTTGATGACTTCTGCAGGTAGGTGATGCACGGCCGAATTTATATAAATCTTCAAGTTGCTTGGCATCATCTCCCCCACTCTAGCTTCTCATGGAAGGATCACTGCAGGCTATGTAGACATATATGGATTCTTGACCCATTTATTCGTCTCACCCCAGTTTCTGATGGATCCTAATGGGCCTGTGTGTTCACACACAATATAGATCGGTCCATATTCTTATCTAGGAAATAATTTGAAGAAAAAAAAATCTAAAATAAATGATAATAGTGGCAAATTTTCTGAAAATATGTATGTATAATAAATATTAGTTTGTTGTTTATTCAATCACACAAATATTCTTCTAATTAATACTCAATCAATTTCCCATGTACTTAAATAATAAAATATAGGATAATTGATAAATAACATATATTCAGGAAATAACATATATCCTATATGTAACATTTGTCTATTTTTCCATAAATTTTTTAGTTTTTAAATTTAAAATTTCCAACTCATTTAGACGGAATTAAGGCATATGAATACACTCAAATATCTTGAAATATACTACTAAATATTTTATGTATTTAACTTATATTAACACATACACTATTTTTATTCATTAGTTGTATATAAATTCGTTGGAACGAATATCTAATATTATATTCGAGCAAATTTTTTTAGTTTGATAAAACTTATTAATAACTTATTTATTCTCCCAATTTTCAAATTTAATTTTATAATAAAAAAAATTTTATTTATAAAATAAATCTTATAACTCAACCATACTTATTTATCCAATAATTTTAGATATATTATTAAAAATTAAAAAAATTATTTCATTTTTATCGTTATATTGTATATAATTTGTTAAATTAATAAAATATTATTTTCTTAAACAAAAAAAACTCAATAATACTTAAACTTATAATTTAATTGGTTGAGTGAGTTTTTTGAATTTAATGGATAATTATTCGTTGAATATTTAAAAGTTCATTATCTTTTATTTATTTATTGACTAAAATAATATTTAATAACATAATTCATATGATATGTTACTGTTCATTTATTTATCTAAAATAAATATTAATTTTATATTCCAGCAATATAAATAAATAATATATATTATAACAACTATCATTACGTAATTAATATTAATTTATTTTTATTATAAAAATTACTATTATATAATAAAATATAATTATTTTTATTTAAATTACTTAATAAATTTTGAAATTTAATTAAAAAATATAAATTCATTTTTTTTTTCATTGAAACCCCACCTTTCCATCCAATGGTGAACCTGGGTCACCTCCCCAGATTATTGGGAAGCCCTCAATCCAAACAAATCATTAATCACTTATAGAGATCAATAAACTGTGCTAAGCAGAGTGATCGGAGAGAAGAAGGAAAAGGAAGAGAAATAAGGAAATGGTGAGGAAAGCTTGGAGGATAATCCCCAGACTCCTAATGGAGTGAGTCAATACTCAATCATCATGCTCATCACGAACGTGTTACTCATCCTCCAATCATCCTCCATGGCCCTCCTTTCTTCCATGGCCCCAGAATGGAAGGTGAATAAGAGTCTGCTGAACATTTGCTCTCTCCTTGCGGATATTTTCAGGATTTTAATGCAGTGAAGGATCTTATCATTTTCCATGAATTTTATGGACAGTTATTTGCGTGGACTCCAGAACAAGCTAAAATGCACATGGTGGATGTTTTTTCCATTTCTGTATTTTAATTCTTGTTTCTTTAACATGCAATGAAATCCCCCTCTATTTTTAATAGGCTAAAATCACAAATAAGAAACAAAAGCTTGTGCGGTAATGCTATTTAGGTGAACAACTCTTATTTGACTCAATTTAGGTACAAGTATTTCATTAATTGCCCAATTCAATGACACCCCTTTATAAAAATTGAGCCATGAGTGAAGGTTGTCTATTATTTGAACCATTAGTGAAAGTTTGTGAATTGAGTCAAATAAACCGTTTGTGCCTAAATTAAGCCGTTAGGAAAAGTTTTATATCTTATTTGGGATTTTAGTTTTCTGAATATTTATGTGGTAAATTATCTAGTTGATTGTACACATGAAGTTTTGGATGATCCAGCAGTTGTTGCAATGTTAGAGGTAATCCATGCCTATGTACTTATATAGCTGCCTACTGTTCCATGTATGATATCCAATGAAATATTGTGCATAAAGATGTGTCCTAAATTTTCTAAGGTTTTGTCTACGTTATTCTATTAATTCTATCTTATTATTTCTATTTCCAAATCCTTCTATAAATAGTTTATAAGTTTGAATCAAATTTCTTGAAAGAAAAAAATCACTCATCAATCTGTTTTTTCGCACCACTTGATATCATGCATTGTTTGTATTTCTATTATGTATTTCCTCATCCCACGTCTATTACATTTCAAAATATTTATCAACTTGCATACCTTACCAACTATTTAATTTGATTACCTGGAAAATATACTTTCTATCACTATCTATTACAGGTTATAGTTACCAACAATTCTTCCCCTAAACTGAATGTACACTATAAGGAGTTTACAAGTTTATAGTTCTTCAAACTCCCAAAATTGGATGCATACTAAAAATAGTTTATAAATTTACACATTTTTTAATTTGAGTTTGACATATCTAAATCCTTTCGAAATTTCCTCAAACCTTCATTATAAAGTTATTTCATCATCACATCTTCCAATTGATCATGCATAATAGAAACTATAAGTTCAATTACTTTATTATTAGATAAATTTGTTAGAAAATGAAACTAATATCAATATACTTGCTCATTTCATATAGCACCAAGTTTTTTTATAGTTGTATAGTCGAGTTGTTGTCATAGTCCATCACACTTTCTTCTACAATCCATTTAAGCACGGTCAATCCACTTAAGCATGATTGGGTGATGGAAACCAATAACATTTATGAGAAATAAACCTAAGTTTTGATATAAATGTTAAAATATCAAATACCATTTAAAGACAAATATTTTATTGCACTTAATTGATATGTATTTTGCGAATAACCTAAACTATAGATAAATTTTTTATCGATAACTTAATTTTTAAAAGATGACACCTTTAAATTGAATGTTTAATAAAAGTTTTGTACATAAGTTGAGTACGATAAAATATTTTGCACACAAATTTACGAGAAAAAAATGCTAGGTTTATAATATATATATATATATATATATAATAAGTTGCAAGTAATCCCACGTGATATAAATAATTTAATACAAACCCTAAGTTTATATATATATATATATATATATATAATGAGTTACAAGTCATCCAACATTTGAAATAAATAATTTATTACAAACCCTAAGTTTATATATATAAAAATATAAATGAGCAATAATTTAATACAATGAGGAATCCCATATTGGACTTTGCACCTCATACTGAAGGGGAAAACAAGCTTTCTTGAAACCCGTGTTGTCAAAGTCATCTATTGCACGGTCATTTTCATGATATCAGTGAGCAGCAATCAATGGGTTCAGTGTTCTTCTGATCATACTGAAACTTGTCTACTCTTGTAACAGTTTTACTCTGATCAAGATTTTGTACATTCCTTAAGCTCAGTGGCAATTCTTTTGTCAAATAGGTTTGATGGTTCGCATGAAAATCATGCCATTCCTGAAATGAACAATGCAAAGGGAGAGAAAATAAAGCTTCTATGTGCAAAATTGGATCATCCAGTGAGGCAACCTAATTGATGGGGTGGCATTAGAGAGAGTCAATTTTGTGTCTGAGATCATATCATGTCTTTTGCAGCTTCAAGAAGCTCAAGGATGGTGAATGCACTGTCCAGGACCCCACTCCAAGACGGGTATGTTTCTTATAGGTGGGAGAAGAAGCTGAACGAGCACCTGCAAGTTCCATACTCAAGCTGTTTTCTTTCCATACTTTTCCTCCCCAAAGCTTCAGATCGCTCTGGCTCTCAATATAATGACTTGGAAGACACTCTTGCACGAGCAAATGGGTGGCTCATTGCATCCCAAGAGTTTGGCATCCCCATCGTTTTTATGAGCATTCAGACCGAGTCCTTGCTTACAAAGGTAATAACCACAGGTCCTAAAGATGAAATACGAGGAATAGAACAACTACCACCTTAGATACCAAGGATTCTGACTTCATATCTTGAGTCAGACACTTTGTACTTGTAGAGAATTCCTAGCATGGAGATGAAAGAAATAAGGACTGCAGAATACTTCAAGGAAAACCCGAGACTAGAATTGTATACTACTTTTTTTTAAATATCCTTAACGTTATGATCTCTCTACTTTGATCTGTCACAGATTTCAGGAGAGAGAGCTTCATCAACTGTGAGTGCTGGTTCTTTGTCTGATCTCTCCAATATTGTAAGTGCTAGTCTCATCCGTCTTGCCTTCTAAACTGCCTCCACCGCCATATACGGATATCTTTGTCATGACTTGGATAATAATTTTCTAAGTAATTTGAAGCTAATCCATCTCTCATTCACATTCACCCTACACCATTTAAACCATGGTTGTTGTGCTAGTTAGGTTTCTTGCCGAGGTCTATTAAGGATATTTATTGAAAGAAAAAACAATTCAAAGAGAAAAAGCCGAAAAGTTCTAGAAGCTTGGGCTTGGGCAGGGAAAGCATGAAAGTGCATATTTTTAGAATTGTAAGTGGAAAGAGAATTTATAAAATATATAATACAAATACTCAAATTAGACATTAACAATTAATAAAAAGAACTGTAATATGTACTAAGATTACATATATTATTTTTTAGGAATTGAAGTAATACAATATGTAAATTTTATAATTCGATTGAATCTCAATTAATAATAGTTCAGTTTCTCATTTATAAACCAACCTCGATTTCTGATATTATTTTATTTAAAACATTGTTCGAAATTCTATTATTGTCAACATTATTAATAAGAAATATTATTAATTAAAAGTTTTGATAGTAAAAGGGTGCAGAAATTAACCTCTATATGTTTTTTGTTTGCTATTGAACGTTACTTCCTTCAACTTCCCCAGTCACTTTTTTCCATTTTGCAAATATGTATATATGTCTAACAACTCCAAGCAGTCTATTAAACTTGTAAGAAGCTTATTCAACCCTCACATCAATGATAATGGGTTGCCTCTCCCTCCCGCCGCTACACCTGGATGATCGGTCCGATCATTGTCGTAGGGCCGTACGGAATTGACGGCCATAGCAACTATATATATATATACTTATAATTGACTTATATATATTTTGACCGATTCTTGTCCTATCTTACTTTTCTAAAAATTATTTATCAAATTTATTATAATTTATATATAATAATATCATTTTACTAAATTATATAACCTTTTTTAAAAATTAAAAATTTTACCGCTTGAGTTAATTAGATCGATTTTGATTATTCACCCATTTAATCAGTTTTTATCCTAATATTTTTCTAAAAAAAATTTATTTTATTTTATGTTAATTTTCTCTTACAAAGCGAGTAATTTTAACATTAAATCATTTCGATCCAAATTCAAATCATATTTTTATTTTTACTATCTCATCCTTAATTTTCAATTAAATAATTTAATTAAATAAGATTATTTGAGTTTAATTCTCAATTAAAAAATAATCCTAAAAAATCTTAAAATACAAGATTACTTAAATATTATTTCTTCTTCATCACTACCCATCATACCGGTGAGGACGAGAGTGAGACTTCCGGACAAACTAATTTCTTGTCACTTTCATACCAAGACGGAGAAGTCATACTCCTGGGGATGATTCCGGGAAGATATCCACAAAACAAACAAATATCCTATATTTTATTATTTAAGTACATGGGTGATTGATTAAGCATTAATTAGAAGAATGTTTGTGTGATTGAATAAAAAATAAACTAATATTTATTATACATATTTATATCATTGTTTATAATTGAAGAGAATTAATTTTTGATAATTGGGTACTTGAATAAAACATATTGAATGTGGAGTAATGAAAATTATGGTGTGTAATAAAGGAGAGCACTTGAATTTAAGTATGTGAGTACCTCGAAGATATAATCAATGATCTCATTAATTATGTGATGGATTAATACCGGCATTTGCTCAATGTAGCCTAAGTCACTCAGGAGATTTATGTTATGAAATTTGGACAACTGATGCATTATCATGCTTTCGAAAAATACATGCTAAAACTTATTAAATACCAGAATAATGACGTATTTTGAAAGGGTTATATATATTCCCTATTTTTTTATATTTATGGACCAAATTATATATAAAGGGTTAGTTTTTTTTATTAGAATTGACCTAAAGCTAACCATTTATTAAATATTATAATTCCAATAATTGTAATTTTATTTTATGAAATTCAATATTAGAAATATTCTACAAAAGTATATAATATTCATAGTGTAAATTGAATTTATAATTTATTAGGTAAAGTATTAATCAATTTTTTTAATAGCTTTTTATTCTCACGGTCAACAAGCTGCTCCTCACTTTGACCATTATGCATTGGGTAGGGTGATATATATATGTTCTCTTGTTTTATAATAATAATAATATTATTATAGGAGCTGTTTGACCGTCTCTTGGTTCCCCTATTTGCTTCTCTGCTCACTGCATGTCTTGAGAATTTCAAACTGCCGCCTCTCAATGGCATGGCTGTTCGGTGGCCATTAATGACTTGCAGGCAGAGCAGTTGAGAGGCGTCCAGCCACACCAGGTGACAGACTCTCACATATACACACAAAACAGAATTATTGTATGCCATGCAAGAAGAAGATGAAACTGTGAGCATGCCGATGTGAAGTTACCAAGCAGCTCAAGCTCATTACGCACTGTCATATCATCATTCCATTCTGTAGAGCGAAGGTGCTGATGGCTGCTTGAGAATGATCTTCTTCTTCTTCTTCTTCTTCTTCTTCTTCTTCTTCTTCAGATTTCTTTCTTCCCTATTAGCTTGCTCTGTTTCTTTAAAGGAAATTCTTGCTGTTTTTGCTTTGCTGTAAAACAAACTAGCTTGCTTTAGTAATTTTTTTTCAGTCATTATCTTTACAGAGACGACAAGGAATCATGGCCGTGGAGGCAACACCCTCTGCCCTCCCATCTCTGCTGCTGGCGGTGGTGATCGTGGCTGCCAGTCTCTCCTCCTTATGCAGCGAAGCACAGCAAGTGAATTCTGCAGCCGTCTTCCGCGCCAATACTCTGGGCATTCTTCTTGAGATTAAACAGTCTCTTACTCTGGGAGAAGGGGTTCTGCTAGACTGGTCAAAAAGCAACCCAAATTTCTGTTCATGGACCGGCGTCTCATGTGCGCTGATCGGCACATCGCCGTCGTCACTGCCGGTTGTGGTGGCCCTCAACCTCTCCGGCACCGCCCTCGGCGGCTCGATACCCACCTCCGTCGGACGGCTGCGGAACCTGATCCACCTCGTCCTCTCCTCCAACAGCCTCACCGGTCCCATCCCACCTAACCTCTCCTACCTCACTTCCTTGGAATCTCTCCTCCTCTACTCCAACTAACTCTCTGGCCCCACCCCCCGGAGCTCGGGTCCCTCTGGTCTCTGCATGTCCTCCGAATCGGCGACAATGACCTCACCCGTCTCATCCCTCCTTCCCTTGGCGGCCTCGGAAGAATTGTCACCATCGCCCTGGCCTCCTGCCGCCTCTCCCAGCTCCAGAACCTGATTCTGCAGTAGAACCAGCTCTCCCGTCCGGAGCTGGGCAACTTTTGGGTTATCATTTCACATCAATATAAAAAAAAAATAGGGAATATATGTAATCTCACCTAATAGGATTGGGGCTATATTTCCATAAATTTTCCACTATTATAATCTATTTAAAATTTTTTTCTTCAAATTATTTCCAAGACAAGAGCAGAAAGTGTTGACAAAAACAAAAATCTATATGCAGTGTATATTTCTTGCAAGAGGAAGCTACCTGCCAAACAGTTGACTACTCAAAATTTTAAATAATTCCGGGCTCGACTGTTAGCAAATCATTTCGATCTCATTGAATTTTCCCAACTTATGGTACTCAAGGTGAAGTGATTTAAACAGCTACTGCCTAACAAGTGATTTTTCAGGTAAGCAACTGTTTCCGATTTTATTTATTTTTTTCAGATAGTAAAATATTTCAAATAGTATAATGTATACATAATGATATTTTAATAAATTAAAATAAATATTAAATATAAAGTTAGAAAACTAAATATATATATATAATTTATAATATTAGAGGTAGCTAACTCACCTACCAAACCAACAATCTATATTAAGAAATCAGCTTGGAGTTTTAGACAAGTAATATAATTTAATTAATAAAATAAAAATGTGTTATATGTGATTGATAAGTTATATGTTAGATTAAGAATCATTATAGTTAGAGACGCCCCCTACATTCCCTCCTTTCTCTTTTAATATTTTAATAATAAAAAAATTTATAATTTTAAAATGTAAAATTTCGTAATAGGTCAAAACCAATAAAGTTTTATTACAACTTATATGAGAAATTGAAAAATTATGATTAGAAATTATTTATCAAAAAATTTAGAAAGTTAAAATGATGCATAAAAAAATTATATTAATAATTTTGCTTAAGAAATCCTGGTAAAATAGAAAGATAAAATTTAAAACACTAAAATAAGCTATAAAGGAGGTGATATCCTATAACGAAATAAAGGAAAATTACACCTAAAAATCTATAAAAAAAAATACTTTTGTTGTAAGTATTGAGCAATGTATATAGCTAACCGTATCATTGATGAAAACCTTGTTATACCTTAATTTTGTAATTAAATCCTTAAAATTAGAATAGTAGAATAAAAAGGAAATCTTGTAATTAAATTCTTGAAATTGGAATGGTAGGATAAAAAGGAATTAAGTAAATATGACAAACCTAAAATTATATAAAAGAAATAATATGAGTCTAAATAAATAAAACTGAGGGTGGATTAAAATTCAAAATGAAAAAAACTTTCTAACCATTACTCAAAATAATAAGAAGGGAAAAGAGGTATCAAGATTTTGGGTTGCGAGTGATATACATAATACACAAACAGGAGATGTTGATGGATAAATAGATAAAAATCCAATAAAAGGTATAAAAGATATAACGAAGTGATACTTTCTATAAAATAAGAAAATTTAAACAATTGTTTCCATAGAAATTATAAAGTTTGAAGAAATAAACTTTACTTACAAGTTTATGCCTGTGTAATAAACAAAGTATACCTTATAAGCTTTCAGGAAAAAAAAATTGGAATGTATAAATATGGAAGAAAGTATTCAATCCATATTCTAATAACAAACTTGTAAATAAAATATAAATAAATGAAATGAATATACACTTAAAAAACCCTAAAATAATTATAATTCAAATAATAGGTAAGGTTGAATAAGTAGTAAATTATTAGTGAGTAAATTAAATATGATAATGAGATAATTATGAACAAATATATAAATACAATAGTGTAAAAATGGAAAAAAATGAGGATAATCTAACAGAATATTTTTTAGCGTGTTGAGTGATGAATAATAAAAGCACAAGTGATTAAATCAATATATGGTCCGTAATACTATTATATTTATATAAAAGGAATAAGGGAGACACGTTAATAATGATGTATACTTGAGCTAAAGAAATAATTTATTAATATTCTTTTAAATAACTTAATTGGTTAAAATTGTATCAAATGAAAAGTTATAAATAAAATAAACAATTAAGATAATTAAAACTAATTAAAAGAGATAATTCAGAAATTTGAATAAAATTTATAATAAATTATAAAAATAACCTATAAATATATTATAAAAATAAATAAGTAAGGAATAATATTACGAAAGTATTACGTAAGTGTTGGAAGAACTATATGTAAGTAGAGTTGATTTTTTTTGTGAAAAATTAATAATAACCTACCGCACAAAATATAATTAATTATATAATTTATCACAAGCCATACTGATGGGAAGTAAAGGTTAAAAATTAAAACACAATTTTAATGTCACAAATATGATAATGTTTAAAAATTATAAAATAAAAATTATAACTCTTACTTGAATAAATTTAAAATATTATGATAATTTATTAGAAATATTATTATAATAATATTATAAAATTATTTATTTTTATTTTAATATATAAATATGCACACATTATTTAAAAATAGAATAGTATATACAAGTTTATAAACAAAAATTAAAAAATGACATGTATAAATATCATCTCAAGTTTAAATTTATATACTAAAATAAAAATAAATATTTTTATAGCAAAAAAATGTTCTTGTTAAGCTAATGCTTAATTCAACATATTTAATTCTTTTAAGAAAATGGAGAGAAATGTAATATGAAATTTGTAAGTTATTAATTGTATTGAATACATGTATATCTTATATCAAAATTTTCATTATTTATATATTTAATACATTTATGGGATATTGATAACAATGTTAGCATAATATAGAGAATTATATTCTCGAAAATACCAAACATGTACTAATTACTAATAAACGGAACCTATGGATAAGGCATAGCTTAGATCAAATCTTCTCCAACGGGTCCATTTCCAGCCTGGTCAAAAGGAGAATGGAAGGGGTTTACTGTCAATCATTGCGTCCCATAGGAGGAGTTTTCGTCCCAATGACTGCATATTATTACAACAACCATAAAATAGAAGGCATTTTGGAATGATTATGAAACAATCATTACTCATCTTGTTTTTAGCTCGGATTTCTCTGTTCATCATGAAACTTTACTTCCTGATACAACTTGTGGGTTCACCAGATTGTATAATATCTTTAGGGCATGAACACACTAATTATGGTAAATCTACCTCAACCTTCCATATTTCTCTAATGTTTACTAGTTGATAATTTTGATGTTTAACCTATTAGTGGTTTTACTATTTTACTTGATTAAAATCTGGTTTATCAAAATTTTAAGAAACAGTACTTAATGACTCGTTCAATACTGATACTAAGTACAAAACTTTTACCGAGGCTACAACTAAACTTATATATAGTGGTTTTCTATATATGGTTCGCCTCTTATTCATAAACTTGTCTTCAATTTAGCAAACTTTTTTACCCTTTTGAAACAACTAATTTGCAATCTATTTTAATACTAATACAGTTATTCATGCTCACACTAGAAAGCTATTATTTAACAATAATCCTATTCTTTTTTCTTATTGTAACTATAAGTTGAAAACTCTTTTGTTCCTCATTTATGTCTACTAACATTTAAAAGTTAATATTATTACATGTACTTCACCCTTTTTATTTTATTTTATGAACTTATAATTTATTTTTATTGAGCAAAAAAACTTATAATTTGTTTTGCAATGGTTCAACTCACAATACATTTATATCACTTAATTTCTCAATTAAACATTTAATATATTCATATTTTTCGGTTATAAATGGTTGAATATTCTCTATCATCATACTTTAATCCACATTTTTTTCTCATATTTTTATTTTGTTAACAATTAAAATAATTCTTGAAAAATAATATTTAACTTATTCACTTATTTTAATGGACAATATCTCAAACTTTATTTTAATAGTTTGAACTTACTCTCTCCTATACCTGTATCAGTTGATTATCTATATTTTATGGCTTTACGTATATATTTACAAAAGAGATATTTTCATTGAAAATATTTTAAACATTATTTTTTTTATCAATAGTTTAAAAGAGTTAAAGTTTGAATTTGTTTTCATTTTCCTTCTATTTCAACATAAATATGTGTCTCAATTATATTAGGAAGTTTTAGATAGCTTGGAAAGTTCTCTATTAATATTTTCCATCAAACTTAGATATTTTAAGGTGTAAAGAAGATGTTTTGATAGATGTGTCGATGTATTTTAAATTATTTTAAATTCCATCTCTCTATCTACTTTAATGATTTAAATTTGTTAAAAGGGAATTGAATCTCCAAGGAGTGCTTTTCCTAGGGGTTGACAACACTTGAAAGCCCAAGTGAGTAGTAAAACACACTTGAGATCTGAGCACTATTGTATGAAAGCTTTCTATTTCTCTCAATAAACAACCATTTAGGGTTTTTGTTCTCTTTTTAAACCTTAATATTGGATAATTCTTTTGCAGTTAATCTTGATAGACAGTATCTAAAAATCCGACTAAATATGAATTAATTAAATTTAATAGAAATAATTTAAAACTTATTAAAAAAATAAACAACTCTTCAATTATTGCATACCTCCTACTTAACCCGATAATATTTATATTTTTGTTTCCAATATTTATATAACATGATAGGGTTTGAGGGTTCCATTTTCTTCGGAAGAAAATAGGGTCCTTCGATCCATTTGCGAAAATTGTAGGTCGTTTTATCTCTTTCTATATCGTATCCCAATTTTTTAATAGGTTGAACAGTATGTCGGTTAGGATATTTTATTTGTGTCGGAAGATACGATGTTGTTTAAAAAATATTCACCCAAAGTGACCAAATGGAGAAATTCGGTCACTCTTGTGATAATTAAAAAATAATTGAATTCATTGAGCTATAAAAGATCATATTCGAATTCTCTGAACCCACCCCTTTACCAGATTGAGTATACTTTTTTTTGTCGCCACTAGTAAGAGCAAGTCAGGATCCACTTTCACCATCCAAAATTTGATTAGCATTGAAAAGTTTGTGTCTTTACGATGCTCTAACTCCTACACCGGATATGGACCGACCTGTCTCAGTACGTTCTGAACCCAGCTCACTTACCGTTTTAATAGGCGAACAGCCTAACCCTTGGAACATACTACAGTCCCAGGTGGCGAGGAGCCGACATCAAGGTTCCAAACTTTCCCGTCTACGTGAGCTCTTGGGAAAAATCAGCCTGTTATCACTAGGGTAACTTTTATCTGTTGAGCGACGGCCCTTCCATTAGGCACCGTCGGATAACTAAGGCCGACTTTCGTCCCTGCTCGACGGGTGGGTCTTGCAGTCAAGCTCCCTTCTGCCTTTGCACCTCTATTCTCTGTCTGTTCAACGGTATCTTCGGTGCAGGAGAGAGGGTGGATTCCCAGTCAAATGTAGTGAAACTATAGGCTTTTCCTTGGTGGTGCTTTAGCTTTATCCTTCACACAATATGAATACGGACTTGGGACTTTCATGTTTTACCCACCTGTTGTTGCCTCAAATCAGCAAACATGTAAGACGCGACAACTCCTTTTTTTTTCAGATGGTCTCTTTCTTCTGTTTTGTACCACTTCTCTTACAAATCTAATATAAGTCAATATAACCACAAAAACATATTGAAAACAGAACATTTGCACGTGGAAAAGAAGAATATTCCATCCGGCATCTAGAAGCACTCGAACCATTTAAGGTTGCTGATATCAAAATTTTATTTATTGATATATTTATTAATAGAGAACTACCAGACGACACCAAACAGATCTAAAGATGACACAACTTACAACAAATCGTCATCAACGGGATTTATTTATTAAGATGGAGAACCACATGATGTACCAAAGTATATTTTTTAGGTAATTAAATTAGGTTGTTGGTGGGGAATGCAAGTTGATATCTATTTTGAAATGTCATAGATGTGGGATGAGGAAATACATAAAAGAAATACTAAACAATGCATGATATCAAGTGGTGCATAATAGAAAATATTTTTGGGGATTTAAGAATTTGTTTTGGAGTAGATAAATGTTTGAGTTCTAAATCACAATTTTTTAAAATTATATGGGTTAGATTGTGATTTTTTTCTTGATTTTTTGAGTTTTTGATCCTGAGTTCTAATACTCTGCATCAACATAAACCACACCATTATTCTTAACAAGTCGTATCATAGATTCAATAAACTCAAGCAAATCATGGTATCGCAAGTAAGTGTTGTACAACCTACCATACCAAAGTTTGAAATCTATTATGAGAATTGGGCAATGCACATGGAGAATTTCATTCGTATGCTTAAACTTTGGTCTCTGGTCAATCTCGATATCCATATGTAGATCCCGATATTCCATCTGTAGAAATGAAAGAAGACAGATATCAAAAAATTAGAAAAGTTGTTGATGTAAAGGTAAAAAACTTTATGTATCAAGCTATTAATCGTACAATCGATGAAACTATTTTGGATCGAGACACTTCCAAAGATATTTGGAATACAATAAAGTAAAGATATCTTGGTTCAACTAAAACTCTGCAAGCTAATCTTCAGGCCTTACAAAGAGATTTTGAATTATTGTAAATGAAGAAAGCTGAAATCGTACAATCAACCAAGATATCTTGGTTGAACTCTATCGGTTACTAATAAAATGAAAATGCAAGGTGAAAAAATGGAGTGTATAGTAATTATTGAGAAAATTTTAAGATCTATAACAGTTAGATTTGGTTACATTGTGTGTGCTATAAAAAAAATCCAATGTTACATCTACTTTTAGAAACATTGCAGATCAATCTTGCAATTCATTAGAAGAAAAAACACAAACATAGAGAATATGAACAAATATTGCATGCTACTAAACCTAAATCAGTAGAGATGAGACGTTATAAAATTGAATAAGAGGGCGCAGTTTTGGTGGTGGCAGAGGAAATAGTAAGGAATGACTGATGGTAGTAAGGTACACATTTAATGTTACAATGTCATAAACTTGAGCATTTTCAATATGAACATCCAGATTGGACTGGAAGCTATGAAAATTATACTGCTCATTACCTATCACAAGGCTGAGACCAGAACTTAAATGAGGAGTGGAAATTTTCGCAGCAATCACATTAGTGGCTGTTTGAATTGGTTCAGTGATTTTCAAACAGATTTTCAGAAAAAAAAAATGTGAATATTGGAGACAATTCAAAATTGGTAGTCAAAGGAAAGGGAAGAGTAAATCTAAAAGTAAATGGAAGAATTCTGATTTTGATCGAAATATACTATGTTCCAAGTTTAAGAAATAATTTACTTAGTCTTGGACATTTGATTGAAAAGGGACTTACTGCTATATTTAATTATAATGGATGTCATATTCACCACTCTATCGAATAGTAACTACTCTTGGTTCCTATTACTGACAATTGTATGTTCATATTCAATGTTGAGATTTAAAGATTTGCAAAAGGTCAACATACATCTATTGAAGCCAAAGACATATTATGACATAAGAGATATGAGCACTTGAACTATCAAGGACCGGATAGTTATACTCAAAACAGATTGTAAATGGTTTGTCTACAATCTCAAAGCCTAAGCAAGTATGCAGCAGTTGTCAAATGGGTAAGCAACACAAAAAAAATCAACCTCCTAGGAGTAGCTGGAGAGCTACTAAAAAACCTGGTAGGAGTCCATTGCTTGCAAGAGAAATGTGGTTAAAAAAGACTCCCCCATATGGGAGAACAACTAACCTCTTCACCAATTTATTACTGCAGATCCGTTCGGTAGTTTTCATCCCCTACAAACCTATCACCCATTCAGCAATCTTCTTCTTCCCCAGGAGCACATGGTGGGCTCGCAAAATAGTTTCTTGTGCTTGATGAGCAGTACAATAGCATCTCAGCAGTCCCATTCAAGGAATCATATAGGACAGGCCGAATGATAAAGAGGCCAGATATCTGCCAGAGATGGGATGAAGATCAAACCATTCATCAGAAGAACCAGACACAGAGATTCTCTATCTCTAATATTACCTCTCAATCAAAACTCACGGAGGACCACTTGTAATCCTGCAATCGAAGCGAATTGGAATGGCGAAAGTGTTTGAAATCCCTAATTCTCGGATAGGGTTGATTCTAAAGATTGGGGGAGCGATGAACAGTGACCCGCCCCTAAATGTGAAATCTATTCGTACTTGGATTACACCCCACCCCCAGACTATAACCATTAATCATATTTACCCTTAACTTATATATTCAGTTACAAATATAACCAAAATAATGAAGAAAGGAAATATTCACAAAAAGGCCACGGAACTTTTCATTTTGAATCAATTACATCCAACTGAAATAACTACCCAAGTCACCTCGGGAATAAACTATGGACAGAGTAGCAGACATAGGATCAAATAATTAGCATATACATCATTCATTTCAATGGAATGGACAGCAAACATTTCAATCACATCCACTCCACCAATGGTGGGCTGACATCATCCATTTAATCATTCTCCGGTGGGGCCCGCGTTTTCCTTCTTGTTATTTTGTGACTCAATGATAGGGATGCCATCAGTAAATATGACACCATTTATAATTACTGTAGTTCGGAATGAAACCATACCCGAGAGCAGCAACTCGAATCCCAAGGTCCAGCATATGGTCTTTATGCAACGAAAAGTAGACAGGTAGAACAATTCCAATGACACTATCACTTCACAGACAATAAACACAGCTTGGATCACTAAGCTGACCCACTTGAGTGCACCCTGGATTTTGTATGCATGGCCAGCATCCTGTCCGATGTGTACGTAGCAAAATATGACAAAGAACAAGAGTTTGTTGATGCACGTACAAATATTATTGATCTCCCTCGTGAAGATACCAACCATATCCTGCGAGGAAGACAATACATTAGACTTTGAGTGAAGTGCGTGAGAGAAGGATTCAAAAAGGGGAGTGCTTCACTACACTACACTTGAGAGATGGAACATTTGGAGATTCAAATAAAGTGCAGAGACACAGAGATGGAAAGAACCGTAGCTTCTCATGCTATAATGACTGAGAGCTGGTGGTGGAGGGGGGATGATGATGTCCATGATGAGCCTGATGATGTGTTGTGTTTTTGAGAGGAGGAGATACTTAGATGATGGATGCACTTACAGAGCTATCGGCCACCATGGTGGGGGAGGCATTGTAGTTACCGCATCCTACGACCGATACCTTCGTTCCGGACGGCCCTACTTCAACAATGACCGGGCCGTTCATCGAGGTGTAGGGCAGGGAGAGGCTGTTCATTACCTTGGGAGATATTTGGAATGTAATGTGAGGGTGTTTTGTTGGAGGGGAGCTTGGAGCTTACTTGGAAGTGAGTTTGAGAGAGACTGGCTTGACTTGGGAATGGGAGGGGGAAGTAGAGGATGGTCATGTATGCCTTAAATAAGGACTGGGAAGGTGAAGAAAAATTACAGCCTTTGAGGGGTAGTTCACCGCCTGAGAGGAGAACACCCGTCCGCGTCCGCGTCCGCATCCTCATCGGCATCGGCGTTCAAGGGTCTTCTACAAATCAAAATAATTAGGAAAGCAACAAAGGTTAGCTAATAGAACCCACTACCATTCAAGGGATGAAAGTAAGTTGCAGAAATTTGAATTAACACCAAAAGAAAGACTACAATGTACACATAATGACATTTTAATAAATTGAAAAATGTTAAATATAAAGTTAGAAAACTAAAAAATATATATTCATAATAATAGAGGTAGCCAAAGCCAACTCACCTACCAAACCAGCAATCCATATTGAGAAATCATCTTTGAGTTTTGAGTTTCAAACAAGTCACATTTAATCTTAGGGTTTGTATTTGTTAAGAATAGATCCCACATTGGATAAAATAGAGAAATGTTGTGGGTTTATAAGGTTGAAAGGGTACCATTACTTATAAGTCATAACTTTTAAGTAAACATGTGAGGGTGGGATTACTTGCAACTCATCTTATTATAATAAACCTAGCATTTTTTTCTCCCATGCAAAATATTGATATTAGTTTAATTTGGTGCTACATAAAATGAGCAAGTATATTGATATTAGTTTAATTTTCTAACAAATTTATCTAATAATAAAGTAATCAAACTTATAGCTTCTATTATGCATGATCAATCGGAAGATGTGATGACGAACTAACTTTATAATGAAGGTTTGAGGAAATTTTGAAAGGATTTAAACATGTCAAACTCGAATTAAAAAATCTGTAAACTTATAAACTTTTTGTAGTATGCATCTAATTTTAGAGTTTGAAGAACTATAAATTTATAAACTATTTATAGTATACATCGGAAGAATTGTTAGTAACTATAACCTGTAATAGATAGTGATAAAAAGTATATTTTCTAGGTAATTAAATTAGGTTGTTGGTGGGGAATGCAAGTTGATATCTATTTTGAAATGTAATAGATGTGGGATGAGGAAATACATAAAAGGAATACTAAACAATGCATGATATCAAGTGGTGCATAATAGAAAATATTTTTGGGAATTTAAGAATTTGTTTTGGAGTAGATAAATGTTTGAGTTCTAAATCACAATTTTTTAAAATTATATGGGTTAGATTGTGATTTTATAAAAATTGAGACTTAAATAAGATTTAGTAGTAGTCTAAAGACTTGAATGGAAATATGAAAAAACTTGGAGATTCACAAAAAAAAAATCTTAAGAGAGGTTAAAGGCACAAATAAAATTATTAGAAAGATTTGAGGTACTAAAATGTAATTTTGAAAAATTGAAGTACCAAAATAGAATTAAGTAGAGTTTAGGGATCTGTACCAAAAGTAGGAAAGGTCAGAGTACCTAATGTGAAATAAGATTTGAATTATAGTATAAAAATAAGTAAGAAGAAAATAGATGGCCCAAAATGTGATTTTAGAAATGTTAGGGACAAAGTTGTAAAAATTGAAAAATTTGGGCCAACAATGAAATTTCTAAGAATGTGAGAGCCTAAATGAGAATAGCGAAAGTTATAAGAACTAAAATGAACTAATTAAATGGCTAGTATTTTCAAAATAGACAAATAAAAAGGTAAGGGAATTATGGTAATATTTGGAAAGTTTAGAAACTAAAATAAAATAATAAAAAAAATTTAAAATGTAAGTGAGAACTTAAAGTTTTTGTGGCATTTTAAAAAAGTGACCCAACATTGCATAACCCTAAACCCTAGATTGATGAAAATAAATAATTGGTGAGTATTAGTGGTGACGAGTTTGTGGACAGTAGGAGTTGAGCAAATCAAGTCTTAATGGCAAAGCTGTAATTTTGGGAAGTTATGCGACAATATTAAAATTACCGTTTAGAACCAAGTCTCATATATGGTATATTATTCTGATAATTGTAGTATAGCAGTTACAAGTGGTATTAACTAACTTCTGAATAAACACTTTTCTTATACATAGGTGAGTGAATTTATAGATAAAGTATTTTACTGCACCAATTATGATTTTTTATTAAGTTAATTAATGTAAGTAGAAGAGCATGATAAGCTTCACAAATGAAACACTAAATATGACTCGTATGATTTTGCATGAATTGGACTAAGAATCCTAATGTCAATATATTAATAGACAGAGATTTTCTAAATATACAAACGAGACTAAGTTTTATTTGTTTGGATATACTAAGAAGTAGTTAATAATGAATAAATTGGTTCAAAAATCAAAACCATGAAGTTATAATAGTCGCACATATCATACGCATGATGAAATGATAACAAAAAGTAGTGGGCTACTTTAGATAGAATACCAAGCCATAAGTATTAAATAAAATTATTATGTGATATGACTTTAATGAATGTTAAAAAAATATATGTAGCTAGATTGGTTAGATTGCATATTACATGCCTAAATAAGAATAATTATTATATTAAAGGTGGTGGAGTGTCCATGAAATAATGAAAATGAGTATATAAGGAAATTTCCACGATTCAGGCTTTTATGATTGGGGTTAGACATTACTTGTTATTCCGAAGTTAGGGTGAGTGGATCAAAGTATATAAGATGTCAAATGACACATTATGGATATTGTACTAGGGGGCGGTTCATCATGAGATATTTACATATGAGTGCAAATATATAACACACATACCCCTCACAACCATCACATGCTTATATGTGTGATATCTCAATGGATAAGATGAAAGAGCCATCATGTGTGAAGTTATGATAATAAATACGTCATTGACAATAATAAGAGGGGGAAAGTCATTTACCGATGTTCTTGGGAGTGCATTAAAAGGCACATACTACTCACATTATGAGTTGGCATGAGAACTTGGGGTTGATTGTGTGTATTTGTTGTGTGTATTGTGAAATGATAATTGAATTATTGAGTTAAATAAATGGATTAAAAGAATTTTATAAAAAATAGTAAGTAAAACTACTTGTAAAAAAGATATCAATGAAAATATAATAAAAAAATAAGTGAAAATAGAATAATAAATTATGTTATAATTGAACATTGTTAAATACATTTATTAATTTATGAGTTCACTACTATCAAATTATTTACATGTGTATGCAAATGAACCGATAATATGTATGCAAATGAACAGATAATATCATATTAGTCTCAATGACTAACAAAATAATGTATTGCATAGGATGCTGTTAGAAAATAAAAAAATAATGTATTGTGTAGCATAGCTTAACATAAGAGTAATATACTTAAATTTTTAAGTGCCAACACTCTGGGGAGCAATTCTACAGATGTAATGTATTCTAGAATATATACATTGTTTATTGTTATAATCTCATTTTTTTGCTTAATAAAATATTATTTAATTAATTTATCAAATTATATATAATATCCGCATAATAAGAAGATGAAAATGAGAAAATTTTCTTATTCTCAATAATAGATTTGACATTATCAGGTACATTAGTATTCAAATCACTTGAACCCCAATTCTTGCGGTAGAAAAATACTAATGCATCTGTACAGCAGTTGCTACTTCTAAGGTATAGTATAGAGTATAGAGAGGAAGATTTAAGTATAATTTTGGGTAATTCTTATTCTTTGTGCAAGTTTTAGTTTTACAATATAGCTAGGGCATCGACTTCTAATGCGTGTGTAATAAAACTGAAAGCCACTAGTTCGCAATTGTAATTTAATATAAAAGAAAAGTAAATGTACATTTACATGATATTAGAGATTGCATAGCACCATAAAATTATTTTTATTATTTTTTATTTACTTTCTCCATAATAATATCCAATATATGCAAGACAAAAAAGTAGGAGGAATAAGAAAATATACAAGATTGAAGAATCCTATATTTGACACTCCGAAAAAGTCAAGTAGTAATTCTCCATTTGATCCTCACATTTGAAGTAGGGATTAATTTAGTTGAAAAGAGAGAAAAAATTTATTTGTTGTATATGCAAAAAGGAGCTAACATAATCCCATAGCTAGTTTTTTTTAACAAATCATTGCATTGAAATAAAGTTTTGTACAATTTATCATACCAAATTTTGAAGATTATTATAATAATTAAGTAATATTCATGAAGAATGAATTCATTGGTTAGCTTAGAATTTGGTCTCTAGTTTACCTGATATTTCATTAGTAAAAATAAAAGAAAACATAAATATTAAAGAATTAGAAAAGTTGCATTGAAAGATTTTAGGATAAAAAAAACTGAGTATCAATCTATTCATCATACAATAATGGAAATTATTTTAGATTGAAAAACTTCCAAATATATTTGAAATGCAATGAAATTAAGATATCTTGGTTCAATTAAAGTTAGTCAAATTAATTTCTAAAAAAAATTTGAATTATTGCATATGAAAAAAGCTTAAATAATTGAATGTTGCTAATAAAATAAAAATGTACTATTATAAAATAAAAATATAAATTAAAGAATAGAGGATACAGTAATTATTGAGAAGATTTTAAAATTTATTACAACTAGATTTGATTACATTATTTGTGCTATAAAAGAATTCAATTATATATCTAATTTAAGTTTAGAAAAATTATAACAAGTGCTGTAATTTATAAGTAGAAAAAATATAAATATAGAGAAGATGAAAAAATATTAAATATTACTAAACTTAAATCAGTAAAAATAAAAATTTATAAAATAAAATTAAAAGAATGCATTTTTCGAAAGAGCAAATAAATAAATTATGGTAGTAAAACCCACATTAAATATTACAATATCATAAATGCTAAGTGTTTGTATATGTGTTAAATATAACTCTTATCTTTTCATTAAAAAATATAACACCCATTAAATATTGTGCAAAATAAATAATTAAATAATTTGGTTGTGTTCACATATTCCATTCAAACCGAGTAGAGTGTGAAATTAGAAAACTCAAATTTATGAAAAATGGAAAATTCCCTATACTCTATTTATAACAAATACCCTATATTTTATTATTTAAGTACATCCATCATTGATTGAGCATTAATTAAAAGAATGTTGATGTGATTTAATAAAAAAAATAAACTAATATTTATTATACATACATATTTCCAGAAATTTGACACTAATATCATCTATTTTGGTTTTTTTTGTTCAAATTATTTAGCATGTCCTAATCATTTCCAATCACAGCCAAAGTTAAGTAGAAATGGCTAAAACCGGCATGTGAATATGGACAGGTCTATATTACGAGTGTCACATGTGAACACAGGCCGACTAGGATCCATCAGAAACTAGAGCGAGACGAATAAATGGGTCAAGAATCCATATATGTCTAGGGGTGATCCTTCGAGCCCGCAATCCGTTAGTTGTTGACCAAGGAGCGAGCCTATAACCATGCCCGGTAATATAGGCCTATGAGGATCCCCCAGCCCAGAATGCCCGGTCATGCATCAGAGTTGAGAATGTACGATATCTATCTAATATGGATTCTCACTTAGATCCCCCTTAGCTGCTATATCTAAAGGCATAGTTAGTGTGTTAGTTTGGTCAGCCTCACCGGAGACGAACAAGTTTGAGATGCAAAACGCATTTTTTTTTTCATTCACTAATGCGGATTCCAGTAATGATCATTACTCCTCACAAAAGATAAAAAAGGGTAAGAATGAACTATGTGAAAATCCATAGAAAAGTCTATTTTCTGTGGTGATCTAGCCGGAATCATCCCCAGGAGTATGACTTCTCCGTCTTCGTATGGAAGTGACAAGAAATTAGTTTATCCGGAAGTCTCACGCTCGTCCTCACCGGTATGATGGGTAGTGGTGAAGAAGAAATAATATTTAAGTAATCTTGTTTTTTAAGATTTTTTAGGATTAATTTTTAATTGAGAATTAAACTCAAATAATTTTATTTAATTGAAAATAAAGGATGGGATAGTAAAAATAAAAACATGATTTGAATTTGGATTGAAATTATTTAATGTTAAAATTACTGGCTTTTTAAAAGAATTTAGATAAATTAATGTAAAATAAGATTAAAATTTTTTAGAAAAAAATTAGAATAAAAATTAATAAAATAGGAGGTGAATCAACTAAAATCGATTAAATTAACACTAAAACGGTAAAATTTCTGATTTTTAAAAAAATGTTATACAATTTGGTAAAATAATATTATTGTATTTAATAAATTGGATAAATAATTTTAAAAAAAATAAATTAGCAATAGAACTGATCAAAATATATATAAGTTAATTATAAGTATATATATATATAGTTGCTATAAACGTTAATTCTTCTAATTCATACCATTATTAAGACTATATTTAAATTGAGTAGTTATTATTTTAATTAAATTATTAGATAGTTAAGTTATATTAAAAATATTATGTATAATAATTTATTATTTATATTATATAATTTTATATAAAATATTATTAATATATAAAATTATTTAAATTATATATAAATAAATATATAATATAATATAAATAATAAATTAGAGTATTAAATTAATTTAATCAATAAATAAAATAAATTATATTACATTGTAAAATGCAGTGATTCTACGGGGAGTGTCGAACGGATTTGTAGGTAAAAACCATTTCAAACCGCCCCGACAGTAACTCGAATCCCAACGTCCCGCAGATCGATTGAAAAGAACAGATTTTTCTCGTGAATATATTTGAAAAAAAATGATATAAAGCTAAAAAAAATGTATATTTAATATGGGAAGGAAAACCACACGGGCCACCAAACCAAACAGGATCTAAAGACACACATAACCTAGACCAAATTATCTCCGGTCGGATCACTTCCAGCCTGATCAAAAGGAGATGCTGTTGCCGCTGCCGCTGCTCCATGGGGTTCACCGTCATCAATCATGTATATAATATCATCGGGGGCTGGATACGGAGGAGTTCTCGTCGGAATGACCTTATTGCAGCACCGTAAATAGGACGCCGTTTATAATTAACGGAGTTTGGAATGAAACCATACTCCAGAGCTGTAACTCGAATCCCAACGTCCCGCATATCGCCTCTATGCAGCGAAAAGTCGAGAGGTAGAACAACTCCAACGACACTATCACTTCAGAGGCAATAAACACAGCTTGGATGGTTAAGCTGATCCATTTGAGTGCACCCTCCATTTCTGATGCATACTCATCACCGTGTCCCATGTGTACGTAGCAAAATATCACAAATAATAATAGTTTGTTGAAACACGTACAAATATTGTTCAGCTCTCTCATCAAGTGATACGAATCGTATCCTGTGAGGAAGACAAGACATTGGACTTTGAGTGATGAGCGTGAAATCCATATGAAGAACATTAGGGTACATGTGTAATAGTTGAAATCAAAGAAGAGAAGCATAAGAAGAAGGATTCAAAAAGGGGAGTGCTTCACTACACTATACTTGAGAGATGGAAAGAACAGTAGCTTTAGCTTCTTCTCCGCTATAATGACTCAGAACTGCGGGTGAAGGGGGTGAGTGAGTCTGAAGATGTGGATGATAAGGCGATACTTAGATGGATGCACTTACAGAGCTATAGATCACCATCACCATCACCATGGTGGGGAAGCCATTGTAGTATACCTTCATTCCGTACGGCCCTACTTCGACAATGATCGGGCCGATCATCCAGGTGTAGCGAGGGAGGGAGAGGCAACCCATTATCTTTAATGTGAGAGTTGAATAAGCTTCTTCCAAGTTTAATAGACTGCTTGGAGTTGCTAGACATATAATAATACTAATTGCAAAATGAAAAAAAGTGACCGAGGAAGTTGCAAGGAAGTGACTTTGAATAGCAAACAAAAAGATTAATTTCTGCAACCTTGTATCCATACCCATATTTGCAAAGGTCGCGTGGGACTCCTTTGCGAATCCATCGCCTTGAGTCCCAACAACTCTAACTAGCAAATTTTGGTAGCCGCCATCCCCAAGGCATTGCCATTGCCAATACTAAAACTTTTTAAGGAATCACTTCAACAAGTTTTATTTTTGCATGTATGCCTAATATGTCTCTTTTAGGTTTTATAAAACATTCATTGACTAATGGTTTAGTCATTTTATATGCTATATTTTAAATCACTTCTCTTATTTAATGATATCTCACTTATATATATTTGAATCTACTTTCAAAAATTAAATTCTTAAACAATTTAACATTGTACATTTTATCACAAAATATTTATGTTTTTTTGTCGTTCTTTCCTATTTATGATTTAAATTCACTTGTTCTAATGTTACACATGTGAATGCATTACCTGTTATATTTTTTACTTTTGCAATAGATAAATCTGCTATATGTTATTTTTTTAGGGCATTAATATACAATTATTTCTTTTTAACACCTAAATTTTCAAAACTGGAATTTACATTCAATTGGACCCTAATCGATACTAAATGGTGAATAAAAATTTGAATTGAGATTTGAAATTAAACTGGATTAATAAATAGTTCAGACCCTAAATTTTGACAATAGGTACGTTCAAGAAATTAAATTTAAATAACCCTATGGATCGAATTAAGCCCAAAATCACTTGCCTTTTAAAATAAGTTATATAAATTAAAAAATGAAAATTCTAGAGTCTAATAAGTGAGGAATAAGATAAAGATGTTTTAGAAAATAATTGGGACAATAATCGGTCGAATAGGAGGTGAATCAACCAAAATTGATCGAATCAACTAAAAGTAGTAAAACTCCCCATTTTTAAAAAAGGCTATACAAATAAAAAAAATGATATTATTGTACCCAAATTATAATAAATCGGATAAATAATTTTTATAAAAATAAGTTGGTCCAAAAACCACCCGAATTGATCCGAGTGCATGCTGCATAAATGTATGCGCTAGTCGTCTTGTTTGTCCGACTCAAAGCCCGAATACCTGACCTAGAATGTGGAAATAATCCGAATGTTTGACGATATTTCTATAGTTCTCCCCCCAAGAAAAATTATGGACATGGACAGATGGATGTTAGTTTCCGACAAAAACCCGACTTTGTATTTGTTTTTTGGTAAGAAATTGATCGGGGTCAGATCGGCACTGTTTCGACCAAGGCTGGCCAATAAGTAATTGTGTAGAATTAGGGAAGATGATAAGAGACCTAAAAAAGGTTTTTGGGAATTTAAGAATTTGAGTAGATAAATGTTTGACTACTTAGTCACAATTTTTGAAAATTATAAGGGTTAGACAATGATTTTATGAAAATGAAGACTTAAATAAGACTTAGTAGTAGTCTAAATACATTAATGGAAACATGAAAAAGCTTGGGGATCCACAAAAAAAAAAAAAAAAGCTTAAGAGAGGCTAGAGTCACAAATGAAATTATTAGAAAGGTTTGAGGGACCAAAATGTAATTTTGAAAACTTGGAGTACCAAAATAGAATTCAATAGAATTTAGGAACCTCTACCGAACTCAGAAAAGGTCATAGTACCTAAGGTGAAATAATATTTGAGTTTAAGTACAAAAATAAGTAAAAAGAAAATAGAGGGACCAAAATGTGAATTCAAAAAAATTACTGATAAAGTTGTAAAGATTGAAAAGTTTGGGGCAACAATGCAATTTCTAAAAATATGAGTGCCCAAATAAGACTAGATAAAGTTATGGGACCTAAAATAAACTAATTAAATGGCTAGTCTTTTCAAAATAGACAAATAAAAATTGCAAGGGTATTATGGTAAACTTTGGAAAGTTTAGAAACTAAAATACAATAATAAAAAATTTTAAAATGTAAATAAAAAATTTAGAGTTCTTGGGACATTTTGACATATGTGACCCAACATGTGCATAACCCTAAAACCTAGATTGATGAAGAGTAATAATGGGTGAGTGTTAGTCGTGACAAGTTTAAAAACTGTAATTTTGGTAAGGTATGCGACAATACTAAAACTATCGATTAAAATCAAGTTTGACATACGGTATATTATTTGGATAATTGTAGTATATCCGTTATAAGTGGTATTAGTAGACTTCTTATATAGAGATACTTGGAAACACATCAGAACAAACATGTTTCATATACATGGGTGTGTGAATTTATAGACAACGAATTTTATTGGACCGATTATGAGTTTTTATTAAGTTTTATTGAATTAATGAAAGTATAAGAGCACGATAAGCTTCACAAATAAAACAATAAATGTGACTTGTATGGGACTAGGGTTTATTTGCTTAGTTAAACAAAGAAGTAGACAATAATGAATGAGTTGGTTCAAAGATCAAAACCATGAAATTCTAATAGTCGCAAATACAATACAAATTATGAAATGAGAACAACAAGTAGGGATCGTTAGATAGAATATCAAGCCATAAGTATTAAAGAAAACTATTATTTAATATGATTTTAATGAATGTTAAAAAACATATGTAGTGAGATTGGTTAGATTGCATATTGAACTTTCGAATAATAATAATCATTATATTGTGTAATCATATATGTTACACGATTTAGTAGACAAGTTAGGATGCACTACATGACACTTGATAATAGAGGTGGGGTGTACATTGATGCGGACCTTGCCAATATGCCGACACTATATACCAAATATGGTAAATAATCCAAAACTTTCACGACTAAGTACGAAAAGATGAAATATATCTTTTTTATGTGAGAAACAAGGTATGAAATATATAGACAATACACACAAATTCTCTAAAAAAAATTATTAGAAAACCATGTTGATAAGTTTTGATTACTTGAATACCACAAGTAAAAACATGATAAGTTCAAAAATTCTTTTAATAGAGAAATAAAACAAAACCTTACAAAATTGAATTCTCAAAATTTTTTGTACTCCATTGCTGTAGAGTATGTATTTTATAGGTAGAGATAACAAACGAATAGCATAAAAATAAGAAAAATATATCTTATAGTTACATACCAACCATATCTAATCTAAATATCTAGGATATTTTAATAACTATTTTAAAAATCTGAACTTGACTAATTAAATATCTAATATTATTATTTAATATCCTAAAAAATTTATTATATTAATAAATCTCTACTTATTAATTAAATTTATACCTTATCGTGGGCTTTTCTTATGCTCTTCAATTAGGCTTCCACTTTAATTTTTTGCAATCTCTTTAATCGACCCATATAAAACTTATTTGAATTTTTTAGTAGTTAACCTTGTCATTGGGCCTTATTCTAGTATCAAATTATATTTTAACTCATTTTCTAACAAAGTATTCACCTCCTTTGCAGGTGCGGTTGATTGGACTTGTGAATTCGTAGTCAATTTAGTCGGATTGACATCATACATGAAATAATGGAAGTGAGGATACAAGGGAATAGTCGACTTCCAGAAATTTCTAGGACCTAATGAGGCTTATGGTTGGGGATCAAGCATCACTTGTGATCCCGAAGTTAGGGTGTTTGGATTAAAGAACATAAGATGTTTGAATTAAATTATTAAGTTAAATAAATGAGTTAAAAGAATTTTAAAAGGAATAATAATTAAAAGTACTTGTAAAATATGCCAGCAAAATATCAATGAAAATATAATAAAAAATAGATTGAAGATGAGGTAGTAAGTAATGTTATAACTCGATATCGTTAAAGTTGTAAGTTCATTAGTCTCTCAAATCATTTACATGTAAATATTTAAATTTTTTCTGAATTTTGTAATTTTTATTATGAAACTTTTATCATATCGATACTAATTTAGTTAATATATCCACAATTATACTATCGATTGATGTGGCGGATTACTATTAGTTACTGAACCCGATAAATTAGATCGAAACATTACAATTTCGAAATAAAAATATATATATCCTCATTTACTTTTTATTTATTTTACTTCTATTGCAAAATCACTGTAATTATAAATGTATAATAATGATGTTGTAGATTTTGTATATAGTAACCCATGTGAAATATTTCTTTCAAATATCTAAAAATTCTTTTTATTATTTTAAAATGTCCATTTTGTCCATTACTAATAAGACCTATAGCATACATAATATAATGGCTTTCTATAAGTGATATAAGTAAGCTTCCTACTCTTTAAAATATGTAGCATGTACCTTTATATTTTTTTTAATCCTTTTTTAATTAGTTTATGAAAATATAATTTACATATTGTATTAATTCAACTTCTAAAAAATAATACATTTTATCAATATCACACATTCTAAACTCTTTTTTCATTGTATTTTTTATATTTTTCTATCCTTTTTTAATTAGTTTATAAAAAATATAATTTGCATATTGTATTAACTCAATTCATAAAAAATAATACATGCTTTCCATATCACACATTTTAAACTATTTTTTCATTATAACTATTAAGTCAACTACCTACAAACTTACAACTAAAAATTTCTCTATTTTACGACATTTTTATAAAAAGTGTTTATTCACACAGCATTTAGTAGATACTAGTTTAGTGAAGAAATTTTCTATTTGACTTCACCCCATTTGGGTGATTGTTTAAGTTCATATAATGCATTTTTAAGTAGATAATGTGTTATTTATTATTGTTTATTTCACTTTCAAGTTGTTCAATTTAAATTGTTTACTCTATATTTTCATATATAAATATACTATTTATATCTAATGGATAAAAATTCCAATTTTTTATACTCATAAAACTAATAAGCTTATTTTATCCATTTTTACCACATAAGCAAAAATTTTGTATAATATATGTTGTATTTTTATTTGTATCATGGGCAAGTAATCTAGTTTTGTAATTATCAAACTTATCATTTTGATTTTATTTTATTTTATATATTTATTTTATTCTAATTGATTAAGCTCGTATATATTAAAACACTTATTCTCAAGATAAATATTAATATTAAAAAAATCATAAATACTAACTCAAAATCTAGCCAACAAAAATAGTTTTATACTTTAATTATACAAGAAATGTGAAAAGTTATTTTATAAACATGAAAAGTCATACAAAAAAATATTGTATTTTGAATTGTCAATTTGTGGCTCATAATTTAAGTATTAGAGAATGTATTAGGTATATGAGTTGTTTTAAATAGGAATTCATAAAACTCAATTTTAGAGAGTAGAAATGTTCTTGTAACTCATATTAATTCTACCGCATTTATTTACAAAGTACAATTTTTGAAGGAAGCAATTGGAAAGTTACACTGTTTGAAATTTTACTTTATTACACACCTGGAATTAAATTGGCAATTGCTGACTTATGGTATTATAGAATATATTAAGGCTAAGTCATAAAATGAAAACTACTCTCAATTTGGTTGCCTTTTGATGAAAAACACAGATCTGCTGGTTACAGTAAGATGGAGAACCACACATGCGACCAAGTAGGATCTAAAGGGGATGCAAACCCTGGACCAAATCGTCTTCAACGGGATGACTTCCAGCCTGATCAAAAGGAGATGCTGTTGCGGCTGCTGGTTCACCATCAATCATGTGTATAATATCATTGGGCTGGATCCGGAGTAGTTTTCGTCGGAATGAACGTATTACAACAACCGTAAATAGGACGCCGTTTATAATTAACGTATTTTGGAATGAAACCATACTCCACAGCAGCAACTCGAATCCCAACGTCCCGCATATCGCCTTTATGCAACGAAAAGTCGAGAGGTAGAACAATTCCAACGACACTATCACTTCAGAGGCAATAAGCACAGCTTGGATGGTTAAGCTGATCCAGTTGAGGGCACCCTCCGTTTCGAATGCATACCCATCACCCTGTCCGATGTGTAGGTAGCAAAATATCACAAATAATAAGAGTTTGTTGAAACACGCATAAATATTGTTCATCTCTCTAATGAAGATGCGAATCATATCCTGTGAGAAAGACAAGATATTAGACTTTGAGTGATGTGCGGGAAATTCATATGAAATCATACTTATTAATTAAGGAAGAGCATTAGGGACAGAAATTCCTAAGAAGCTCGAAGTAGCTTTTTGGATCTATGTTGTGGACTCTAAGCAACAATGTTGTCCCTGTTCTTTATGGACAGAAAAACAGACTGCGGACCTGGACAACTTACCTCGGATCGCACACGGGTTATACCAGATAATCCAAAAGGTCTAATCTTGATTTCCAGGTACAAGCTCCTTCCAAGTGGTGACCATTGGGTATGATTTATCTTTATCTGGTTATTTGTTCAATCAGATGTTTGCTAATTTATCACCCACTAATAGAGGTTTCTTTCTCAGCCAAATCTACCACCCACTCGGTCTAATCTTGATTTCCAGGTACAAGCTCCTTCCAAGTGGTGACCATTGGGTATGATTTATCTTTATCTGGTTATTTGTTCAATCAGATGTTTGCTAATTTATCACCCACTATTAGAGAGGTTTCTTTCTCAGCCAAATCTACCACCCACTTGGTCTAATCTTGATTTCCAGGTACAAGCTCCCTGAAAGTGTCAAACGGATGTGCCATCAGCGGAACTAAGGTAATCTCAGTTCTTATTTCAGGTGTGACTCATACCTGCAGAGTCATGGGGCCTCCATCTCCCTCTGCTCACATGAGGTGTTGTTAGCTTCACCATCCATATGAGTCGAGGCCCAGACGGTTCCAGCAAACTGAAAGAACATTACAGGCGCAGCACATCCCTTGCCATGAAAACGCCCAACCGTTGGATCTGATGGCTCAAGACGGGCCTAGGAAATTGCCCTTATTGGATTGCCTTAACGTAAGCGGAAGCAGTTTGCTGGCTGGGTTTCCAGAGAGATCAATTATTTCGACTAAATGATTTCAGTCCAATGCTCCCCTTCGTCAATTCCTCCCTCACTATAGCACGGAAGTCCAAGTGGGGTCCATCCTTCTCTCTCTCTGTCATTACGACTCCCAAAAGGCGAGAGTTTTGGGGAGATCACAAGATTACATGTATACTTTTAATGGAAAATACATTTATTACATATTAATAACAAAGTTACAATAAGATAAGATAGAGAACCACATGCCTCTGCCAAGTACCAAATATATGCTACTTACTAATTACCATAAGATCACGCATAACCTAGACCAAATCGTCTCCAATCAGATCACTTCCAGCCTGATCAAGAGGAGATGCTGTTGCGGCTGCTCCAAGGGGTTCACCGTCAATCATGTGTATAATATTATCGGGCTGGATACGGAGGAGTTCCCGTCGGAATGACCTTATTGCAGCAACCGCAAATAGGGCGCCGTTTATAATTAAAGTAGTTTGGAATGAAACGATACTCCAGAGCAGCAACTCGAATCCCAACGTCCCGCATATCGCCTTTATGCAGCGAAAAGTTGAGAGGTAGAACAATTCCAACGACACTATCGCTTCAGAGGCAATAAACACAGCTTGGATGGCTAAGCTGACCCACTTGAGTGCACCATCCATTTCCGATGCATACCCATCACCCTGTCCGATGCGTACGTAGCAAAATATTACAAATAATAAGAGTTTATTGAAACACGTACAAATATTGTTAAGCTCTCCCATGAAGATGCGAATTATATCCTGTGAGAAAGACAAGATATTAGACTTGATATGAAATCATACTTATTAATTAAGGAAGAGCATTAGGGTACAAGTATTAATAGTTGAAATCAAAGAAAGAGAAGAAGAAGAAGAAGCTTTCAAAAGGGGGAGTGCTTCACTACACTATACTTGAGAGATGGAAAGAACAGTAGCTTTAGCTTCTTCTCCGCTATAATGACTGAGAACTGCGGGGTGAAGGGGGTGAGCCTAAAGATGTTGATGATAAGGCTTGGAAAAATTGAAGGGCAAAAAGAGTTTGCTGTGTTGTGTTTCTGATAGATAGATGCACTTACAGAGCTATCGACCACTATCGTGGGGGAGCCATTGTAGTTACGGCATCCTACGATGGATACCTTCATTCCGGACGGCCCTACTTCAACAATGAATTGGCCGATCATCCTGTAGCGTAGGGAGAGGCAATCCATTATCTTGGGAGATGTATGTTATCTAGCTGACAATGTGATCTTCAGTGTTTTGTTGAAAGACTGGTTTTAATGGGAAGGGAAGGCCATATAGAGGATGAAGGCCAAATAGAGGATGAAGCTTAAACGATGGCTGGGTAAAATATGACTTTGTAATACAACCTTTATAAATATTTAAATAATGGCTTTCTTGGCAACTTTGACTTTTGATCTTCGAGATGACTTTGGATGTCGCCCGGCGACAATCTGGCGACCATCCCCCATCGCCTGAGTATAAATTAGAAATAATTAATTTTATAAAATAGAACTGCGGGGTGAAGGGGGGTGACCTGGATACCCCGGGTACGACCCTGATCCGTATATCCCCGTGCAGGCGGATACGGCCCGGTCATTGTCGAAGTAGGGCCGTCCCGCCTGGCCACCGCAGCTGGCCTAAGGGAGAATGGTGTAGCCTTCGTGGTGCTCGAGCGTGCCGACTACATCAGGTCGCTGTGGCAGAACAGGGCCTACGTCCGCCTCGTCGGAAAGAAGGTATTGGTCGTAGGATGCTATAACTACGGTGGCTCCCCCACCATCGTGGTCGATAGCTCCTTAAGTGCATCCATCAAAGTATCTCCTCCTATCAAAAACACAACAAATACTCTTTTTGTCCTTCAATTTCTCCAAGCCTTATCAAAGACATCTTCGAGCCCACGCTCTGCACCCCCAATTCTCAGTTATTATAGCGGCGAAGTTACGTTTCTTTGGATCTCTGTGTCTTTGCACTTTATTTGAATCTCTAAATATTCCATCTCTCAAGTGGAGTGAAGCGCCCCCTTTTTGAACCTTTCCATTTCTTCTTCTCCTTCTTTGGTTTCAACTATTACAGAGAGACAGATGGGATTCTCTAATAATTCCAAAATTTGCCTTTGAAAAGAACCTAATCTTTTCAAAGCCAACATAGAGTTGGAGTAGGGGATAGAGAGGAACCTAATTTAGCAAATTGTCAGCAAATTGTCCGGATTGTCGATGCTGACATCTGCTTTTAAATCCCCAGATTGTCTGAAAAAAGGGACTGTCCAATCCGAAAAATTTCTATTGACTCAATAGAAACAAAGAGAAGCAGATCTATTCTATTGAACTCAATAGAAACAAAGAGAAGCAGATCTATTCTAGAAACGCTCCGGATACCCAGTTTGTCAAAAATTTCTAGAATGATCGACTTGTGCTTTTATATATATAAAAGCAGATGTCAGCAAATTGTCCGATTATCCATCACCCACACGGATATATATAAAAGTAGATGTCAGCAAATTGTCCGATTATCCATCACCCACACGGATATATATATATATATATATATAAATTTCCATATATATATATTAAATTCAACATATATAATGAGTTCTCGTTGCATGTGGGTGATGGATTGTACAGTCGGTTCAAATTTCAGTCACATGAGGGAGATAAGTAGGATATATGGAAAAAAAAAACTCAGGCAAATATAATACATATGTTAAATTGTTAAATAGTAGTCTATAAAACAAAACTAAAAAGTAAGACTGGAGTGAAATAATGACAACTATCGATTATTTTAAAGTATTTAGTTGCATAACATATGCACATATAAATGATATAAATAGAATAAACTAGCAATAGGAGGAACAAAGTGCATAATTTTATACTAGTAAGTGAAAAAGAGAATTTCTAAAATAGATAATACAAATACTCAAAGTAGACCTATAGAATTAATAAAAAGAACTTTAATATGTACTAAAGATTACATCATAAATATAAGAAATGCTGATCCTATAGATTATTATATGCCATGAATGCTGAAATTAAAGTTATAATAAACGATTGTATACGTGCTTAATCAATTAGAATAAAATAAATATATAAAATAAAATTAAATCAAAATGATAAGTTTGATAATTACAAAACTAGATTACTTGCCAAATGATACAAATAAAAATATAACATATATTATACAAAATTTTTGCTTATATTGTAAAAATGGATAAAATAAGCTTATTAGTTTTATGAGTATAAAAAATTGGAATTTTTATCCATTAGATATAAATAGTATATTTATATATGAAAATATAGAGTAAACAATTTAAATTGAACAACTTGAAAGTGAAATAAACAATAATAAATAACACATTATCTACTTAAAAATGCATTATATGAACTTAAACAATCACCCAAATGGGGTGAAGTCAAATAGAAAATTTCTTCACTAAACTAGTATCTACTAAATGCTGTGTGAATAAACACTGTGTGAATACTCACCCAAATGAGTATATGTTTTTTGAAGCAATATATTATTTATTATATTTTATATTTTACTAATATTTGTATAGCATACATTTTAATTCTTAATAATACAATTTAATTCATTTATATATAAATAAATATTAAATTGCTCGATAAATTTAATAAAAAATTAATTTATATTAATTTAATTAAAGTTTTAATTTGTTAAAATTGAATTAAACACCTAATATCTCTACCAACACAATTTATACCTATTCTATTATGGTTCTGCCCACTTTGATGAAAATTGTGCACCAATGTTTTGGCCAACATGCACCTAACTTCATCTAGTGAGTTTTTGTAGAGAACTTTTTAAAAGTTTAAGGTTTAATATCTTAAATTATATGGCGTAATCCCAATGCATTTCATGTAAAAACTCGGATAAATAATAGTTTTAGTTGTGACAAATGTTTTTCTACCACCGGATATAGTATATAAGTGGTGCATATTTTAGTCGTTTTATACTGTGTAATTTATTACTGTCTATTTTAGTTCTTTTATAACTTATGTTATAGTTGAAGGCATTTTCTTTAAAGGTTTTCACAAATTGCATTAATTGTTGTAAGTCTCGACCAATTGAGCAATGTGTTGTCGGGTTACCTTACTATCGAATTGTTGAAAATTATGGTGATTGATAATTTGGAGATATCATAAGCAATTTAATTTTACGTGAGTACAAATTCGTATAAGATAACAGAGACGAGCTACTCGATTTCGTGTAAAACGACAGAGATAAACTACCCAATTTAACTTGATCTCTTAGTATTTTTTGATGAGATTATGTAGTTCATCAGCAAATATTGAGGCATGTGCAGCCACTCGTATTGTATTCGTTGCAAAGACATCATAATTGCTTTTAGTATCGACTTTTGATACTTCTAGTTTGTATAACAATTATCCAAAGTGATAATAGACAGTTTAAAATTAATATTTCAATCAATAAGAGAGATTGTATTTTTTCACACAATACCACACTTATGTGTGAACACGGTACATGAAATAGCATATAACAAAATAAATACAAAAAAAATTAATAAATTAATTGTATCAAACAAATACCGAAAAAAAATATAAACATGTATTATTGTATAAATCATTACCTCAATATACGATTTTGTAATGTCCAATCATTATCAATGTAATGATATGTTATCACCATATAACCCTTTTTCTGTGTATTCCAAGTCCACATGTCACTAGTGATAGCAATCCGACTATTCAACTTCTCCAAAATCTCTTGTATCGCCTTCTTTTTAATTGCATATAATTTAATACAATTATTTCTAATTGTATTCCGCGACATAATCTTGAATTGTGGTTGTAACTTTCCCACAAACTCTCTAAACCCGTAATGCTCTAATGTTCAATGGATATTTATGCAGTATAAGCATTCATGCAAGTAATGAACGATAGTCATGTTGATAAAAACTCCAGTCCCCAACACATTCTTTCTCCAATTGTAAACTTTTATTAATATAAAATGTTGACTAATATCAGGTATTGTCCTTGTTGAACATTTCCTCATATGTTTCTTTAAATGTACCTTGTTTACCATCTATCATCAACTGTAACTCTCGTGTAATGGTCTCAAACATTAGAAATAAATCTATCCCATTGAGCATTTTGGATTTCAGTACTAGTACTACCATATGTATATCTGGTACATACAATACCCATAGATGTAGATCCAACCGCTTATTGAGATTGCACATTAGTTGGTATTGGCTCATCACCATTTGCCATAGTGTATTATTGTACAAATTAATAATAAATATAATTATAAATAAAAAAGAAAAATGCAAGTTACAAATTAACAAAATTAGGATTGTGTTACAATATTAGAACAAATACTAGTACCATAATCCCGTGTCAGATCACACTACTAGTAAAATTACTACTACCATGATCCGACACATGAGCAAGGTACTAGTAAAATTACTAGTACCCTAATCCAGCACTAGATCATGGATTCTACCAGTGGAGGTGCGGTTGTCGAAGCTCTAGACTCGTGGAGTTAGCTCTTACCGGGAGGGTCTTCTAAGAATCGGAATTCACCCCAATTAGTGTCCTAGTCGGAGGAAATTTGGTCAGTAAGTTCTGACCACTTTCTCTCTCTAGAAATGTAGGACTCATTCAAATTGGAGGTAGAGTGGCTTACCTAGAGACTGGAAGGGATCAGGTGGTGTCTCATGGGAGTCGTGGGAGGTCGATTTCAGCTACAGGAGGCCAGATGTGTCTTGAATTCGGCTGGTCGGGGATTCACCATTTCAAGATGTTGGAGTAGCATCACTGTGCGATCGCTCTGGCGCTCCTCGGGGAGTTCTCAAGTCGAGCTAAGGGTGCTGCTAGTCAAAGTACTTCTCCCAGGTTCTATTACCACAAACTAGAGCTCCTTTGGTTGAGAAAATGCTCATTGCGAGAGCTTTAGTCTACACTTCACTGGAAAGTGGACTATCTGTATTTAGGGGTCACTCGAGTGATGGGGAGGCCGAGTGAAAGGGTGCTCGACAACCGACAAAACTACTGGTCGGCGCTAGCTTCAGTGCTCAACTCACCCTATTCCGTAGGTAGTGATCGATTTTCCAGACGCGAAATATCTGGTCTCCTTCCGGTGGTTGCGAGTTGCTGTGAGTCCAAGGTTAAAGATGACATTGCTCTACGCATGCGAACTTCACACAAGCAAGTTTTCCACATGGCTTTTTGTGATTGGCGGACTCTGACACGGCTTCCTACTTAGCAGTCTAGTTAGCATTTGACTCGTTAACCAGACACGTGGCAGCCTCCTATTGGCCGCTCATTCCAACGTGGGTGTTGACCATGTTCAGTCAGCTGTTGACCATGACACGTGGTGTTCTCTGATTGGCTATTTTTAAATGTGTTAAATTTCCCTCTTGACGCACAGTACCATTGCCACATTTATTCTCTCATTAGCTGAGTTCATCTCGACATGGCACTACCACGTGTCGACCTCGAATTGGTCAGTCGTTTTCGAAACATACCAGTCAGACACATACGTGACACTTTTGTCACATGTCAACTCCCCATTGGTCGGTCTTTGCAGATGGGCTTTTTTAACATTGACCATTGACTATGTATACGTGTTACTCCCCTATTGGTCGGTCGTCGCCGATGTAGATTTCCCTAATATGACCGTTGACTAAGTACACGTGTCACTCGCTGATTGGCCAATGCTTCCCGACGCTGATTGGGCGCGCTTTGTCATGCGTCGTGCGCTGATTAGTTGCGCTTGCTGAATGGGCGCTAACCTGGTAGTGGACCGTTGACCGGTACGGTTCGACTGAATCCGATGACCCGAAATCATAAATCAGCCGGTTAAGGCTTGATTCGATTGGTTTTCCAAAAATTAAATTTTCTAAATTCATTTTATACATAATTTTACATTCAATTTTTTAATTTGATATTTTAAAGTTAAATAAAAAATAAATATTTAAACCGATTATTCACGCTTAAACCGGATTCACTCCAATTTAATTTGGTTCAAGCCCATTTTATCCTAAACCATTGGGGCTTTTACATTCAATTCATTTAATTTCATATAATGGTTGTTATTCATAATTTTTGTGATTTATTAGTTATTTATAATTTTACAAATTCTAATTTTAACCCTTATTTATCAATTTCACTTTGTTTAAATTCTCGATTTTTTTATCTTTAAAAGTTTTGTTTCTATTTTTTAGTTTTTACTTGATACTAGAGTACGGGGTTCACAATAATTATTTAAGTATTCAATAATTTATTATCTAAATATTTTTTTAATAATATAATTCTTAAATTATTTAAAATTTAGTGATTTTATTAATTTAAATTAATATAAAACATATAATTATATTTATTTTGAGTTACATATAATGAATTTTTAAATATATATAGTTTTAGAAATACTATAATAGTATTCATTAATAATGGATATTTATCATTATTTTTATAACATTTTACAAATTTTACAGTGAATATAAATTTTATTTTTATTATTTTAATAATTAAAATATATAAACTAATTTATTGTAAAAAATAATGTTTTTATATATTATCGTATAAAATTATATCAGATGACATGTTTGTTAATATAAATAAATATATTTCCATACATAAAATAATATTATATATTTTATTATATATAAAAATATTATTTAATTATTATATATTAATGATTAATATTTGATATTACAAATTAAAATTAATACTAAATATTTCTATTTTATAAAATTAATCATTATACCCTTCTGCCTCCTCCGGCCATGGGCGCGAACATGCCACAACCATAGTCCTCTCGAAGATCAAAGGCCTCGACCCCGAAAAGGCCAGCAAGATCATGGGTTACCTCCTCGTCCAGGACCTGATTGGGGTCGCTCAGGGCCGGACACTCTCCTCCATAGTCTCGTTGCCAAGGCGAGGGCTCATATGGGACTTTGGTGGAGCAGTTCTCCGTGGCCTAGAAGGATTGTTGAATAATGTAATATTTTGAACAGAAGGTTCAGAAGCTTCCTTTAGGATTGCATGTTGAATAATATAATATACATTATTGAATACTTAAATGTAAGGAGCTTCCCAAAAATCGAAATTATTAATTAATAAACTAACCATACCACCATTTTTGTTCAATAAAATAACAAAGTGGACCGACATTCTCAATCTATAAAGTAGAAAGAGGATGCTAATACAAAGTCAATAGAAAGTTAACAAAAATATTTAAATATTTATAAAGGTTATATAAATATTTAAATCTTTGTTGCCTCTCCTACGCTACAGGATGATCGGCCAGTTCATTGTTGAAGTAGGGCGGTCCGGAATGAAGGTATCGATCGTATTACAGGCGACAACCAAAGTCATCTCGAAGATCAAAAGTCAAAGTTGCCAAGAAAGCCATTATTTAAATATTTATAAAGGTTGTATTACAAAGTCATATTTTACCCAGCCATCGTTTAAGCTTCATCCTCTATTTGGCCTTCATCCTCTATATGGCCTTCCCTTCCCATTAAAACCAGTCTTTCAACAAAACACTGAAGATCACATTGTCAGCTAGATAACATACATCTCCCAAGATAATGGATTGCCTCTCCCTACGCTACAGGATGATCGGCCAATTCATTGTTGAAGTAGGGCCGTCCGGAATGAAGGTATCCATCGTAGGATGCCGTAACTGCAATGGCTCCCCCACGATAGTGATCGATAGCTCTGTAAGTGCATCTATCTATCAGAAACACAACACAGCAAACTCTTTTTGCCCTTCAATTTTTCCAAGCCTTATCATCAACATCTTTAGGCTCACCCCCTTCACCCCGCAGTTCTCAGTCATTATAGCGGAGAAGAAGCTAAAGCTACTGTTCTTTCCATCTCTCAAGTATAGTGTAGTGAAGCACTCCCCCTTTTGAAAGCTTCTTCTTCTTCTTCTCTTTCTTTGATTTCAACTATTATACTTGTACCCTAATGCTCTTCCTTAATTAATAAGTATGATTTCATATCAAGTCTAATATCTTGTCTTTCTCGCAGGATATAATTCGCATCTTCATGGGAGAGCTTAACAATATTTGTACGTGTTTCAATAAACTCTTATTATTTGTAATATTTTGCTACGTACGCATCGGACAGGGTGATGGGTATGCATCGGAAATGGATGGTGCACTCAATTGGATCAGTTTAGCCATCCAAGCTGTGTTTATTGCCTCTGAAGCGATAGTGTCGTTGGAATTGTTCTACCTCTCAACTTTTCGCTGCATAAAGGTGATATGCGGGACGTTGGGATTCGAGTTACTGCTCTGGAGTATCGTTTCATTCCAAACTACTTTAATTATAAACGGCGCCCTATTTGCGGTTGCTGCAATAAGGTCATTCCGACGGGAACTCCTCCGTATCCAGCCCGATAATATTATACACATGATTGACGGTGAACCCCTTGGAGCAGCCGCAACAGCATCTCCTCTTGATCAGGCTGGAAGTGATCTGATTGGAGACGATTTGGTCTAGGTTATGCGTGATCTTATGGTAATTAGTAATTAGCATATATTTGGTACTTGGTAGAGGCATGTGGTTCTCTATCTTATCTTATTGTAACTTTGTTATTAATATGTAATAAATGTATTTTCCATTAAAAGTATACATGTAATCTTGTAATCTCCCCAAAACTCTCGCCTTTTGGGAGTCGTAATGACACAGAGAGAGAGAGAAGGATGGACCCCACTTGGACTTCCGTGCTATAGTGAGGGAGGAATTGACGAAGGGGAGCATTGGACTGAAATCATTTAGTCGAAATAATTGATCTCTCTGGAAACCCAGCCAACAAACTGCTTCCGCTTACGTTAAGGCAGTTGGAGTATACTTGAGCGGATCCCGACCCAACATAAGGTTCGGGTCCTTATTGAATAACCCGACATCGGACTACGGCCACCCCACGGGCATTGGGATGTTGGCGCAGGCGGTGCTTATATTGACAGCTGTCATGAAAAGGAGTAGCCGACACATTTGACATTAAGACTAGTTAAGGTTCTCACTTCCGAGTACTTACTATAAACTTTGGAGGGAGACTGTTTTTTAATCAAAATATTAATTTCTTATTAATTTATTAAATACTATTACAGTATATAAATAATTATCAATACTATCAAATAAAATTCTTCTGTAACTCGAATTTATTATATATTCAAATACCCAAACTCATATATATAGAATTAAATTCTAAATTTATTATACTTTCAAATACAACAATTCATATATAGCTCATCCGCTCAAGGAGTTGGGGCTGGCGCGCTGGGCTCCGATGAAGAAATTAGAGAGTGATATTTTAAAATTCTTAAATTTGTAAGAATTTGCAAGACAAGGTGAAGGCTATATATTATATAATTTAAATTAACTACAGCTTACGTGGCAAAATAGTACTGGCGGAGTATGGGTGTGGCTTGAAATCTGTAGAGATGGTATGTCTGCTTTCTAGGATAAAAGCAAAAAGAATAATGGCTCTAATGAATATTTTTAGAAAAAAAGAAAGAAATGTGATGGTGGATAGAGAAAGTGCTGAGGACTGCGGAAAGTACGTTCGATCTTGGATGAGGTCAGTGGCACGCGCACACGGATGGTACTTGTGACTTTTATTGTCCTCCATATATACATTGTGATTGCCATTTTTTTATATATATAATTAATTTAAAAAAATTAAAAAGAAAAATATATTATTTTAATTAAATTAAATAATTTATTAATTATTATATATATAATTATATTATATTAAATATATTTTGTACCATTAATTTTTTTTATATAATATTTTTATTATTTAATTTATTTAAAATATTATTAATATATAAATTTATTTAAAATATATAAATTATAAATAATAAATAAGATATTAAAATAATTTAAGTAATAAAAAAAACAAATACTCCTAATATCGGGTAGATGTATGTGAATTTTCTCAACCTGAGCAAGTTACAGCGAGTGATTGAGGCGTCCCTCTTTGAATTTTTTAGCTTTTAAACATTAATTTTTTGTTCTCCGTCCGTAAATTTATGAATTTTAGAGTTTGTCGGGTAACGTTGGATTAATAATTATTAATAAAAAATTATAAAAATAAATTTAGTATCTTAAATAAATTAAATAATTTATTAATTATTTTATATATAATTAAATTATATTAAATATATTTTATATAATTATTTTTTATATAAAATATTATTAATATATAAATTTATTACAACTATATAAAAATAAAATACATTAAAAATAATAATATTTTTTATTAAATAAAATAATATTTTATTAATTTATCAAATTATATATAATATCTAAATAATAATAAGATAAAAATAAAATAATTCTCTAATTTTTAATAATAAACATAAAATTATTAGATAAAAAAGTATTTAAAGCATCAGCCGAACTAAGGAAATATAATCTACAGCAGAATCTTCCTTTCCTCTCTCTCACTATAGCATGGAAGTCCAAGTCCAAGTCCAAGTGGGGACCACTCCCAAAAGGCACCTAACTGCGTATAAACGAAGGGTCGTGTGTTTTTGATGGATCCGGTCGTGATGCTTTCATCTGTATAATTACATTCCGTAGAGTATTCCTCACCAGCATTGATACTACACAAGGCATGGCAGGTCGCATCCTCCGTGATATCTGGGTGCACCGTAGAGCTATACCCATTAGCATATATACTTTTTTCTGTCAGTTAAATTTAATAAAAATATAAAAAAAATATTGTGTTAATTTAAAAATTAAAATAATTAAATATTTGAATTATTATATTATATTATAATTATATAATATCCTCAAACTGTCGTTTGACTCGATGACGTTGTAGGTTTACTTTAGGGTTTTTTAGGGTATTATATTATATTATAAACCCTAACAGGTGGCAAAATGACCCACCTCGACACCCGCAACTTGTTCAATTTTATAATGTAAGAAATTTTAAAAGCGCGTGACGACGTGCAATATAAAATCTGTGCGGCATATTAGATTTATCCGTTTAAAAAGGAGCACAAATATTGCTAGAAATTCATGGGCATCTATAACTGATCTAGTTTTTCGTGTTTTCACATGATTGTATTTGTATTTTTATATTACAACGGTATTTAAAGTTATAATATAATATTATATTCAATAGGTCAGTTACCTTCACATATATGACATGTAAAAAATGGTATGAAAAAGTTAAAATAACATAATATTTACTTAAAATATGTAAAATAAGTTTTGTAACAATATTAACGAACGTATATTATTATATAAATTTAAAAAAATGATATCAAGTTTTTTATTTTATAGTTAAATACTGTATTTATATGCTAAATTTGATAAAATTCAATTAATATATTTACATTTGTATAAAAAATATTAATATATTTGTTTTGTATATTCATATCTATCAAATATAATTGTTTGTAAGAATTTGAATTCAGTTCCTAGATATCTGATTTATTATAATTAATATTTTTAAACATATAAATTATATATAATTTATAAGAAAAATTAGATAAATAATATTTATTTATAAAATTAATATAGATAATTAAAATCTTAAAATATAATTTAATATAAATATGTGTTGACATAGGTAATAATTAAATGAAATATTATAATATAATAAATAAATTTAAATTTAAATTATATACAATAAAATAAAAAGATATTATAATTTTTTAATTTGAAACAATTATATCACTTATATAAGCAAAAAAATAAAAATATATATATTTTAAAATATAGAATTTTATAGAGTATTTTAATATAATTGAAAGGAAAAATTTATTATGGTAAAAGATGGAATTGTCTGAAGATATCTAATATTTTATCTTATAATATAGCACTTAAACATATTAAAATTTCAATACCATAAATCATTATCTCTCATTTAATAATAATAATAATAATTTAATTTTTATTTATATTATTATAATATAAAATTTGATAACAATAAAATTATTAGTTATATAATTTTTGTATTTTAATATACAAATTATTATATACTATAATATTTTTAATTATATAATTGTTATCATACATATTTACTATATATAATATATGTTTTTTGAAGCAATATATTATTTATTATATTTTATATTTTACTAATATTTGTATACTATACATTCTAATTCTTAATAATATAATTTAATTCATTTATATATAAATAAATATTAAACTGCTCGATAAATTTAATAAAAAATTAATTTATATTAATTTAATTAAAGTTTTAATTTATTAAAATTGAATTAAACACCTAATATCTCTGTTAACACCATTTATACCTATTCTTTTATGGTTCTAGTTTTGATGAAAATTGTGGACCAATGTTTTGGCCAACTAACTCCATCTAGTGAGTTTTTGTAGAGAATTTTTCAAAAGTTTAAGGTTTAATATCTTAAATTATATGGCGTAATCCCAATGCCTTTCATGTAAAAGCTCGGATAAATAATAGTTTTAGTTGTTACAAATGTTTTTCTACCACAAGATATAGTATGTAAATGGTGCATATTTTATTCGTTTTATACTGTGTAATCTATTACCGCATATTTTAGTTCTTTTTATAACTTATGTTATAGTTGAAGACGTTTTCTTTAAAGATTTCTACAAATTACATTAATTGTTGCAAGTCTTGATGAATTGAGCAAAGTGTTGTTGAATTGCCTTATTATCGAATTGTTGAAAATTAGGTGATTGATAATTTGAAAATATTGTGAGCAACTTAATCCTACGTGAATACGAATTCGTGTAAAATAACAGATACAAATTACCCGATTTCATGTAAAATAACAGAGATAAACTACCCGATATAACTTGATCTCTTAGTATTCTTTTTGATAAGATTATGTAGCTGATCAGCAAATATCGAGCCATCTGCAACCACTCGTATTATATTCGTTGCAAAGACATCATAATTACTTTTAGTCTCGACTTTTGATACTTATTCTAGTAGTTACAAGTGGTATATCGATATATTTGGACAATGTGGAAAATTCTACTATAACTTTTAATTGTTGAATTGTTATATAGAAGGTATATTTATTTTGTTGGACTTTTAAATACTTTCCACTTTATTAATCAAATAAACTATTTGAAATTTTTTTTCTTATATTATTTTTATAAGACTCTCGAATGTATTAATTATAATAAATACTTTTTCTTAATATTTATAATCATGGCAGCTAACATACTAGTGGTCATAGAACTTTTTACTTATACATGTAATTTTTGAAGTGTATGAAGATTGTTAACAATCACTGTCATCAGACAGTTACAATTATTGATTAAATGATCTTTATTATCGACTTATTATCGAGTAGAGTAAATGCATTGATAAATGTTTCATTGGTGTTGAAGTGGAACTAGGATAGATAAATAATATACATAGTTTATCTTTATTTATATCGGTATTTATATCGTTACGTACTGGACCCTTTTACTCGTATATACTTTTGTTGTAGGGTTAAGCTTATACTCTTAAATAGTATGAGCAATGAGACTAGCCAGGTCCCAGCATGTATGAGTAATTGCTTGAGTAAATGCGCCAATATCCTCACTTTTGTTTTTAATGTCAGCTATCACTATCTTTTTTGTATTATCTTCTTACTATTTTGTTGCATAGGAGAGATGAGAGGCAAAAAAAAACGACCCAATGGTGTGCCAAGAATTTGTACACAACAAATTTTACACTTTTGAACTCATAAAGTGGGGAGTGTCCAAAATATATAATAGGACAAAATTAATCTTTTATTAATTTAGAAGTTGTGAGTAAACTCTATAAAAATTTTAATATATTTAAATAAATTCTCAATTTCTTTTTAAACTATAATCGAATATTATTAAAACAGTAAATGCGGTTGAAATGAGTTAACTTAATCTAGCCGCATTTCTTAATTAGAGCAGGGCATGTAGTTGTCGAGTCTGGTGGGCTTTCAGACCCTAATCATTTGTTGCCGAAGGAGTAGATCCGGTTGAGACGAGTTGATGTCGGAGTTTGCCGAAACTTGATATGATATCGCATGTGCGCTCGAGAGAATGCTTAACGTCGCATTTCTCGATTGAAGCAATACGTGAGTTATTAAGTCTTTTAGGCTTTTAGACACTAGTCGACTGTTGCCGAAATAGTACATACAGTCGAGACAAGTTGACGTGAGTGTTTACCGGAATGTTGTATGTGCGCTCCGAGCTTAACGTCCCATTTCTCGATTGGAGCAGCACAAGGAGTTTGGGGACTTTTAGGATTTTATTGACCGACAGTTGACTTAATTTAAAAGAAATTCCATTATTTTCTCTTTATTATTGTATTTTTCCATGTACTTTTTTTATTTCGTTCTTGTTTTATTTTATGTATATATATTTAAGAGAATTCTGAATAATATTCCATTTATCAAATTTTACTAAGAAATTCTATTTCGCATGTTGAAGTCCACGTTTGTTCAATTAGTATATCTTGTCGAGATAAGTTAACATTACTATTTATACCAACTTGATTTGACGTTTTATGTGCCCTCTGAGTAAAAAGATTATTGCCGCGTTTCTCCATTGAAGAAATACATATAGCTTTTGGGACTTTTCCGCTTTATCTTATTACTATATTAGTACGTTGGCAAATTAGTATATACTAGTTAACATTAGTGTGTTCACAAATTTTATATGATATCGTATATAAAATACGAGTAGCTGGTTAATGCCGTATTTCTCAATTGTATTATAGCAATAAGTATAGTCGTGGATACTTTTTCACGCTTGTACTCTGCACGTGAATTAGGATGAATCCGAGTAATATTCCATCCCATATTATTCTCTTCTAGTTCTCCTCTCTTCTTCTCTTTCTTGATAATGACACTTCGTTCTGACACATCGTCCACACGTGGTTGATAGAAAGAATTTGTCTTTTTGTATGGGCGGTTGTTTGAAACAATCTTGAGTTGAAGTTTTTGGAGGGAAGTGATGGATAACTTTAATAATTAATTTTAATGAATATAAAAATTATTAATAAAAAAATTAAAAACATAAATTTATATGTATTGTGCCGTGGAGCGAGATGCGGCAAAATGAAGGAAATCCATTGACCGACCCCATCGTCTACACCCAGTAGGAACTTGGAGAGACAGCTGTCGGCACTTTGGTTGAGCATTTAAGGTGGAGAAATCAATGGTTGTAGTTCTGCCAAAAAACATGGACTTTGGAGAGAACACTATGATTAAAGTCTTTAACATGGGCCAGACTCCCAATCTCCCAACCGTCGCTTGCACACACTATAAATAGGGATACATTGCTCCTCTTTCAGAACACTCCCACATGAGAGGGATACATTGCTCCTCTTTTAGAACACTCTCACATGAGCCAGCTAGAGCTTTATAGCTCTCTTAGAGTGTCTCATGGTAGGAGATGGATCTATTCTTGTTCTTGTGAAGAAATCGGCTTCTTGTTCAACAGCCAACTTCAATAGGTAAGTTTTTAAATTTCTTCTGTCTTTCATCACATTCCTTTCTTTTTTTCTAAAAATATTCGTTAGAGCGATTTTCACTTGCATTCAACAAGAACTTCATTTTTATTATCGCTTTGATGGGGATCAGGTTGGTTTTGAGGATCAGTTCTTGGTGATGGCAGAACTTGTGACAGGATCAGTTCTTGGTACTTTAACTTCCCAACTACTTTTAGAGGTGAGAAATGGGGTGAAAACATGTATCATGTTTCGCTCCCACTTAAAATGTCTTGAATCCACGCTGGAATACATAAATCCAATTGTTGAGAATATGGATGCATCAAACTATAAAGAGGAAATTCTTCCTCTGCATAAGCTGATGGAGGATGGCACAGCCCTTGTAACCAAGGCCAGAGGAATCAGCATCATCAACATATTTCAGTGGGGCCAGCTGTTCGCCGGAGTATACGGAGAGATGAGGGCCAGAAGCTCAGAAATGAGGCCAGCCCGCTCTCCCACTCCCACACGACAGATCGTGGGAGGTGGTGGGGACCACCCACACTCGTCCCCCACTATTGTCAAGCGGTTGGGGCATCATCAACCGACCGACTTTTGTCCCGCCTCGTAGGCTCCATGTGGCGCATCTGCCTCTCACCCTTTCAACCTATAAAGCTAGAGATCTGTAGCAGCCGTGACCTGGTCAAACCCTTCTCCTTTTTCTTTTTCCCTTTAATTTCCTTTTTCACCTTTATTCGATTAAACAATTTTTTTTAAAATTTGGGTAAAAGGTAATAAATTTAATTCGGTTGTCTCTGCATTTTATACCACACATGCATGCATCAATAGTCACATGATATTTAATTCGACCTGCCCTTTGGTGCACACAGTGATGGCTTCCTTATACGGTTCACGTGAAAGGAAATCAGCATCGTGTAGCATTTATTTTCATTCCAAAATCACTGGACTTTCACTTTTTCATTAGTTATTGTGAGTCGGTCCATCCTATTTTATTGTATTATTTCCTATAATGTATGATTAGACACCGATTAACATGGATATAGCCATAGGTGCGGTGGCGTGGAGTGGAGGGAAGAGCGGGGACAGACATCATAGTAACTTCGGTTCGAAGCTATCTGGCTCGTGACACTCGTCCAGGGAGGCAGAAAAATTTTTGGTTTAGGAAAAAAAAAGTTATGGGAAATTATTAAAGATGAGAATTAAAATAATACTAAATAAGTTAAATGGGGTGAAATAATAATGGAATATATAATCTTAAATTAATAATATATTTAATTATGATAAATTTCTTTAATATATTAATTGTAGGGTGACAAGTTAAAACTTATTAAAAGTGGTTGGTAATTTTATTATTTTAATATAACATTACGATCTATAATTACTTTTTTTCAAGTGGAGTATCATTTAGATAATTATTTCATCCCACTAATTTATATTTGAAATACTAATCTTCCATTTAAGATGATAAAAAAATTATAATATAATTTATCTCCATTTATAAAATTTAAAATTATATGAAAATTTTATTTACCTAATAATTATATAATAATCGTGTGTAATTATTTTGAAACGTGATTATGTGATATATAGTATGTTATTTTTATATAATATGAAAAGATATTTTGAGATTATAAAAAATAAATTTTATATTTATTTAAAAAATTTTAATATAATAAGTGTCACCCATGTCTAGTTATAGAGAAAATAATTATTTTATTTTATATTTATTATGGAAATTTTTTTGCTGGTTAGGTGTGAATGATTGAATTAGATTGGAAATTTTGAGAAATAATGAGTTGGGTGTTCCTTAAGCTGAAAGGCAATCTTCATTTCATTCCGACAGAAAGTAGTGAAAGAGAGGAGACAAGATAAGATCGACGGAAGTCTACATTTCACACTACATTCTCATATCCGCCGACTTTTTACATGTGCCTTTTGCCCATAGATTCCGTTGGATGATCATCATCCGCCGTCCATTCTGCCACAAGATAGGGCGGCTGAAGTGGTTGAAGAAAATTTCTATTATAGTAAAAGATGGAATCGTTTGAAGATATCTAATATTTTATCTTATAATATCGCCATTAATCATATCAAAATCTCAATATCATACTAAGAAATCATTCTCTCTTATTTAATAATAATTTAAATTTTTATTTATATTATTATAATATAAAATTTAATAATAATAAAATTATTAGTTATATATTTTTTGTATTTTAATATACAAGTTATTATATACTATAATATTTTTAATTATATAATTATTATCATACATATTTTTTATATATAATATATGTTTTTTGAAGCAATATATTATTTATTATATTTTATATTTTACTAATATTTGTATAGCATACATTTTAATTCTTAATAATACAATTTAATTCATTTATATATAAATAAATATTAAATTGCTCGATAAATTTAATAAAAAATTAATTTATATTAATTTAATTAAAGTTTTAATTTATTAAAATTGAATTAAACACCTAATATCTCTACCAACACAATTTATACCTATTCTATTATTCTAATGAATATTTTTAGAAAAAAAGAAAGGAATGTGATAGTAGACGAACACATTTCAGAAAGCAAGAAATTTAGATTAATATAACTTACCTGTTGAACAAGATGCCGATTTCTTCACAAGAACAAGAATAGATCCATCTCCTACCATGAGACACTCTAAGGGAGAAGGTTTCTTCAGATTGAACTTATATAGCCATATGGAGTTTTTTGGAAAACGGAGTGCTCCCACTTATGTTAACAATAAACTTTTGCTCCTTTTTTGATAAATGACAAATAAGGATGGGGAATGTTTTTTGCGGTTTTACATCTTCCCTTCTAGAACCCCATCTTCCGTGTAGTGTGACTTTTATTGGCCTCATTGTGATTGCGATTTTTCTATATATATAATTAATTAAAAAATTAAAAAGAATAATGTATTATTTTAATTAAATTAAATAATTTATTAATTATTATATATAAAATTAAATTAGATTAAATATATTTTGTACAATTAATTTTTATATATAATATTTTTATTATTTAATTTATATATAAATTTATTTAAAATATATATAAATAATAAATAAGATATTAAAATAATTTGAAATATTTATATTATATAATTTTATATAAAATATTATTAATATATAAATTTATTTAAAGTATATAATAATAAAAATAAATAAATAATAATATAAACAATAATTGAGTATATTAAATTAATTTAAACAATAAATTAAACAATTACTCTAAATACCTCAACTTTTATATAGATTGATTTGTAGTTTAAATGGATGGTGATTCTACTCCCCTATCAGCTCTTCCTTTTGTTTAATCAAATTATAATATTTTATATCAATATATTTATTATTATTATTTAATTAAATAATAAAGATACGCGTCAAATGCATTCTTTCTTGTGGTTTCGGCAGGTTTAGGGTCTCCCGGTTTCGTGACCTTTACCTCCCTAGTTTATAGCCTATTCCGCCATCCGTTATATAAATAAGGCAAGTGCTCTCTTCCTTTATTGATATTGATAGCGATAGTATGTTCGACAGTATTTATAGCCGGCGTATATAGTCATCTGTCGCAGCCATCATTGAATATAATAGTAGATATCCTATTTCCGCTCATTTAAAATTGAACATTTTAATTTTTTATAAAATTAAAATAATCCATTCCAACATTCCAAATTAGTACCGAAATATAAACAAATTTAACTCTTTTTACAATTTTTGATCGATTATAGGGAGAATCAATCGAATTTCAATGATAAAGTTCTAATTCAATTCCGTATAAATTGATACAATTAATAATTTTATAATTAACCTAAGTATATAAACTATCTACCCAAATTAAAAACTCGTACCGTCGTTCATTCACCGGTTAGTAATCGAAACTTTCTATATATAGTTCATTTTTCAACTAAACTCCATTTGAGCTCGTCCCAGCGTTAAAACTTGCGATTCACATTACTAAATAATCGTATAAACATGTAAAAACTCAATTTTAACTTCAATTTCAATAATTAAAAACGTTTGATGGATCAATTTAATAAAATCAAATTCGGTTGTATTAACAAGTTGAAATTGAGAGAAAATTGGGGATTTTCGAAATTCAAAGGACCAAAATAAAATTTTATGAAATTGAGGGTCAATTAGGCACGAAAATAATGTTGGAGGACCAATTGGGAAATTTTAAAATTTTTGGGGCAAAATTTACCATTTTTGTAAAAGAAGGGCAAAATGGTAATTTTGGAAAAGTTGGAGGACCAAATTGGAAATTTGAGAAATTAATAAATTGAGATCCTATGATAAATTTTAGAAGTTTCGGTACTCAATTTGAGGAAAAACTAGCATTAGGGAGTTAAAGTTAAAGAGAAATAACTTTAGGGACCTAATTGCAAATAAATTATAGTTTGAGTTTCTCGTTCATTTGGAATAAATGAAGGCGATTAGGCCGAATGGTAATGAACCGAGATGTTTGTATCGTGTAGGAACACGAAGTACCAGGAACACCAACAAGGATAAGCTTGCGTGAATACAAATAACCGGTCTTGTGGAATTAACGGCATTAACGGGTGAGTGGGTTTACTAACATCATACCCCGTTGGAATGATAAGCACAACTTAAAATTAAAAATCACTTAACGGTTGTGAGTGGAAATTTTATATAATACCCAGTTGGGAATGATAAATATCTCGATATAAAAACCCACTATTAATTGGTATTTTAAATATTATTACATAGATGAAGTGATGTAAAAATAATGTGTAAAAACTAATTAATTATTGTAAGTAGATAATGCCCATTTGGTATAATAAAACTTATTCGAATGAAGTTGAAAACCCGTTTATCGGTTATAAACGGAAGTATTTTTATAACGGGTGGTATAATTGATATAAATACTTAAACAATTTGAAAAATATTTTCGACAGAAGTTCGAATAGATCTGATTGGCTAGGGATTCGGTTTTAAAACTTGGGGATTAAATACTCAATTTTAAAAATTTTGTAAGCAAAAATTTACACATATAAAACTTAATAATTGAATTATTTATATATTTTACCGTGAGATGCTCGTAAACTATTAACGGAGTCCAGCAAAAACAGGCCGCCGCACGGAACCGCTGCCTTCAATGTCCATATGAACATAAGAATTTCTATTTATTATAGTTTTGAAGTGAAAGTTATCTATTAATGGATGTGTATGTGAGGACTGAATAAACCTAATAAAGAAGAAAATATTGTTATTAGAGAATATTATAGGTAAATAGTTGTTCATATTTATTTAAGTGATTGTGCCACAAATTAATTACTCCTATTTTTTCTTTTTTTTTGTAAAGAAAAAGAAAGAAATTAAATTTTCTTACATGATAAAATTTAACAAGTTGGGGCGGTAAAATAAGTCATTTTCCCACCTGCCGGACTCAAGCTATTATAATATAATATAATATCCTAAAAAATCCTAAAATATTGTAATTTTTTTTTAATTTTTAAAAAATATTTGACATATTTGTTAATATAAATATATTTCTATACATAAAATAATATTATATATTAATGTAAACTCCCCATTGGTCGTTCTTTTTTAACATTCACCATTGACTATGTACACGTGTTACTGCTCGATTGGACTTGATAATATAATATAAGAATTTTAAAATATCTTTGACAAACTGGGGTATCCGTCTATTTAACACACCTCCCCTGGCAACTCTGAAGCTCGAAGCTCCTCTTCAACAATTCACCCAAGATCAGATCGTCAATTCTCACATTAGATACCATACTTCTCCGAAGATAGTGCCGTTTCACATCGGATATGATTCGCATCTTGATGGGAGAGCTTAACAATATTTATGCGTGTTTCAATAAACTCTTATTATTTGTAATATTTTGCTACGTACGCATCGGACAGGGTGATGGGTATGCATCGGAAATGGATGGTGCACTCAAGTGGGTCAGCTTAGCCATCCAAGCTGTGTTTATTGCCTCTGAAGCGATAGTGTCGTTGGAATTGTTCTACCTCTCAACTTTTCGCTGCATAAAGGCGATATGCGGGACGTTGGGATTCGAGTTGCTGCTCTGGAGTATCGTTTCATTCCAAACTACTTTAATTATAAACGGCGCCCTATTTGCGGTTGCTGCAATAAGGTCATTCCGACGGGAACTCCTCCGTATCCAGCCCGATGATATTATACACATGATTGACGGTGAACCCCTTGGAGCAGCCGCAACAGCATCTCCTCTTGATCAGGCTGGAAGTGATCTGATTGGAGACGATTTGGTCTAGGTTATGCGTGATCTTATGGTAATTAGTAATTAGCATATATTTGGTACTTGGCAGAGGCATGTGGTTCTCTATCTTATCTTATTGTAACTTTGTTATTAATATGTAATAAATGTATTTTCCATTAAAAGTATACATGTAATCTTATAATCTCCCCAAAACTCTCGCCTTTTGGGAGTCGTAATGACATAGAGAGAGAGAAGGATGGACCCCACTTGGACTTCCGTGCTATAGTGAGGGAGGAATTGACGAAGGGGAGCATTGGACTGAAATCATTTAGTCGAAATAATTGATCTCTCTGGAAACCCAGCCAACAAACTGCTTCCGCTTACGTTAAAAGTCATGAAGCCTGATATGAAAGCTCCACAAGCTCCTCGAGCCAGTATTGCAGTGTAACTGTTCCCCACATTGAAGAAGATTGTACCAACACAGACTGAGACAATCAGGTAGATTATTATCCTCAGCCAGTAATATCCAGCATCTCTGGACATGTTCAGAAGTGATCTCCGAGTCAATGTGACAAGTTGCATCCACCATGATGCTTGACTCCCTCTTAGCACTTCAACTTCGAGTCCATTCTGCAACATCAGCAGATTCTTTCATCAAACTTCCTGGAGGTTTGGTTTAAAGATGATTTGGGGTTTGACATGTGCAACTTCAAACTGAATTTGAGTTCAACTTGAACTAGAGAGAAGTCTTACTTTGGTTTTTATTTCAGCAATCCGCTCTCTGGCCATCCCTGCATACTTTGAGCTCCTGTACTTCTGGACTAGACTGGCTTTGATCTCTGCAGTTGGTAGGTTCGTTAATGGGTCTGATGAAGCTGCATCCTGCAACAACAATTCAGGAGTGCCACCATCAGTAGAAGAAATATGGCAGAGAGCATCATATGGGCATTTGTTTTGTCACAAGAAAGAAATTGGGCAATGATGCCTACCCGGATTCTTTGAGACCCTTTCAGGGTAGCCGTGACAACATCAAAGTCGGAGTTTATGCAGCGCAAGAAGTGATCAGAAGGGTTCCTCTTTTTCGGACAGGAGAACCCTGCCTCCGCAAAGAACTACATGTGGAATCTTTCATGGTTAGGATCATATCAACTATGAACACAGTTCTATTAATAAATGGAAAGGAAGCCATACCTCAACAGCCATCTTAGCTTCTCCAAAGTACACAGTCTCACCGCCAGACAGCAGGAACAGATCGTCAAACAGGGCAAATACCGTGTGCGATCCGAGGTATGACCCGTGTGCGATCCAAAGTACACAGTTCTATTATCTGGTATGACCCGTGTGCGATCCGAGGTAAGTTGTCCAGGCCTAAGCACAGCCTGCATCATCATCCTCCTCCATGTCACCGTCAGTGGCAAAGCTACAAAACAATATATATATATATATATAATATATACATATGTATGTGGATTGCCATGTCATCCGCCGGAGAACCTTACAGCCTGGCAGCCTTACCTCCCCACAGCAACCTCCAACCACTCCACGCCACGTTGACGCTGACGTCGCCTTCTTCCCTCCAGCTGTCCCTGAAATAATTTATTTTATTTTGTATTAATAATAATAATAAAGTGACAACTATAAATATATCCCTCCTCCCTACCTTCTTCCTCCACACTTGTACTTCCATTTCACCTCACTTTCTCTTTCCCCAACATTGGACTGTCTTGGCCCTTTGGAATGGCAGATATTTACCTTCTCGCCACTCTACTCTCCCTCTCCGTCTTCCTCGGGCCGGCCGCGGCCGAGCTCGTGCAGCAGCAGCCGCTTGTGCTCAAGTACCACAACGGCGACCTCCTCAAGGGCAAGGTCACCGTCAACCTCGTCTGGTACGGCCGCTTCACCCCGGTCCAGCGCTCCATCATCGTCGACTTCATTCGCTCCCTCAGCTCCCCTGCTGCTGCAACGCCTCTCCCCTCCGCAGCGTCGTGGTGGGAGACCACCGAGAAGGACCGCGGCGGCTCCTCCAACCTCGTGGTCGGCGAGCAGGTCCTCCACGAGGCCTACACCCTCGGAAAGTCGCTCAAGAGGATCCACCTCCTGGCTTTGGCCAGTAAGTTCAACGCCGCCAATTCCATCACTGTCGTACTGACCGCCGCGGATGTCGCCGTGGAAGGTTTCTGCATGAGCTGCGGCCGCCACGGCGCCGGAAACGGGAAGTCGACCTACGTGTGGGTGGGGAACTCGGAGACTCAGTGTCCGGGGCAGTGCGCGTGGCCGTTCCACCAGCCTATATACGGCCCACAGACGCCGCCTCTGGTGGCCCCCAACGGCGACGTCGGGGTGGACGGCATGATCATCAATATTGCCACCCTCTTGGCCGGCACAGTGACGAACCCCTTCAACCGCGGCTACTTCCAGGGCCCCGCCAGCGCGCCGCTGGAGGCCGTATCCGCCTGCACGGGGATATACGGATCAGGGTCGTACCCGGGGTATCCAGGTCACCCCCCTTCACCCCGCAGTTCTATTTTATAAAATTAATTATTTCTAATTTATACTCAGGCGATGGGGGATGGTCGCCAGATTGTCGCCGGGCGACATCCAAAGTCATCTCGAAGATCAAAAGTCAAAGTTGCCAAGAAAGCCATTATTTAAATATTTATAAAGGTTGTATTACAAAGTCATATTTTACCCAGCCATCGTTTAAGCTTCATCCTCTATTTGGCCTTCATCCTCTATATGGCCTTCCCTTCCCATTAAAACCAGTCTTTCAACAAAACACTGAAGATCACATTGTCAGCTAGATAACATACATCTCCCAAGATAATGGATTGCCTCTCCCTACGCTACAGGATGATCGGCCAATTCATTGTTGAAGTAGGGCCGTCCGGAATGAAGGTATCCATCGTAGGATGCCGTAACTACAATGGCTCCCCCACGATAGTGGTCGATAGCTCTGTAAGTGCATCTATCTATCAGAAACACAACACAGCAAACTCTTTTTGCCCTTCAATTTTTCCAAGCCTTATCATCAACATCTTTAGGCTCACCCCCTTCACCCCGCAGTTCTCAGTCATTATAGCGGAGAAGAAGCTAAAGCTACTGTTCTTTCCATCTCTCAAGTATAGTGTAGTGAAGCACTCCCCCTTTTGAAAGCTTCTTCTTCTTCTTCTCTTTCTTTGATTTCAACTATTAATACTTGTACCCTAATGCTCTTCCTTAATTAATAAGTATGATTTCATATCAAGTCTAATATCTTGTCTTTCTCACAGGATATAATTCGCATCTTCATGGGAGAGCTTAACAATATTTGTACGTGTTTCAATAAACTCTTATTATTTGTAATATTTTGCTACGTACGCATCGGACAGGGTGATGGGTATGCATCGGAAATGGATGGTGCACTCAAGTGGGTCAGCTTAGCCATCCAAGCTGTGTTTATTGCCTCTGAAGCGATAGTGTCGTTGGAATTGTTCTACCTCTCAACTTTTCGCTGCATAAAGGCGATATGCGGGACGTTGGGATTCGAGTTGCTGCTCTGGAGTATCGTTTCATTCCAAACTACTTTAATTATAAACGGCGCCCTATTTGCGGTTGCTGCAATAAGGTCATTCCGACGGGAACTCCTCCGTATCCAGCCCGATAATATTATACACATGATTGACGGTGAACCCCTTGGAGCAGCCGCAACAGCATCTCCTCTTGATCAGGCTGGAAGTGATCTGATTGGAGACGATTTGGTCTAGGTTATGCGTGATCTTATGGTAATTAGTAAGTAGCATATATTTGGTACTTGGCAGAGGCATGTGGTTCTCTATCTTATCTTATTGTAACTTTGTTATTAATATGTAATAAATGTATTTTCCATTAAAAGTATACATGTAATCTTGTGATCTCCCCAAAACTCTCGCCTTTTGGGAGTCGTAATGACAGAGAGAGAGAAGGATGGACCCCACTTGGACTTCCGTGCTATAGTGAGGGAGGAATTGACGAAGGGGAGCATTGGACTGAAATCATTTAGTCGAAATAATTGATCTCTCTGGAAACCCAGCCAGCAAACTGCTTCCGCTTACGTTAAGGCAATCCAATAAGGGCAATTTCCTAGGCCCGTCTTGAGCCATCAGATCCAACGGTTGGGCGTTTTCATGGCAAGGGATGTGCTGCGCCTGTAATGTTCTTTCAGTTTGCTGGAACCGTCTGGGCCTCGACTCATATGGATGGTGAAGCTAACAACACCTCATGTGAGCAGAGGGAGATGGAGGCCCCATGACTCTGCAGGTATGAGTCACACCTGAAATAAGAACTGAGATTACCTTAGTTCCGCTGATGGCACATCCGTTTGACACTTTCAGGGAGCTTGTACCTGGAAATCAAGATTAGACCAAGTGGGTGGTAGATTTGGCTGAGAAAGAAACCTCTCTAATAGTGGGTGATAAATTAGCAAACATCTGATTGAACAAATAACCAGATAAAGATAAATCATACCCAATGGTCACCACTTGGAAGGAGCTTGTACCTGGAAATCAAGATTAGACCGAGTGGGTGGTAGATTTGGCTGAGAAAGAAACCTCTATTAGTGGGTGATAAATTAGCAAACATCTGATTGAACAAATAACCAGATAAAGATAAATCATACCCAATGGTCACCACTTGGAAGGAGCTTGTACCTGGAAATCAAGATTAGACCTTTTGGATTATCTGGTATAACCCGTGTGCGATCCGAGGTAAGTTGTCCAGGTCCGCAGTCTGTTTTTCTGTCCATAAAGAACAGGGACAACATTGTTGCTTAGAGTCCACAACATAGATCCAAAAAGCTACTTCGAGCTTCTTAGGAATTTCTGTCCCTAATGCTCTTCCTTAATTAATAAGTATGATTTCATATGAATTTCCCGCACATCACTCAAAGTCTAATATCTTGTCTTTCTCACAGGATATGATTCGCATCTTCATTAGAGAGATGAACAATATTTATGCGTGTTTCAACAAACTCTTATTATTTGTGATATTTTGCTACCTACACATCGGACAGGGTGATGGGTATGCATTCGAAACGGAGGGTGCCCTCAACTGGATCAGCTTAACCATCCAAGCTGTGCTTATTGCCTCTGAAGTGATAGTGTCGTTGGAATTGTTCTACCTCTCGACTTTTCGTTGCATAAAGGCGATATGCGGGACGTTGGGATTCGAGTTGCTGCTGTGGAGTATGGTTTCATTCCAAAATACGTTAATTATAAACGGCGTCCTATTTACGGTTGTTGTAATACGTTCATTCCGACGAAAACTACTCCGGATCCAGCCCAATGATATTATACACATGATTGATGGTGAACCAGCAGCCGCAACAGCATCTCCTTTTGATCAGGCTGGAAGTCATCCCGTTGAAGACGATTTGGTCCAGGGTTTGCATCCCCTTTAGATCCTACTTGGTCGCATGTGTGGTTCTCCATCTTACTGTAACCAGCAGATCTGTGTTTTTCATCAAAAGGCAACCAAATTGAGAGTAGTTTTCATTTTATGACTTAGCCTTAATATATTCTATAATACCATAAGTCAGCAATTGCCAATTTAATTCCAGGTGTGTAATAAAGTAAAATTTCAAACAGTGTAACTTTCCAATTGCTTCCTTCAAAAATTGTACTTTGTAAATAAATGCGGTAGAATTAATATGAGTTACAAGAACATTTCTACTCTCTAAAATTGAGTTTTATGAATTCCTATTTAAAACAACTCATATACCTAATACATTCTCTAATACTTAAATTATGAGCCACAAATTGACAATTCAAAATACAATATTTTTTTGTATGACTTTTCATGTTTATAAAATAACTTTTCACATTTCTTGTATAATTAAAGTATAAAACTATTTTTGTTGGCTAGATTTTGAGTTAGTATTTATGATTTTTTTAATATTAATATTTATCTTGAGAATAAGTGTTTTAATATATACGAGCTTAATCAATTAGAATAAAATAAATATATAAAATAAAATAAAATCAAAATGATAAGTTTGATAATTACAAAACTAGATTACTTGCCCATGATACAAATAAAAATACAACATATATTATACAAAATTTTTGCTTATGTGGTAAAAATGGATAAAATAAGCTTATTAGTTTTATGAGTATAAAAAATTGGAATTTTTATCCATTAGATATAAATAGTATATTTATATATGAAAATATAGAGTAAACAATTTAAATTGAACAACTTGAAAGTGAAATAAACAATAATAAATAACACATTATCTACTTAAAAATGCATTATATGAACTTAAACAATCACCCAAATGGGGTGAAGTCAAATAGAAAATTTCTTCACTAAACTAGTATCTACTAAATGCTGTGTGAATAAACACTTTTTATAAAAATGTCGTAAAATAGAGAAATTTTTAGTTGTAAGTTTGTAGGTAGTTGACTTAATAGTTATAATGAAAAAATAGTTTAAAATGTGTGATATGGAAAGCATGTATTATTTTTTATGAATTGAGTTAATACAATATGCAAATTATATTTTTTATAAACTAATTAAAAAAGGATAGAAAAATATAAAAAATACAATGAAAAAAGAGTTTAGAATGTGTGATATTGATAAAATGTATTATTTTTTAGAAGTTGAATTAATACAATATGTAAATTATATTTTCATAAACTAATTAAAAAAGGATTAAAAAAAATATAAAGGTACATGCTACATATTTTAAAGAGTAGGAAGCTTACTTATATCACTTATAGAAAGCCATTATATTATGTATGCTATAGGTCTTATTAGTAATGGACAAAATGGACATTTTAAAATAATAAAAAGAATTTTTAGATATTTGAAAGAAATATTTCACATGGGTTACTATATACAAAATCTACAACATCATTATTATACATTTATAATTACAGTGATTTTGCAATAGAAGTAAAATAAATAAAAAGTAAATGAGGATATATATATTTTTATTTCGAAATTGTAATGTTTCGATCTAATTTATCGGGTTCAGTAACTAATAGTAATCCGCCACATCAATCGATAGTATAATTGTGGATATATTAACTAAATTAGTATCGATATGATAAAAGTTTCATAATAAAAATTACAAAATTCAGAAAAAATTTAAATATTTACATGTAAATGATTTGAGAGACTAATGAACTTACAACTTTAACGATATCGAGTTATAACATTACTTACTACCTCATCTTCAATCTATTTTTTATTATATTTTCATTGATATTTTGCTGGCATATTTTACAAGTACTTTTAATTATTATTCCTTTTAAAATTCTTTTAACTCATTTATTTAACTTAATAATTTAATTCAAACATCTTATGTTCTTTAATCCAAACACCCTAACTTCGGGATCACAAGTGATGCTTGATCCCCAACCATAAGCCTCATTAGGTCCTAGAAATTTCTGGAAGTCGACTATTCCCTTGTATCCTCACTTCCATTATTTCATGTATGATGTCAATCCGACTAAATTGACTACGAATTCACAAGTCCAATCAACCGCACCTGCAAAGGAGGTGAATACTTTGTTAGAAAATGAGTTAAAATATAATTTGATACTAGAATAAGGCCCAATGACAAGGTTAACTACTAAAAAATTCAAATAAGTTTTATATGGGTCGATTAAAGAGATTGCAAAAAATTAAAGTGGAAGCCTAATTGAAGAGCATAAGAAAAGCCCACGATAAGGTATAAATTTAATTAATAAGTAGAGATTTATTAATATAATAAATTTTTTAGGATATTAAATAATAATATTAGATATTTAATTAGTCAAGTTCAGATTTTTAAAATAGTTATTAAAATATCCTAGATATTTAGATTAGATATGGTTGGTATGTAACTATAAGATATATTTTTCTTATTTTTATGCTATTCGTTTGTTATCTCTACCTATAAAATACATACTCTACAGCAATGGAGTACAAAAAATTTTGAGAATTCAATTTTGTAAGGTTTTGTTTTATTTCTCTATTAAAAGAATTTTTGAACTTATCATGTTTTTACTTGTGGTATTCAAGTAATCAAAACTTATCAACATGGTTTTCTAATAATTTTTTTTAGAGAATTTGTGTGTATTGTCTATATATTTCATACCTTGTTTCTCACATAAAAAAGATATATTTCATCTTTTCGTACTTAGTCGTGAAAGTTTTGGATTATTTACCATATTTGGTATATAGTGTCGGCATATTGGCAAGGTCCGCATCAATGTACACCCCACCTCTATTATCAAGTGTCATGTAGTGCATCCTAACTTGTCTACTAAATCGTGTAACATATATGATTACACAATATAATGATTATTATTATTCGAAAGTTCAATATGCAATCTAACCAATCTCACTACATATGTTTTTTAACATTCATTAAAATCATATTAAATAATAGTTTTCTTTAATACTTATGGCTTGATATTCTATCTAACGATCCCTACTTGTTGTTCTCATTTCATAATTTGTATTGTATTTGCGACTATTAGAATTTCATGGTTTTGATCTTTGAACCAACTCATTCATTATTGTCTACTTCTTTGTTTAACTAAGCAAATAAACCCTAGTCCCATACAAGTCACATTTATTGTTTTATTTGTGAAGCTTATCGTGCTCTTATACTTTCATTAATTCAATAAAACTTAATAAAAACTCATAATCGGTCCAATAAAATTCGTTGTCTATAAATTCACACACCCATGTATATGAAACATGTTTGTTCTGATGTGTTTCCAAGTATCTCTATATAAGAAGTCTACTAATACCACTTATAACGGATATACTACAATTATCCAAATAATATACCGTATGTCAAACTTGATTTTAATCGATAGTTTTAGTATTGTCGCATACCTTACCAAAATTACAGTTTTTAAACTTGTCACGACTAACACTCACCCATTATTACTCTTCATCAATCTAGGTTTTAGGGTTATGCACATGTTGGGTCACATATGTCAAAATGTCCCAAGAACTCTAAATTTTTTATTTACATTTTAAAATTTTTTATTATTGTATTTTAGTTTCTAAACTTTCCAAAGTTTACCATAATACCCTTGCAATTTTTATTTGTCTATTTTGAAAAGACTAGCCATTTAATTAGTTTATTTTAGGTCCCATAACTTTATCTAGTCTTATTTGGGCACTCATATTTTTAGAAATTGCATTGTTGCCCCAAACTTTTCAATCTTTACAACTTTATCAGTAATTTTTTTGAATTCACATTTTGGTCCCTCTATTTTCTTTTTACTTATTTTTGTACTTAAACTCAAATATTATTTCACCTTAGGTACTATGACCTTTTCTGAGTTCGGTAGAGGTTCCTAAATTCTATTGAATTCTATTTTGGTACTCCAAGTTTTCAAAATTACATTTTGGTCCCTCAAACCTTTCTAATAATTTCATTTGTGACTCTAGCCTCTCTTAAGCTTTTTTTTTTTTTTTTGTGGATCCCCAAGCTTTTTCATGTTTCCATTAATGTATTTAGACTACTACTAAGTCTTATTTAAGTCTTCATTTTCATAAAATCATTGTCTAACCCTTATAATTTTCAAAAATTGTGACTAAGTAGTCAAACATTTATCTACTCAAATTCTTAAATTCCCAAAAACCTTTTTTAGGTCTCTTATCATCTTCCCTAATTCTACACAATTACTTATTGGCCAGCCTTGGTCGAAACAGTGCCGATCTGACCCCGATCAATTTCTTACCAAAAAACAAATACAAAGTCGGGTTTTTGTCGGAAACTAACATCCATCTGTCCATGTCCATAATTTTTCTTGGGGGGAGAACTATAGAAATATCGTCAAACATTCGGATTATTTCCACATTCTAGGTCAGGTATTCGGGCTTTGAGTCGGACAAACAAGACGACTAGCGCATACATTTATGCAGCATGCACTCGGATCAATTCGGGTGGTTTTTGGACCAACTTATTTTTATAAAAATTATTTATCCGATTTATTATAATTTGGGTACAATAATATCATTTTTTTTTATTTGTATAGCCTTTTTTAAAAATGGGGAGTTTTACTACTTTTAGTTGATTCGATCAATTTTGGTTGATTCACCTCCTATTCGACCGATTATTGTCCCAATTATTTTCTAAAAAATCTTTATCTTATTCCTCACTTATTAGACTCTAGAATTTTCATTTTTTAATTTATATAACTTATTTTAAAAGGCAAGTGATTTTGGGCTTAATTCGATCCATAGGGTTATTTAAATTTAATTTCTTGAACGTACCTATTGTCAAAATTTAGGGTCTGAACTATTTATTAATCCAGTTTAATTTCAAATCTCAATTCAAATTTTTATTCACCATTTAGTATCGATTAGGGTCCAATTGAATGTAAATTCCAGTTTTGAAAATTTAGGTGTTAAAAAGAAATAATTGTATATTAATGCCCTAAAAAAATAACATATAGCAGATTTATCTATTGCAAAAGTAAAAAATATAACAGGTAATGCATTCACATGTGTAACATTAGAACAAGTGAATTTAAATCATAAATAGGAAAGAACGACAAAAAAACATAAATATTTTGTGATAAAATGTACAATGTTAAATTGTTTAAGAATTTAATTTTTGAAAGTAGATTCAAATATATATAAGTGAGATATCATTAAATAAGAGAAGTGATTTAAAATATAGCATATAAAATGACTAAACCATTAGTCAATGAATGTTTTATAAAACCTAAAAGAGACATATTAGGCATACATGCAAAAATAAAACTTGTTGAAGTGATTCCTTAAAAAGTTTTAGTATTGGCAATGGCAATGCCTTGGGGATGGCGGCTACCAAAATTTGCTAGTTAGAGTTGTTGGGACTCAAGGCGATGGATTCGCAAAGGAGTCCCACGCGACCTTTGCAAATATGGGTATGGATACAAGGTTGCAGAAATTAATCTTTTTGTTTGCTATTCAAAGTCACTTCCTTGCAACTTCCTCGGTCACTTTTTTTCATTTTGCAATTAGTATTATTATATGTCTAGCAACTCCAAGCAGTCTATTAAACTTGGAAGAAGCTTATTCAACTCTCACATTAAAGATAATGGGTTGCCTCTCCCTCCCTCGCTACACCTGGATGATCGGCCCGATCATTGTCGAAGTAGGGCCGTACGGAATGAAGGTATACTACAATGGCTTCCCCACCATGGTGATGGTGATGGTGATCTATAGCTCTGTAAGTGCATCCATCTAAGTATCGCCTTATCATCCACATCTTCAGACTCACTCACCCCCTTCACCCGCAGTTCTGAGTCATTATAGCGGAGAAGAAGCTAAAGCTACTGTTCTTTCCATCTCTCAAGTATAGTGTAGTGAAGCACTCCCCTTTTTGAATCCTTCTTCTTATGCTTCTCTTCTTTGATTTCAACTATTACACATGTACCCTAATGTTCTTCATATGGATTTCACGCTCATCACTCAAAGTCCAATGTCTTGTCTTCCTCACAGGATACGATTCGTATCACTTGATGAGAGAGCTGAACAATATTTGTACGTGTTTCAACAAACTATTATTATTTGTGATATTTTGCTACGTACACATGGGACACGGTGATGAGTATGCATCAGAAATGGAGGGTGCACTCAAATGGATCAGCTTAACCATCCAAGCTGTGTTTATTGCCTCTGAAGTGATAGTGTCGTTGGAGTTGTTCTACCTCTCGACTTTTCGCTGCATAGAGGCGATATGCGGGACGTTGGGATTCGAGTTACAGCTCTGGAGTATGGTTTCATTCCAAACTCCGTTAATTATAAACGGCGTCCTATTTACGGTGCTGCAATAAGGTCATTCCGACGAGAACTCCTCCGTATCCAGCCCCCGATGATATTATATACATGATTGATGACGGTGAACCCCATGGAGCAGCGGCAGCGGCAACAGCATCTCCTTTTGATCAGGCTGGAAGTGATCCGACCGGAGATAATTTGGTCTAGGTTATGTGTGTCTTTAGATCCTGTTTGGTTTGGTGGCCCGTGTGGTTTTCCTTCCCATATTAAATATACATTTTTTTTAGCTTTATATCATTTTTTTTCAAATATATTCACGAGAAAAATCTGTTCTTTTCAATCGATCTGCGGGACGTTGGGATTCGAGTTACTGTCGGGGCGGTTTGAAATGGTTTTTACCTACAAATCCGTTCGACACTCCCCGTAGAATCACTGCATTTTACAATGTAATATAATTTATTTTATTTATTGATTAAATTAATTTAATACTCTAATTTATTATTTATATTATATTATATATTTATTTATATATAATTTAAATAATTTTATATATTAATAATATTTTATATAAAATTATATAATATAAATAATAAATTATTATACATAATATTTTTAATATAACTTAACTATCTAATAATTTAATTAAAATAATAACTACTCAATTTAAATATAGTCTTAATAATGGTATGAATTAGAAGAATTAACGTTTATAGCAACTATATATATATATACTTATAATTAACTTATATATATTTTGATCAGTTCTATTGCTAATTTATTTTTTTTAAAATTATTTATCCAATTTATTAAATACAATAATATTATTTTACCAAATTGTATAACATTTTTTTAAAAATCAGAAATTTTACCGTTTTAGTGTTAATTTAATCGATTTTAGTTGATTCACCTCCTATTTTATTAATTTTTATTCTAATTTTTTTCTAAAAAATTTTAATCTTATTTTACATTAATTTATCTAAATTCTTTTAAAAAGCCAGTAATTTTAACATTAAATAATTTCAATCCAAATTCAAATCATGTTTTTATTTTTACTATCCCATCCTTTATTTTCAATTAAATAAAATTATTTGAGTTTAATTCTCAATTAAAAATTAATCCTAAAAAATCTTAAAAAACAAGATTACTTAAATATTATTTCTTCTTCACCACTACCCATCATACCGGTGAGGACGAGCGTGAGACTTCCGGATAAACTAATTTCTTGTCACTTCCATACGAAGACGGAGAAGTCATACTCCTGGGGATGATTCCGGCTAGATCACCACAGAAAATAGACTTTTCTATGGATTTTCACATAGTTCATTCTTACCCTTTTTTATCTTTTGTGAGGAGTAATGATCATTACTGGAATCCGCATTAGTGAATGAAAAAAAAAATGCGTTTTGCATCTCAAACTTGTTCGTCTCCGGTGAGGCTGACCAAACTAACACACTAACTATGCCTTTAGATATAGCAGCTAAGGGGGATCTAAGTGAGAATCCATATTAGATAGATATCGTACATTCTCAACTCTGATGCATGACCGGGCATTCTGGGCTGGGGGATCCTCATAGGCCTATATTACCGGGCATGGTTATAGGCTCGCTCCTTGGTCAACAACTAACGGATTGCGGGCTCGAAGGATCACCCCTAGACATATATGGATTCTTGACCCATTTATTCGTCTCGCTCTAGTTTCTGATGGATCCTAGTCGGCCTGTGTTCACATGTGACACTCGTAATATAGACCTGTCCATATTCACATGCCGGTTTTAGCCATTTCTACTTAACTTTGGCTGTGATTGGAAATGATTAGGACATGCTAAATAATTTGAACAAAAAAAACCAAAATAGATGATATTAGTGTCAAATTTCTGGAAATATGTATGTATAATAAATATTAGTTTATTTTTTTTATTAAATCACATCAACATTCTTTTAATTAATGCTCAATCAATGATGGATGTACTTAAATAATAAAATATAGGGTATTTGTTATAAATAGAGTATAGGGAATTTTCCATTTTTCATAAATTTGAGTTTTCTAATTTCACACTCTACTCGGTTTGAATGGAATATGTGAACACAACCAAATTATTTAATTATTTATTTTGCACAATATTTAATGGGTGTTATATTTTTTAATGAAAAGATAAGAGTTATATTTAACACATATACAAACACTTAGCATTTATGATATTGTAATATTTAATGTGGGTTTTACTACCATAATTTATTTATTTGCTCTTTCGAAAAATGCATTCTTTTAATTTTATTTTATAAATTTTTATTTTTACTGATTTAAGTTTAGTAATATTTAATATTTTTTCATCTTCTCTATATTTATATTTTTTCTACTTATAAATTACAGCACTTGTTATAATTTTTCTAAACTTAAATTAGATATATAATTGAATTCTTTTATAGCACAAATAATGTAATCAAATCTAGTTGTAATAAATTTTAAAATCTTCTCAATAATTACTGTATCCTCTATTCTTTAATTTATATTTTTATTTTATAATAGTACATTTTTATTTTATTAGCAACATTCAATTATTTAAGCTTTTTTCATATGCAATAATTCAAATTTTTTTTAGAAATTAATTTGACTAACTTTAATTGAACCAAGATATCTTAATTTCATTGCATTTCAAATATATTTGGAAGTTTTTCAATCTAAAATAATTTCCATTATTGTATGATGAATAGATTGATACTCAGTTTTTTTTATCCTAAAATCTTTCAATGCAACTTTTCTAATTCTTTAATATTTATGTTTTCTTTTATTTTTACTAATGAAATATCAGGTAAACTAGAGACCAAATTCTAAGCTAACCAATGAATTCATTCTTCATGAATATTACTTAATTATTATAATAATCTTCAAAATTTGGTATGATAAATTGTACAAAACTTTATTTCAATGCAATGATTTGTTAAAAAAAACTAGCTATGGGATTATGTTAGCTCCTTTTTGCATATACAACAAATAAATTTTTTCTCTCTTTTCAACTAAATTAATCCCTACTTCAAATGTGAGGATCAAATGGAGAATTACTACTTGACTTTTTCGGAGTGTCAAATATAGGATTCTTCAATCTTGTATATTTTCTTATTCCTCCTACTTTTTTGTCTTGCATATATTGGATATTATTATGGAGAAAGTAAATAAAAAATAATAAAAATAATTTTATGGTGCTATGCAATCTCTAATATCATGTAAATGTACATTTACTTTTCTTTTATATTAAATTACAATTGCGAACTAGTGGCTTTCAGTTTTATTACACACGCATTAGAAGTCGATGCCCTAGCTATATTGTAAAACTAAAACTTGCACAAAGAATAAGAATTACCCAAAATTATACTTAAATCTTCCTCTCTATACTCTATACTATACTTTAGAAGTAGTAACTGCTGTACAGATGCATTAGTATTTTTCTACGGCAAGAATTGGGGTTCAAGTGATTTAAATACTAATGTACCTGATAATGTCAGATCTATTATTGAGAATAAGAAAATTTTCTCATTTTCATCTTCTTATTATGCGGATATTATATATAATTTGATAAATTAATTAAATAATATTTTATTAAGCAAAAAAATGAGATTATAACAATAAACAGTGTATATATTCTAGAATACATTACATCGGTAGAATTGCTCACCAGAGTGTTGGCACTTAAAAATTTAAGTATATTACTCTTATGTTAAGCTATGCTGCACAATACATTATTTTTTTATTTTCTAACAGCATCCTATGCAATACATTATTTTGTTAGTCATTGAGACTAATATGATATTATCTGTTCATTTGCATACATATTATCGGTTCATTTGCATACACATGTAAATAATTTGATAGTAGTGAACTCATAAATTAATAAATGTATTTAACAATGTTCAATTATAACATAATTTATTATTCTATTTTCACTTATTTTTTTATTATATTTTCATTGATATCTTTTTTACAAGTAGTTTTACTTACTATTTTTTATAAAATTCTTTTAATCCATTTATTTAACTCAATAATTCAATTATCATTTCACAATACACACAACAAAGTAGTATGTGCCTTTTAATGACGTATTTATTATCATAACTTCACACATGATGGCTCTTTCATCTTATCCATTGAGATATCACACATATAAGCATGTGATGGTTGTGAGGGGTATGTGTGTTATATATTTGCACTCATATGTAAATATCTCATGATGAACCGTCCCCTAGTACAATATCCATAATGTGTCATTTGACATCTTATATACTTTGATCCACTCACCCTAACTTCGGAATAACAAGTAATGTCTAACCCCAATCATAAAAGCCTGAATTGTCACCACTAATACTCACAGACTTGGTTCTAAACGGTAATTTTAATATTGTCACCAATCTAGGGTTTCCCACCCTCACGTGGATATTTTTTCCTCCTCCATTAACTCATGTTAGAGAAGATATTGTGGATCGATAAGGGGTCGGGCCCATATTTACTTAAAAATTATGACTTGTAAGTAATGGTATCCTTCCAACCTTATAAACCCACAACATTTCTCTATTTTATCCAATGTGGGATCTATTCTTAACAAATACAAACCCTAAGATTAAATGTGACTTGTTTGAAACTCAAAGATGATTTCTCAATATGGATTGCCCGTTTGGTAGGTGAGTTGGCTTTGGCTACCTCTATTATTATGAATATATATTTTTTAGTTTTCTAACTTTATATTTAACATTTTTCAATTTATTAAAATGTCATTATGTGTACATTGTAGTCTTTCTTTTGGTGTTAATTCAAATTTCTGCAACTTACTTTCATCCCTTGAATGGTAGTGGGTTCTATTAGCTAACCTTTGTTGCTTTCCTAATTATTTTGATTTGTAGAAGACCCTTGAACGCCGATGCCGATGAGGATGCGGACGCGGACGCGGACGGGTGTTCTCCTCTCAGGCGGTGAACTACCCCTCAAAGGCTGTAATTTTTCTTCACCTTCCCAGTCCTTATTTAAGGCATACATGACCATCCTCTACTTCCCCCTCCCATTCCCAAGTCAAGCCAGTCTCTCTCAAACTCACTTCCAAGTAAGCTCCAAGCTCCCCTCCAACAAAACACCCTCACATTACATTCCAAATATCTCCCAAGGTAATGAACAGCCTCTCCCTGCCCTACACCTCGATGAACGGCCCGGTCATTGTTGAAGTAGGGCCGTCCGGAACGAAGGTATCGGTCGTAGGATGCGGTAACTACAATGCCTCCCCCACCATGGTGGCCGATAGCTCTGTAAGTGCATCCATCATCTAAGTATCTCCTCCTCTCAAAAACACAACACATCATCAGGCTCATCATGGACATCATCATCCCCCCTCCACCACCAGCTCTCAGTCATTATAGCATGAGAAGCTACGGTTCTTTCCATCTCTGTGTCTCTGCACTTTATTTGAATCTCCAAATGTTCCATCTCTCAAGTGTAGTGTAGTGAAGCACTCCCCTTTTTGAATCCTTCTCTCACGCACTTCACTCAAAGTCTAATGTATTGTCTTCCTCGCAGGATATGGTTGGTATCTTCACGAGGGAGATCAATAATATTTGTACGTGCATCAACAAACTCTTGTTCTTTGTCATATTTTGCTACGTACACATCGGACAGGATGCTGGCCATGCATACAAAATCCAGGGTGCACTCAAGTGGGTCAGCTTAGTGATCCAAGCTGTGTTTATTGTCTGTGAAGTGATAGTGTCATTGGAATTGTTCTACCTGTCTACTTTTCGTTGCATAAAGACCATATGCTGGACCTTGGGATTCGAGTTGCTGCTCTCGGGTATGGTTTCATTCCGAACTACAGTAATTATAAATGGTGTCATATTTACTGATGGCATCCCTATCATTGAGTCACAAAATAACAAGAAGGAAAACGCGGGCCCCACCGGAGAATGATTAAATGGATGATGTCAGCCCACCATTGGTGGAGTGGATGTGATTGAAATGTTTGCTGTCCATTCCATTGAAATGAATGATGTATATGCTAATTATTTGATCCTATGTCTGCTACTCTGTCCATAGTTTATTCCCGAGGTGACTTGGGTAGTTATTTCAGTTGGATGTAATTGATTCAAAATGAAAAGTTCCGTGGCCTTTTTGTGAATATTTCCTTTCTTCATTATTTTGGTTATATTTGTAACTGAATATATAAGTTAAGGGTAAATATGATTAATGGTTATAGTCTGGGGGTGGGGTGTAATCCAAGTACGAATAGATTTCACATTTAGGGGCGGGTCACTGTTCATCGCTCCCCCAATCTTTAGAATCAACCCTATCCGAGAATTAGGGATTTCAAACACTTTCGCCATTCCAATTCGCTTCGATTGCAGGATTACAAGTGGTCCTCCGTGAGTTTTGATTGAGAGGTAATATTAGAGATAGAGAATCTCTGTGTCTGGTTCTTCTGATGAATGGTTTGATCTTCATCCCATCTCTGGCAGATATCTGGCCTCTTTATCATTCGGCCTGTCCTATATGATTCCTTGAATGGGACTGCTGAGATGCTATTGTACTGCTCATCAAGCACAAGAAACTATTTTGCGAGCCCACCATGTGCTCCTGGGGAAGAAGAAGATTGCTGAATGGGTGATAGGTTTGTAGTGGATGAAAACTACCGAACGGATCTGCAGTAATAAATTGGTGAAGAGGTTAGTTGTTCTCCCATATGGGGGAGTCTTTTTTAACCACATTTCTCTTGCAAGCAATGGACTCCTACCAGGTTTTTTAGTAGCTCTCCAGCTACTCCTAGGAGGTTGATTTTTTTTGTGTTGCTTACCCATTTGACAACTGCTGCATACTTGCTTAGGCTTTGAGATTGTAGACAAACCATTTACAATCTGTTTTGAGTATAACTATCCGGTCCTTGATAGTTCAAGTGCTCATATCTCTTATGTCATAATATGTCTTTGGCTTCAATAGATGTATGTTGACCTTTTGCAAATCTTTAAATCTCAACATTGAATATGAACATACAATTGTCAGTAATAGGAACCAAGAGTAGTTACTATTCGATAGAGTGGTGAATATGACATCCATTATAATTAAATATAGCAGTAAGTCCCTTTTCAATCAAATGTCCAAGACTAAGTAAATTATTTCTTAAACTTGGAACATAGTATATTTCGATCAAAATCAGAATTCTTCCATTTACTTTTAGATTTACTCTTCCCTTTCCTTTGACTACCAATTTTGAATTGTCTCCAATATTCACATTTTTTTTTCTGAAAATCTGTTTGAAAATCACTGAACCAATTCAAACAGCCACTAATGTGATTGCTGCGAAAATTACCACTCCTCATTTAAGTTCTGGTCTCAGCCTTGTGATAGGTAATGAGCAGTATAATTTTCATAGCTTCCAGTCCAATCTGGATGTTCATATTGAAAATGCTCAAGTTTATGACATTGTAACATTAAATGTGTACCTTACTACCATCAGTCATTCCTTACTATTTCCTCTGCCACCACCAAAACTGCGCCCTCTTATTCAATTTTATAACGTCTCATCTCTACTGATTTTGGTTTAGTAGCATGCAATATTTGTTCATATTCTCTATGTTTGTGTTTTTTCTTCTAATGAATTGCAAGATTGATCTGCAATTTTTCTAAAAGTAGATGTAACATTGGATTTTTTTTATAGCACACACAATGTAACCAAATCTAACTGTTATAGATCTTAAAATTTTCTCAATAATTACTATACACTCCATTTTTTCACCTTGCATTTTCATTTTATTAGTAACCGATAGAGTTCAACCAAGATATCTTGGTTGATTGTACGATTTCAGCTTTCTTCATTTACAATAATTCAAAATCTCTTTGTAAGGCCTGAAGATTAGCTTGCAGAGTTTTAGTTGAACCAAGATATCTTTACTTTATTGTATTCCAAATATCTTTGGAAGTGTCTCGATCCAAAATAGTTTCATCGATTGTACGATTAATAGCTTGATACATAAAGTTTTTTACCTTTACATCAACAACTTTTCTAATTTTTTGATATCTGTCTTCTTTCATTTCTACAGATGGAATATCGGGATCTACATATGGATATCGAGATTGACCAGAGACCAAAGTTTAAGCATACGAATGAAATTCTCCATGTGCATTGCCCAATTCTCATAATAGATTTCAAACTTTGGTATGGTAGGTTGTACAACACTTACTTGCAATACCATGATTTGCTTGAGTTTATTGAATCTATGATACGACTTGTTAAGAATAATGGTGTGGTTTATGTTGATGCAGAGTATTAGAACTCAGGATCAAAAACTCAAAAAATCAAGAAAAAAACTGCAAAAGTGCATAATGGGATTTGGTGATTATTGGCTACTTTTGCATATAGGACAAATAAACATCTTTTCTCTCTTTTCAACTGAACTAATTCCTAATTCATGTACCAGGATCAGATCGATAAGCGCATCTACTCCTCCTTGACATTCTTAGATAATCGATCTTCTTCCATTGGCTATTTATTTGCAACGGAGAGAAGAAAGGAGAAATGATAAAAACAATTTTTATACACCAAGCAATCTCTAATATCATGAAAATGTATGTACATTTTCCCTTTATATTCAGTTAAAATGAGTTGTTAATACAAGAAAAAAACAGTATATAGATTCTAATATTATTTTATAATGTATAATTTGGCATAAACACACTTGCTCAGTACCGTATTTATCACTTAAAGTTTAAGTATACTATTGCTAACTTGTTCTTCCAATTTTTTAATTTTTGATATCAATTTTATAATGAAAATTTTTATTTATAAAAGAAATGTGCTAACTCAACAATACTCGTGCTTAGAATTTAATTGGTGGACGGAGTTTTTTGAATTTAATTGATAATTATGTATATAGTTATTCGCTGAATATTTAAAAGTTCATTATTTTTTATGTATTTATTAATTAAAATAATATTTAATAACATAATTCATGTTATATGTTACTCTTTATTTATTTATCTAAAATAAATATTAATTTTATATTCCATCAATATAAATAAATAAATAATATATATGGCAATTTGTAATTAATTAAAAAATTTCACATATTATAATAACTATTATTATGTAATTAATATTAATTTATTTTTAACATAAAAATTACTAAATTATATTATATAATTTGATTATATAATAAAATATAATACGTATAATTATTTTAATTTAAAATTATATTTTATTATTTATATTAATATATAATTTAACTTAAAATATAAATTCATTTTTTTTATTTTTCATTAAAACCCCTCCTTTTCCATTAACGTGAACGTGGGTCACATTGCCAAATTATTGGAAAGCACTCAATCCAAACAAATCATTAATCACTTATAGAGTTCAATAAACTCTCCTGAGCAGAGTGGTCGGAGAGAAGAAAGAAGGAAAAGGAAGAGAAATAAGGAAATGGTGAGGAAAGCTTGGAGGATAATCCCCAGACCCCTAATGGAGTCAATACTCAACCATCATGCTCATCACGACCGTGTTACTCATCCTCCAATCATCCTCCATGGCCCTCGTGGCGTCGGAAAGACCACCCTCATCCATGACCGTACTTACCTTATGTCCTTCTGTGTGGACTTTCAGCAAACATATAATGGGCATTCGCCTTCTTTTGGTTTTCGTCTATTGAGCTACTGTTTTAATTGAGTTCTTCATATCTGCTTTTTGTATTGGTGCCTGATGTTCTGTCATCCCAAGATGTGGATAGAGAACTCGGAGTGAAATGTTCAATCAGCATCTTTAATTTTTTAGCTATAAACATAGCTCGTGCTAATTTTAAGTTCTAGGTGATTTAAGTGTATCCTGAGTAAGAAACTGCTGATTTTCGCTTTTTACGTCAGGGCTTTTAGGTGAATGGAACAAAGGCCCCCATGTCACTGGTTATGTGGACTTTGCTGAAGCAATCAAAGATCACCACCCTCAACATGATGGCTCATTCCCGTGGTATTCCTGGTCCAACTGTGAGCTGCCCCCTTTGTCCGTCCTTAGGGGCCAGCTTGAGCAATGCCTCGAATCTATGGCCCAAAAGGGTGTAAAACTTGGTAGTATAACATCCCAACAAGTATTCACCACCCTGAAGAAATGGCATGGCCTCAATACCGCCCTAAGACAAGTACTTGTTAGTAACAGCCCCTCAAAGAATGCACTCTCTGACAAAGTTACAGGATCGGTCCTGTGGGGCCAAGCAATTTTTGCCCTTTCCTCCAAGTGTAAGGCAGAAGATATTGATGGGATTCTTGAATTGGACAAGAAGGTATGATCCTAAGCTTTAATGCCATGTACTTGTGAATAACTGGGTCGATATTGTGATCATATTTAGCAAAAAAGAGTCAATACCGTGATCATTGTGAAATTCCATAGAAATGTTTCACTCACTCTCGTATGATCTAGAATCTTGTTGCTAGTCTTGTTGTTCTTGGTGTTTGTACAATTAATTGATCACTCTTTCAATGTTTTCTTTCTATGCTTTATTAATCACAGGGTAAGGGCTTGTCAGTTGAGGAGGCTACATATTTTCGAGAATCCATCATTGCATTGAAGTTGGCTAAAGAGGTGATTGCCGTGCAGCAGAGATGGAGAAGTAATGCAATTGCCCATTTTAATCAGATTGGTGGTGGATTCTCAAGGACTTTAGCACATTCTTGTACAGATTGGCCATGCCTATTGCTAGAGTTGCTGTCACAAGCTGCAGATAGTGGTTATTTCCAGGTACCGTTCATGCTTTTTATATATCTTCTAAGTTGTGGTGGATATCTTACGACTTCATAAACACAGATAAGAGACTAGTTTTCCGAAATATAGAAAGGAAAACATTTACTTCATCTTTGGTTAAATTGATTCATTTGGCAGCCAAAGCTGGTGATTAACAATATTGAAGTGTTGCGCAATGCTATACTGACCGATGACTTGTCAGTTAATGCACCAATGTACCATGACAGTCTCATATGGAGAATTACTTCTCTTGGTGTGAATGATAGTTGCATCCCAGTCATTCTTGTAACTTCAGATAGGTAAAATGACTCTTCTTTAGGATTTTGCATTTGAATTTTATATTTCTTGTTATCTATGGTTATTTAAATGGTTAGTATAAGCTTCTTGTGTAATCTCTTTGGGGAATCAAGAATGTTTGCTGTCAGGGAACCTATGGTTCATGTAACTTTTATTTCTTTCTGATGAGGCCTAAATTTTTTAATCGATGGTTATCATCATTTAATGAATTTAGGTGCCTCTTTATCCTTCATTATAGCCAGACATATCTCTTTCATCATGTATTTGAGAAAATATGTCATGCATATGTTGATCTTTTCTTTTTTCATTATTAGTACCTGTTGGCTGACATTGGTTTTATCTTTACAATACAGCCTATTTCTTTTTTTTAATACTATTATTCTATGTGATATGCAGCTACTATTCTTTCCATGCTTTCTTGGACGTTGGGTTCCCTGATGCATATATATCACGAGAGGTACTGGAAAAATGCAAATAAACTGACATATTTTTAAGGCATTAAACAGAATTCTGTAGAACATTTGCTCTCTCCTTGTGAATATTTTCAGGATTTTAATGCAGTGAAGGATCTTATCATTTTTCATGAATTTTTTGGACAGCTATTTGCGTGGACTCCAGAACAAGCTAAAATGCACATGGTGGATGATTACTTCAGTAAATCGGAGGTAAAGAATGTTTTTTCATGTCTGTATTTCAATTCTTGTTTCTTTTACATGCAATGAAATTCCCCTTTATTTTTTTCTTTGCAGATGTTATGAAAATTCATATTAGAATTAAGCCCTTAACTCCTGTATTCTTTAAATGCTTCAACTGTTCAAAGTTTTGCATGCCCTCTTCACTGATAATATGTTATTATGTGAAGTTACTCAACTGATGTGTATAATATTTAAACACTCTCCATAAAAATTGTAGTGGTTGGTGATTTCGGAGGTGCTTGGCCCAAATCCTAGGCATCTTTTTGAGCTTTACACCCTCAAACAAAGCAATTACTACTATAAGTAAGGACAATTTAGTATTATCAGTTTCACCTTGTACTTTAGTACCAGTGCAGGTCTGATCTCTATCTGTCTATCCTATTATGGTAATGAAGGGTTATTAATGACAAGAGTACTACATTCGAAGATATTGTGGATGCGTACTTAGCATATTTGCAGGTGAGTAATGACATGCACTGTTAATGATCTGTTTTCAATCTGAGATATACTAATATTATGAACAGATCTTGCTTTTAATGTTCTCATTTTAGATTAAATTCATGTGTAGGTTACAGTAGTTAATCCTGCTATAGACAGGGCTTTGAAAATCATTAAGAAATTTGCTGCTGATACTCAAAGTGGACGGATTTCAAAAGATAAGTTACATTTTGGTGCACCTTGGCGGCATCCTCCTCCAGTTGCTACTGACTCTACCCAGAGGTTGGATTGGGCAAAGCTTCAATTGATTGACTTTCTACAGTCCTTGGTTAGCACAGAATTTGGGGTAAGTTTTGTGGCCCGTTCTAGGGTAAGACGTTCTTTTTCAGGACAATCTTTTGTAATTCTGTGAAAGATGATTTAAACTTTTGTATGTAAAGATAAGCAGGTTAAAACTTAATCTAGAATAAAATTAATCATCATTTTCATGATGATACATGGGTTAATCATTTTGATTTATTAGTTTTTTTTCTGCCACATTTTTTTTATTTATTCGTTGAGTTATGAATAGCCTAAAATCCCAAATAAGAAACAAAAGCTTGTGCGATAATGCTATTTAGGTGCAAAACTCTTATTTGACCCAATTTAGGTACAAACATTTCATTAATTGCCCAATTCAAAGACACCCCTTTATAAAAATTGAGCCATGAGTGAAGGTTTGTCTATTATTTGAACCATTAGTGAAAGTTTGTTGTAATTTGAACCATTAGTGAAAAGTTTGTGAATTGAGTCAAATAAACGGTTTGTGCCTAAATTAAGCCATTAGGCAAAGTTTTATATCTTATTTAGGATTTTAGTTTTCTGAATATTTATGTTGTATTTCATACAAAATATGAACTGCATTTTTAACAGGTAAATTATCTAGTTGATTGTACACATGAAGTCTTGGATGATCCAGCAGTTGTTGCAATGTTAGAGGTAATCCATGCCTATGTACTTACATAGCTGCCTACTCTTCCAAGTATGATATCCAATGAAATATTGTGCATAAAGATGTGTCCTAAAATTTCTAAGGTTTTTTCTGCATTATTCTATTATTAGTAGGTTCTTTCTTTCTTATTATTTCTATTTCCAAAACCTTCCAGTAATTATTTTAGTTCCTAACAATTCTACTCCACAGTTACTACCCGTTCTGTGATTTTGATACTCTTTGTTTATGTTCAATTGTTTGAAGGTGGGTTTGCTTTATCTCCAACGGCAACCATCGTATATTCGACCTGTATCGCGAGCCATTCAGAGGTGCCTTGTTAGATGGTATAACCTCTAATCTGATAAATATCAAATCATAAGCTGCTGCTGTAGTATAGCTTGATGTGCTAACAAGTTTATCAACAGGCTTGTGCAAGAGAGAATGAAAATGACCTTCTTTGAATCAGTCCAATTCCATTGGCAACGGTTCTTCCGGGGGCGTTCTTACCGTCATTTGATGGGCAACAAGAATTAGAATGGTGAAAATGAAATACAGATCATTTTAATTTTTATCACTGATCCTTTCTTCCTCTCGTACTTCCTTTGACCTTTTTTTCTCTCTTTTAATTCAGGAAAGTACAGGAAATTCATTGTCTATTCCTGCAGAGGAAGATTGCCATTGAGGATCACAACAATGTAAGGTTTGATACTTGTAATCTCATGATATATATATTCTATCACATTGGAATATTGTGGATGCTTTTGTTTTGCCTTGCCTGCCCCCTGATTAAGATTCATTGAAGAAGGCTCTTCCTGGCTGATTATTTTATGCAAGCACGATATGCAATATGCAGAATCTTTGCACCACAAAACAAAATGCTTATGCCCTCAACTAAGAATTTGTAGATTTGTTTGCAGGAGTATTCAGTTAAGGCATATAGCTGTAATAATTGGTTATGTTTCCTGTGAAACAAGTTTCTCTTCTGGGCTCTCTAAAGTGATCCTCTTAAGGTAGCAAAAACTGCATCTCCCCCCTACCATCAATCTGCACTGAGTATCAAACTTGCCGGGGGACACTGCCAATTAACATCAAAATTTGATAGAGTTTGGGATCAACAATGGTAAGGTGAATAAGAGTCTGCTGAACATTTGCATTTGGGAATGACTAACTGTTAATTAGTTGCTGGATTGAGAATTATTCATATAACAGATGGATAAAACCTTATTACGATTGATGTAAATAGGGATGTGCCACTTTCTTTTTAATCAATGAGGAGCTATGAGTACATATTGGAAACTATTTTTAGTAGTTCAATAAAATATACCTTTACATCACCGTCCGGGCATTTTCCATTAGTATGATCATTCTCCCTATTTTTACTATCAATTTTGCATCTTTACTTCACTCTTCACCCTTTAGATAACTTTGCAAAAGTGGTTAAACACTAGAATTAGTATCTCTAACAATGTTATATGTATGCTATTATTATCTTTGGGCTGCTTTGTACTATGCACCCCTGACTTATACTCCAAAAATAGTGTGTACTTTTTGAAGCACATCCAAAGTTTTCCCTATCACTATATTTAACTGTGTACTTACTTCAAACAAACCTCTATTCTTTTATTTGCATATAATCCAACAAAGTATAATATATACTGCTCATCATCTAATGTTTATGCTTCCTGTCAATAGTATCAACTCATATAGAAATATGCAATAGCTTAGGAAGAGATAAATTGGACTCCTTATATAGTTCTCACACAACAAAATATATTAGATGGAAAAGCATATGGTATACAATTTTGGTATCCACACAAATAAAGCATTCAACATAGCTATTAATAATCCTATCTCACAAATTTAAACTAATAGGAGTGTATTCAGGTAAACTTTTTACATAAAATTTATTATCCTAGTAACACATTGGATAATCCAAATATCAGTTCAAACTTTATTACCTTATATTTCCTTTCTCATGTCAGGTCAATTGATCTTCTCTTGGATTACTTGTATATGGGTATCTTCTGAATAGTCTAGTCTTCTTGTGTTAAGATGAAAGGGCCAATCTATAGTGTCCATTCTTTAGCCCTTTGTTGAAGGAGGGAACAAACTCTAAGATGGAGCCCTTCCATGATATTTGGGGTTGTCATGAATGTTTAGAGCCATGAATGTTTTGTCCTTATAACAATAGATAAAATTTGTGTTTATATTTACAAAATTGTCCTTATAAAGAGGTAATATCCAACTAACTATAATAAAGATTATGAGGTAATAGCCATGAATTCAAATCCAAAAAGCTCTACCAAAGCATCGGATTTTTGCAGGTCTTAGGTTCAGAATACCCGAGATCGGATCGGGTATGAACCCGATCAAGTGAACTTAGGGCACAAGTCTACTCGGGCAAGCTTGGGTCGGGTGTGGATCCCCAAAATCCACCCATTCCCGAACTATTTACACATTTTTCTCACCATATTTTTATTCTTTTTTTTTAATTTGATAATAAAATAGTTAATTTTAAATAATAAAAAAGGTGACATCACACATCTAATATCCAACCGCGGCTTCCTCTACCTTTCTCCATATTTTCAAGATTCGACCCATCTATCCATTCCATATAAAACGACATGTATTGATATAATATAATTATTTAATTAAAGTTAAATTAATTCTAAAAAATAAATAATTATAAAATAAAAATAAATGATAGGGTCACTCAGTATATATCTCAACTAATTTATATTCCTTTGAACAAACATATTTAATTTCTATTAAAATTTTCAACGGTCCAAAATATGAGCAGGAAATGGTCATTATTCCGGGGTGTGGTTCACTCCTAGTTATTTTTATATAATAATATATATTTAATTTTATATTAATTTATTATAATATTTTAATTATAAATTTGGGTGGTCTCTTGAAGAATTTTTGCACATTTTCTTGAAGTTAGGGCTGGTCAATTTTTGCAACATTATTTTATTATGCCAGAATATGGAATTTAATATTTATTATTATTTTATGAATTAATGTTTTTTTTTGCATTTTTTCATATTTATTAGTTTACAAATTAATAGAAAAATTGGTAGGGTACAAATTTATGTTTAATTTCTCTCATCCAAAATTGGGTTCATTTCTCATTTTATGTGTTTAAAAATCGAATACTGGTCATTGCGAATTCGGGTTCTATAAATCCGAAAATTGGGTTCGGATTTAAGTGTAACTAATTCATCCGGAAAATTATTATACTTAATTATATGATATTATTTAAATTGGAGATAATGAAATAAAACAAAATAATGATAAAATAATACATACTTTTAATTAATAAATAGTTTATATTTTTTATTTTTTAAAACTATCAATTACATTTAACATTTATAGATTATTAATTATATAATATTAAAATGATTTTTTTAAAATAACTATGCATTCCTATGTTTCATATAAGATTTTTTTTTTCCTACCATGCATTCCATTATTCCGTCAATTTTCCCTTATTTATTTATTTATTTATTTATTATATTATATAATTTGTGAATTCTCTGACACTCAGCACTTTCTTATATATATGCACACCTACTGGTCTTACCTGCAAAGATAAACTATCCTCTCAGAGGATATCACTGGTTCCTTGATTGGTCTTGGTCCTTGGTCCTTGGAGGTGGTGGAAGCTCCGGTCACCGGACTAACTAATAAGGCTGGTGGGAAAGAGGTGCAGATAATGACAATAAACCGATCACAGTTACAGGCGGATCAATCTTCAAGGCCGATGTCCATGGCGGCGGTGCTGTCGATCGATTGCCTCAAGGGCAGCTCGAGGGCGGAGGAGTGGACGGGGGACATGCTTCAGACGGGGGACATCGTTGAAGAGCTTCGGATCGGAGGCTCGGTGGTGATGAGGTCGCCATTCAAGAACGGCCGGAGCGGCGTCCAGAAGATCCTCCACAGCTCCTTCAAGAGCAACGATACATCCATCGTCGTCAGGGTCCGCCGTGGCTCCGACGAATTCGCCGAGCTTCAGGCCTGCATCGTCCCGAACGAGTTCTCCGGAAAGAAGCAGTACATGCTCCGGTCAATCGACGATCCAAATTACGCCGTCGGCTTCTGCGACCGCTCCGAGTCCGAGTGCCTTGAGCTCATAGGTGCGTTTCCATTCCGCTTTTTGACTTTTCTACGTCGGAAAGTTTGACTCTTTTTCGCTTCCCCTGATTGGTTACACGTGTATCGCTTATCCTCGCACGCTTGAAGCCCCGACTCTTGTGCTAAACAGTTGGGGCCGCCAATGGCAGTACTCTTCTAGAACACTGACTTTGGGGACAGACGACATAGTGGTGGGTCCCGGCTTGATTAAGCTAAAGCTTGAAGAGTTTTTGAGATCCGTCGTGTGACGGAAGTCAATCATTTCATAACTTTGCTTTGATTAGCATAATCTAGGCTTGCTTAGATTCAGCTGCGATCCAGTTCTAGAATAACCCTAAGCATATCAGATCCTTGGGGTCAGTACTTAAAATTGAGGAACAATGGCTGCCTACGGCAGTACTTTGATGGAATCAAGACGTTGAATCTTGACGATTTGATCGCTGTTGGAGTCTCGTCTGTTTGATATTGGGTTTTTGCTGAAGAACATGTTCTGCTTATCTGAAAGTTATCGGCCCCGTTAGGAATTAAGCCCGTGACTTTCATTTTCATGCGATCTGACTTCTGATTTGGTTGTGTGACTGTGTTGGATCTGTTCTTTCACCTGCAACCTTATAGTCATGACCATGATTCATGGTAGACTTCCTTCTAGATGATCTTGTCTTGCTTTTTCTCGGTCCCATACGGTATCTTGGACTTAACACCTCAGACTGGGGAAAACAAGCTTTCTTGAAACCCGTGTTGTCAAAGTCATCTATTGCACGGTCATTTTCATGATATCAGTGAGCAGCAATCAATGGGTTCAGTGTTCTTCTGATCATACTGAAACTTGTCTATTCTTGTAACAGTTTTACTCTGATCAAGATTTTGTACATTCCTTAAGCTCAGTGGCAATTCTTTTGTCAAATAGCTTTGAAGGTTAGCATGAAAACCATGCCATTCCTGAAATGAACAATGCAAAGGGAGAGAAAATAAAGCTTCTATGTGCAAAATTGGATCATCCAGTGAGGCAACCTGATTGACGGGGTGGCATTAGAGTGAGTCAATTTTGTGTCTGAGATCATATCATGTCTTTTGCAGCTTCAAGAAGCTCAAGGATGGTGAATGCACTGTCCAGGACCCCACTCCAAGACGGGTATGTTTCTTATAGGTGGGAGAAGAAGCTGAACGAGCACCTGCAAGTTCCATACTCAAGCTGTTTTCTTTCCATACTTTTCCTCCCCAAAGCTTCAGATCGCTCTGGCTCTCAATATAATGACTTGGAAGACACTCTTGCACGAGCAAATGCGTGGCTCATTGCATCCCAAGAGTTTGGCATCCCTATCGTTTTTATGAGCATTCAGACCGAGTCCCTGCTTACAAAGGTAATAACCACAGGTCCTAAGATGAAATACGAGGAATAGAACAACTACCACCTTAGATACCAAGGATTCTGACTTCATATCTTGAGACAGACACTTTGTACTTGTAGAGAATTCCTAGCATGGAGATGAAAGAAATAAGGACTGCAGAACACTTCAAGGAAAACCCGAGACTAGAATTGTATAGTACTTTTTTTAATTATCCTTAATGTTATGATCTCTCTACTTTGATCTGTCACAGATTTCAGGAGAGAGAGCTTCATCAACTGTGAGTGCTGGTTCTTTGTCTGATCTCTCCAATATTGCCAGTGCTAGTCTCTATGGATTTGAGGACTACCACGGTGTGGATATTGGAGTTGTGAGGGCGGTTCGTCTCTGGTATGCACCTCTTGCTGGAGAATTCCCAATAGAGATTGAGCTCAAGGAAGGTGACTTGAAGCTCGGATTTGCCATCAGCCGCTCAGAAGAGGTTCTTTCCTGTCTATTCTTCTTTAATATCACCATCTTTTCTCAGTAAACTATAACCAAAATCTCCTCTTTATCTTACAAGTTTAAACCTTTAGAAGAGTAAGACGAGCTTTTTTACCAAGTACCATGTTATTCGAGGGTAGATTAAGTCTGCACATGATGAACCTCCACCATTTTCAACACTAGAGAGATGGAGCTTGAATTGATTGATAGTAAATGAAGTCACAGGTTTATAAACTGCTTCAACTCCTCTTTGTTATTGCAGGGGTTTATCTATATATCATCGGTTGTAGGTGGAGATGACAATGCACCCTCTTCTAGGTCGGGACTCAGGAGCCTATACATGGAAGCAGCGAGCAAGTCTCAGCGCCTAGTCATCTCCAGAGTATCCAACCAGAAGGTCCTTCCATGGATCGTGTCACCAGCAGGAGCAATCCGATGCTATGATACTGTTTCCCTTAGCCAAAAGCTCTCTATGCACAAGCACGCAAAGATGCCAATCCTCATTCATGTAATCCTATGGGACAAGCCCATCTTTCCACCAAATGCAGACAGCTCCAGCCTTAGGGCGAGTCCGATGCCTTTTCCCCCTGAAGTCAACTTGGCAAGGCAGCCAAGCGAGAATCAGGTTCAGCCTCTGCCTCCTGGGATGTCTGATGAAGACTTAATCATGGATAACAAACCTGGCCAATTGCTTACTAGAGACACAGCTGGGGATATCTCATTCAGGTTCCATAATTTTTCAATTCCTAGTAACAATTGGGTGTAACGTAGAAGTGCAACAATGGATGTTATATCTTATATTTCTCTTGTCATGTAAATTTGATACCCATTGAGCTGTTGATCTTGAACACAGTTGGTTCACTTTTCTCCCCTTCAATGGGATGGTTCATTCTTCCATTTTACTACCTTGGTGACTTCAAAGCACTAGGTGTCTGATTTCCATTTAACCATGGTTGGTAATAGTATGATATTGAGGTTGTTGAGAAATTTGATTGAATAACTGGTTTTGTGGCTTATATGGAAAGTTAACCGAACTCTTGATCACTGTCAAGGAATTCTTATTAATACTGTTGGATGGTCAATTAACCATGCTATTACTGCAATTTTCAAGTCCAAGTACATATCTATTGAAGTTATCAGTTCTAATAGATAAGTTATATTTAAGCTACAAAACACTTGTTACAACAATATTTTACATTTATTTTTTATTTATTCTTATTTTACTTTTCATAGTATCATACCCTTATCGAAAAAAATTTCTTAAATACGATTATAAATCGGTTGCTGTTATCCCATTCCTAATACATCTTATTAATAAAATAAGATATTTCTTATTTTATTACTTTCGTTCTAATCTTTGTTATTTTCCTTTATTATTTATAATATCTTAAAAAAAATTATCATTTTTAACAAAAAAATTTAATTTAGTTCAATTTTTTTAAAAATTTTAAGTATATCTCAGCTATTTTCTTTCATTTTTAACTTATTTATTCAATTTAACTTAAATTATATTTGATGTAATTTATTTATTATTTATTATTTATTATATTAATAACAAACTATATTAATAGATAGAGTAGTTATAAATATATACTGCTCTTATACAAAACAAATAAAACTTTCTCGCTTTCTTGCATGCTCGAAAGGGTAGCAGTATATTAAAAAAAATCTAAGTCAGTTTAATGGGAATAGAATTACTGTTGATTAATTAATTAGATATATTTTTCACATTAATAGGAGTTAATCTATGTTTCTGCTTTTAAATATTTTTTGGGCATTTCTAATATCAAGTTTTATTCCTATTTTTTCATTTATAATTTTTGAACTTTTAACCCCAATTAAAAAGTGACCAGAAATAACTTTCCAGTTATGAATGGGTATACAAACAATGCTATATATATATATATTATTTATTCAGCTATATTAATAAATTTTTCAAATTTGACTTATTTTACGTTCAATAATTTTTTTTATTTTTTTAAGAATATATTCAATAATAATAAATTATACATTAATTATTTAATAATTAAATCAAGTTTTGTTTCCCATGAATTTGCAGATAGTAATAAAAAATAAATTAAATTAAAGTGATCAAACACCTCAGCAACAATATTTTACATATATTATCTACCTACTCTTACTTTGTTCCCTAGGTTCAACTTCCATGCAAGTAAAGATGATCTCACTAGGATGTTTCCTATAGAGGAAAATTATTTGTCTCTTTCCTTGTTGCATTTGCAGAGAAGTTTCTTTTTTCTTTATAATAATGCACTCATGCATCATACTGAAAGCAACTCTCTAAGCTTAGATTATTTTGGTTTTGATGGTTTTAATGTATACTTCTAAACTCATCAGACTTGCTCTCTTATCCCCTACCAGTAAACCAACCATCTAAAGACGGGCACCGGTGGAAAAGAGACAGCTAAAGATGGCCGGAGCCTTGGTGGGTGGAGCTGTACTGTCAGCCTCTCTCCAAGTACTTTTGGACAGGTTAGCTTCCCGCAGTATCATAGATTTTATATCCAGAAGAAAGCACAGCCAAGGATTAATGGTGAAGAAGCTGAAGACATCACTTATATCTGCTGAGGCAGTGCTGAACGATGCAGCAGTGAAGCATGTTACCAGCCCACCTCTGAGAGAGTGGTTAGCCGAGCTAGAAGATGCTGCTAAGGATGGCCGAGATCTCCTGGAAAAGATGTCTGCTAAAACCTCACAGGGTAGGTTGAGCAGGAGAGCATCAGGGAACAAATTGGGGATGATCCTTGAAAGACTAGAATACATGGTGAGCCAGAAGGATGTGCTTAAGTCAAGAGAAAGGCTGTTACATGACTCGCCTACAACATCCTTTATCCGGGAATCCCGTATCCATGGTAGGGCCGATGAGGTAGAAGCCCTAATTAGCTTGTTATTGGCAGGTGCTGCGACCAACGACTGGACACGTACGGTCTCCGTGGTGGGTGTTGCTGGGATTGGCAAAACTACACTGGCCCAGCATGTGTACAATGATCTCAGAGTGAAGAACCGTTTCGATCTCCATATATGGGTCTGTCTGTCCTCGGAACCCGACGCATGGACGGCGACAAAGATGATCTTTGAAGCAGTTACCAGGACAGCATCTGATATCAAGGACTTGAATGAGATTCAACTGAGACTAAAGGAAGAAATAAGTGGCAAAAAGCTTCTTCTGGTATTAGATGATGTAAGGAGCATTAACTTCTTGGAGTGGGAGACCCTCAGAAGCCCTTTGAGATTCTGTGATGGTGGTGGGAGTGTGATTCTTGTAACTTCTAGGAGTGAAAGTACTGCAGGAAGGTTGTGTACCATTCCACCCTACCACTTAAGCCTACTGTCATATGAAGATTCCTGGAGCGTCTTCTCTGAACATGCGTTTGAGAGGAGATACTGCAACACCCACCCACAACTGGAAGCCATAGGCAAAGAAATTGTCCGCAAGTGCAGTGGACTTCCTGGAACCGCAAAAGCGCTGGGGATTTTTCTTCACTCTAAAGCGGATCCTGAGGAATGGGAAAAGGTTTTGAAGTATGATTTAAGGCATTGGGTGCAAGATGAGACTGAGATTTTAATGACAGTAAGTAGAAAGCTCAGTTCATTCTTCTGAACAACTTCATATGACTAAAATTTGAGGCTGTATATCTCTGCATTTTAAATTCTTTCCAGAAATTTATTGTTTTAGGTTCAGAATAGAATCACAGAGAGAAATAGAGAAATCTGTGTTTATAAAATTTGAGATATTTTACTAATTATAATGGATGATTTTTAAGTACATATGCTACAGCCAATTATCTATATATAATACATATTAACCCAACCCGAAATGGGAAATCCGGTACGCGGTTTGTTTGAGTATGCAGCAAAAATACCCAAATCAAAGAAATTGTCCCCATTCATCCAATACCAGAAATATCATACCCGGTAAACAATGTTAAATTAAAGTTTAAAATTATACGTGATAAATGTATATATATATATATATATATATATATATATATATATATATATATATTGTAAGTGACATCGGATGAAATAGAATTAGATAAAATAGAGAAATAAGTGATATCGGATGAAATAGAATTAGATAAAATAGAGAAATAGAGAATTATCTTTATAAAGTTAGAAATGCAGTACTATTTATAAGTTTCTCAGCATCTTGATTTCATTGATATAGCTTACTAGGACAAGCAGAGGAATAAGGGGAAAAGAAGAAAGAAGAGTTCAAAGAAGTCTTGTGCAGGTGGACTCAGTGGAGCACAGCAACCATTCAGCAAACCAACAGATGAAGATGAGTTGTGCTTACCTCATTATCTGGATCATACTACTGAGCATTCTTAGTGGTCTCATATACAGCCTCATAGACAATGCCCATGTAATGGAGAGAAAAAAATTGTTGGGCAGTCTGTGTGATGAACGAGCACAGATGGTGCAGGATCAGTTCATATTCAGTGTAAACCACATCCATGTCCTGGGGATCCTCCTCACCAGATTTTATTACTCCAAGAATTCATCAGACACCCAGCAGGTAAGGATTCCTCTTTGCCCCACAGCTCAGTTTGTTGATGATGTTTGGCTATCTTCAACAAAATAACCAGATGCTTGAACTAATAGTTCAATCTAAAAGCTTACTTCTGGGCTGTTCTTCCTGAGAAGATGCAGGAATTTTTCTCAAACTACATGACCAGCACTGCTGTCCTTCACCCACATCTGAATAAAGTAGTGTATGCAGAAAGGGTAGTCAATGCAGAGAGGAAGAAATTTGAGAAGGATCATGGATGGGAGATAAAGAATGTTCAAGGGGAGCCTGCCAAAGCTCACAATGAGTATGCACCAGTCATCTTCTACACTGAACCTGTTGGTCATATGGTTTCACTGGATATTATGTCAGGAGAGGTTATACTCAGAAGCTTCAGCCTTCCTTTTTCCCTTGTTCTGACAGTAATTTCCAGTCTATCATCTTCACAAGCACTTCTTCATTGACTCTTGCAGGAAGATAGAGAAGCCATCTTCAAGGCAAGAAACACTGGATCATTAACCATATCACCTCCTTTCAGGCTTTTGCGTTCTAATGGCTTTAGCTTTGTGCTAATTTTTCCTGTTTTCAAAAGTGAACTCCCTCCTAACACAACCATGGATCAGAGAAAACGGGCCACTGCAGGGTGAGTCCTGCAATCTCTCAATTGGTTGCTTTGAAACTAATGAACCACATTGTCTTACAGCTGCTATCACAGATATATTGGAGGTTTGTTCAACTTTGCACGCTTCACGGACAGTGCACTATCACATCTTGATGGGAATCAGACCATTTTATTCAGTGTGTACGATGTGACCAATGTTTCCAAGTTATTACTGATGTATGGTGGAGACCAGTATGATGGGAGCAATGGGTCAATGCGACATGAGAGTGAACTCAAGCTGGGAGATCCAACCAGGAAGCACAAGATGATATGCAAGTAAGTGCTTAGACTTGAACCATTCATAGTCCATCTTATAGCAAAGAAGTTGCGGTGTTTTACTATCTATGAACACCCTTTTGCAGATATGGCAGGAAGACTCCAATATGTGGGATTGCCATCATAATTGCATCCTCATTCTTTGTGGTCGGTTTGTTGTTGGGATGCATTTCTTGGGGTGCTGCATTTCACATTGTAACAGCTAGAACGTTCACCCAAAGATTCAATGAATTAGATACTCAAGCAGAAGCCACCAATAATGGCAATCCCCAAGTTCCTGCAATAGATTCTGGTGAAAAAACTTCATGAACCATCACTGCGATGAATTAGATGAATGCATTTTTCTGCTTGGCATGTAGCAAGATGCTGTATTGCAGATGTGTGAACTGTCTAATACCTCTGTTTAGGATGCCCAATTCTTTGATGCTGCAGTTTCCTAATCGTAAGAAGGTACCGTTAAACCTATTTCGAGTTCGGATTGATATATTATATAATTAAAAGTAATTACTTATAATATAATTTAATATTTTTAAATTTATAAACCTATTATAATTTTTAACATTAGTATCAATTATGTATAGTGATACACTAATAACGTACCATTTTTAAACTCACATTAAATAATTATCTAATACCTACTTATTATTTTTACAATATCGTATAATTGAATATAATTTACTCAAATTTAATATTTTTCATCTATATTAAAATAGGTAGAACACAATCCAAATTTTAAATATTATATCAAATACAAGTACAAGTATTTTTCTTATATAATGTAATATTATTTAAAAAAGTATTGTAAACCGAGATTGTACTCGTATTTATTTAAAATATATAACTTATAAATATTATAATATTTATAAATTTATATAAATATATATTATACTCATATTTATTTAAAATATATAACTTATTAGTATTATAATATTTATAAATTTATAAATCCATATAAAAAGATATTTTCTTAAAATACATATATTATAAGAATTATCACATTTCTAAACTTGAAAATACATATAAAAAGTTATTGTAAACGGAAGATTGTACTTATATTTAATTAAAATAAATAATTTATAATTATTATAATACTAATAAGTTATATAAAAAATAATATTATAAAAAAATTATTTACATCTACTAAAAATACATAACTTATAAATATTATAACATATAAAAATTTATAAATACACATCACAATTCTTTAATTTTCCCACTAAAATTTTAAAAATTCTTTCTTTGATTTTACCTTTAAAATTCTGAAAATTAATCAAAGAAGACCCTCAACACTTTCTTAATTCAGAATTACAATTTACAGTCTAAACTGATAGTGGCACTTGATTGACAATTCAAAAACTAATAGAGGAAAGACAGCGGACAAAGAACCATTGAAGAAACCCAGAAGATTTCTTCCATAGAGAAGAAACTAACAGAGATTACAGTTTCCAAGATCCATTCGAGCATCCCTAACTAGGCACGCTCTCCTCTGATCCTACGAGCGAGCTGTATGTCCTTGGGCATGATGGTGACCCTCTTGGCATGAATTGCGCAGAGGTTCGTGTCCTCGAACAGCCCAACCAAGTAGGCCTCTGCGGCCTCCTGCAAGGCGGCGACGGCGCTGCTCTGGAACCTCAGGTCAGTCTTGAAGTCCTGGGCAATCTCCCTCACAAGCCGCTGGAACGGAAGTTTCCGGATCAGCAGCTCCGTGCTCTTCTGGTACTTCCTGATCTCCCTCAGCGCCACCGTCCCCGGCCTGAACCTGTGTGGCTTCTTCACGCCTCCGGTAGCCGGAGCCGACTTCCGGGCAGCCTTGGTCGCCAGCTGCTTCCTCGGCGCCTTGCCTCCGGTCGACTTCCGAGCAGTCTGCTTGGTACGTGCCATCCCAACACCCCTCGAGAAAAACGATTTTGAACCTAAAACCAGAGAATTCCAAGAAGACGGAGACGACTGATGATCTCCGAACTCAGTCTGGCCTGTATATAAAGAAGGCGGAGCGGAGACTCAAAAAGGCGGGTTCTTGAAAAGTTCGGACAGACGATGCTTCAAAATTTCGGCGGGAAGATCTGAACCGTTTAATTATCCCTATGATCGCACGGCTTATAATGCTGTACATACGTTCACGCGGATTGCCATCCGTGGACTCTGTCTCTAGCCAATCAACGAAAGGTTCTGTCTGATTGGATCATAGCCCAATGGGCCAAGGCCTTAAACTAGCACCTTATTACGGGCCTCCACGAGGCCTATATTAATTTCGATAAATTGTTTTTTTTAGCTTTTTATTAGCATGGATACCTTAAAAATGAAGGGGTATACCTTAGAGATTGTGACAGTTGAGTAGGAAAATCCAAGGAAAGAGACAATTCATTCCAACGTTTTATAGCCCCATTATTTATCCCTATTATTGGAATATATTTATTCATTATAATTTTAAAAAATAAAAGACACTAATCAACAAAATCGAATACCCAATATTTTTTTTAATTCAAAAATTTTTAAATATTTAATTTTTATTTTTTTCTACATTGGAAAAATAAAGAGGAACCTTGAAATTTGGAGATGAAACCAAACCATAGAGGAAGACAAACCATACCTGGCACACTATACCCATAAAAAGAACTGAATGGATCATCACAAGGGCTACAGAACGGACAGGAATGGCAAATAAAGGAAGGATGCAACTTGGGAGGCAAACCCACTGATGCAATAGTGCCATTGATTGATTGATGTGCTGCATGTGGATGTGGAGGAGGTCTGGTCAACCCCAAAAGGAAGGCTTCCTTTTTAATCTAATGCAAAGTGGAAAAATCTCCATACCCACCAAAGTTTCAAGGTCACCCCCTTCCATTACTTAGAATGATGTTTGTGTCCTTAAAAAGTAAGTGGTAAGATTGCATAGTCCCATTACCATGTTTATACCCTAAATTAGTAAGATTATATACTCTAATTATGATGTTTAAACTCTAAATTTGCAGTATTACATACTTCAATTACAATGTTTAGACACTAAAATTGCAGAATTATACCCCTCCGATTAGGATTTATAAATCCTGAATTATCTAGATTGTAGCCTTCAATTACTATAGTTAAACCCTAAATTTGTAAGAATACACTCTCTAATTTGGATGTTTATACCCTAAATTAGCAAGCTGATACACTCTAATTACGATATTTAAACCCTAAATTGCAATATTACACTATCCAATCACGATTTTTAAACCCTAAATTTGCAAGATTACACACTCCAATTAGGATGTTTTAAATTCTTAATTATCTATATTGTACCCTTCAGTTAGTATGTTTAAACCCTAAAGTTATAAGATTGTACCTTTTAATTGCGATGTTTGTACCCTAAATTGTAAGATTATACCGTAGTTTTAATACTAACATTGTATTTAATATAATTTTTTAAAGAAATATAATAATATCGGATTACAAGCAAATTCAATTTTGCTTATAATTTTAATTTACACAGCATTTTAATAATATTAAAAAAAATCAAATGCCCTAATTACCCATCCAGACCGACCCACGGGCCTAATAAGGTCGGATTTTCGAGGGACATGCATGAAATTTATGTAGTTTTTTGGGTGAAGAAATGAATATCTGAGAAAGTCCAGGATTAGGTTTGAAATGAAAAAAAATAGTGGTGGGGGCTTGGACCTACGGGAATACACGTAGTTGTAGTTGTAGTTGTAATTGATTAAATAATATAAGTTAAAAGAATTTACACGCCATTATTATTATAATGTTATTTGGAATTAGATCCAATGCATTGAATGGTTCTGCATATGATATCAGTTTAAATTACCCATAATATCAGATCATATACTATTTTATTAAAAATTAGAATTCTTGTAATTTATTCATAATATCACTCACTCCCATTTCAAAATTGGTTGGGTGAAATATTAAATAATATATACAATTTTGTGAAAGATTAATTTAAATTTAAATAATTTAAGTAAACATTTTTTTTATTAATACTTCCATTCGAAAGAACCATTTATAAAAAATGAGCAATTATGATTTACATTGGCATGGGCATGATCCATGCCCTTACCCATAGGCCACCCAACAACCCCACTCATGATTTAATTATTGGATCATAATTTTTTACACTAAAAAAATGAATATATTGGCCATTGCCATCCTTCCACTCCAAGCATAGTCAATGAACCCATCCTCTCTTCCTTGGGATCAATGGAGTACCACTAGATAGATCATCATTATGGAGGTAACATCATAATGGAATCTAGTCACATGGGAGAATAAGTGCTTGCTCCTAAGGAGGTGTTTGGATTGATATAAAGGAAAGATCCAACCTTACATCCCATCTGGACATGTTTGGATTGATATAAAGAAAAGTTCCAAATAATCAATATAACATTACAATGCATTTCACATTACAACCAACTAAACACCCCATAAGTGTCAAGCTCAATATGATCAAAGTAGGTTAGAATTCTTTATTGCTCATGGAAGAAAATTGATGGGAGTGACAATGATTGCCCAAAATGAAGCAATTAGGAGTGAGTGTAACATAACTGCCCAAAAAGGGTACCATATGCATTCATTAGATATGTGTTAAGAATATGCTTTTCAAGTTAACCAAAGTGCATAAAAATTGAAATTTTAAACTACTAAAACATCAAATATTGGATTATCATATCAATAATTAATTCTCTCTTTGTGGGTCTTATCATTTGATACATCACATCATGCCTCTCTCTCTCTATCGCTCTCTCCCTCACCATTCCTTCTCTAACACAGAAAAAGGACAGCAGGTCAAGGACTTCCTTTGCATATTCACAGAATCAAAGTCCCTCTCTCTCTCTCTCTCTCTCTCTCTCTCTCTCTATCTATCTATCTACCTTCTTGTTTACCTTTTTCTGCTACTCTTCCTCTCCACTGTCTGGTTGTCCAAAGATTCGATCATCCACCCAGAATCATATCCGACCATTGGATCAGCCTCTTTGGGTCTGAGAGCTTGGCTCTCCTTTTGTCTATCCTCTGTTCTATTTGCTTTTCATTTCCCATGCTCCCTTAATGGCCGCTGAAGACTCCAGCGGTGGCTACCCGGAAGTCGGTCGGCAAGAGGTACAGGCCGCCATTGCCAAGGTGGTGGAGCTCCGAGCTCTGCACGCCGCTCTGGTGCACGGAAGCAGCACGAATTCTGGCAGCCCTTCCTCCAATTTCAGGTTTCCTATAACAGCAGCAGCTTCCTTGTCCTCCCCTGCTCTTCTCCATGCATCCCACTTCTCTGCCCAGGACTATCCCGTCTTCAAACCTGTAAGAAGCTTCTTCATCCACCCCTTTCTGATTAGTTTCCTGTGGATCTCCATTGCAGTTCATGGGTTTCCCTTGACCAGGCCTGCGGAAAACTACAATATATATATATATATATATATACAGATGTATACAGGGTGGCATCCCACATGTATTCAATCTAATGGGTTAATTCAGTGAACAATGGCCACCTAACGTAGTTGCATTAATGGAGTCTTCATCTCCAGCTAATTACTGGGTACTCTGCAGAGTTACAAAGGTGAGACCTTTTTGGAATACCGTCGACCAGGAACGAGAAGTCGAGCGTTACCGGGGAGCTTGGAGGGGCATGGACTAGAGAATCGTCACGGCGAGACAGAAACCTTGTCTTCAATGAAGGAATTTGCATCCAATTTGACAAGCTTAGAACCTCATATCTGTCCTGCCGAGGATCAAAAGTCTGTCACTAGTTCCATGGTTGAAGCCTCTCAGGGAGCCGAATTTGACAGGTCCTCCTGCAATCAGTGCAAGCCTGCGGTTATTACAACAGAACCCAGAAATGCCTCTAGGAACAATAAGAACTCGAAGGTTGTTGTCCCGGTGACAAATTCGAGTTCCTCTGTTCGAATGTCGCAGGCGAAGGGCCACGGGATCTCCCTCGCGCGGCTCTTTCCTCAGCTGAAGAAGAAGAACGCGAAAGAGGGTTCATCAAACAGGACCGAGTCCGAGGAAGTGTCGCAAGTCTCGAAGGATGTGGTGATGTCATCGGTCGAGGTGTTGAAGAATGAGCTAATAGAGGCGAACAGGCATCGAGATGCAGCCATGATGGAGGTCACAGAGATGAAGTCTTCCTTGGAGGAGCTGAGGCAGAAGCTGGAGTATCTTGAGACGTACTGCGAAGGGCTCAAGAGAGCACTGAGGCAAGCGACACAGGCGAAAGACTGGCTTAGACCCGAAAAGGACCCATCAAGAGGGAAGCCTTGGAACTGGGATGGTTCAATGCCTGTGAGCGAGGAAGCAATGGCGGAAGGATTCCTGCAAATAGTATCGGAATCGAGACTGTCAGTCAAGCAGCTATGCAAGGCTCTTATTAATCAGGTCAAGGAGGTGGATATGGAGTTGATAGATAACCTGAACTCACTGCTTCAACCATATAGCATCTCCCTCAGCACGTCCAACTCAAAGGCAGCACTCTACCACGTTGAAGCCATTATAAACCAGATGCTCTATCAAGACTTTGAGAACTGCACATTTCAGAAGAGTGGACCACCGAAGATCCTGGATCCTGAGCAAGACAGACGGGCAAAGTTTGCATCTTTCGTGGCACTTCGGAACCTGAGCTGGAATGAGGTGCTGAGGAAGGGGACCAAGTACTACAGCCAAGAGTTCAGCAAGTTCTGTGACCAGAAGATGAGCTGCATCATCAAATCCTTGAATTGGACCCGCCAATGGCCGGAGCAGCTTCTGCAGGCATTCTTTGTGGCAGCAAAATGCATTTGGCTGCTTCACCTGCTGGCCTTCTCATTCAGCCCCCCACTTGGGATCCTCAGGGTGGAGGAGAACCGAACCTTCGAATCGCACTATATGGAAGACATTCTTGCAGATAGGCAGAGATCAAATGGACCGAGCAGAGTGAAGGTCATGGTGATGCCCGGGTTCTATGTTCAGGAAAGTGTCTTGAGGTGCAAAGTTATCTGCAGGTACAGGTCAGTAACTTGAGTGAGATGTTCAGATTCTTCTATGTGTGCAGTATCACTGAGTAGTTGCATGTAAGTTCCATTGACAGTGAATTGGCTAATAAATGTCATCCTCCATCCATCTATGATCTATCCTTTTACTGAATCAACACAAAGGAGAGAACAGAGTAGATCAGTATTTGGTTTAAGAAGAAGAGGGTGAGAGGAGCCATGGTTGGCCTCTCAATGGAGTTGGGTATTCTCCCTGTTTCTGGATAGGAGGGACTAGAAAATCTTGATTTGCAATAGCCCAACATTACCAAGATAAAATGGTGCTTAGATCTTATTCAAAGGAAGAATTCTGCAGGCTGCAATGGAAGATCAAGCCAAGTGAGAAGAAGAAGAACCCTGCAAAACTGGCAAGCATACTTGATATGGTAGTAGCTAAATACAACCAGCATCATAGGATTGACCAACAAAAGAAGAGTAGTTCGATGGGATTGTATGGATGATGATACCAATTGACATTCAAGTTTATTTGGCAGAAAAGGAGGAAGGACTACTTGCAGTCCACCCCCGCCTCAGCAGCCCGCCGTGGCTTGCTTTTCCGCCTGCTCCCGTTATGACGGAATCCATTAGGTTTGCTCAGCTCCTCAATGCTCGAGCGGGTCTCACCGCCATTTTCCTCTTTGGTCAAGCTTGATCTACCTTTCACATGAGTACTTCTCTTCCTCTTATTTCCATTCTCTGCTTCAACGGGACTTCTAGCTTCTTTCATGGCGATTCCACTTTTCGCATCATCACCATCTTTCTCCTCTTCTTCTACCTTCCCAGCCTCTTCATCATCAAATGCCTCCTTTACCGGCTTCTGTGGCCTACCCCTTCTTTTCTGCACTGGAACCTTTTCTTCCTCTTCCAATGCATCATCATGATTGCTGGCAGATATTTTCTTACCCTTCCCTCGACCTCTACCCATGATTACAATACTACAGCAGACAAAACTTCAAGGAACATAAAATGCGTCTGTGATACAAAAAAGGAATACACAAGTTAGATGCATTACTCTACATGTTGAAAGATCAGATCCTTTTTCTCATGGCATGGAACAGACATAGTTATTCAAGAGAAAAAAAGAAACAAAACATCATCTTCTCTGCTCTTAACCCAGGGCTCATTACCATCAAAGCAGAGTTCCTATATTAATTCATTGAAGAAAAGAGGGAACATCAAATTCAACTGATCACTCTACAGACACCTTTCTTCAAATGATATTCAATCTTCAATTGTCATATACTTGCTAAGCATGAGTTTAAAAGAGACAATCAACCAGAGAAAAGAACAGAACAGGCCCTTGAGCTTCATCAGCGGCAGAAACACCGATTATTGAAATCGAAGTAGCAGGAGCCGGAAAGAGAGAAAAAAACATCTAAAAAAGATTCATTGAAGAGGTAAATCAGATTCATGTGAAGCATCATATACTACAGATCTATAAACATTACCGAGCAGGGAAAGGAGTTATCTAAGTTTTCCAACTATCTCATGCCATTCCGCAGGCAATAACATATGAAATTTCATAAAACTAACCAGACAAGACAAGACAGTGCTGGACAGCTGAACTCCCAGAGAGAACCCATCACGGGGAAGAGCTTTAAGGCAATTCTGAAGGAAGAGAAGGATCAACTCATAGATAGGTCTTGGTCTTTCACTGTTGGAGGATACATGGAGCGTGAAAGAGAAGGAAAAAAGAAAAGGAGCCAACTTTAATCGGCCTGAGAATTTGACGAGTGTGCCTGTCGGTGCAAAGCAATCAGCTACTGCCTGTCCATAATGAAACAACAGAGAGACTAAGAGGGAGAGAGAAGATTATAAGAAACGCCTGTTGATTGGCTCTGTACCTTTGAAGGCTTTGCCAATCTGTAAGCGCTGAAGAAAATGAAGTATAAACAAATCCAATTTTGACCAGCTAGAAAGGCAACTGGCCTACTGTAGATGACAAGGGTAATTTGGTAAATTTACCAAGTACAGCGTGAAACGGAAAAAGTAAGGTGGAGGCTTACTTACTCACCTGGCCAGCCATCAAGAACTTCCTCTGTAACTAGATCACTGCATCCGGATCTCACAGGGTAGACAGATTCCGTGCTTGCCAAAGAGCTGCAAGAAAAGATCATGGGAGGAGCAAACAAACTGCTGAAGCAACTTTTGATTTAACTATGGAGTCCTCACTGTAAAAAAACGTGGGGTGGGGGCCTTTGAATAGCCAGTGGCCATAATTCATGATTCTATTCACATATAGGAGATAGGTCAAAACACCAACCAGTAGCCCAGGACAGAATTTGGAGCATCAATTCTTTCCTACCATAGTACATGAAAGCATAACTAAATATCCAAGGAGAAATCGACAGCAGTTATAAGTGGAATGATACTTCTAAGCGAGTTAGTTACTCCTTGTTGTGGGAAGAACGGTCTTTCCTTTGTCCTCCGAGGACACGGGAGATCTGCAGACCTCTGCTGAAGGCCTGGTTGAAGAGCATTCGAGTCTGGAACTCGGACACGAATGGGAACCAAGAGAGGAATGCGACCGGTGTGAAGAGGAGCAACCCCATCACGATCTCGTAGCCACGAGCCAGTGTGCGGACCGAACCCCAGAATCCTGCCTTCTTAACCAGGGGCTTACAGGCCTGTGCAATCTGCAAAGAAAGAATACATACACGCAATTAAGCGTTTGGATCATTGTATACATGCAACTCAATAACTAATATGCTCATTTCTCTTTCTGGTGGATAACTAATACGCTCATGATGCGTGAGGAATTCCGAGCTGCCAAAAGGAGTTCAGATCAGGAGTATATTGGTTAAACTTTATTGTATTACAAAAGATCTTTGGCTTTTCATGTTGGAAAAAGGAAAATGCAGAAACTAAGCAAAGGATACCAATGGTTGCACTTTAGAGAGACAATGCTGAAATATACAAAAGCAGACGAGAAAAAGGAAGTAGCAGTATAGCCGTAAAGGGAAATCCCAAGGAATGTGAGGCAAAGATCCATAAAAACTAAGGACTGGAAACGAGAGATAAGGGTGAGGGATATCTTACCAAGAGCATCCCCCAACCAGTTGGCATGAAGGCGAGAATGCAAACAAAGATATCCCGCAGGGTCATGTGAGGGAGTGCGATCAGTGTGACCAGAATCGACACAATGGTAAGGAATATCATTCCCTTGATTAGCCGGAACACAAGTTGGAAATTGGCACTGAATTTTCTACGTCCAACTGACACAGTCTGGGTGAACAAGGGAAAAACAACCATTGTTCACAAGCCATAATGAACAGGATAGAGAGTGAACATAGTGGATCCATGAGTTTATGGAAATATTTAGACTTTTATGTTCTAGTTGGACCTTATCTTTTTGTCCTAATTGAAATTTAGCAACAGAATTGTGGAATATTATGTGAGAAATCACGAAGCTCACCTTCATTACAAACAAAATGAGGAAAATCACAAGCCACGATATAACATAGACCTACAAAAGTTTGTTACAGACAAGTTAGATTTCCATTAAAGGGTAAGGAAGAAAAAAGTAAAAGAGAGGGAAGATCCATGAAAATACTAACTTACCAGAATACTTTTGGTTTTCCTTGTGATGTGCAAGTGATAAGCAAGCCCATATTGATAAATAAAGAAGCGCAGAGACAGCAATATCTCCGCAATGATTCCACGCTTCCCAGAATGGCGTAGATGCTCCTGTTCCTCCTCCCACCATGATTCCCAACTCTTCTCAGATGTTACACCAATTCCACCTTGGTTACTTATCCACTTGTTCCATTCAGTCCAATCATCAACAATCTTCTGCCACTCGAAGCCTGATGGATTGAACAGGAATGGAGCGAAAAGCCAAGTTCCCACCATGAACCACATTGAAATTGTGATCAAAATATATGCAACGGCTCCTCTGTAAGATTGACCAAACATCTGGTAGACCAGAAGCAAAACCATCAACTCAAAACCCTTGACAAAATGGCTACGAGAATATAGCCTATAGTTTTCCGCGAACTTGGCATGGAACACCACAAAACCTCGTCCTGTAGGCCTATACTTTGCACCTCCATGAAGCAAAGTCCTTCCATAATAGTGGGTCTTCGTCCCCAGTGAGAATGTGAAGAACACTGGAGCAAGTTGAAGTTGCATCAATACAAAATTACTCAGTGCAGTTCTGAATCCCCTTTCAAGACCTATTTCCATAAGCATAGGCAATGCCATTAAGAATCCAATCTGAACGAATGATTGAGAAGCAAGGGCCACTTGTAGAGGCTTGTTCTCCCTAATAGCAGGCTGGGTACTCAATCCTTCTTCAAGCCCACTGAGAACAAGGTACAGACGGCCATAGAGAAATACATACACAGTAAGCACTGTGATCTGTGAATAGAAAAAATCAGTATTAGATGATATGAATGCTTACAGAACATGGATAACTTATGAGAGGAATGAAGCCATACCAGAGTAGTGAAGTAGAAACCAATTGTAGTGAAGTAACATGACAGCATTCTGAAGAAGTCAAAACGATGTCCAAGACGATAAATATCTCTACTTAGAGTCTGTTCTCCGTTTCCATTAGCTATTTTTGCTTCGAACATGGATATCTGGTTCAGGCCCACATCTCTTCCTTTCCCAACTTGTATGTATTCATGGTGAGTCACATTGCCTCCACGAAGTGTAGAATTGAACCCTGCAGTAGGAATCAGTTAACATGGATGTAACATTGTAATAAGTATGTATGCATCTCTTATTATTTTTTGGGGGTCTTGGGAAAGCAAGTTTACATTTGAAGAAGGCAAAAATAATTTTAATAAGTAAAAAAGGTGAGTGTTTGCATTTATAGACAAGTAGTAATGTGGGGAAAAGTAGCAAAAGGCTAGTAACTCAATTAAGAAGATAAATAATAATAAAAGATTTCGTACCAGCAAAAATATCTTCACTCAAATTGATGACCTTGGATGCCTTGCTGATGCCACCTCTCGTAAGGTGAAAGAGCCGATCAAATACATCTGGGTGACCGTAGTGAAATCGAACCCTATTTGAGCAAAATAAGTTGAAAAAGCTCATGATCAAAGGTCTCGTGAATTTTGAACAATCATATATTACATGAATTTACCAAATGGGAAAAAAGCTCATGACATACTGATGGATGCCTTCTGTTATACATATGCACCTCCACAGTAAATACCAAATCAGTCAAATGCCATCCTCTTTTCCATGCAAAACAGTGCATCATTCATCTATCATTGATTAATTTTACTGCACAAATCAATTCCTTACTAGGTGATACTATAATCTTGATTTGGTACCTCTCCTTCCAAGAATATAAAATTTCCAAGAGACCAGCTCATTTTTAATTCAAGTGACTCATATTGAGCAATAATACTTACTTCAAAGGATTGGCCAACAATCTCTGTCCAATAGTCACAAAACTTGTTTCCTGATTTGACATGAACCAAGCAAGAGATGAAACACTGCACTGGGACAATGAGATGGTGAGACAAACTGGCGCAAAAATGGCCACATATGATAGAGCTGAATATAACATTTTAACTACAAAAAGAACCAACCTTCCTGTGAAAATATGCTCCCGAAGCCCAAGTATCGTTGGGTTCTGCACACCATCATGCTTTTCAAGAAATTCTTGCAGCAAGTTCCTCATTTTGAGCGACTCCTCCAAATAATTATCCTAAAGAAAACATATCCAGAGCAGGAAAAGGAGTGGGGAGGATATCGCGATGAGGTATAGAGATGGAGAAAAAAATCATGTCTGTAACAAACCATCCTTATACCTGGTTCATATCTATTGTTTGCAATCCTTCTCCACGTGTGAAAATTATAGCATGGTTTTGATTTTCTGGTTTCCCCTCACCCAATATAGCAGGTCCAGGAAGTTTTATCCGATAGATGATCTTCCAAAAATTTATAGTTTAAGCAAGCATAAGACAGACTTAATGAGAACACAAGATAATGAAGTACAGAGCAAAAACTCAACACTGTACAGCAATATATCAGAATCAGCTTAACCTGGTCCAAGTTCTGAACTGGTTCGGAAGAGCCAATGGACTTCGGCATAGCCTTGACTAGAGTAGAATAGTACACTATTTTTTTAGATCTATTCCCCTTTTCTGGATTAATCATTTTAGATTTTTCCTCATCATCTAAGTCAAAGTCACTCTCTTCAGTTGTTTCTTCAACTTCATCTATATATGCCACACGAAGAGAAGGATAGCTGCAACATATACATCAAATATTGAGGAATTATAGATATCAATATTTTCATAAATGCGTAATGTGGTTGAATAGAAAACCATTTATACTCACGATGTCATGAGCCTGAGAATGTCCTGTGCACGGGCATCGCCAGATCTTTTGTGGATACCATATTGTTGACATGACACCACATATGTAAATTTCATGTCAGCTAATGCCTGACATTGCTCTCGAAGCAACCGACGACTCTCGAAAGGATCCTTTGCATTGGACTCGACAGCTTTGTATCCTCCCATTAAGTCTGAGAAATTTTTAGACGAGAAATTTCCATCAACCAATCATAAAGAATCTATATAAATCTGTGTACAAAAGGGTCAAAATTTGATTCTAGCAAAAGCTATGACATTTAAACAAATAAAAAATCACGTTTGATCTATGGAAAGAGAAAACACCTTCATCTTTAGCCATATCAAGAAAAGCCTGAAGCTCCAAAGCTTTCCTGAAGTACATCATACCTCTGACTGTAATGTTTCAGGAATTTTGAATCAATAACATTAAATCAAATTGTCAAAAGCAATGACATGGAAAAGTGATGGAAGAATGTGGTATTCATGAAGTGAATGAAGGTTTTTGAGCAGGGATTTGGGAGGAGAGAAAGAGAGAACCAGTTTTTGTTAATGTTTGGCCTCTGTATGATGCCCATAAACGAAGTTGTTCCTCCATATCATCAGATTCCTTGAGTTCATCTTCAGTTCTGCATTTCACCCTTTCAAGGAAGTTATTCCATTCATCTACAAGTTACAATAGCAAAACACAACAGTCAGATATTTGTACCAATTTCAACTTCATAGAGAGCAAACCAACAGCTTGCTTTTCTTGCCACCTGAGGGTATGAAAAAGTTAGAGAAACAACCTGGGAAAATCTTTCGCAAGTAGAAGAGAATAGAGACACCATCTTCGTTTGGTGTTTCCAGGTCTTTCAGTGAGAAGAGAACCTCCTCGGTGTAGTAAGGAGTTAGGACCCTGAAACCGCATTTTATTACGTAATATTATATAAGAGTTTGTTGAGCAAAGAAAAGGACACAAACAGAAATTCTTTTTCCACATTTAAACCTCAAAAGAAAGAAAGTTTTTAGGCCATGCATCATATTCTAACTTAAAATCCAAAACGAAAGGATCTGAACACAGAATAAAACCTATTATTTAAACTAATGGGAAACAGATGAGCCATAAATATATGAAGAATTTCAACAAGCAAAACAAACAAGAAATATCTCTGAAAATTTTCTAAAAGAGTGAGACAATTAAAACAAAAGGAAGAAAGTTGTTAGGCCGTGCACCATATTCTAACTTAAAATCCAAAAAGGATCTGAACACAGAATAACTCCTATTATTTAAATTACTGGGAAACAAATGAGCCATAAATATATGAAGAATTTGAATAAGCAAAACAAACAAGAAATATCTCTGAAATATTTCTAAAAAGATGAGGCAATTAAAATAAAAGACTTACGAGAATGAAAGCATATTGCGAACTTTAGGTGCTGATGGCATTTCCATAAACAATGAATTTGAGAAGAAAGTAATACGCCTTCTAGCCTCTAGGTTAGATGGCACATCCATGGCAGACTCTTTAGTAGTAAGCAATAGATCAAGTCGTTTAATCTAGAGGAGGGAAAGAAAAAAACTTAGTCTTAGCTCCTGAAGTGGAACGTAATGATGCCTTCTGCTGATGGGGCAAACCTTCTCTATCCAAGCATCCGATTGAGGATCAACAGGAAATCTAATAGCCCCATGTGATGCAAACAACTGCTGATGATGCTGTGCACATAGGATCATGCCCTCACTTCTGGAAACACCATGTGTTGAGTCCAAAATGAAAAATGAGAAAATAAAAATATAAGTATATTCTTCTAGAAGCAAATGAGAAGTCTTCAAGAATATCATTGCTCAGACCTGGATAAATGATCATTCATAATATCCCGTGTGACAACTTCATACATGTCTAGGAAAAGAATCACAACCAGATCTTTGTCCTCATCCTTGTTAGTCAACTGGAGATTTTAAACTAAAATGTAAGGCTGACTGCAAATGACTAACAAGGTAAATATACACATCAGTAAACAAGCATTACCAAGTACTTGATGAGCCTAACAAACTGTTCGTAGAGCACAGGAAGTTCACTCATCTTGAACTTAGTTAACAGATCACCTGCTTCTATGTGGTTGTCAACTTCATGGAAGATTTTTTCAATAAGCCTGGATGAACGAGGAGTAAAGCATTACCGTATTGGGAAACAGTGATAAGCAGGATGAAGCCATTCTAAAGGACCAGATCTTACACTTTTTCTCTCTCTCCTTGGACCAAAACTCTAACAATGGTCCTAAATTGTGCATAGCATTCTCGAACAGCACAAGACATGTAGTTGTCAACTTCAATCCTCTTTCTTAGCTCACGATCCTTACCATTGCTTTCCTTTGCCATGTCCAGAGCAATAGGAATCTATAAGTAAGCACTTTTAAGGGCATAAGTGAAATATCTTCAGCATATAGAGAGAAGTTTCAACTGAAAGGATGTTAACTGTGTGTTACCTTGCTAGCAAGCAAAAATGGAGGCCATTGGATATCTTCAAGTTCACGATCAGCCCAATATGGAACAAGCAGCAAATTCATTTCCCTGAAAAATTAGAGATGATGCCCAAAGAAAATGAACCAAACAAAAAGTTCAAAAGCCACATTCTTTCTGCAGATAAAACAAATGAAGCAGAAATCACCTCAACCACTTAGTTAAGTATAGAGAGGCATCATATGCATCATTTATTACCTATCATCTATGAGATCTTCCTCCCTAAAACTTGTAATTATTGTGTTCCACAACTGAGAGAATTTATCTGCCTCTTTTTCTCTGTCAAATGGAATCTGTATGGTATACAGACAAATAGTAATTATGACAAGGAACTTCCGACATTTATAATAGATAGTGATTTTACACATAAAGGAACCCACTATTATGGCAATAATATGTGGCTCTATAAACAGCATAGAATTCACAAATAGACAAGATGAGCCACCTCAGTAAAATTTCCAGATAGAGTAGCCTTAAAACTGAGCTTCTTCGGTTCATTATTTTCTTCTGGAATCAAACGAGTATTAAAAGCAGCAGGCAATGACTGGAAACGAGATCTCAGCATCCCCAGGGTCCGAATCTGCCAATTTAAAGAATGAGACAGACAAGGAAAAGGTACATTGCATTGGAATAGTAAAAGCATCCAAATGTACCTCAGGTTATAATATTAGATATATTGAACACTCGCAAATATCACATATTTTTTCTCGCTCAATTTTTCTATGAATAAAACTCAAAAAAACTAAAGAAGTTCAATGCTTTGTTGAGTTTGTCTCACATCTAAAGTTTTCAAATAAATGATTCGGATTTATAACAGATTAAAATCTACTATTCAACTAGCTTAAATATTTGGAATAGGTAAGAGTTCAAATTATTATAAGGCAGAAGTAAATAATTCTAGAATGGTAACTGTGGAAGCAGCCTAACACTTGAGACTGCTGCTAGCCAAGCGCCCGTTTTAAAACTGAAGGAACAGATTAAAGACAGCCTTAAGGGAGAGAACACCGGAATGGGGGGACAGTCTTTAACAACCTACCAGTCTACTGAAAGGAGGGGAAAGGCTAAAACAACTGAAAGGCCAAAAATTCAGAAATTCTATTTTAGAAAGAAGCACTTGCAACAACAGACAGAACAGAAAAAAACTCCCACAGCAGACAGCAAAGTGCTGGAACTGGAGAGGAACTCACTTCCAAATGCCAATTCAGAAACTTCAGAAATGAAATCTGGACAACACTCCAAAGAGGATCGATGGGATCACTAACTGGCGTGGAGGAAGAGACTGGGGGGATGGAAACTGGAACAAAGAAGCAGGGCACAACCCCAGCCCCCAGGAAAATAGTGGGGGTTCGGTTTTAGAAAGAAAGCCTAAAACTCGACAGTACAACCTGAGGAAAAACTGGGCAGCCAACAGTTCAAGCAGAATCCAAACCGGGGAAGCAGAAAAGGACCCACAGGAACCAATGGCGTGTGGAGAAAGAAACAGCTAAGACAAGTGAGAAAATGAAGATGTTAAAAGGCAGTGGTGGCTGGCCAACAACAGCCACAAGGGCCCAATGAAGCTAATTTGCTGGAATTGTCAAGGGATAGGGTCCCCCTTGACAATTTGACATATAAAGGACCTAGTCAGGAAGAACAATCCAGATTTTATCTTCCTGATGGAAACAAAAATAGAGGAAAGATTACAAAGTTGAGAAAGCAGTGCAATTTCCTCAATGAAGCAACTGTGGATCCATTTGGCATTACAGGCATAATCAGGGCTCAAGTAGAATCAATGCTACTATACCTAACCAAGTTTTAGACTTAATGGAACGAGACAAGGTTAATTCGTCTCCATCCGATACTATTTTGCAAGAACTATCTTCACAAGTCTAGTTTAGTGAAGTTATTCATTGTGCAAAAAAAAGTTCATATAATTCCCAAGACTGGATGAAATATTCTTGATTCGTGGTTAGTTGTTTGATCCACTTTAATCCCAAGTATAGATATCACTCGTAAAAAAATGTTATAGAGCAGGGAAGAGATCCAAGGGAGCATGGTAAGGGGTGGGTTGATTCTGGTTTATAATATATTGAAATCCGTTATCCTATCAATTTATACTTTTGTGATGAAACATATTGCTCTAACGAGCTTGTTGAAAAAATGAGTTATTCTAACATACTCAGGCATCATTTTAGTATAGGAGATTGAATTTTCTATGTATGTTGCAAACGGAAAATTCTACATCTGTCAAAGTAGTGGTCCAAGGCTCCAACCCTCCACAACCATGGATGATTTCATGGTCAAAGTTGTTTTTTCCTATTGTTTAGATGTAGGACCAAGAGTCGGACAGTGTTGGGAAACTTCGCCACACCTTGGAATACTAATCAGTTTTGCAAGGAGGAGGTTTTAGATGTAATTAAGGCAAGATATAGTAATTATAAGTATCAGATCTAGTGATGGATAATGTCATTATATAATATATGAACTACAAAGGATTTCCTGGTGGGAATTGTTTCATCTATTGTTTATGCACAGGACCAAGAGCCGAACAGTGTTGGGAGACTTCGCTACACCTCGGAATCCTAATGAGTTTTGCAAGTAGGAGGTTTTAGATGTATTTAAGACATGATATAGTAATTATAAGTATCAGATCTGGTGATGGATAATATCATTATATAATATATAAACTATGGAGGATTGCCTGGTGGGAATTGTTTCGTCTATTGTTTAGACACAGGACCAAGAGCCCTAGGTAGATTTTTCCACACCCTGGAGTCCTAAACAGTTTTGCAAGGAGCTTTTGTGTGTAATTAAAAGCAAGGCCTAGCAAATATAAGTATCAGATCCTGTGATGGATACTACTATTATATAATGTATATGCCATGTGAAGAAAAAAAAAGTGAACTAATTATTCCAGCTTATGGCTTCATACGGAAGCATAAAGAATAATGTAATTCTACTAACCTCTCCCAGTCGACGGAATGCTCCGTAAATTCCTCCGAATAAAGTAGAGAATATAGCATACCATATTTGGGCATCCATAAAGTAGATCTAAGAAGGAAAATGCATTAGAATTCAAACAAGCTAAAACCTTCAGCAAGCTTACCAAACAAAAGCAGGGAAAAAGACATGCACATACAAGAATAATGGGAGCCCAAAGAGCGATCACAATACCAACATTATTTTTTGCTGCACAGAAATTATAATACCAAAATCACTGTTTGCCAACTTATAACATATCCCGCCTACATGAAGAATAGAATAATTTTATTACCTCGTGGAAAGAATTCATGCCACTTAAAATTGGTTACATGGATGCTCATGATAGCTTTTGTTGGCACCACTAAAGGTTTTATCTGCAACAAGTTTATTGAATATGAATGCATAAACTGGAAATATATTAAGTTCATATTCTTAACTCTGTGTTATAATATCTTTCTTTTACTTGATAGTATAAAATAACAAGGACCAATATGCAGCATACCTCAACATAATAGCTAAAAGTCAATTTTGTCACAATCAGAAGTACCCAGAATAATGTGTACCTGACAAATAAGCAAGCATCAGAAAGTAAATATAACTAAAAAGAACAGAACAAGGCAATATTCTAGCTTTAACAGCAGTTCAGCAAAGGGGCCCCATTGTAGGCTTCTTACTTGAACAGGGAGAACATGCTTTCGTGCATTCCCCTTCCAACATAGATTCGAGGCTTCAAATTTTGATTTGGAAAACCAGTGGTCAAGTCCAGTATCAGACAAGATAAAAGAAGATAACATGATGATACTTAAAGATGAAGAGATACCTGGGACCACCACATCATGAGCATCACAATTCTATTGTTCGATTTTTCAAGGAGTCGACGGATGGAGGGGAATAAGAAGAGAAATGCGTCTAAAATATTTGGTGATAAATAGATAGCCACGGCCAAACTGAACAAGGGAGGTGAACTTGAACTGTTGCCAAACCAGCCTCTGATAGTCCCCACTAACCCATGAGTATTGTCCGATGAATATGAATAAGTTACAGGCAGAATTATGCTCCAGGCAGCAGCGGAAACCACTTTCAAAATGTACCTCAACTTCACAAATAGAGACATGCTCCTATGTGCCTTCCAATTTAGGATTACATCTAAGACAGCTTCATATGAAAACAATAATGATTAACCACTTACTACTGCTCCATGCTGCTAGCAAGAAGAGTAACTCTGCCACAGAATTCCATATGTTGACCAAATAATGGAAAGCTCTCTTTACAAGTTAATGGTTAGATCTAACCTACATTAATTTTCTTTTACCATCCTATGCTTGATTCTTAATCTTAATTGATGGAATGATTAAGGAAAACATTAAGGAAATAGAGCATAGTTAAAGTATCCTAAGTGAGTATGGTTCGATTGACAACAATAAAGTTCACCATAAGTATAAAGCCATGACTATTTGGTTCTTAATATTTCTCCAGATAAGAGATCCAGATGCAGCCAAATCATATTTTGCCTGCTGCACAACTCTAAACATAATTAAGACAAGTTAAACAATGTTTTTTAATAGACAGTGTAATAAGACACTGTTGATTTTAAAACGATCAGAATCATTGAAAGAATAACAGACGAAATGCATCAACGAGGAAAGGACACTTTTCCAAGTTCATAAGAAATTGTGAATATAGGAGAAGAGAACACAAATAACTAGATATCAAATAAAATATGATACCTCGGCCAAGCTTCAATATTGAAGCAGTTATAAAGATGGACAAAACTTTCTTCAATGTATCAGATGCGAACATTGCTGTTAGATCGCCTGAACCATTCCAAGCAACAATCATCATTGCCTAGAAAACATCATAAATCAAATTTAGAAAAAATCCTCAACTATATACCTGAGAACATAAGGGTATCAAACTAAAAGAATAAATAATAAAACCAAGAACTTAAACCTGTAGGCATAAAATGAAGAAGGTCCACATCCGATCAAAGCTCCTGAAGATATGCCAAAAGGTGCGTATTTCTACAAAATTGACCTTCCCAGACCATTGATCACGTGGAGGATTCTGGATAAGATTAAAAAATGGTAGCATATATTACACTCGTCAAGCAAGGATTAAACTAGACAATATTAGCTTGTTAGTTGGGCTAGAAAGAAAAAATATTTTCCAGCTGCAAGAAGCAGCAGAACTTAGCATTCAAATACAGTTATCAAGCAGGTACATACATTATGATGGACCACTATCGTACTTTCTCTTGGCAGGGTATAGATATCAAGCAAACAAAATCTACTTAATCTAAAGTGCCAAAATTTCACAAGTCATATAAGATAGATATATCAGACAATGATCAAAATATAAGCAACAGCATTTAAAGACATCAAAATAATTTAGGCTAGATGAAGCCTCAAATGAACAAGAGATGTTAGCAGGAGAAAACAATCTAATAATAGAACTGGCCTCTTTTTTCTCCCAGTGCTCAACTGGAACTTGGAAAAAGTCATCATCTTTATGCAAAGGCCAACCTAGTCGGAAGCAGTCGGTGGACCTATATAAAATGGAAGGAAGCTTATTATGCCAGCTACTGAACAATGACAATAGCAGCTGAATCATACGAAACTAATACATACCAAAAGAATTCATTTAAATCATCATAGTTCCTCCACTGAGAATGCTTCGACTTTCCTTGTTTGCTCCTTCGGGCTTCCTGGTTATCATTAGAAGTGTGGCAAGGGTCAAGCTAATGAATGAACATAACATGCTCCATCCTTACCATTATACAAATATCATATCTTACCTTTGCCATCACATCATAAAACCGTGCAACCACCTCATTCAAGAAAGCTTCTTTGCCTATATATGCTGGTTTTACACACATTCCATTTGTAGGGCTGACACTTCCAGCTAGCAACTCGTACATTTCAAATGCCATCTTTTGAAGCAAAGAAAGGCCAATTAAAGATTCAGAGACATTAAGGAAAGATGGGCCTACTATAAAAAAATTCTGGACTCTCTGTCTGGGCAGATAATAAACATGGTGAATCTAGTAAGAAAATATTGTACATTGATTCAACCCTCTCACAAACATCCCATCATAGCAAGATTTAGAATTTCCCAAAACAGAAGACTCGGCCAAAGAAACTTCCTTCTCCATTAACAGGATAGGCACTACTCGTCAGACTGCTTAATACAGTGAATTGATGACATTATTCAAGGCATGCGGTTAATTTCCCATTTCTTGAAAAATAGCTATAGTATTGAACTATTGCACGCCAATATACAAATACCAGTCCCACAAACTATCTATCAGCAGCCACAAGGTCCGTGACTTGGTCTTCTTTAATTTTTCCAAGTAACCTTGACTAAGTGCCACATATTGCAGCGCTGCAAAATCATAAGTTATGCACTTTTGAAGTATTAGGCCAAACCCTCAAACATTTTATTGTGAAAGATCCTTTTCAATATCCTGATTTATCAGCTTCAGCAATACTTAATGTCATCGCTTTAAGATTTATATCCTTCGCTTTTATATTTAATACAACCGTTAGTTATTTAAGTGAATAGATGAACAAATTTAGATACAGATGCTCAATCTACAATAAAAAAAAGTATTAATGAGATTTTGTATATAATCGAAGAAAAACCATGTCAACTTACATGATGATAAATATAGCAAATACACTCTGGCATGAATCTTAAGTTAGCTGCTTCACCCCAAATAAGAAGATAGAGAGCCACGTATAGAAGTTTACGTTGCTGCACTTCCTGTTGGATGGTTGGCAACCTAGATATACAGAAAAACAGAAATCATCAAAGCATAAGATTGATGCTAAGAATATGGTTATAAAATACGATTAATTACAGCAGTACTGGAAGAATTTCTCAAATGAAATTTGTATATATTGACTTTATTTATTCGCATCGTAGATATCAAAATTAATTATTTTTCTAGCTTGTACATACTATTATTCATTTAAGAATCTAGTTTTCTTTTCTTTTTCAGATTGCTCTGCACTACTATTTATTTCAAGTAATGATAAGAAGGGCATGCATGTACTATTGGACATCTAACAGCATACTGAATATGACTGGCCTACCAGATGCACCATATAAATGTTCGTATGGAAACAGCAGAAGAACACTACCAGAGGCCAGTAATGATAAGAAGGGCATGCATGTACTATTGGACATGTAACAGCATACTGAATATGATTGGCCTACTAGATGCACCATATAAATGTTTGTATGGAAACAGCAGAAGAACACTACCAGAGGCTGCTCTTCCTATGCAAGAACTTGCACCATTTCTTGTAATTCTTGAATAACTTCTTCATTACTTCTGTCAAAGCTCGCTCGTCCAACTAGTAAAGAAAAACCAAACCATCAAAACTGGCGTTAAAAAAATTATCTTCCTGATAATAACAGATCATATATGAAGCAACAAAAAGCATGAACCTCACTCTGGGAAGAATGAAGAGAGGACACATCAAAGGATTAAGGAAAATTTTCAGTGTCTCCACACTGTGAAAAGTAAGAATCATGTGCAGCTATAAAATAGCTAATATTATGCACCATCTGCAACAATTCACATTCATGGCCACAGCTAGAAACAAGGAGATGTGTGAAAAACTATCTCGTGGTGAAAGGGCAGGAGAAAATCATGGCTTATTAATTTTAAGCATTCAATTCATGGTAGTTCTACAAATATGCAGGTATGAATGCAATAGATATCCCATTTTATTTGTACTATTTTTGAACGTTAGAACCCCATTTTAGATTCCCCACATAAAAGAAAATTAAATGAATATCACGTGGAATTAGTGTGCTCAAACAAACCTTGGGCTGTTGATCAGGTTTTGGAAATTGCCTTATATGCACATTTGCCAGCAATAAAATCAAGTGTTCCCTTTGGTTTGCCACATTGTCTTTCTGTAAAGAAATCAGCGGGGACAAGACAATATTCAACCTGGATTCCTAAGCTGTAGTACATACATGTTAAGAAACCCTTATGAGTAAGCTACCAGAGAGAAACAAAATCATTTTGACCACCTGAAAGCCAAACATTGCCTGAAGCCAGTCTAGAATGTCACCATCCCTTTTCTTTTTATGACCCTCCGGCCAAGGAAGACCTCTAGTATTACAAAGAGCAAAAATGGCAGCTTGTATCTGGAAAATTGATATTCATTGGAGGACTTTAAACATTAATGGATGTCAATAAAAACAACAACTTCAAACTCTAAAGGTGAAGAATTACCTCTGGAAATCTCATGATCGCCTGATTTGCACTATCAGGATCAAGAGGAAGAATATTGTAAGGTACATAAATCTGTGTTTTTTCTGCAACTTTGTTTTGAGCCTCCAGAATCTGTGCAAAATCAAGTTAGTGGCTAGCAGCATTCACAAACATAGTGATAAACTGTAAAAAGTAATATCCACAATAGAAAAAGCATGGTTTAGTGTCCACTTCTCCTAGGTAACTAGAAATATCTGAATCATCAGAAACATCTAACAAATTATGGACAAGGTGATCTCCAAATTTTCACCTCACGATCAACTTCAATGGATTGTTCCATGTTAACAGCTTTCAACACTTCAAAAAGAACGCCAGCAGTTTGATATGCCTTTGAAAGCTGTGCACTGAAATAAAACCAAATATAATAACCACATGAGAAAATAGCAAAGCAGTATGCTAATAAATCAACAATTTACAAGTGAACAGACCGGTCAACTTTGGCTGTAGAATTATTCAAAGCTTGAATATATTTTTTGTGGTAATGTTGATAGAAACTCTGCATCTCATGCGCATCTCTCTTTTCAACCCTTCCATTCAAAGTTGGATCATTTTCCTGGAAAGTTTCAAAGTAAGAAGATTCAACCAGAATGCATGACAAAAACTTATAAAAGATAGGGTATCCTTTGGCTAGCTGTTTTAGCATGCATATTTATGAAATAGCTGCTGGAGATGGATGGTTTACACACCCAAATCAATATCCATATAGCCTAAAAGATACAATGACCACACCCATTGAACAGTTTAGAATATTCCAAGATCTAACAGAAGCATATATATTTGCAAGGGAAAAATACTATCTATATGAAAATCAAAATTCCCAAGCTCCAAGAATCCTTCAATGCTCACCCTTTCAAGGCGTTGAAGGAGAGCAATCTTGAATTGACGAACACCTCGCCCACTGGAAATGGGATCCAACCGATGAGTTTCTATAAATGCATAAAATCGGCCTGCAAGATGGCGTCCAGTGAGCAATCAAAACACAGATAAGAGAACGAAGGCATGGGCAGAAACTGCGCAAGAAGCAACCAAGAAAGCAATGTAAGGAAAGATCAGCAGAGATTTACACTAAGCACGTGATGAGAGCAAATACAATCAAGCAGAAGAAACGAACTCTCAACAGGACCCATGTTGGCGGCTTAAAACTGACAAAATGATGCATAATTGGTAACAAACACAGAAATAAAATTAGGCAGAACTCCAGATATTCAAAGAGATGCCCCAAAAAAAAGTCCATATCCACAAGAAGCTGGACGAAGCAGGGACTTACAGAGGTACGCTACCCTAGGGTTTGCGTTCTCAACTTCATTGGCAACACGAAGGATAGGAGCGATTTTGACGAGGGAAGAAGGCACGATCTCACTGTCGAAAGCAGTCTCACTGAGGTTCCCTGAAGTTTGAGTCCGCGTGAGCCGCCTTCGCGAATTATGAGCTTGATCAGGACTTCCCCTTGAAGTGAACATCCTCGCCTATCCCTTCCGAGTTTTTCAGAAGTTCCCTCTCTAACCTTCCTCCGAACCTGCACGGCGCTGAACCAGCAAATAGGAAGTGGAAAGTAAGGAGCAGTGGAAGCGATCATAGACAGAGGCATCTGATAAAAGGGAGATTTAAGCGGAAAACAGGTCGCCATGGGAGGGCTTTTCCCCAAGCTACTTAGCAAAGAAGGAAGCCGTAAAGGTACGATGGAGGGAAAAGCCGGAAAGGCCTTTTTGAGAGGTGACGATGGAAAGGAAGTAAACGAGGATATGGCCGTTACTTCAATTCCAATCATATAAAAGGCCTCAACATTCGCTTAAATTACCGCCGAGGCCACTGTGCTGCTCGCTGTTGGGTGAATTTACCTTACAGCCCTCGGACACAAATTTTTATTTCGTACTATTCACATGTGATGGAACCAGTAATAGTCCACGGTTACTGGTTCCTCATCACTACTGCAGTCTCCATCTGCAAACCGCTCCGGTCCTGCTGCTGCTGCTGCCTCTGCCACGGTGACTCCGGCCACCTCCCTAGCCGGAATCCTTATCCGAACCCGTGATGTGGTTTTAGGGCGAGCTCACATGATGGTGAACCCACCTGGGGCTCTCACGCTCTGTCACACGGAGAACACAAATTTTCAACCTATTAATCAACATATGAAATTCATTAATCATTTATCTCTCTTTACTTTTGAAACAACAAAATCAATTATTTTAAAAATAAATTTTCATAAAAAATGCTAATTCGAAATTCATTCAGCACATTAATATAGAACGCAGAAAAATGATAATGAATGGTAGGTAAAATAATGGACAAACTCGAATTAACACTTTGATTACTTATCCTCCACATATGAAAAAGTATAATATAATATTTTGGGCATCTAATTAATTTTTACCAATAATTTGTCCCTATAAATCGTCAGTCCATTTAATCACGAGCCCATGAAAACCAGTAATCGTCGCCAGGTATCCATCTTCACCACTTCAGAAGGCATTGCAACTCCAGTAGGTGTCTGCAAACCATCCTGCTGCTCCGGCCCTGCTGTCGCCTCTTCCATGGTGGCCCCGGCTACTTCCCCATCCAATGCTGGAGCACGTGTATGGGTCGTTTTTCGTCGTCGGATCTTGCCGTCGGACGTCACAGGGTAATCGCCCGCTATCGGCTCCCATATTGCCTAAGAGGTTGAACCATCAGCGGGACTGGCCTCTGATCTTCGGGTTGCTGGTGCGGCAGGCTGTCGTAGTTGACGGTGCCGGGGTCACTGGTGGTTTTGGCCTCTTCTCCCGGGGCTCCACCGATGACGGGGTTCAACGTTGTTCGGAATGGCCTCCGCCAATGCTGGGGAGAAATGGTCACTTGGTCGGGAGGATTTCTAGCCTCGCCACCCACAATAAACTTGATACTTGATGATTGTCATAGGGGTCGGTCTAGTCTAAAGCAATTGTCACCAAACAATATAGACCCCACCAACAGTAATTGAAGCCCCCCGGAACGACTACCGACCTATGTATACAATGCATAAAAGCAAAACTGAGCACAGTAGTATTGACACATAGTTACCGGATGACTATCTTCAGTGAAGCTTGCGTTTGCATTTCCTGATGGCTCTACTTCTTAAGGGGTCATCGTCCTCTATATCGGGGGAGTCTTCGACCACTGTTTCCTCCTGCACAACAAAACCGCGATTTCTTGTCAGCTTCCGGATCGGTGTTGAGGGCAAAACTGCCTCAGGATCACATGCTGCTGGCTCTGCAGCGGACGAAGCGTCCACTGGCTGCCTGTGTGGCATCAGTTCCTCTCCAACAGCCACCTTATCCACCATGAACTGAAACATTTTGGTCCATGGAGAAGCAAATCAGTTCATAAGCCACAAAAAAAGGTAAATCCAACTTCGAAGACATCAAGCTCATTGTACATGATTAGGTGGATTCTCTACACCAGATATGACATTATCTTGTACAATCACATTCGAAGCCAGTCAATATAAGGAAAGTAGATAAGAAAATCCTGATGCAACCCCCAACTACCTGATGGATGTAACCAGCAACTCAACAATTTAAGACCGTGTTTTATTTTAAAAAGAAACATAACAAATATGAATGACGTCTTCATAATCCAATCCTCCTATTCCACTAAGATTTGATTTCTTTGACTTATATACTCAATCCATAAAAGGTAAGCCATGCCCAGAAAAGAAAGAGATTACAGTAGTATGAAAAAGCATTGGACTTCCCACCACACCGTGATTAACTCACCTTCCAATCCAGGAAATCGAATCTGAAGACAAAGTGACTATATGCAGCTTTACCGGCAGCAGGTGCATTCCTCGGGGCTGTAACAGAACAATTAATACTATCTTAGAAACAGTGAGCTGTTATACTATCAATGCAGAAACAGGATATATGACAAAAGCGATTAACAAGGCTGCAAGTATCATACAGACAAAGTGAGTTCCAGCATCATCCACAGAGATCTCAGCCCGGCCATCTTTAACCAGGAAAGAGAGAGCAAATAAATTCTCAACAGTCTGTGCAAAAGATTTTCTATTCAATATCAAGCTGTCCAGTCTGACAGTCTTCTGCTTCCGTAAGATCTCGAACATCGTTAACATGTTTTTGTCAGTATCCGTCTTTTCTTCTCTATCACTGTCCAGCTGTAGCTGTAGCAAATGAAGTGCTGAGTTGAATCAGTTCAAATGCTATGATTGGAAGATTAACTTAAGTAGGAAAAACCTCATCCTGTGAAATTCCAATAATAAACTTGAACCATTGCATCACATGGATAAGGCATCACTACTTTAGTGCTGCAGAATTACCTTTTCAGGTTGTGCATATTCAGTTGGCTTTGTATTCTGTCTGCGGACAGAAACCTTCCTTTGCTTCAACTGGGTGTTCATCGGTCCAAGCCTATGACAGGAACATCACAATGAACGAAGGCAATGGTTTTAATTGACACTAGATATTTTGAGTAATGAAGTCACTCACATGGTGCAGCAACCATAACCCTTCTGGAAGATAGGTGAAACTGAAAGTCCAAGATCTTTCCATCGAACAGAAATCTGGTCATTTTCTGAGATACTGGCACCTGAAAGAAGCCTAGAATGACCAAAATCCTTGAGCAATCCGGCGATGAAATCCAAAGGCGTTGCTCCTTCACTGGAAAAAGATCTCACAGAGGTGACCAGTGTATTTGAAATATCCAGCAATGCCTCAGCATCCGCCACTTGCTCTCTGGGCTTATCAACTGAAGCGCATAAAGCATATAAGCTCCAAAAAGAATAAATCGATGTAGATGGATGTCAGCCACGACTAGAAAAGGCAAAGTTATTCAACAAATACCTAGTTGATGCAGATTTTCAACTTCATTGATGATGGAAGCGAACTTATCAGAATCCGAACCCAACAGATCATCTCTTTCATCTGAAACAACAAAATAAAAGTAAGAAATCTGCGACCGAGAACCTATAAGAGAGCAAATGAGAGCCTTGGAGAAGGACATCAGTTAGCATCTCAGTCTCCTTCAGCAGTCCACTTGAATTCCTACTAAAAATAGAAATCAAGCCACTCACCGTTAATCCGACTCTTCACGGCGAGGTACTGCGAGCGGAGGACTCTCCGAGTCAACTCATCCTGTTTGCTCCCACCGCTGCGTCCTTCACCTGCGTTTCTTTTACCGGCCTCGTTGCTCGGTCCGGTGACCGGTGCAGCCTTCCTCTTAGAGACTCGCCTCATCTGCTCCGATAAATCCGAAGCCGACGTACCGTAACCCTAACTTCTCGGTCGCCTCAACGCCGGAAATCTGCAGAGAACTTCTTCTATTCCACCTCTACGGATACAGTTATACTCAATAAATGAATATTGCTTTGATTTCAAACCGCTTTTATATTTTCATTTTCCCCAAATATTTCAATTTTCTGTTCCAAATAAAATATTTATTTATTTATATCTTGAAATGACATCTTCCCGCTAAGATAAATTTCAGCGAATAGAAGAGGGATCAATGTTGGGCCGTCAAATAGATCATCGTGTGGGCCCAATAAGCCCAATCTGAATAATAATATCAACTTGCGCCTTGTAATTTAAATTATACTATAACTGCCCCATATAGTCTTACTCTATGTCAATTTGTCTATCTAACAGCAGAAAAGATAGTTAAGACAAGAATAATTTGGGGAACATTTTGGGACTGGTAGCAATTTCAGGGGGGTGAATTGGAATTACTGAACTCTTTCCTCTCTCTCGCTCCTTCCAGAACTGGCCGTCGTGTCAGAACCAATCTCGGACACGAAAAATCGGTTCTTTTTTTCGTTCTTACAAAGTGCACATCTCGCCCATCGCACCCATCTCCATGGTTCCTTCATTGTGAGTTTGCTTTGTTCGTCCTGCCAAAAAAGAGCCTTTCTCCCCTAAGGATTCTCTATTTGATGATCAAATCCCAATTGCTTCCATTACTATTACCTTTGTGTTTCATCTCATGTTCTTACACGGCGACTTTGCTCACTTTTTTTATATTTTTTAACTTAATTTGATGCAATTAACAAAAAAAAGGATCGTCTAGCACAAATTTAGCGTTGTTCAATTAAAGACGATTTTTTCTTCCCTTTGCTGATTATTGGGAGTACCCTTTTTATATTCTCCAGCTTTAGATCTTTCGATTGAGCAGTGTTCGTTTCTTTCTGGGCAGTGATTTTCAGATTTGTTTATTTGCTCAATTTACTCATAACGTGCTGCTGTTCTATGGCTCGGAAAACTTGGTTTTCTGACAGTTATTTTCGGGTACAAAATTGCTTGATGCCTGAATACCTTGTATCACGAGGAACTATCCTCATAATCTTGGGTTTTTCATGTGTTCTTCAGCTTATGTGATAGTTTTTGGCTTTGGGGCATCTATTGGTCTGTTAGTTTGCCCTTTTTGATGTACTGACCAGGTAACTTGGTTCTTATTTCTTGCCTGAAAGTTCCTGGAACAAGCTTAACTCCTTTTTGTCTGGTTTTATGATCATTCAAATCTGTTGGAATAATCATTGGTTACTTAGAAGTTGAGATGCTTGAGGAATTTGTGTGTACCTGTGCTTGTTCCAAGGTGTCCTCCTGTAGAAAGTTGCACACTGAACCTATCTTCTGTATGAAGGTTGCAGGAAGATTTCTCAACAGCCAAGATCTCCAAAATTTGAGTATATTCTTTTGATTCTTACCAGGTGTGCTAGTTGCATAACCATGACACTTCCATATGAATCATAGTTTTCTTGCTCGGTGTAGATCAAACCAAAATCCTTTTGTTTGGCCCTTCATATGATTATATACCAAGTATTTGAGGTATTGGCTTCAACAAGCTATGTCAAATGGAATGCCTGGTTTGCACATCTGAATGGTGTTTCCAATCACTAGTCAACACTAGAAAAATTTGAAGTATGTAAGGATAAATGAATGTCAGTAGTTCTTTTTTTTCCTCTCTGTGATGGTTAGTATAACTTCTGGGGGTAATCTTCTTCATGAAGGTTTGGCTTTTTGGTTTTCTATTGTAACTGCATTCTTCTCAATGGTACCTTGATGACTGATCATATGTGGCCAATTGTTGTGAACTCCATGCAATGACAGACCTTGTGCCATTTGTACTACCACATTCCACTCAATATTTCGCTATTCTTTGGCCTTGTGTTTGAATTGAAAAGCTTGAACACTTTATAGTTAGTCTACTATGTAGTATGAAATGTACATATATAGGTGCCAAAATTAATTCACATGCAAGTGAAAGTGTTGAGCAGTTCTTTGCCAAGGGCAATCACTAGAAACTACAAAGCTTACTAAGCAATGAGATATCCCACGCCACCTACTCACTAATTTGAACAAAAAATAGCATATCCCAAACATGGGCAGAAAAAAGGCCAACTACAAATGGTCTCTTGTCAGCAACGCTTCCATCTCTGCAAGTCCTAGTTAGTTTATCCAAGCATGGAAACCTCAATCATGATTCAAGTCCTAACCTTCAAATCCAGTCATACAGCCATTTGCCTTCCACCTGCTTTGAAAAGGCCAGAAACAGAATAACAATGAATATGGAGTAGAGATGTCTAAGGGGGTATAATAAGAACCATGGGACCCCAAGTGCTGATCTTATTTGATTAAATCACTGTTCTCAGACAATTCTTTACAGATTTGACTACACTTTTTGGAAGGACTGACTTGCAAACTACACCAAGTTACAACAGCATTCAGCTGACTCTCACTTTTCTATCTATTCCTTGAATTTTTCCATGTTATAAGCAAGATGGTGAATAGTAATCAGTTATTACCACTTTCCCCATCAGATGCGCCTTCAAGTTTTGCAATGGCTTCCATCAAAGATTGCTCATGCTCCTGCATTTTGAGGATAAATTTTGAAAAATAAATGGAAGAAGGAATCACACATATAGAAGGATGATGATGATGAAGCAAAGCAAAGCAAACTGCTGTTATCACCTTTAGAATTTTCTTAGCTTTCTCAATCTCTGCTGGATCAGGATGGTTTGTGCCAATAACTTTTTCTACCTGCTTAATAATAAATTAGTCACACAACAAGTATGTAGAAAACCATCAACTAATCATCGATTCAACAGCATGAGATTGTAGCTCACCTCCTTCATGAGAGTATCAGTATGAAGGATCTGAATATCCCCCAGAGACTTTTTACCAATGCCATTTTGAGAGGAAGGAATATCCTTCTTCACCTGACTCTTACTTGCCCATCTACCTCTTCCTAAACCTGCAGCATTGCTTCCAGGTGGCATTGACTTCTTAACTGGCCGATTTCCTCTTCTAGACGCTCCAGGATCATCATCTTCCCACCGAATATCATCAGGTGGTATCTAATATGTGGGTTGAATAAAGGAGTCAGGCATAAGATTAATTTTTTTGTGGGGGGAAATAAATGAATATTGAGTCAAATACTAAGCAACTCTGCTTCAACAGCAGCAATTGTCTTGCAACCATATTCTTTCACAACTGCAAAGTTACTTGTGTCATTCAATCAACTCATCACCATCTAGAAAGAACTTACAATGGTTCACGAGTATAATATAATATCATATCATATCAGTACCAATTGTTTTCAACAATAAATGCCAGGAAAAAGAAACGATAATGGACTTCATGGCAACTTCCAAGTGAAGTCATTCCCAACAACCAAAATTTTACTTCTCTTGCCACCTCAAAATAAAATAACGACCCATAAAAGTGTAATACAATACATGACAGCAAAGAGTTGCTCTACCATGGATATGATTAAAATTGTAACATCAAGTTTATGTGCCTTTTATATGAGCTACTGTCTTGTCATTCTTACAAATCAGAGATCAGACAAAGATGCTCTGAGTATATGCAGAGGCCCATAAGGAATAAGTATTAACTTCAAATGGCATAAGGCTCGTACCTCTTTGAGATTGACCCATTCCCATGTTTCATTAGATGCGCCTATGTCATATACAAGAGCATGAAGGCCCTGTGTTGCAAAACAAAGAATAATAAATTCAAGTATTATTGGTTATCAATAGACCAAACAGTAGAGTTACCTCAACAGGATTGTAATCAGTAATTTCAGCCTCGTAAAAGTTGTTGTCATCAGGCCACCTAGTCCAAACTTTCTTTCCTATAAGTGGATCATAAGCTGTTGCTTTAGAAGGTCCATTAGATACAAATCCACCCAAAGAGCTTTGGTTGGCCCCATGGGGTCTTCCAGCAAAACCTGGAGAAGGTTGCTGCATGGATTTCATTTACCAGCAGAAGCAGGACGTATTAGCATTAAAAAACAGCTGGAAAAGTACAATGAGAGATCATAAGACTCCTTTAAAATATTACTACCCAACTAGAATGATTCAACTTACAGTCTTCGACTTCTTAGTTTTGGCAACAGGGGGAGCACCTCGTCTTAGTGATCCTGAGGACTGATGCATAGGTGGATGTTGTGCAGCAGGTGGTGCTCCCGTGGACGAGGCCACAGGTTGAGATGTTTTCTGTTTCTTCCTAGATGCAGAAACAGCAGGACTAGGTAAACTTTCACGAATAGGCTGAGATGTACTAAGCATTCCTGGTTGAATCCCGCTTGATTTCCTCCATTCTCTGAATATGACATGATTTCAAGATCAACCATGGTTTATATTATTATGGCTAATAGAAAATCCCTTTCAGGACTTTCCAGAAAACCGCAATCTGACCTTATTCTCCTAATTGTCTCGTCTGCATTCACCCTAGAAAGAAGTTCCCTATGCTCCTCATCTGATACCCTCAGCTCCTTCCTAAGTTCAGTTATTAAACCTTCCTTTTCCTAAAGCCAGAATTGACGACAAAATAATAAATCTGTCACCATCACACATGTAAAATAAAGAAATTGAGAAAATGTAAAGGTAACAGGAAAAAAAACTACCCAAGATATGACATCAGACTGAGCTTTGAAGGCCCGAATAACAGAGCAGTAGGCTTCCTGCTCTATTAGGTGAATCTGAGTTTCCATATCCCCATTATGAGTAGGCAATGGAGCGGCGCCGACCATCGTAGGACGAAAGCTGCCAGCAGCTCGACCCCCTCTTTGAAATCTATTTCGATGGGGAGGAGGAAGATCATCATCTGTCCCTGAAGATTGTAGAAAAGGGAAGGCATTCAAGAATTGAAATCTTACTTGGCCAGAAGAATTTGTATACTAGAAGGGTCTATCAACTCCACATATAAATCATCAGACATGAAGAAAAGGACTAGTGAATATCAAAAGTCCTAACATATAGGCAGGTCATTAATTTTAGTTGACTAGCAATAAAGTTGGATACCCAATAAGACATCTAATGGAATCTTCTGTCATTCATCTCTCTAAACTACAGTTTACCCTGATGAAAAAATTTACATACATGAGAGGGGGGATTTAAGCCACTCCAACAACAAAGAGTGGAAGCTACACTCCGTAGGAGACACCATTATCATGATTTCAACTCCATAAAAACAAATACCTGAGATTATCTGTCGAGGGTCACAGCCAACAATCAAAACCTAATAATTGGTTTGAAAATCATTTCAATTGTGACCACATGTTGGCTCACCAGAACTCCAAAAATATGCCCATGTATAGATTTAGTGCACCTGTCTTTCGGTCAAAATAACATGGGCAGCAGATAAAATTTTGATTCTTCAGGCTCACATTCATTGTAGATGAACAAAGTTTCAAAATTAACAGTCTAACCTTAATTACTACCAAATAATCAGTTCAGAAGCTCCTGTAAGAACTAATCTATCAAATTTAGCTCATATTTGATATCTGAAAGCCAAAGATCCGCTTATAGGAAGCTGAAGTTTTCACTTCCCTAATCACCTACCAGTAAAACACGCACAAATTCAAAATGAACAGCATCGCTACTTGGGAGAACTTACCGCTGCTATCAGAAAGTCCGTAGTTCATTGGGGACTACTCGAACTGGCTGCTCACTCCCAGGACCAAAAATCCTAAATTGTGACCTCGAAAGAGATGAACTTGAAGCAAACGACCGATCTCCCCACCGAGCTGAGGGATTGCTGCCGCCGCCGCCGCTGCCAGGCAGGGGAACTTCTGGGAATAATAGCGGGAGCTGAGCCGATGGGAGAGCTGGATCGCAGGCGGAATTTTCACAGGGAAGGCCGCGATCGTGCTACGCGGAGAGATCGGAGTAAGAAGAGGCAGTGAAGTTGAGGGTTGATACTTCCGCAGACAGGAAACGGGAACCGGACTCCAAATATGTTTTTCGGCGCCCTAATTTTTTTACCGGTTTGAGTCCGCGCCGGCGACCCGAGCATTTTTTGGATCGGGTCGGGTCCAGTCTCCATAAAATATTTTTTTCTCCACTTTCTATAATTTAATCAAAATTTTCTAATAAATAAATAAAAATAATCCAATTAAGAAAAAATGTACATTTTAGAGCGTATAGAAAGAACAGAGCTCGTCGTTGCATGCCACGCTAGCTCCGTCGGCGCTGGTGGCAGCGTTTCCATGGACTCCCCGACGCCGCCTCAGGAGGCCTCCACCGCGTCCGTGGAGTCCATTACGCTCGATTTGAAGAACCGCGGCTTGGACGGTGATGGCGATTTCAATCGCGCGAGGAGGCTTAGGCTTGAGGATCTGAATTGGGACAACTCCTTCGTCCGTGAGCTGCCAGGCGATCCCCGGACCGATGCGCTTCCCCGTGAGGTACTAAATTATTCTCTTAATTTCTTGCTTCACACTCTTTTCCAATCACGTACTGCGAAATGGATCGACGTCGGGAAACTAATCGTGGCTTGTCCTTATAATAAGCTTTTATATCTGTTGGTTATGTGTTTATTTGCTAGTTCAATGTCATGTAGCCACTTGCTACTAGAGGAAATGCTGAAGGATGTCCACATTATCAAACTATGACGCCTCCTTGTTTCTGCTTTTGTCACTCCCAGTTTTGTTGCAGCCTGTGCCTGGAAATTTTTTTCCGAACAATTTTTTTTGTTTTAATGTTATATATGCAGGTGCTTCACGCTTGCTATTCGAAAGTACTCCCATCAGCAGAAGTGGAGAATCCTCAACTTGTTGCATGGTCGGAGTCGGTTGCCGAGCGACTTGATTTGGATCTTAAGGAGTGAGTAAAAGGCGACTGGCTTTGTTCTATTTTGTATGGGATGATTGTCCTTCATTTGTTGAACTAACAGAGCCCTTTTGTTGAGCTCAGATTTGAAAGACCTGATTTTCCACTTCTATTTTCTGGGGCAGTCCCTCTAGTGGGAGGGTAAGTCAGTTCACACATCCATTTGCCAGTATCAAAGTCAAACTCGTAAAGGAACATCCTAGGAATGTTGACTCATGCTCCAATTATAACTTTTTCAGTTTGCCTTATGCTCAGTGCTACGGAGGGCATCGGTTTGGTGATTGGGCTGGTCAATTGGGTGATGGCAGGGCAATCAGTATAGGTGAGCTTGTGAACTCTAAGTCTGAGAGATGGGAATTACAGCTTAAGGGTGCTGGAAAGACGCCATACAGTAAATCTGCTGATGGGCTTGCTGTTTTGAGAAGTAGCATTAGAGAATTTCTCTGTAGTGAAGCAATGCACAGCCTTGGTATTCCAACAACACGTGCACTTTGCCTAGTAACGACTGGGAAATTTGTCACTCGAGACATATTTTATGAGTATGTTCACCATGTCTACCAACTCCTCAATTTTTTTTTTGTATGAAGATGATAAGATGTCTGTTAATCAGTCATTGTATTTATTCCACGTACAGTTTTCTAATGATGAGTATTAACATAATTGTTTCTTTTCTGTGTTTTAACTCTTCAGTGGCAACCCAAAGGATGAACCCGGTGCAATTGTGTGCAGAGTTTCTCAATCTTTCTTACGCTTTGGTTCATATCAAATACATACTTAGAGAGGAAAAGAGGATATTAAAATTGTAAGGGCTTTGGCTGATTATGCCATCAGACATCATTTCCCACACATAAATAAGATGACTACAAGTGACAGCTTGTCCTTCGACACAGGCAATAATGACCAGGATGTGCTGGATCTTACATCAAATAAATATGCAGGTATCATGTGATTCCTTTTCATATTCAATAGGTAAAATTTCTCTGTTGTACCTCTTTTTTTCAACTACCACTTGGAGATGTAGGAAAGCTAGCACAAATTTTTATTGTCCTCTCCCCTTTTTTCTGCAATTTTTTGAATGATTAATTGTGTTTGTTCAATTCTATCAGCTTGGGCAGTGGAGATAGCAGAGCGTACTGCTTACCTGATTGCAAAGTGGCAAGGTGTTGGGTTCACTCATGGGGTGATGAACATTGATAATATGAGCATTTTGGGCCAAACAATCGATTATGGTCCTTTTGGATTTCTTGATGCTTTTGACCCGACTATACCCCTAATAGGACAGATCTTCCTGGAAAACGCCATTGTTTTGCAAATCAACCTGATATTGGTTCATGGAATATAGCCCAGTTCGTTTTGACTCTTTCCATTGCTGAGCTGATAAATGACAAGGAGATGAATTATGCCATGGAACGGTAATTTCATAATTTTCTCATTTTCTATTTTTATAACAGACCCTTTAATCTGTCAGTTTATTTTGTTGTGGCAGATACGGGACCAAATTTATGGATGAGTATCAGGCTATAATGGCAAGAAAGCTCGGTCTCCCAAAGTACAATAAGCAGCTAATAAGCAAACTCCTCAACAATATGGCTGTTGATAAAGTTGATTATACAAACTTCTTCCAGTTACTCTCGAACATCAAGGCCGATATCAACACTCCGTATGAAGGCCTACTAGTTCCATTGAAGGCTGTTTTGTTGGATATTGGAAGGGAGCGAAAGGAGGCGTGGATTAGTTGGGTGAAGATGTACATACGGGAGGTGTGCAGACTCACTAATTATATCACTCATCACCACCTTTGCCTTTTGAGAACATTCTCTAAACCTGGCCTAAATGAAGTAACTTGTCTACTGCATCTTTGTTACCCAGCTTGCTAGCAGTGGTGTGTCGGATGAGGACCGAAAGGCTTCCATGGACACCGTGAACCCCAAGTACGTGCTTAGGAACTACCTCTGCCAAAGTGCTATCGATGCAGCCGAGCAAGGTGACTTCAGAGAGGTACGCACTCTGCTCAAACTAATGTCAAGGCCCTATGATGAACAACCCGAGATGCAGAAGTACGCTCGCCTTCCCCCGGCCTGGGCCTATCGCCCCGGTGTCCGTATGCTGTCTTGTTCTTCATAAACCATGTCTTGCTTGCTGGTCTTACGCATTGCCTTCTGGAGAAATACCAGTATTTGTCTGGTGTAGTGTACATAACATAGCAATGGTTTAAGCTTTAACACTACTTAAAACGGATGAGCTTGTATGTCAATACCCCATAGAAACATTCTCGTCTTGATTTAACTTTGCTTCTAAATAAGATCTTTTGTTGTATGGTTTCTAAAGCTGGGATATTGAATCTATAAGAACCAATTGTATTATAATTTTACTCTAATTGTATACAAATTTCCATAACCTTGACCTTGCATTTTTTTCTATTTATGTCAAATATTTTTATAGCATATTTATTCACTTTTATTACATTTTTTAATGTTTCATAATGATATACTAATTCTTATTTATTATTGATACATTTTTTTATAAAATATGTTTAGGATAATATATTATTTTATAAATATTTTAATATGTTCCATTTATTTTACTAAATTAGGTTAATATTTTTCGTTATTGATGGATGATATATTATATGAAATAAATAATTATTAGGTGTTCAAATGGATAAATTTATTAAATATTTAATAAGTTAATAAATATTAATATATTTGGATAATTAGTTTAGTTTGTATTATACTATAAATATAATATATCATTAAAAAATGAATGTACATTTATTTAAGAGAGTTTTATTATCTTGAAATGTAAATGGTATTTATTATTAAGTAAAAGTGAAAACATATATTATTTAGTAATAAATGGAAATAAATATGCAATTTTTAAATATTTTAAAATTTTGGGTACCATATGTGTAATTTTCCCTTATTTATACAAAATGGTGTACGAGTTTTATTTTCTTAATGGGCTAAAATGAGTCCAATATAGGCCCATTGAGCCCAGCGTCCAACAGCAAACGGTCTGAAGGAAAATCAGAGCCGTCAATCTTGATAAGCTACTTCTGACCGCCTGATGCTCTCTCACTCCTCCACCGCTATAAATTCACCCCTTACACCAAGATCTGATTCTCGATCAACTCTCCTTCTCTCCCTCCCTAGTTTGAAAAGCATCTCCCGAAAGAGTTTTCGTAGATCATTCTCTAAATCCGGAGCTGACTCAAAGTTTTCACAGTTTTCCGATCTGTTTCCGTTTTATCGATTGTTAGGGTTACGCGGAATTGTCAATTTACTCGAAACTGCAGGAATCTGATTAATTGCTGTTGGCATTTGGAAATCCAGTGATCAATCCGCTGATACATTGTTGTTGGCATTTGGAAATCCAGTGATCAATCCGCTGATACGCTGCGGTTTTTTGGAGATCGACTGAATTTTAATGTCAGTTCTAGGCTTTTGTGCCTATAATTTATCTTCGTTCAATCGTTTGCTCAATTTGCCATAAACGGTCAATCGCAGATTATGTACTCACACTCTGGGAAGCCTCTCTTTGGTGCTTCTGTGCCTGCTAAAAGTGACTGGAAGGGAACAAATCAGAATGAGAAGCGTCAAGGTTCAAGAAGAGCCCAAAGCTCCATGCCTGATAATGCTTCACTGACTGGTAATGCTGCAGTTGGAGGATACAAGGCGCCTACTCGGCGCGAGTTGCAGCGTCAGAGTCACCTTCAATCTCGGAGATTTAACGGGGAAGAGAATTTCAACTACAGATTCGCCCCTTATGCGCCTAGAAACACATCCTCTTTCATTATGCGAGCGAAGAAGTCAGGTGGCATTGCGTCGCTGTTGTCTCCATGCTCTGCGACGCCCTCGATATCGCCGACTCTCGTGTTTTCTCCGTCAACGGAGTCGTTGGGAGACATGGCGAAGGAATGGAGTGTGGATGGATACGGTTCTATGAAGGGCTTGATTAGGCTTCGAGCTGAGTTTCAAAATAGATACAATGGAGATGATAACGAAGAGGACAGCAATGGATCAAGTGACAGCGGTCTGGAGGAAGAGGATAACAACCCGCTTAGCCGGTTGGATCATGAGACGAGTAGGTTTGAGTTGGTTTGTCCGATTTATTGGTTTGATTACAGTAATCTGTCGGAGAATATAGTTCATGATCAGCATTCTCACACTGTGCATCTCGAGGAAGAGAATCTGACTTTGAGGGAGAGACAGAGCCATATATCTGATGATGCCAGTGATGCAGTAGTTGAGAATGAATCTGGTTACAACAGTGAGGAAAGCTCGGATGCACGTGGAGCGACAGAGGATGACCATTTTTCAGGGGATGAATATGCAAGGGATGATTGTGCAGAGTCAGAGCTAAGAGGAGAAGAAGAGCAAGCAAGTGAATGGTGGTGAACTATTACCAAGTGATTTGGACATGGAGACGGATATGCAGGAAGAAGTGCTTGGAGAAGAGCCACAGACACCCCCCATATAAGTCTTCTGGGTAGGTTGACTCTCATTAAGAAACTCTACATATATCATGATCAATCTCTAACCACATAGCATGAACTCTATGCTTATACTTCATTATGTAAAAAATTAGGTCCTAGATTTCCTCTGACTTCAATGTTCAGGTAGGCATTCTTTTTCACCCTTATTTTCTTTCTGATGGTAACTGACTATTGATAGAATTTGCTCACCTCCCTTTTCACCTCACAAATTCTTTTAGGATTCCAAAGATCTTAGTGTACTTAGCTTTGCCTTTCTATATGATTTTTTTTTTGCACAATGAAATTTGCCTCCAACTTATTTGAGAAAGATATAAGGTCATAACTCCAAATATGTTATAAATGGCTTGTTATAAAACATGCAATAAATAATTAAGAATGATCAAAGATAGTCAACTAGAAGGAGAAACCGTCAAAGTCCAATTTAAAAGAGTAGAAATAACTTCTACGTCTATTTAATGCGGTGCAATATGATATATATATATATATATATATATTATACTATTATATCAAATATTTGAATAAATGAAACTTTAGTATTAAAGTTTTGAAATAATCAAATATTTGGTAAAATTAACATATATGTGTCAATTTTAACAAAATTTGACATGAGTATAATCACACCATTTTTTAATGATGTATCAATTAAAAATAATTTTAAATTATAAATAAAATATATATAATTAAAATTTTATTTAATCAATTTAAAATAATAAATTAAATGTCTTACATAATATAATATAAAACTATATATTTTAATTATTAATAAAAATTATAATAATTTAAGTTAAATAAAATATTTATATATAAGTTATTATAGAGTACAAAAATATATAATATATAAAAATTATAATATTGTACAAAAAAAAAAGGTTTGACATAAAATATCATTTATCCTAAAAGTTTATCGTAATTTTGTAATTTAGTTGCATATATATATATATATATATACTTTATTAGAAAATATTAAAATTTTGAAAATTTAATCACACATAAAATAAATTATTATTGAATTTCACTCACATAAACTTATCTTATATAATTATAACTAAAATCCACAATAGTGAATATCATTAATCTCATGAGGAAATTTTAAATATAATAATATGATTGATTAATCTCAAGGAAATTTTAAACTTTGATGATTGTAATATTATATTCACTTAATTATTTTGAAGATATAAATATTGGAGAATTAATTTTTCACAGTACATTCGACAAAATTTATAACTTTATATTTTTCGATACTAGTATAATTTCGAATAAAATATACACAAAAAAAATAAATTTGTCTTTAAATTTAGAATAAATATTTTAAAATTTTTTAAGATTTTTTAAAATTTTTTAGAGTTAATATTCTAAAATTAGTCCAACCTAACTTAATATTCTAATAATAATATCAAACATGTTTATATGTGCACTACAAAATTCTATATACATATGTAATACATAATATACATATAATGTAAAAATATATTTTAATATAATATTATATAATTTTTCCATTTTTTTCTATTATAGTATGAGAATTTTCTTAAACCAACCTTATTTTCCATCTTAAATATCTGTTATTAGTTCTTGTATAATTCGAAATAAGGAGTTCCCGTACACACTTAGATCTTCACTCTATGTTATTTGTTACTTGTAATATTGATTTTTCCACTAATACTTTTTCAATTGATCATTACTTCCTCCAATCTCGTATTTTAAATGTTCAATTATCATATAATATTTAGCATGATCAACTTGGTCATTTGAATTATTCAATTATCTTTCAAATTTTATCTCATAATTTAATAAAATGTATCACTATTAGGACTCAATTCTATATTTCATGTTAATTAAATAAAATTATTCAAAAATTATTTTTATTCATAAATAATAAAAATATTAATCATTTTTAACTTATAAATTACACCGGCATACTTGACATTTTTTATTATTTTTATTTTTATTGATAATTATAATAAATATATTTAGTTTATTGTTATGAAAAATAGTTTGGAAACTCTCCAAATATTTTATACTTTTAGTTTACAAATTGAAAATCTTTTTAACATCAAGATTAAGTCCCTTCAAATTGATAGTGTTAAAAATTTTTTGTTATTAGCGTTTTAATTAGAATTAAAGAATAATAGAATTATAAATCATTTTTTATAAAAAAAAATATAAATATATTGTTAATGTAAGTAATACTTTTTAAACAATAATCCATCTTATTAACCTACTACTAACTCCTACTCTTTATAACAAAATTGGATATCATCTACTTCACAAAAATTGGACAAATTATACATTTTTATTATTTATATTTTCTTTATATTTGACGTTATTAAATATTATTGTTAACCTCAAAACATGCTACATTTTCATCCATTGTATTGTTTACTTTAATAATACTAATTTTTTATATGAGAAGTGTTTAACTGCAACTACTCCATCTTCCATGACCCTTTGTACGGCCACTTTCATTCCTTAATTATTCTATAAGAAGAATCTATTAGAATATATATGATAAATACTTACCCTATCTCAAAATAATATATTAACTTCTTGTTAATTTTAAATTACTCTTACTTTTCTTAAAACTTTGGTACAAAAACTCAAAATTCTCAATAAATCTCAAAAATATTCTTATTAAATTTACTATAAATTTGAAATATTTTACCTTTCTAAAAAATGGTACTTAAAAAATTGTCACTACTCCCATTAATAGGTATATTATAGGTTGCAAATGTATAAAAGCTCAAGCAACATCCCAATTACTCACATGTCATATTCAAAGCACGTCTTGTTGTTCTTAGTGTTCTCTCCACAAGAATATATTAACTATAATGTCTACAGTTTAACTTATTATCTCAATAACTTTTTCAAGTGACTAATCAGATAATTAAATGTTGATAATACATTTATTCATAGAAATCTCGATGAAAAATTTTATATAATTCAACTAGTTGAATTTTCATGTACTTATTATATTTCTCCATTTGTCCACTTGGACAATAGCTATATAGAGTCAAACAAGCATTTAATCACCTTCTTACTTACATGCATTAATTAGTAGCATAAATTATTGGTTAATTACTTGGTGATAATCCCAAAATGATAATTATTGGTATATCTTACTTTAAGGAGACCTAATATTTTATATCTAATTAATGTAACTTGATATAGTGCCAAGAAATAACTTACAATTTTAATAAATGAAGCTAAATACAAAAGTTTAGGAAATACTATATCTAAACTTATTTAAATTAAATCTCTTATTAAAAAATTATTTACTATCACCTTCTCTTATTTATTTTATTTTTCAAATATTTCATTTTACTTGATTAGGAGTAATAACACTCATTAATAAATATAAATACTTATTTCCTTTCAATTTAATTTATTGTCTACTTTTTATTGAATTAATGTCAAATAAATAAGTTTTCCCTATATTTTATATTTCATATATAGTCTAAAGTTCTCTAAAACATAACATATTATCCATGCAAAACATATAATTTTGGAATACAAGATCATATAATTTATCTATCCATTTCAATTAGAGTTATTATTATATTATCGGAAAATAAGATACTTAAAGAGGATAAGATTAAGAGCCTCCACATCATAACCATACTCATAAAATTACCGAAAGGCAAAGGCCATTCAAATAAAGGTGATAAGTTACAAAATTCTCATAGTGCATTGTCTAGCAAGCTCACTCCATTCACAATATGCTCTATGAGTAATATCATCTCTTTATCTATGTTTTTTATGCATGATGAATCCCACCTTCAAGCTTTTTCCCTAGTAAAGCTATCATCTTCATCCCATCCATCCATCCATATGGGTTATAAGTACTCAAGCACCAGACCTCATCAGAGCTGTGCTTGATCAATCAACTTCCACTTTCAGATTTTCATTCTCCCTATACATGGAGGGTTTCAAGGGTTTCAAGCTCTGCACAGTGATAACGAGCCTCCTCTTGGCGTCTTCTTCAGCTGTGAACTCCCAGTTGACGATAGACTTCTACGATCAAACATGCCCGAAGCTCGGCCAGATCATGCGGAAGGCGGTCAGGGCCGCGATCAAGGCGGAGACGAGGATAGCCGCCTCCCTGCTCCGGCTCCACTTCCATGACTGCTTCGTGAATGTAAGAGTTCCCTATTGATCCTCCGGATTGAATCTGCAGCCACACCGTGATGTAACAGTGCATCTTCTTCCTTCTCTTTTGGTTGAATGTAACAGGGCTGTGATGGGTCAGTTCTGCTGGATGGAAGTGACAGTGAGAAGCTAGCACGATGAGAGGATATGGCGTTGTGGACTCCATCAAGAGTGCGGTCGAGGATGAATGCCCCGGGATCGCGTCCTGTGCCGATATACTCGCCATGGCTGCCCGAGACTCGGTGGTCTTAGTGAGTAGTAGTAGTACTATTGATTTAAATCTGCTAAAAATTGGATCTTTGTCCATGGAGATAGATAGATGCATGGACCATGGTCGTCTTGCAGAGTGGAGGGCCTACATGGAAAGTGTTGCTGGGGAGGAGAGACGGGCTCGTGGCGAACCAGACCGGAGCCAACACCGCCCTTCCATCTCCTTTCGAGAGCCTCAGCGCCGTCATCTCCAAGTTTGCAGCCGTGGGGCTCAACATCACAGACGTTGTAGCTTTGTCAGGTGCACACACCATTGGGCTAGCCAGGTGCAGGACTTTCAGCAACCGGCTCTTCAACTTCTCCGACACCGGCAACCCGGATCCGACCCTTGACTCGAGCCTGGCTACGAGCCTCCAGACACTCTGCCCCGTGACCGGAGACGGCAACGCGACCACCGCCTTGGACCAGAACTCCAGCGGCCTATTCGACAACAGCTACTTCAACAACCTGATAAACCAGAAGGGCATCCTCAGCTCGGACCAGATCCTGTATTCCGGCAATGGGGCGGACGCTGCGACGACCAGAGGCCTGGTGGAGATCTATGGAGGTAACTTGAGCGCCTTCTTCGCGGACTTTGCAAGGTCGATGATCAGGATGGGGAATATAAGTCCGCTCACAGGCTCAAATGGACAGATCAGGATGAACTGCAGCGTAGTTAATTCCTGATTAAAGCTTGTGGGAAAAAAAATAAAAATGTGTGTTTTTTCCATTAAATAAATTAAACTTATAAATAAAAATGATGGAGATGCGGGGTATCGATCCCCGTACCTCTCGCATGCTAAGCGAGCGCTCTACCATCTGAGCTACATCCCCCATATTTTATTAGTAGTATATTATATATATACATTAATAATAATACGATATAAAATTAATAATAAATAAATAAATACACATTTTGTATCAAAATATTATAAAATTAAGAGGTAATTTACAATCACATGTAATAAATTAGTGTAATTTGTAACGTGTGAGATAATATTTATATAGTTTCTCCATTTGTCTGGTATTGAATTGAATTAATCTTGGTTATTTAATTTTAAAAAAAAGAAAATAAAAAAGTGAATAAATTAAGTATAGATTTAACACAACATGTTAGATAATATTAAATTAACGGAATAAAACTCTATTTTTAGAACGCAGCCACAAGTTTAGAAATTTATCAGTATTATTATTGGTTCGATTGGATTATATGCCAAATATAAATAAGGATTAAAGTCACATTATAAATAAATAAAATTTGGCTACGAAAATTGAAATAGTATTTATGGCTCATTTTATCTATTTACAAGAAATTTAAAAAAAGGAATCATATTTAGAAATAAATAGAACTCTACTATTATGTAATAGTGGTATCCGATTTTATTAGATACATTCAAAAACAAGTTATAAAAAGGATTAAAACTTAAATAAAAATAAGTATCATACAAAAGTATAAGTTATACTTTAGAAATAGCAATTAGAAATTTAATTGTGCTCTTATATTAGTAAATCTATGCATTAAAGTAAATTAATACTATTTAAATGATTAATCAACTATTATTGTATTATTATATTTATACCCAAAGAATCGGGTTAAAGTAATTTTAATATTGTTATATTCGATAATTTTATATTTATTATTAATAATAAGATAATAATCTTAAATATTATTTTATTAAACAAAAAAATATGTAATTTACCATAATTAAAGTTAATTTAAGTTGACTTTGACCTTTTAACGGTCGGATTTTCACCTCCGGGGAACACAAGAAGCCTTTCAATGTGGGGATTTCAAGATGGGTTCCTCCCAATAAAAGATTTTCTAATTCAAAATATAATTTTTATCATTTAAAATAATAAAATTAAATTAATTAAAATACAGAGTATAATAAATTGAAGGGAGACAGACAAGACAACCCTTCATTGGCACCTCATAAATTTCATTTGTTTTTCTGAATTCTTTAATATGGCATAGTGGGAGGATGAGATGTTCATGGAAGAAAGCATAAGCAAGTTTCTGGTTTGTCCTAATAATGGTGATGCTGTAGCAGGGTAGAAGACGAAGACAATTCCTATCACCGCCAGAGAGAGAGAGAAAGGGAGAGGCACAGAGACAGAGACACGATACAGCAAGAGATGTAAATGCTGCTGATGAAAATTTATCACTCTGCTTTGACTTGTTTAATCCAATCAACATCCAAAACGCAACATTCGCTACCAGCGGGTACTCGTGGAACTCTCTCTCTCTCTACTGAACGCCTCCGCTCTCTCCCGCCCTCGTCGGGTTGCCATGCTCTTCGGCCCCCGTTGATGGAACTCCCGACCTCCGGCGTCCGCGATCTCTTCTGGGTCTGTCTGTTCGCTTCCCCTTTCTTTTTTCTTTGAACTGTATCCCCTGATTGCCGAATGGAATCTTCAGTTTCTTTGCTCTAGACAGCTATGGAAGCCTATTTCGTTTCTATTTATGAGTTGCCTTGTGATAAAAGAAGAGGAAAAACCTTGCTTTGTTCACTTATGTTGGTCTCCTGTTGATTGGATTTTTGGGTCACCCACAAGATTGTCTCATCGCTGGGATTTGGAATTTTCTCATCTCACTGCAGGTTATAGGGTTTGAATTGGTATATTTTGGGTTTGTGTTTGGCTAAGCACAAAGTTTCTGGATTTGGTGGGTGACTGTTATGCCTTTGTCTTGTGGGAATTGATCATTCCCTTTGCCTTTTCATTTTATATTTAGGATCTTGTACATCATCCTATTTCCTTCATTAACTGAGTATTTATTGTCTGATTTTGGCTGTAAAAAACTTGTTTTGATTCAACCAGACTAAGTGAAAGAGTAAACACTGGAAAAGGGGCATCTTCAACCAGGCTTAGAGAGTTAAACTAGAGAAGAAGATTCATCTTGTTAGTGGGGAGAAGACATGGCACCAGGAAGCAGCACATGCAGGGATATGACTGACTCACGAATCTCATCTGTTGATTATGATACCCTGACTTTGAATACTGAGTGGAGAAGTTCATCATCAGGTAAATCTGCTACCAGTTCAAGAGGAAATCTCAGGACATCATTTAAGGATGGTGTGCATGAGCTTCTTGAGTGTTCGGTTTGCATGACTATGATGTATCCTCCAATCTACCAGGTGTGTAAATCCTCTATTAGTATGATAAAAAAATAAACATTTCATGAGTTCCCGACACCATTTATAATGATATGCTTAACACTGTTAACAGTAACTTTGCATCTTTCAATCAGCTTCATGTTTTAGAATAATGGCCTGTTTAGCTTTGTGTAATGATAATGGCTTTTAATGATTCCCGACTGCTCATTTTCTTGGATATTTCAAGTCATTCTTTACTGAATGTGGAGCATAGCATGTGGTAGGTATGCATAATGCAATGTCTCTCAGCTAACCAAATTTCAAAGTTTATCTTTTCTATAATATTTATATCCTTCCAAGTGAAGCTGCAAGATTCATCATTTAAATGCTTCAAATGGTTTTTCACTGAATCTGTCGGGCATTATTGAGTTAACCAGATGTCAGCATTTTCCAGAAGCCATTGCACGATTTTCTTACCTAAATAGCTACTTGAACTTCCCTCTTTCAGTGCCCGAATGGCCACACGCTCTGTTCCAATTGTAGAGGCCGAATTCCTAAACTCTGCCCTACTTGCCGCCATGAGCTTGGAAACATAAGGTGCTTGGCACTGGAGAAAGTTGCAGAATCTCTTGAGCTTCCTTGCAGTTTTCAGGATCTGGGCTGCCACGATATATTTCCCTACTATGGGAAGCTCAAGCACGAGAAGAGCTGTAAATATCGACCTTACACATGTCCCTATGCTGGATCTGACTGTTCTGTTACCGGTGATATCCAGTTTCTTGTCATGCATCTGAAAGATGATCACAGAGTCGACATGCATGATGGATCTACTTTCAACCACAGATATGTAAAATCAAATCCTCGGGAGGTCGACAATGCTACATGGATGTTAACTGTAAGCCTCTTGCCTTCCTTCTTCCTCCAATAGTTTAGTTTATGAACACCAAAAAGAAGTTATTGATTTTCTAATATTTGAACGATGTTATTCTATTAAATATTGCTGTTCTCTTGCTCGGATATTGCTGTTTGCATTCACTAGAACATCAGACATCTGTTTTGTGATAATTCTGCAACCTGACATTGCGGGATGGATGTAAAAATGAACTGAAATTTTATAATTTCATCTTCCAAACAGTCAATAGTGTATATATCTCGAGACTTTACTATCGGATAAGTATACTGGCCAAAGGATTCTCAGGGAAAGGTCTCTTCTCTTCCCATCTGTTTCATTCCCTTGAATATTAATGCTCACTCTTAACCATGGATGCAGATTTTCAACTGTTTTGGGCGACAGTTCTGCTTACACTTTGAGGCGTTCCAATTAGGGGCAGCTCCTGTTTACATTGCATTCCTACGGTTCATGGGGGACGAGCAGGAATCTCGGCAGTTCTGCTACAGCCTTGAAGTAGGTGGAAATGGTCGGAAACTGATGTGGCAGGGTATCCCTAGAAGCATTCGGGACAGCCACAGGAAAGTCCGTGAGAGCCAAGACGGTCTCATAATTCAGAGGAACCTTGCCCTCTTCTTCTCAGGGGGTGATAGGCAGGAGCTGAAGCTGAAAGTTGCAGGAAGAATATGGAAGAGTACTGAGATGGATACAGGATATTAAAATCTCAGAGTTGATTGCTTTGTGCCCAAAAAATTCTACTATCTCTGTACACACGCCATTCCATCACTCTGAAGCTAACAAGGTTGCAATGCCAATGATCCAGTCTCAAAAAGTATCATCCATAAACTTCATTACCAAGCAATATGAAATGTATATAAGTAATTTATCATTTTTTGACATGAGAGTGTCAGATTTGATTCTCTGCTTCAGTTGATCTCTTGTTTACAGGATCCAATCTTGGTATGTGAATTGGGTACCAGGATGAGATGGGAAAAGAAGCAGAATTGCATTGTGTAGTATGCAAAAGATACTAAAGTTGAAATGAAACCTTTTTCCTTTTTGAAGTTGAAATAAAGGGTACTTACTAGGCATGTTATTTTTGTTCTTCACATGAGCTTGTGACCATTGATGTGAGATCTATCTGAAGTTTGGAATATGGAAAGTCTATTTTGACTTGATAGATACCAAAAAGAAAGGGTGGCCACTGCTTCTTCTGGGTATCAGGAAAACCTCTCTATTGTGATGTATTAGCAAGGGTAGAAGGGTGAAGTAAAGTATGAGGGCTTGATTAGAAGTAGCTGAAATTACAGGGATCGAGATGGAAGTAAACCTTAAACCTGAACTTAACAGCAGCAAGAATCTTGCAGACAATGAAAATAAGAAGAAAAATTACGGAGTTCCTCAATAGTTTCATAAATTTACATGTTAACCCCCAAAGTTCTCGCTTTTTGGAGTTCTAAAGGCACTCTTTTTTTGCCCCATCCATCACCGAGCAAGAAGAGGGAACCACCGTTCGTGGAGGGACGACTGGTAGGAAACCATCACGAGGAGGAAGAGGAGGACGGCAGCGACGCCCCAGGGGGAGCCGCCGGCGCGGTGGAGGGAGTCGCGCTCGGGGAGGGAGGCGAGTATGGGGGCCCAGGGGCGATCGTCGGCAGCGGCGGAGAGGAGGTGGACGAGGAGGAGGAGGAGGAGGGGGCAGAGGAGGAGGAAGAGCTTGAGGTGGAGGGCGATGTCCTCGAACATGGACTCGTAGTTGGCGTACCAAGAGAGGCAGAGCATGGCCAAGAGGACGAAGCCGAAGAGGCAGAGGTGGAGGGGGAAGCTGCTCAGGCAATCCCAGAAGGAGAAGTAGCCATTGTTGTAGTAGTAGTAGGACTGGTCATCTCTTGCCATATTGATATAATCACACTAGACAGACAGAAAGCTTGAATGGTCTTTGGAGGGCTGTGTAAGTGTGTGGCCAGGAGTGTTCATGGTAAAGTGCCATGCATGGCTTTATATACAAGATGAAACTGTAGTTAGCATGAACCATTGGAGGTGGTGCACTTCCATTCCATGCATGTATGGGTCGTTTATGGATTCTTCTTTCTCCCTTTTTGCCTGGCCATCCTCGTCAGCGACTCAGAGGGCGGTGGAAAAGGAAGGTGGAAAGTTTGAAGATTGATGATACAAGGGGACCTCTCACTCGAATCTGACAAATGCCACCGCCCATGTAGCCCTAAAAAGCCCCATGTGGGTTTATTCATAATAGGCCAAATTAGAGTATTTTGGTGTTAAAATTTTGAAAATATTATTTTTTTATACCACACTTGAGAAAATGAAATTATTTAGAAATAATTTTAATGTTAAAAAATTGAGAGTTAATCCCTTTTGCTAATGAGTTATCCATCTTCATTGATGTGGTAATGTGAAGTTACACATTTGGTCAAATGACACAATTTGAAAAAAAAAATCACTTTTAATGCTAAAAAATTAATAAAATAAATATATTTATTATCAATCTTAATGAAAATTAAAAATATTAATGGGTTCCTAAGTCACACAAATTCAGTCAGTATTATTTAATTTTCATTAAAATTGGTATTGGATAAATTATTTATTTTATCAAACTTTTAATACTAAAAGTGATTTTTTTAAATATTTGAGAGAAAAAGTATTATTTGTCAAAAATGTTTTTATCACCCCTCTAATTTGGCATTACAAATAAGCAAAAATAATTTAAAGGCAATATTTTTTAATATAAATTAAATTTGATATCAAGTAATTTAATTTTAAAACATATTTATTGACAAAAGTAATTTTTTTTAAAAATTGATATCCCAAATATTTGGTAGGGTTGGTGCAATTTTGTGTTCATATAATAATATAAGGGACAAAAAAGAAATCTTTTAAGTTTATATTCAAGAAAAGAAGAGGGTGGCTTTGTCCCCCTCTCTCTCTTTACCCAATTATTAAAGCAAGGCAAACAAATGGGGGCAGTTAATGGAATCTTTGTTGGGGCCACCTTTCCTTCATCTGGGCAATCAAATGGTTGAAGGGGAATGAGAAGTGCATAGTGAGTTTCTATGGGTTTTGTGGAAGATTTACCTAATTTATTTATTTTTTTTTATAAATTTAACTAGAAATGCAAGAAAAATTAATCACCTATTTCATTAACTAAAAAAATATTACGTATTTATAAAATTAAAATAAATTAAAATTTTTAAGTATATATAAATTACATAAGTTATGCATCAATAAAGTACACTCCCTTCTCTTGGAGCAAACAAATTTGTGGAAGTATTTGAAACTTATTATATGATATTTAATATAATATATCATTTAGGTGCATCAACCTAATATTTTAGTCACTTAATATTAGGCTATGTATGATAATTTGTATTTTATACTTCAAATTAATTGAACTCCAACTTCATAACTAAACTTAAATAATTTAAATTTTATAATCAATATTTTCTTTCTTAATTCAAATTTTACTCAAATTTGTATTCGCAATAACTAATTAGTACATAACAAAAAAAATAATTTAAATATACACGATTAAAAAATATTAAAGTTTATTCTATATTAATTTAAATATATTTAAATTTATGTTTATGTATACTAACCCAAATAGAACAAAATTGAATTAGTACAAATTATTTTAGAATAGACTTAATATCGAGTACAATTAAAAATAAATTTGAAAATACAGGATAGATCAATTATGTATGGATGAATCCAAACCCAATTTTAATTTTGATGTATAGGATAAGGTATAAATTTTGGTTGGATTCTATTGTATTTTAAATGACACTCTAATAGCTAATATTAGGTTATTTTTTTTATAATTAAATTATACTAACTTTAAATTACTTCTCTATTTTAGAATTTATAAGATTAAAAATGTACACTAACTTTATCCACGCATAATACCTTATTACAATTATTAATGGACAATACCACTACAAGTACAACACAAACATCAAGATCCTGGCCTCAATTAATAATGCAAGACGTAGAGGTTGTACTCGACGGTGGCGTTGCCGGATTTTGAATCGAAAGCATGGGTGTGGGCCTGGACGTAGCCGCGGGCGAACCGGAAGAGGCCGCTGCCGCCGACGACCGGCATCTCCCTCACTGTGTCCAATATAAGGTTGCGACCGAGGACGGTGATGGTGCTTCCGTTGTACTTGCCGTCGGTGAAGACGAGGTTCTGGGCCATGAGGAGGCCGACGGTGTCCTGGTCGGCCTGGGCGTAGAGCCCCTGAGCCCGACCCACCAGCTTGGACCCGACGTCGGGCCCTATCGTCAGTGCGTTGTCGATCATGTTGACCGACCCGAAGAAGTTCTGAGATCCGTTGACCGGTGGGATCACACGGAAGGAGGTGGGGTGTTTGCCGGTGAGCACGTCGTGCCAGTAGAACCTGAAGTGGCTGAGCTTCTCCTTCTTCTTAGACAAGCCCATCATCCTCCTGTCGAGGGGCCTCCCGGAGAAGACACCGTCAGCCTCCTCCCCTCCGGCGATGGCAGCCAGGAAAACGGAGGACGACGCGAGTGTGAATAAAAGAAGGAAAGCAGCAACCTTAGCCATGTTTATTTGGACATCACAGCTAATGTATATTTATATCATTTCACAGCACAACCTTACAGTGTTTGTTCAGAATAATATCCAATATTAAATAAAACGTTAGACTATTTACTATTTACATTTAATGTATTTTAATTATAAATGAGTATGAACTCGGTACATAACATATTCTCAAATTGCTTAACTGAATTGTAGAGTAAACATTCATTCAAGTATAAGATTTTTTTAATCTTCTTTTGAAGGCGTGTTCAATGGGAATAAGACATGCACTTGGTCAAGTTTTGCTTTAAGACTCATTTGAATAGATGAGAGGTCCATTTTGGGTATGGAACAATCAACCCCATCAGAATCAGTGAGTGATCCGTCATGATCACTGAAAACCCTAAATTTTCTCATAGGAAGAAGAGAAGACAAAATAGGTGGACTGGTTTGGTGCTTTTAGACTTGATTCTCTCTTCAATGGAGGATTTCAGGACTATATGGAGACTTTTAAGATTGAAAGGCTGTAAAATTAAGGGAGAGTAGTGGGTAGAATTCTCAGTAATTCATGATTTTGTGTACATTTTGTACACTATAGACAAGTTTGTTGTATGAAAAGGATGGCCAAGTGGTTCATATTGCTAAAATAGTTAATAAATCCAAATGAGGTGGGTATCGGTATTGGAAAAATGATTGTATACGGTTTTGGTACTGAACTAGCGACAAATTATTATTTTTTGTGCTAAAAAAATAAAATTATGATCTATAAAAATAATAAATTCAATAAAATAATAACGATAATAAAAATTATTCACCCAATTAGTATAAAACAGTGGTGAAAAGATATTGCGGAGTTTTAGTATATTTCGGAATAATTTGAGAGTTTTGAAATGGTAAATAATTTAAATGGAGTTTTTGAAAAATTTATAGGGAAAATAATAAATAGAGAAAATTTTAGTATTAAAGTGTAATTTAAAAAAATTTGGACTCATGTGACTAAAATAGAGTATAAAAATTAAATAGAAATTTTTTAAAAAATTAAATATAAGAATTGTTTAATTTTTTTTCAAATTTCGAGTGTTTTCGATGTTATCGAAATAATTTTATAAAAGAGATACTATATTTAAAATTAATAAATATCGAGTAATATGCGATATTATCGAAAATTGTATAAGAAGTATTTAGAGTTTAGAATTAGAAACTGTGGCCATAAAAATCTAATTTTCTTAATTTTTTAATAATTTATATAGTTGTATTTTAACTTAAATATCTATACATAGCCTACCGAACTAATTTTATTACGTGTATGCGTATATAAATAATTTAATTTTTATGGTGGTAAATTTCAAACTCTGCGTTGTTATTTACCGGGTTAAATGATTAAAATCGGTTGGGGTTAAGTGAAATAAGTGATACTTGTGTGTGGTGCGCCGACAGATCTGTAATATAGCGAAAAGGTTTTTCGTGAATTTTTCTTTTTTTTTTTCAAAAATCGACCAGAAAAAAAGGTGAATCATGTATAAGTATCACTTAGTTTATTAAATTGACAAATTCAAGTTGGAAGAATAGGAAAGAGTGGAAGGATTTAAAAACTTAAGAACTAACAGACCCAAATTTAAGAAAAAAGATCTAATACACGTTAAGGAGTCTAACATAATAAAAGAATGAATAATGTAAAGTAAAATATTTGTCTATGCATTACAAATTATATATATAGTATAATAAATAAATTTTTTTAAATATTTCATTTAGAATATCCTTCTCTCTCTTACACTGTAACACTAAAATTTTAGGTTGCATCATTTATAATAAAATTTGTTTATATTATTATTTATTTATTTATTTTAATTTATTTTTATTCTTATATAATTTAAGTAAATTTATATATTAGTTGGCAAAATGTAACCTCATTAATTAATTGAAAGAACACTAAATTTTCTCGATGAGCTAATTCAGGGTGAGTGCCAAGTTGTTGAACGACCATTTAACAGAAATTTGTTATGACATATTGTGATTTTATAATATTGAATAAATGGAATAGATCACTGGCTATGGCAATTACCATTAATGCCATATGGAATTTGATGGTATGCCAAATTTCAATACTATAATATGAATGGTGGGTAAAGATTGAAAGGGAAGTGAGTGCAGGAAAGCCCCCACCATCTTCAATGATTAGCAGGCAATAGGCACTGTCACTTTTCCTTGGTGGGTTTACAAAATGGCAGGAAACTTCAGGAAAATGCAATTCACTAATCCAATTTATTACTAGTGGACAATATCTCCACTAATCCGGTACTGATCTGATCTGGTGGGTGCCCTCAATTAATAATGCAAGACGTACAGGTTGTACTCGACGGTGGCGTCGCCGGAGTTCGGATCGAACGTGTGGGTGTGGGCCTGGACGTAGCCGCGGGCGAATCGGAAGAGGCCGCTGCCGCCGACGACCGGCATCTCCCTCACGGTGTCCCAGACGTGGTTGCGGCCGAGGACGGTGATGGTGCTTCCGTTGTACTTGCCGTCGGTGAAGACGAAGTTCTGAGCCATGAGGAGGCCGATGGTGTTCTGGTCGACCTGGGCGTAGAGCCCCTGAGCCCGACCCACCAGCTTGGACCCGACGTCGGGCCCTATCGTCAGTGCGTTGTCGATCATGTTGACCGACCCGAAGAAGTTCTGGGAGCCGTTGACCGGCGGGATCACCACGAAGGATGTGGGATGTTCGCCGGTGAACACGTCGTGCCAGTAGAACCTGAAGTGGCTGAACTTCTCCTTCTTCTTAGACAAGCCCATCATCCTCCGGTCGAGGGGCCTCCCGGATAAGACACCGTCAGCCTCGTCCCCTCCGGCGACGGCAGCCAGGAAAACGGAGGAAGAAGACACGAGTGTGAATAAAAGGAGGAAAGCAGAAACCTTAGCCATCTGATATCTCCTTCTCTCCCTCTCTGGTGGGTGGGTGAGCCTTTTGGCAACATATGCATACAATTTTATAGTGCATTTAGTCCTGCATAGGCATCATAATTCACATCATGTTCTTGGGTTAGATGGCATATAGTTCTGCATAGGTATATGCCAAAAATGAAAAGAAGACAAACAATGAGAAATCAAATGTTTAGGTGAGTAGTTGGAAGACATACCTAAACACAATTGTTTAAATTAGTTGGAAGAGATACCAAAACAATGAGGGTTATATCAATTGATTATAAATTCATTTGTGTGAAAAATCATTGATAGTTAACTAACAATTAGATATATATATATATATATATATATTAATAGGAATATTTTTCCTACTTTTAAATTTAAACTAAATAAATATTTATAAGTTTCTTATTATTATTAAAAATAAAATTTTAAATTAGATAAAATAAAAATTTATTATTAGTTTATAAATTTATAAATATTTCACCACACTTTTAAAAGTATATAATGTACAACTCTTATTATTTTATAAGTATGGATTTCAATAGATTGAATCAGGTAAGGTTTTAGCGTAACTACGCTCCACTCGACCCAATACATTCAGGTACAACAAACTCGCGCCTGAGTGTATCAAGCCCCGAACCCACTTATTGAGTATAGACTCGACCCGATTTTGTGCCTGCTATATTTGATATCTAACGTTTTTTTCTTATTTTTTTAATATGTATTTTTTATCAAATATAAAAATTTAAAATTATTGTAATATATAAATTTTCTAATATTTATTTGATAATTTAATTTTTTTTAATTTTCTTATTTTTAATTTACTTAATAATTTACTTGGTATAATTTTTTTATTAATTTTAACTTGTTAATAATAAGAAACTATCAATAAATAATACGGTAAATTAGTAAAACTGTAAATATAAGATAATTAATTGACAATATGATATTAATATAATTTTGTATTAAATAATATATTGTGATATTAATTTAATTTAATATAAATTTTGTAGTGTAATTATTATAAGTATTTATAAGTTTATTATAGTATAATAAAGAAAAAATAATATATTAAATTATAAGAAAGAAAAAAAATTAATATAACACGTGAATAATATATTTATAAATTTATTATATATAAGAAATGAAAAAAATAATATAATATAACGAAAATATATTTATAAATATATTAGAAAGAAAAAATAATATAATATAATAAATGTATTAATTTTTAAATAATTTTTTATTAAAATTTTTTAATATTATTTTATTACATTTAATGAAATGATTTGGTTGTATTAAAAAGAAAAAAAATTTAAAATATTGGTTTGCTCATATTTGGGTCTACTTTTCTAGACGTGAGGCTTGTGTCCAACCAACGGGACCCAATCCGGCAGGAATCAAACCAGCTGGACCTAAGGCACGGGTCTCGAGTCCAGCCAGCGGGACCCGAGCCGGCAGGAATTAAATCAGCTGGCCCTGAGGCATGGGTCTCGTGTCCAATCTAGACCCGAGCGAACCCGAATATCGGATCCGCTCGGATCTGATAGGGTTCCAAATCTCTGATCTCGAATACCATTAACATGTATATGTATAAAAGTAAGAGATGACTGTGCCCAATCTAAAACTGAAAATTTAGCTAATATAGCTAATAATATATAAATTATAGAGAAAAAAAATATAAAATTTAAATCTATTATTTACTCATTCTATACCAAAATAATAATATCCCCTAATAAAGTTGCACCATTCCAATATGACATGCTATAATGCCATAAGAGGGCGTGACATGGGCATTATTGCACATTATTAGCAACCCATCATCTTTAATGATTAGTAGCCGTCTAGGGTTTTTGCTCTCTGTCATTCTGCACATTCGCTTCCTCTTCTTGGTTGTGGTACCTCTTTTGTTGGCTTTTCACTAGTGGATTTACTCAATGACAGGGGACAGGACTGCTAATTTAGTTTATTATTAAGGGACACAGGACAGGACAGGACAGGACAGACAACAAGGAGACTTAATTTGAAATTGACAAAAGCACCAGTATTGATTAGATGCGTGCACTCAATTAATAATGCAAGACGTAGAGGTTGTACTCGACGGTGGCGTCGCCGGATTTCGGATCGAACGTGTGGGTGTGGGCCTGGACGTAGCCGCGGGCGAACCGGAAGAGGCCGCTGCCGCCGACGACCGGCATCTCCCTCACGGTGTCCCAGACGTGGTTGCGGCCGAGGACGGTGATGGTGCTTCCGTTGTACTTCCCGTCCGTGAAGGCGAAGTTCTGGGCCATGAGGAAGCTGAAGGTACCCTGGTCGGTCTGGGCGTAGAGCCCCTGCGCTCGACCCACGAGCTTGGACCCGATGTCGGGCCCTGTGGTCAGGGCGTTGTCGATCATGTTGACCGACCCGAAGAAGTTCTGAAATCCGTTGACCGGTGGGATGACACGGAAGGAGGTGGGGTGTTTGCCGGAGAGCAGGTCGTGCCAGTAGAACCTGAAGTGGCTGAGCTTCTCCTTCTTCTTCGACAAGCCCATCATCCTCCGGTCGAGGGGCCTCCCGGAGAAGACACCGTCAGCCTCCTCGTCCCCTCCGACAATGGAGGACCATACGAGTGCCAATAGAAGGAAAACGACAACTTTAGCCATGTGATCTCTCCTTCTCACTCACACTGTCTCTCTCTCTCTCTGCCTTGGGAAAGTGGAAGGTCAGTGTAGTGTAGTCGGACAATGTATATATATTGTCACCTAACCCGAATAATGGGCCAGGAGGAAATATTGATAAAATTTTTATTTTTATGTTTTAATATAATTTATAGGATGTAATTTTTAAAATTTATATATTAATAATATTTATTTTATTTTATTATGTTGGGCAATAAAATAGAATGTAGTATCCCATTTTTTCTTTTTATGTTTTAATCTAATTTATAGGATGTAATTAGCTATCTTTCTTTTAATATTGGTTACATTTTATTAATTAGAACAAATATTATTCATTCTGTAATACTTTTATTGTCCTATTATAATTGTCTTGTTCCATATATAGTATACAAATTAATTTTAATTATTTAAATATATTTTTTGTATCAATTTTTTTATTAATTTTAAATAGAATTTAGTCGACCTTCCATAGTACCTTTTCTAACAACCCGCACCATATAATAAAAACTTAGCTTGTATTTTATACAAATATTAAATAAAAATTTATTTCTTGCTTCAACACCGAAATAATAATAATAATAATAAACTTATATACATTTGTTTAGTGTTTAAAATTACATATTAAAAATGTATACAAATTTAGTTGTGCAAATTGTTAAAAGTAAAATATCAAATAGTATAGAATAGATAAATTTTTTAGATTGGTAAGGTTATAAATATTATTACTTACTATTTATATTTTTTAATTATAAATATTCACGTACCCTCCCATTTCACAAATGTAATTATATTTATTCTCTTAATATAATCCAATCCAAATATAGCTTTAATATCACCGGACTTTATTTTCTCAATATAATCCAAAAAAGTGGTGCAAATACATGTCTATCAATAATGGAGAACGTAGATGTTGTACTCGACCGTTGCGTCCCCCGTGTTCTGATCTAACGTGTGGGTGCGGGCCTCAACGTAACCGCGGGCGAACCGGAAGAGGCCGCTGCCGCCGATGATTGGCATCTCCCTCACTGCGTCCATGACGGCATTGCGGCCGAGGATGGCGATGGTGCTGCCGTTGTACTTGCCGTCTGTGAAGATGAAGTTCTGGACCATGAGGAGGCCTACGGTGTCCTGGCCGGCCTGGGCGTAGAGCCCCTCAGCTCTACCCACCAGCTTGGACCCGATTTCGGGGCCAGTCGTCAGGGGGTTGTCGATGACGTTGACCATCCCGAAGAAGACCTGGGAACCGTTGACTGGCGGGACCACCGTGATGGAGGTGGCGTTCCTGCCGCTGACAACGTCGTGCCAGTAGAGCCTGAAGTGGCTGAGCTTCTCCTTCTTCTTTATCAGCACCTTCAGCCTCCGGTCCATGAAGTCGTCGGCCCCGTCGGCCAGGAAAATGGCGGAGCACAGGACGGTGAATAGAATAAAAGTAGCCACCTTAGCCATCTCTTCTCTCACACAGAGATTCTCTCTCGCCGAGTTTTCTGGGAAAGAAGATCTTCACTGTGATGGTGTAATGGATACACTCCATATATATATTTATTTATTTATTCAACAAAAAATATATATATTTAATTTTTTATTAATTCGAATAAAGTCAGTCAAAATAAGGCAACGGCGTGTGTGACTGGGGAATTGAAGTGAAGACTGGGCTTTCTAGATGGTAATACGTCATAATGACGTACTGGTTGCGTCATTATTTATTTATATATTAAAAATATATAAACAATGACAACTTAATAATATAATATATTATTAATAATTTAAATTATAATCGAAAAAAAGCTATACATATTGCACCAGTTTACCGAATCATCCTACCCAACCAAGACCCCGTGTCTGACTTCATGCGTGATGGCCCCGGATTTCCGGAAGCTTCCCACGGTACTGCCACGTGTCCATGACCAATGGACTAACTGACCCGGCCCAACTTAGGCCACTATCTGCTGGATTGGGCCCACTTTATTGAGACCCTTTAATTTTATAAAAATAATACTTTTTAGCCCACCATATGACCTATTATTCGCCAGGAGACTCTGATTGAAAAATAAAATGAGTTCTGTTTTCGTATTACCACGTGATTGCTTCTTCTCATATTAGAAAGTCGGCAGTATACCCTAACCATCACAAGGTATAGAACCACTACAGGACATGAGCATGATAAAAAACTTCAAAAAATGACTATAATACCGATTAATATTTCAATAGTACTCTGTTTGTTTTACTCACTAAATTATTATTTAATTAATTTATTAAATCTTATATAATATTCGTATAATAATACTAAAATAAAAGAATTTTTTAATTATCAATAATATATATATTAAATTATCAAGTATAATATTATTTAAATTATTTTATTCCCGATTTTTTGTGTAAAAATATGTTAATTCATCTGTATAAAAGGTAATTAATCATTTTATTAGTGTCAATTAATATTTTAAAATTTTTATTTAATATAGTAATTTATCAATATAAGTGTGAATAATCAATTTATTCTTATAAAGTATAGTAAATAGTGTGTCGAAATCACATTCAAATATTATTTTGGGCCAAAGTTGTTATTTTGTAAGTTTTAATCATTTTAATATAGCTTATTTCTTGGCTTACAAAGCATATATGTAATAAAATTGGAAATTATTAGCCCGCAGTAAAAGCGTCATTTTCATTCCTTAGTATGATTTATGTTCATGCATTTCTTATCCATATATCAAATAAACCATTCACATTAACTCCAATGTGCCACTTGAAGGTTGCTTCCATACTCACTAAGATTTCGTAGGTGAATTTGACTCATGTTTAGTGTGACTTTGATTATTATTAATGCCTATATATTCTTAAATCGAACCTATAATATTACCGATTAATTACTAAACTTGTGACTTACGTCCTATTAATAGAGTTATATTTCGTTCCTTTTATATTGCCAAGACAAATCTACACTTTATTACTCCACTTTTATCTTTTTCCTGTTTTAAATTAAATAATTAAGATTCAATCCATTCAATTAAGGACAAATTAGTAAAATTTTAAATTATTACCCCACACGTTACAAATCACATTAATCTAGTTCATGCGCATTTAACTAGTAAATAATGTATATTTTCGATTTCACCCCATATGTTGCATGCATTATGATATATGGATTTTCTCAAAAACAAGTTACCATAAACAGGTAAAGCATTAGACAATTACTCTCCATAAAAAGTTAATAATCTTAGGAATGTAATATATATGCCAAATTGTTGTCCATATTTTTTTTATTATAACTAAATAGTAGGAAGGAGCTGATATGTATTCACCATATTTTCAATATAATATTAAAGTATAGGCAAAACTTACGGTGACCTTACCATTCTGTTCCCAAGTACATATCAACTTATTTTCCCAAATATGAGAAATGAGAATTATAGTTATAATAGCTTCTTTTTTCCCTAGGTCAAAGTATCTCTCGATACTCTCTAATTGCCATGTACCTGTACTTCTATCAATAGGGGTATTTACTTAGGTTTGGTTGGCTTTCTCGTCATTTGTTTGATTCTGCAAATGTCCGTTGGGAAAAGCAGAAATCCAGTTGTCATTCCAAACATAGGTTTGGTTCCCATTACCTATTTGTCAATGCAGGTTTTCACGCATTTATTTTTTACATGCATATAAACTCATCCACAACCAAGAGGTACGGTTACCTAGAACAGTTGAGAAAATGTTATTATGCCTGTAATACTTATTTTTGAGTAGCTGAGACAGAAATGTATTGACTAGTTATAGATACTCCATAAGTTCTTCTTTAGCAATACTAAATTGAATGTTTGGAGATATTTAATGCCCATCCCTTCCATTTTCTTGATATGAGTAACCCACATAATCCAAGGGATCTTATTTTTGTGACTTGAGTTACTCCACCAAAATTGTGATAGCAATTAGTCTAAATGTGATACAGTTGGACAATGCCTGCCCTTCTTAAGACATATTTAACTCATTACTAGCAACAATTTTAGTAGTTTTTCCAAGAAAGGTCACTCCACTAGGAGGCTTTTAGGATATCAAGTTTTACTGCACACCATTCTTTATTTACTCTCTTTTTACTATTTTTAAAAAAAAGAAGCACTAATGAGTTAAACCTATATTGTCATATATTATACGTCCTAGGATAAATACACTTTATTATGTAAAAAACTATTATATCAATAAGAAGTTTTACTCGTATAACCAAAATTCTTTAAATGATTTTATATATAAAATTGCAAAGGGTGATAGGACAAAAATAGGACATTTGATCGGATTAGCTACCTTTTGTATAAAAATTATATATGTCTAATTGAATAGTCAAGGGAGATTTTATGTTAAGAAGAAATCATATACAGTTGAAAAAATGCTAGCCCCAATAATCCCCTAGCAATATTGAAAAAAATGACCATTAAAGTCGTTTGGACCCCCTGCTTTATTTTCCCCCAATTGGAAGGATGTTATTTTCACTTCTTCTCTTGTAACCGGGCTGACCAACATGTTATTATCATTTTATAATTTGGTCATGTTTTATCAGCCAACTCTCGTATGTACCACTCAGTGCAAGAATAAAATTATAGTTTTGTCGGATAATAGTACTTTGATTAAATAACTTTATATTTATTTCTCACTCACATAGTTGTTTTATACTCAGACATTTGGTTACTTATAATTTATTTCTCTTCCAAGCTTGATTAAGCCTAAATATCAGCATAAATTTTATTTCAATAACTCCGGTGATGTATGATTCGCTTTGACTAGTTATTCTTTTAGTCGGTTAATGAGATTACAATTGTCCCACTCCAATTTCAGAGGTGTTTTGCAGTTTGACCAAGTTGAAAGAATACCGAATTGAGTGTATTTAAAGGTATAGATCCCTAAACTGTCTAAATAATAGTTCAACCTAAAATTTTTAAGCTTGTGTTGTATACTATTTGTCCAGTGCACTATTAAGGGAACTTGATGTGAACTAATCCAATCCACATAATTAACTCTAATAGCGGGTGTATGTTTCGCCAACTGTAAAATAATACTCCGTTTAAGGGTTAAATAATATTACAAAAAAAATTCCATTTATTTGATCAAGTATCCATATTTTTAATATAACCAAAACACAGTAAATATATTATATTTAGAAACTTTTTAAAACTCTCTTTGTATATTAGTATGTTTGTTAGATCGGCCACCCTATTCTCACCCATTTCAATTATTCCAATTGTCGCTTAGGTTTATTCTAATCACAATCATCACAATAATCAATGTTTTGGTCGAGAGAGTGGCTTTCATGACAAGTACACTGCCTTGCCGTGCAAAACAAGTTCCTCTCTCCAAGTTCCAAGCAAAAGTAGCTCTTTCCACTTGGGTCAGCAAGCGAACAGCAAGGAGATATGTATACCCAGAAGGCAGGCAGATTGACTTCGCTCGTTTGGTGTAGCTACAAGGAAAAGTCAAAACTAATACGAAGTCTCGTTATCCCCATTCTGCCCTTCTTCTTGCCCGACTATCCCATTCCTCTCCTCTAGTCTTTCTTCATCGATAGTCCCCACCGAAAGTCCTCTGCTCCGGCTATGGCTCGTTCTTCTTCTCTGCTTTCGCTCATCGTCACCCTCTTCGTCAGCTTCCTCTCATCCAGCCCTTCTCTCTCCATCCGATCCCTTGAGCTCAACTCCGGCGTCGTCCCTTCCATCGCCAGCGACGTCCACGACCTCCTCCCGAAGTACGGGTTCCCCCGCGGCCTCATCCCTGACAGCGTCAAGTCATACAACCTCTCCGATAACGGCTCCTTCGTGATCCAGCTTGACCGCCCCTGCTACGTCCACTTCGACGAGCTCGTCTACTACGACAGGAAGATCAAGGGGAAGATAAGCTACGGCTCTGCCTCCGGAGTATCCGGAATCCAGGCGAAAAAGCTCTTCATCTGGGTTTCCGTGACCGGAATCAAGGTGGAATCGAGCTCCGGCATGATTGAGTTCTACGTCGGGGCCCTATCGGAGAAGCTTCCGGCGAAGCAATTCGAGGAAGTCCCCCAGTGTAAGAGCAAGGCCTCCAACGGAGAAGCTGCCACTATCTGAGGTAAATCGTGAACCCGTAGTTGCTGAATTGAGATGATTTTCCGTCGAAATCCCTAATTTCTTCATTCTGTGTACTCCTTTGCTCGTAATCCCAATTGCAAGAATGGAATTTTAAGGAATTTAAGAGGAAAAACTCTGGTTGAAATCAAAATAAGAATGCATCTTTGTCATCTGGGCTTGTCCTATTGCAGATGGGGAAGGGGGGGGGGGCCAAAGGCAAACTCTGTGGTGTGAAGCTCTCAAAATCTCCATTAATGGCATTGGAAGTTATTGCTGCTGCGTATCATATTTCTGTAACTACTCTGCAACTTTGGAAAATATGATTGCTTGTTGGCTCGGAAGTGAAACCTGACCATGGATATGCTACTGGTCATATTATGTAATTATAAATGTACCATTGTTCTTCACTGGGTCTGTCTCCTCCTGCAGCCTCTTTGCAGTTAGATCAGTGTTGAACTCACCCTTAAATTTGTCTGCCATGATATTCACAGAAAGTGAAAACTTCAACTCTATTCAAGAATGTTGCATGGCACTGCTGAGACATTGGCATAAAAAAGGAAATTCATGAAGGATGAACAGTAGCCTTTTCTTCTCTGCTCATCTCCATCCTCACAGAAAAATCTGTAGCCTTTTTCTGAAGAATCCCATCCCTGGATTTCCTACTGCAAGCTTGCAACTTTTTCCCTGGTTCCAGATGTATAGCAACAGTGTAGACCTTCAAAATCTGGATCCATATCAATCACCAACACCCAGATAGTTTAGTCTAGTCTCACTGGGGTAGCATAAAGGCTTGAATGGGCTCATGCAAGAAGAACAAAGAACAGTATTCTCAGGCTTGAAGCACTTGACAGTGAACAATGTGGCTCTTTGATCCACTCCACCCAGCTATACTCGACCATAAGTTGGTAAATAGTGTTCGGAAATGTCCTTTCCCAGCAATGTTTTCCCATATTTGGGGGTTCATCTGATCATGGCTGTCCGGACTTGTGACACTAACAAGGCTGATGCTCATGTTGTTCCTAATAATGCAGAGCTTCCCATTCAGTGGGACTAGGGCAGCAGCCTCCAGAGCCCTCGAACTTCCAAAATGGAGCTTGCTGTCTATGAACCGGTTCCAAGAGCCAGACGCCTTGTCATAAACCCTAAGCCTGCAACCATCCCGGCAATCTAAGGCGTACAGCTGTCCATTGAGGGAGATGCTTGGGTTCCGCCATCCGGTTACCATCCCATCATGGACCGGGGCCCATGTGTTGGTCTCAGGGTTGTAGGCCTCGCTCATGACCTCCCGCTGAGTCCCTAGTCCCTTCAGGAACCATTTCCCATCATAGACCACCCCGATGAAGGGCACCATAGCCGTGCTCATGTCCGAGATGAAGCTCCACCTGTTCTTATTAGGGTCATACACCTCAGCTGACCGAAGGGTCCTTTGAATCCCATCACACTCCCCGCCTGCTACGTATACACAGTTGTTAATCACAGAGAAACCGAACAGATGCCGCTTTCTCAGCATCTCAGGTGCCTTGTGCCATCGATTAGTCCGAGCACTGTAGAACACGACTCGCCTCATAGACCCCCTAAGCGGGTCCTTCCCTCCAAACAAGTACAGGTGACACCCACTTAGAACAGCACACCCAAAGCCACGGGCCTCGGAGTATTCACTCGGGACAGGAGGCAATGGCTGCCATAGCTGGTAAGTTGGGTCAAAGGCATGCCACGAGATCCTCCCATCACGATCCCTTTTCATCACATAAACCCACTCCTCTGCTAAACCAAGGTTCTTCCTCAGGGAATAATAATAGTTCCCTGTGAGGAGTCGGTACCATCTCTTGCAGACTAGCCTCAGCTTACGGTGCTCAACTCGCGGGACACGGATAAGACACCCAATTGCAAGATCATCAAGTAAACCAGGAATCAGAGGGTGCTGAACCCGGTTCCTCTCCCTGCCGCAGTTCTTCCTTCTATGTGCATTAGGGTTTATGTCAGGTTGTATGCAGAGTTTTGATCCAGGAACAAACTTCCTAGCACCAGCAACTGTTTTAAGTCCTGCATCAACCCTACAGTAGCATGATACAGAATCAACCTGCACGTTTTGGACAGACAGAAGAAGCCTGTTATTGCTGGAATAAGAAAAACATCCTAAAACTAGCAATACAAAATCTCATATAGGTTCATTCATGTAGATCACAGTTAAATCTTCACACGTTCATCTGCAGATCTAACTCAGCCAGCAAATTAAATGGCACGATCAAAAGGAAAAAGGAAGAGAGAGATGTCAGCACATTGTGCAAACCAGTTACTACTACAGGCAATGATATACCAATATAAGCACATCAATCAATTCAATTGTTAGAGCTGTGAGATCAGCCTGCATAGGATTAGCTGCAGAAGAAACAGAAGCATATCAGCAGGTAATCTATAGAACAGTATTACTACTTGGCTGTTGCAAGGTAAACATTGGACTGGTGATTGGAGAAAATGGGGCAATTTTCCATGAAATCCTTGTCTGAGCAAAAGAATGATCCTGCGTTTCATATCAGAAGCTGTGAGGTAGGGGAAGACAGCATACCACAGAATTTGGGTACGCAAGTAGTGAAATCGAAAGGAATTTGAGCAGCAAAACTAGACCTGTAGATGCTTTATGGCATGCAATCTTCAAGGAAAAGTAAGGGAGTTTGAGCAATCTGAGATTCTTAGAGCATCAGATTGGTCTTGGCAGTCTTAGTCAATTGGAAGATCGAATTAATTTTTCAAAGAATCAAGCACTCAAGAACGCATTATTGCAGGGTTGTGACAGAATCGAGAAATCGGGCAAACCAAATAGCATGGTTTGCCCTAATTCACACAACCTATTCATCAAACGGACAAGCCCTAGGCGCAAATCACTGATAGAGATCCTCAATACACCAAATAGAGAATCCATCCGAGCAAAAGCCCAAGGGCGACACCAAAAGGGATGAGGAGACAGAGGTTGGACTCACCAGCGGAGCTTGGACCTTGAAGAATCCCCTCTGAGCATTCGAAGACTGTTGCTCCATAATTCGATCCACAGACGCATGAAAAAGAAGAAGAGGCGGAGGAGTGAAGACGAAGGGAGGCTAACGTTATAGATCCGGAGCTTCTTCTTCTTCTTCTTTTTCCGCCTCAAAACCTACTGATTCTGATCCAACAAACAAATAAAAAAAGAAGAGGGGGCTTCAATGACACCAACAAAATGTGACCCTCCTCCCCTCTGCCCTCTTCCTCCCTCCCTCTCCCTCTCCCTCTCTCTCTCTCTCTCTCTCTCTCTCTCTCTCTCACAAGGAGACTCTCTATCTCTCTCCCCTACTCTTTTTTCTCTCTCACTAAAAGGGCAGAGGACCCACCCATGTAGGATTGAGTGCCTTACCAACTACTTCTCAATCTTCTCTCACAGGGTAGACGTAGACAGACGAAAATGGGCAAGACAAGACAGGAGGAGACCCCTTCACGTTGTTCATTGACTAATCAGATTTCAATTAGCTGATTAATCTGACAGTCGCCCCAGTTCATCAATTATTAAGCTGCTCTGCAATTATTTATGTTTTGTTGCTTTCATTGACCTTCATTAACTTACAAAATATGTTCATGGAGTATGAAACAAAAGTTTTGCATCAGTGTCATTTTGCAGCTTTCCAATGTTTATGCATCTCGATCCTCCAAGGCTAATCAGCAGGAGCATCCCAACTTGTAGCCAAGGGCTTAAATGCGGCCAAAACCACTGCAACTTTACATGCAAGAAATCCCATCATACCCAGGATGAGCTCCCTTGGGGTGAAAGCCACAGGATCTTCTCCGGAGCTGTACTTGAGAGCCAGGAAAACTACGGCAACTGACACGGCTAGGGTTGATGTGGGTCCCCAGAACCGGCTGAAGATGCGGTCAACACTGTCCCTGGATATTGAAGCTGGAGACGGCAACTCGTCCACAGATCGCTGCAGTAGAAGTAGATACAAGAACCCTCCAACCCCACCAGTTGAGAAAGCTATGGCAGAGTTTAAGCCCCAAGAGAACCATAGCACAGATGAGCCAACAACGATCAAAGCCGCATCATAAAGTACCAGGGAGACCTTAAGAGCTGCATATTCCCTCATGCTTTCCTCATTGGACATTTGATTGGTTATTGTGGAAGTGGATTCCTCAGAAACTCGACTTAGGAGAACAAACGGATCCGACCCAGATAGCTCAACCGTTCGGGATGGATTTAGTTCTATCATCGACGAGCCATCTCCCTCTCCAAGCAGAATGTCATCAGTGGAAAAATCGTACTGGAAACCGGTGAATTGGACTTCCTCTGTGTTATGAACCTCAACTGATGGTGGATATATAACTGAGAGTCCCAGGCCTCCTAATCTCCACTGACCTGTCTTTGAAAATGTGCAGGAGAAATGGAAAAAAGTACCATCATATGCAATGCAACAGGCTGGTAGGATTCAAGTTAAAAGGTAGCTCTATGCAGACAAACCTGATTCGATGCTGATCCAAACAGCTTGAATTCTTCCTAGTTTTGGACCTTGGAATGTGAACTCATCATCAGACCCCTGTTGGAAATGGACCATGCTATATACACAGCTCTCTCCTGAAAAAGAACAGTCCATAGAAACAGCAGGTATTCTTTGCAATATCGAGTTTCCATTTTCGTCTATTATGCATAGCATCACTCCTGAATTGTCATTGCTCAGGCTTGACCCGTACATCCGACTGGTTCGAATCATAATCTTGAACATGGCCTGAGAATCACCTTTATGGTAAAGCTTAGGCATTTCACCAGGAGGGATTCCATTGGGGACCTTAGCTTCTGTGGTAGGAAATAGACGAACAGGTGCTGCATAGCCCTGAAAATCTGAAGGGAGATTTTGCATTTCAATGCAAGCCAGTTAACTTGGACAGCTGAAAAAGAAAATCATGGGAAAGAAAATGGGACTCCGAAGATCTCACCAACTTCTCATACACAACACACAATCCACAATCCAAAAGACAAAACATATTCGGAATTCAAAACATGGCAACCTCAAATATGCCGAGATGAAATCAAAGACAACATAGTCACTTAAAACCTACACATTTTTACACTTATCATACTCAAGTGCTCCATCAGCGGATGAAACCACTTCTCTAACAAAAAATTGGCTTCAATGTTCAAATCTTAAAATCAACTGTAGCACACACACCCTAATTTTCACCGCAGACAGACGGAAAAGAAAAGAAATTTGCAAATTTTTCAGTCAGCGATGCAAATGAACTGCGAATATAATCAATCCTGATTTTTCGATGCGAACAGGTATGAACATGAAAAGCGGGGAAAATAATCAATCCGGGATGAGTGAAATACCTTGATAGACGGATCGCTTTGAGCCCACGATACGGAACTGCGACCGCCTATTCAAGCATCGGAAGCTTCGGGCTGCAAAAGTGTAAGTCCTAAGGTTTCTCCTGAGGCGTAGGCCGCGATGATGGAAGCGAGCCGTGATGATTACGCTTCTGGGGCATAATATCTCCATTTCTCCTCTGCAAAATCAGTTCATCCGGTTGAGCAAATAAAGTTACGCAGGAGGAAGGCGACACCGTACGCTATCGTTTGGGCCTCCGAGTCTCCGTGTACAATGTTGTGCCCATCATTATGGCCCGCCCCATCTATACAAGCCCATGGCTTGTTTCTCATCGACCCACCAGAGACATAAATCCTAAGAAAGGAGAAACATTTTTATTTATATTAATTATATATATTAAATTCTATAAAATACGTTTAAAAATAATATTATGCGGGTAAGATTTCCAAATGTTTGGTGAGGTCTGTCAGACCAATGGGAGCTCGCCGCTTGTTCTGCGGGTCAAAGTCAACTGAAAGTGACACGTGGAAAAATGAGGGATTGGAAAACGTTCAAAAATCCAATAATTTATACTCTGTCATTTTGTTAATACTCCGTCATGAGAACACAGTCAGCGCCTCGGCCTCTGGCCTTAATTCGTGGCTGACAGATTTCCGATTAGACGCCGGAAGATGCAGAGCTGACATTCTCTAGCCATCCATCAGCTGTCGGTGTTCTCTGTCTCGTGGGTCGCCATGGTTCCTGAAATCCAGGACCCAGAGCAGCCGCGCCTCCCGGAGGTGTCTGAGGATGAGGTCGCGCGGGCGGTGAAGACGAGGAAGCTGACCCTCATCCCCCTCATCTTCTTGATCTACTTCGAGGTCGCCGGCGGGCCGTACGGGGAGGAGCCGGCGGTCCAGGCTGCGGGGCCCCTCCTCGCCCTGATCGGTTTCCTCGTCTTCCCCTTTATCTGGTCAATTCCGGAGGCGCTGATGACGGCGGAGCTTTCCACCGCCTTCCCCGGCGACGGCGGCTTCGTACTGTGGGCGGAGCAGGCTTTTGGGCCGTTCTTCGGGTCGCTTATGGGGACGTGGAAGCTCCTCAGCGGTATCATCAACATCGCCGCTTTCCCCGTACTCTGCATCGACTACATCGAGAAGCTCTTCACCGTTTTCTCCTCGGGCCTCCCTCGGCAGCTCGGAATCCTCGTATTCACTCTCCTCCTTTCCTTCCTCAACTACCTTGGCCTCACCATCGTCGGGTACTTCGCAGTCGCCCTCGGCATCGTCTCTCTCATGCCCTTCATCCTCATGTCCGCCATAGCCGTCCCCAAGGTTCACCCCCGGCGGTGGCTCAGCCTCGGGGACAAGGGCGTGAAGAAGGACTGGAACCTCTACTTCAATACCCTATTCTGGAACCTCAATTTCTGGGACAACGTCAGCACCCTCGCCGGAGAGGTTGACCGCCCCCAGAAGACCTTCCCCACGGCTCTCTTCTTCGCCGTCATCTTCACCTGCGTCGCCTACATCATCCCCCTCTTCGCCGTCACCGGCGCCTTCGACGTCCCCCAGTCCCTCTGGGAGACAGGCTTCCACGCGGACGCCGCCGAGATCATCGCCGGAAAGTGGCTCAAGGTCTGGATCGAGGTCGGAGCCGTCCTCTCCGCCATCGGGCTCTTCGAGGCCCAGCTGAGCAGCTCCTCCTACCAGCTCCTCGGCATGGCGGACCTCGGGATGATCCCGGCCTTCTTCTCCAATCGCTCGTGGCGTTTCAACACCCCATGGGTCGGCATCGTCTTCTCCACCGCCGTCTGCATCGGCGTATCCTACATGGACTTCGAGGACATAGTCGCCTCGGCCAACCTCCTCTACAGCCTCGGGATGCTGCTCGAGTTCGCATCCTTCCTGTGGCTGAGGCGTAAGCTGCCGCAGCTAGAGCGGCCGTTCAGGGTGCCGCTGGGGCTACGGTGGCTGGCCGTCATGTGCGTGGTGCCGTCGTCGTTCCTGGTGGTGATCATCGTACTCGCAAAAAAGATCGTCTACCTCGTGACAGGGCTGATGACAGTTGGGGGAATAGGGTTTTACGTCCTGATGAAGTTCTGCAGAGACAGGAAGGTCTTCAGATTCAGCAACGGAGGAGAAGATGATCATAATGGAGACTCTGATACTGATAAATGCACAGAGGTCACTCCTGGGAAGAAGCAAACAGTCTCCATAAGCCTGAATGAGTAGCAGCAGTGAAGATGATGCCTAGTAGTGTATGTCAAGACTTGGTTCCATCCATGGATGCTCTCTGTCAATGGATTTCACCTGTTAATGGCATAATTATTTATTTTTATAATATTATTAATTTAAGAATAATTATCATAATTGGGTCAAGAGAATTAATTGCTGGGCCATGGCTAAATTTAAACCGGGGGTCGACAATTTGGGCTGTGTTCTATCTTTGGACTTCAAACTAAATTGAAACCAGAATTTATAGGAAAATTTCCGAGCCCGACCGGCCCTTACCCCTATACCACCCCGACCCGGACCGTGGTTACATAGAGTGGGTCCGGGCCCTAGTCATCCAGGCCGGTCGTGAGTCAGGTCCCTCCAACCTTTCAACATAGAAGTTCCGGATCTATTGGATCTCGACCCGCCCCACAGACGAGGTTGCATGGGGTGGGTTTGGACTCAGGCATCCAAACTCGTTTCGTGCCCGGGTCCGGGCCCCAACCCGACTCGGCCTAACTAGTGTTACTAGGAACAATGAGTGAATTTAACACGAGTATAAATATAAAAAATATTCGCCAGATAATATAAATTGTATTATAATTATTATGTTATTTGGATTAGGGTACTCATATTTCGATAAAATTTTATTTCATAAATAAAGTATATATATATATATATTATTTTAAAAATAGACAATAAATTAAAATTTAATTTATAAAATACGTAGCGTACAAAAAAAATTTAATTATACATTTATATAATATATTTAAAATTTTATATCAAATAAGAAAATTTTATAATAATAATATTATTATTATTAACTAATATTAAAATAAATAATAAATGAGGTATAATATAAGACTCTTTTTAGTAAAAGAAAACTTATATGAGATAAAACTCGTGGTGAAACTTATTTTTTGAGGTCAACTTTAGAATTAAAAGTTTTTCGGATAAAGTAAATTATTATTAAAATTATATGTACAATTACTATAAAACATATAATATTTTAATTTATTTTTATGTTTCTATTTATAAATTAATTGATTATTTTTTAATTATGAAATAGAAAAATATATATATATATATATAATTTAAATTTAGTACAATTTAATAGTAAAAAGTAAATGAATCTAATCATAAAAAAGAGAAGAATAAATCATTGAGTAGAAAAAAGAAAAGAAATAAGGAAGTTTTGGATCTAAGATATATTGTAAAAAGATAAATAATCTTCTATACCTATATATATATATATAATTTGATATGAAAATTAGATATATTTAATTAATTTAGAATAATAAATAAAATATTTTACACAAATATATATAGTTTTATGTAATTATAAAATGTTTAGAGTAAATTATATAATTTTAGTATAACTAAAATATCAATTTTAATTTATATATTTGTATAATATTATAATTTATATAAAAATATTTATTTATTTCAAATTAGATATATTTTTTATTGTTTACACAAAATAAATATAATTTTATAATTTAAATTAGTTTATTAAGTGAAAATATATATAATTAATTTTTTATTTAGATTAATATTATTCATTAATTTTATAATTAGTTAAACTATATTTATGTTAAATTATACAAATTTTAATTATATATAAATTTCACTCAATAAATATTTAAAATTCATGTATATTATGTTATTAATAATAATTATACATTTAAGTTAATTAAAATATTTATTATTTATTATTTCAATTTAATTACATAAAATATTAAATATATATAATTTTATTAAATATATATGTAATTATATTTATTTTAAATATAGATATAATTTAAGTTCAATAAAATATTACAAATTTTACAAAATATAATTTGTGTTCCACAATTATTAAATTATTAATTAAAATTTTCAACTTGATTATAAGACAAATGTTCAATTGTTAATATAAATTTTTATTTTATAATTATATGTTATATTTAAAGTTATTTTTAAATTATAACTTTAATAAATTATTATTAATTAGAATATGATATCAAATTTAATAAAATATAAAAATATTTTAAATTTATAAGATTATAAATAATAAAATAATTAAAATTAATAACTTTTAAGTATAAATAAGACTGAACAATATACAATAACTTATTATATAATATAAAAAGCTAGTATAATCACACTTACTCACTTACCCAATAATGAAAATTCGATTCATTTTTTACATAATTATAAATAAAAAATACCCTATTTGAGAATTTAAAATTATGGTAAAAACTTGTTAAACTAATATGGCAATTATATTTATATTGATTTTATTAAATTTTTAATATTGAAATTTAATATTTAAAATATTTAATACAAAAATAATATTAATTTAAAATATTTTATATAAATTTATAATTTAACCTAAAATAAACTTAATAAAATATTATAATTAAATCAACAAAAAGTAGATTTAGAATATCACCAAATCTACATAATAGAGCGGGTGGCACCACCCACCCCTATACTATTATTAGCCCACCCACCGCCATGATAGAGCCCAGACCCAATAGGGAACCTCGCCCCATCTCGTCCTCCATGAAATGACGTGGCAATAAATGTACTGGTCAACCCTCAAACCGCCTCCCATGCCTTCACACTGGATTCCTCCCTCCTATCCATGTGAGGTGCTTCCTTCGATTTTTCCAGCGTGGCATGACATGCTGGACGACATGCCAGGCTGTTATCCCAATTTAGTGGATAGAGCTTTGGAAGTCGCTATGTATTAATTATTAAGTAATTAATTAATTAATTATTATTTTCTCTTACATATGGAATTAAACACTTGCCTTTTAGTTAATAATCAAACATTCTAAGTAGATAACAATGAATTAATTTAAAATATATAATATATTTTATAATTTATTTGATATATATTAATTTACATATACATATTTTTAAAACTAAAATTATATATATTTTTATCAAAAATACATATTATATATTTTTTACTCAATAAAATTATATATAATGAAAATTTTATTTAATTAATTTAAAATAAATATATTAATTTAATATAATACAAAATTATACATAATTTGAATTATAATATATAATACTCTATGCTGAGTTTAGCAAAAAAATACTCTATGCTGAGGAGCTATGGTTGATAATTAAGTTTGTTATCAATGTCAAGTCAACGATTTTGGAAGACAATATTTATTTCTATAATATCTTTTTTTTTTACCAATATGGGGCCGGTGCCGGATCGTAGGGGTCTCGACGTCAGCCGTGGGTGGTGGTCGGAGAGAGAGTACTCCGGTCGTAAGGGGGCCTTGGGGAGGGCTAGCGAGGCCCTCTCCTTTCCCGGATTTGTGTATTATTTAATTTAACTTAATAATGTATAATATTAATTTAATATATTATATCAATATAAATAATTTTATTAATTAAAATTTAATAGTATTAATTTTATTAAAATATTAAGAAGTAAACGGTGTATCCCAAATATTTGATTTTGTATGGCATCTAAGCTGTCATCGTACCTTTGCCTTTCACCCATTTGCTGCTTCTATTTATATATATATATATATATGTATATATATGTATATATATATATATATCATAAGTAATTAATTATTAAACTTTTTTACCGACTAATAGTATATTATATTCTTATAAAATAATAATATTTTATATATTTAATTAATTTAAGATTATTCTCATAAAATCTGCACTTATTTACAATATTATATATAATCATCACATGTATAAAATAAATTCGACCCCAATTACGGGATATTGACCGACCATGCTAGGCGGGTGGGGACAATAGACTACTATAAGGTGGTGAGTCATGACAATTGAGATCCTATAAGTAGTACACCTAAAGTTGATTAAAGCATGAGATTCACAATTGACATTCATATATTGTAGTGAATTAGACTTGTCATATACATATATGTAAGTACACATTCATATCCTAAATTATCATCCACTACAATTATATGTACGAGAGGCGGGGGGGCAAGGGCATGGAGTAGAGGGCACGCTAGTAGAATTTTAGGTCCCCTTTTTTGTTTGTTATATTCTTGCTTTTTATAAGTGATTGATGTCAATTATAATTAGTATTTATTATATTAAAAAGTGTTGATATTTATTATTTTTTATATATTTATATTACATTAACATATATATAATATGTTATTGACTATGAATAATATATTGCATGGTATAATTTATGATATAAATTATTTTTTCAAAGAATTGGATCGAATTTAAAATTTTGTTTAAATAATTAAAAAAATTAAAGTTAAAAATTTTATGCTTATCCTTTTATAAATACCACCATCAACATCTTTCCAGCTTCATCGAGAATGGCCAGCAGCTGCTATGCCACGATGACTCCCGTCTCAATGGGAATAGGAATAGAGAGAGTGAGAACTCCGTTAAATCATCATCCAGATCACACCGACGAGTTGATCGGTGGCTTGCCTGAGGATCTTGGCCTCGAGTGCCTTACCCGCCTCTCGTACACCGCCCACGGCGTCGCCTCCCGCGTCTGCCGGAGGTGGTGCCACCTGTTGCAGAGCCGGGACTTCTACTGCCACCGGCAGAGATCCGGCTTCACCCGCAAGGTTGCCTGCTTGGTCCAGGCCCTCCCCAGCCAAGCCTCGCCGGACGGGAGGAAGTACGGGGGCGGCGTGGTCCCGACGTACAAGATCACCGTCTTCGATCCGGTCGATGGCTCATGGGACCAGATCGACCCGGGGCCTTACCCGAACGGTCTGCCGTTGTTCTGCCAGCTGGCAAGCTGCGACGGCAAGCTGGTGGTCATGGGGGGATGGGACCCCGTAAGCTACGATCCCCTGACCGACGTCTATGTATACGACTTCACCTCGTGCCGGTGGGAAAAGCGAGCTGCGATGCCGGCCAGGTGTTCTTTCTTCGCCGCTGCTGGTTCTTCAATCGACGGGCGCGTGTACGTGGCGGGCGGGCACGACGAGGGGAAGAACGCTCTCAGGAGCGCGTGGGCGTACGACGTGAGGCGGGACGCGTGGGCGGAGCTGACCCCGATGGGCCAGGCGCGTGACGAGTGCGAGGGGCTCGTGATCGGGCGGGAGTTCTGGGTCGTCTCCGGCTACGCCACGGAGAGGCAGGGGGAGTTTGAGGGGAGCGCCGAGGTGTACGACGTTGACTCCGGCGTGTGGCGGCGAGTGGACGGCGCGTGGGAACGGAGCCAGTGTCCGAGATCCTGTGTCGGCGCGGGAAAAAAGGGAGGGATAGTGAGTTGGGCTGAGGTGGATCCGAAGGTGCGGGTAGGGATGTGTGCGGTAGCGATGGGTCCGGTGGCACTGGTAAGTGGGGCCCAGTACCAGGGCGGGCCACATGGGTTCTACTTGGCATGGACGGGGGATGGGAATAAGGGTGATTTTGAGAGGGTAACAGTGCCCGAGGAGTACTCGGGATATGTCCAATCGGGCTGTTGCGTTGAGATATAGCCAAACTAATGACCAATCACCTCACCTTTCCAAGTCTTCGTGCAACACCACAGCATGGGTGACTCGGGAGGATCATTGGCTTCCCAGCTTGAGTTAAAGAGTGTATGTACTATAGTTAGACCCCTCGTGTTTGCTAGCTAGCATCTAATGGAAGAAATGAAATTGGAATTAGTCAATCAACCTTGTTATCATGATTCATCTACCACTAGCTCCACAGCTGCTGCTATCAGGAAGGACCAATCTAACAAAGTTACAGCATGGGAGGGGAGAGGGAAGCGTGCTAACCGGTGTGGTCGTCGGATGGGGAAGTCTTACTGAATCCCTTTGAAAAGAGCGGGAATTCAGACTGCATGCTCAATGCCAGAGGACCAATTATGGAGCTTCTGGTGATCATGAAGTGATGGTTGTGGGGCCGCCTGCAAAGAAAATTCACGCTCTTTAGAATTCTTTAGTTCTTCCAAGGGCAATCAGTGAAGAAGTTGACAATACAAAATGCGACGACACTACTGATGTGTTCTAGAAGATAGGGGGATAACTGATAAGAACAAAAATGGGTTGATTTTTCAATGCCCCGGCCGGCTAGATCATTTGACAACGTCTTCTTCAATCGGGATTCACAGTTAATTGATTGGCTATCTATCCTGTAGGATAAGTAAGCCCTACTTGGCCACATGCCAGATATTCCAAACTCAAAGAGAAGGTTCCTCCACCATAGGATCAGGAAAGAGCATTAAAAGTACTTGCGTGATCATCTCCTCTTTCAGTTGCATCTTATTGTCAAGAGGGCAAGTGGACGGATGGATTACCCAACTTATGTAGAACATTTCATCATGACAGAAACTGTCACAGTCAAAATAATAAAGGGTATGAGAATGAGATCTCAAGCATGGATTTTGGACTCATTGAAGCCAATTTGATGTGTTGGTGGATTCTGGGTACTTTCAGGTAGATCTGGAGTAACCCCTCTTCTTATAGACCTCACTTGGATGAAGGTTTGGTGTAATACACCAGAAAATGAATGCTATGAGGTGGTTTTTTATGTACCTTTTACAATTTACTGGGGAGCTTGAGCTCGCGTTGCAGTTGATCCCTCAGAACTCTTCTTAGTAATTTGTTTGAAGCCGTGCGAGGGAACTCAGGAATAATCTTAACGAAGCTCACCTGTCGTAACAATGGATAAATAACTAGGGATTAACCTCTCCATTCCATACTTTGGGGAATATAAAGGACATGGTATCCACAGACAAAGGCTCAGTTAAGAATAATTGAACTTTCACATTGGGAGTAAGTGTTGGACCTTAAACAGAGGATTCAGGTTGGCATGGATGGCTTTTGAGAATTTCCTCTTCAGTTCATCTGGGGCAGCAATGCGTCCCTTCTTCAGTACGACAAGTATGACCAGTTCTTCAGGCCCTCCCTTGATCGACGATATAGAGATGGAAGCAGTCTCCATGACTGACTCATCTGCCCTGTTACAGACACGTTCTATCTCAACCGAACTTGTCTGCACATAAAAAACAAGTTCAGACCTGATTTGAAGAAATGCTAAAACACCCATGTTTCACCCAAGAGGATGCTTTCACGTTCATTTGGAACCCAAAGGAGATGTACATTGGTCTTCTGGAAAACAGTGGACGGATTAAGTACCTTTATACCTCCAAGGTTCATCGTATCGTCAGCTCTGCCTTGGACAAAGTAATATCCTCCTACAGTTCTCTTGATTATGTCTCCATGCTTCCGGAGCCGCTGCCAACAGAGTGAATGCATAAGTATTTACCCAAGGAAACTCCGGCCACATTGTAGGTGAATAGAAACTCAGATTTCTGGGAGAAACAAAATGTGAGCTTACCATTCCATTGTACTCTGGCATTCCATTGAAGTAAACATTTTCATGATCAGCATTTAGCAATCTCTCCGTCCATCCCATGCTCACAGGGAATAAAGCAACTTCACCAACACAGGCTTGGCTGTCATGCTGTTTTGAATTTATGAAAAAGATCAAATGCAGAGTTAATACAACATAACCAGTCCATTGGTACATTTTGATGCTATAACAGGGTATCTTGATTCAACTTAAAGATAGCCTGATTAAGAAAAACAAACATTAAAAGACTAGGCAGAATGAAGTGGCATATCAATTATAGGCCATTTAGTAATAAACAAAACACGCTTAAACATTTAGTTTGCAAGTTTGTTTCCATTAAAATTTAGTAATGTTATGAAAACAAACAATAAGTATCTCACATAAGGATTCCCCTGGTCATCGAGGATAACAAAGCTTGATGCCATGCCTTTAGTGCTAAATGCTCCAAAGGCTTGAGGTTGCAGAAGACTCCCTTGAATGTAGCTTGATGCGAGTTCAGTCCCACCACAGCATTCCAATACGGGATTGTAATACGATCTTGAAGAAAGCCAGAGATCGTCATCAACATTGGATGTCTCTCCAGTAGAAGCAAACAACCTTTACGGAAATTATAGACGGTTTAGTTTTCTGAAGTGAAAGGTAAAAACAAATAGTGGATGTCATATTTGAGGAGAAAGAGTAGGCAACCACCTGATCTTAGTCCAGTCAAGTCCTTCCATGCAATTTGTACTCTTCCAAGTCCTAACCAAACTTGGAACCGTTCCCAGAATGCTCACTCCTGCATCCTAAAGAGATGTACCGGATTAATGACATCTCTTGTTTATTAATGCATGCCAATAACCAAGGAGCTAAGATGGCATGATAAATGGGTTTTACCTGAACAAATTTTCCAAAACCACGACCAAGAGGAGATCCATGGTAAAGGGCAAGAGTCGTGCCACTAAGAAAGCAACAATAGAGCAAGATCGGTCCCATGACCCAACCCAGATTTGTGGGCCAGCACATAATATCTCCAGGCTGAAGGTCGAAATGGGCCCATGCATCAGAGCTGCACCGCATCGGAGCAATCTGGGTCCAAGGTATAGCTTTTGGTTCTCCTGGTACAAAAATGATAACCGGGCTATGCTTAACATGGAGTAGCCGAGAAGATCAAATCTGCCACATATCTGGAAAAGGAAAATTCACCAGTTGTTCCAGAAGAAAAGAGAATGTTGGTCATCGAGTCAACATTCTGATAAACCGGAGCAAAGGAGTGTGGACTGCAACAGGAAAAGGAATTGCATCAATATATTATACCAATTCATGACTAGGAAGCTTAAAAATTATGAGAGAAATTGTGCTTTACGACTCAAGAAGATATTAACTGCAAAGTCTTCTGCAAGCATTACCTTTTGATATTATTTACACTAGAAAGGAAAACTCCCCATGACAGGTCTTGTTCTCTTGGTTGAATCCCCACTTCATTTCCGACAGCAGGTAGAACGATTACTTTGAGAGGAGCTGCTTCTACGACTCGACTGAAATCAGAGGAGAAAACACTTACCTTTACACATCTGCCTCACATTTAACATAGATTTGCCATTCCCTGAATCACAGAATAATGGTGAGAATTACCTGTAGAGTGGAAACTTCCGACCGCCTCTCAGAATAAAATCCTGTGACAGCAAAAGCATCCTGAGTAATTTGATCTACCAATTCCAGGACATCAAACAATGAATGTGAGCTGGAGAGACAGAGATACCTGAGTGAAGATTCCCTTTGCTTTTGAGATATGTAGACGCGTCGCAATTTCTTTTGCCGCAAAGCTGTCGGCGATGGAGACCACGACCATTCCCGCAAGTACTGTAGCCAAGTATATTATAACTGCACTGGCCGTCATTGGCATGTCAATGGCAATCGCATCTCCCCGTGAAAACCAAGCATTTAGTGCATTTGCCACCAACCTATAATAGGCCAGTCCACTTATCAAGATGAATCTTCAAGAGAGGGGGTGAAAATTTTGGCAAGTCAGCAATAGATGGAGACACCACAATAGAAATTTCTCCTTTGCTAAGAATGCTGCTACGGGTTCTCACTCTCATAGCACCCCTCAGGAGCTTCATACTGTCACATAAAGTGCAATTCATGGTGAATATTAATCTCTCCGTGAATGTTAGTCTGCTAATGATATAACTAGGGATTCTACAAGCACCATGAATCTGAAGTCTGGACAGACAGATGTCCATAAAGACTATATTCTTTACATGAAAATGGGCACCTACAGACACATGTTTTCTTTATGACTAGTATACGAGACACCAAGAATTCTGCACAATGGACAAGATTCCACAATTTAGTATGGTGATTACATGCCATATTCAGGCAGACACAAGGGTTTCAACAATTCCAGTGATGGTGGGGTAGGCTGTTGGTTACTAGCATGTCATTCTATTTTATCTGCATTATCAACGTATAAGCTTTGCTCCAAGTCTATGTTAGTTGTAAACTTATCAGTTGGTATAAAAAAATGACAGCCCATAGCAGCTTTGAGTACACCTTCATGAACACTGAACACATTTCATCAATGGAGGCAGAGTAAAAAAGTACATGGGCATACATTACTTGTTCCCGGAGTTCCTGCAAGCTCATGCTCTTAACACTTGAATCGTCATCACTGCTCTCGTCCCTCCATACAATGGCACGGCCATCATCCTCTTTTCTCGGATGGATGGATGGCTGTATACAGCAATCGGCTATATTAAGAACCGCACCGGGAAGCCATATTCCCCTGGGCCTATACTCGTCGGAAGTATCCAAAATGCACCTTGGTGGAACTCGAAAGGAAACAGCCAGCTCTTTCAGAGCAATTGGCCAATACACCTAAATAGGGATCAAGAGATCAGATCACATAAACGAGTGATGATTTCACAGAATCTTGATCATTCTGGAAGGAAACACACTTACTTCGGGTTTCCAAACTGATAATTCATGAAAGAGGCTAAAGCTAGTAATCGGATCCGCGTAAGAAGAACCGAGGAGTTCCCGACCGTGCGACTCCATCAGGCGCCCCAAGTTCGTCTTCTTAGATTGATCCCTAAGAGTAATTCACAATGATGCAACTTAGTTTTAGTGTTTGTAAGAAGATAATTAACCCAAAAGGCATTAGCACAAACACGAGATATGCAATGGAATCGATATACATTCACTAGCACGATTCCGCGTATATTGTCCATTCAAATAACAGAGGAGCAGAGAGAGAGAGAGAGAGCGGAGTGAAGGAGGAACTGCTTACAGGGAAGGGAACCAGTAGAGAGGAGGTCCATTGACGGCGGAGTCCCAGGAGGAGTAGACAGAGTAGTATATCAGCTGATGGAACCTGTGAGGATGAGAAGGCTTCAAAACTCTGCGTGCCACCAGCTCCCTCCACACCTCCCTCGGATCGTGTCCATTCGACCCGCCGCCGTCTGTGGCCTTGAGCAATACCTCCAGGATAGTCCCGTGGATCTGCTCAGCCTCTCCAGCAGCCAAACCAGCCTCCACCAAGTCGGTCATGGAAAGTTCGGCTATACTTCTCGTCACCATCTCTCCCCGCTCCGGTGCCGAATGAAGGTAACAGAGGATAGAGGAAAGAGGATGAGGAGATTCCACGAGAGTTAAGACCTCATTTAAGGCACAAGCAATAGGCATAGCGTGTGTCGCTTCAACATGCGTGAGTGGGTGGCCGATGAGCCACGTGATCCGTCGGTTATAGTTAGCTAGCTGTACATCCCGTCACGCATTCTTCGTGGTGTTAGGTAAGGTGGTAGGCAAACATAGTGCCATGCTGTTAATTTAATTTTAAATTTTACTTTTTAAACAAAATAATTATGAATGAGATTATTATAATTTTATATGAAATATTATAAATTAATGTTATTTTTACATCAAAAGTTTAAAATTTTACATTTTATCATGACAAAATTCATTTTAAAAGGGATTTAACGAAATATTTATGTGAAAAATTAAATTTATATTTGAAAAACTAATATTATAACAACTGTATTATGTTAAATGTACATGAAATCTTTAATTCATTTTAGTAGTTCACATCATTAACATAAATTATATTAAAAACAATTAAATTTGATAAAAATTGTAATATTTATCTAACTTAAATTATTTTTAAATTTAAAACAAATATACATTTAATATATTTTTACTAAAATTATATATAATTAATATTTTTATAATTAATTTAAAACAATAAATTAATTATTTTACACAAATATATCTACAATTAGATATAATAATATAATTACTAAAATATCAGATTTAAATTATGTTTTTGTACAATAATATAAATATTTTATTTAATTTCAATTGTGCATAATTATAACTAATATATAATTTTTTTAAATATTTTATTAAATATAAATTTTATATAATCTCACACTAGTAGTTATAAAATTATGGAGTAATGTTATAAATTTTAATTCTATATAAATTTCTCTTAATAAATTATTTATAATTTATAAAAAATTATTTACTGCGAGTTTCTAAAATATTTATAATTATAGCGAATCGGTTTGTGTAAACAAATTTTTTATTATATCAATTTAATTACATAAGAATTTAATTAAATATAATTTTTTTATTAAATATATATTATATTTTTTAACAGAATAAAATATGTATAATTTAGTGGTTCTAAAATCATAAATTTTATTTTCAAAATTCTATTACTAGATAATATTTATTAGTGTGATATTATACAATATTTTAATTATATATAATTTATATTTAATAAAATATTATATATATTGAGTTATTAGTAATAATTATATATAATTTAAATTGAATAAAATGTTTATAATATTATACAAATATAAAAGTTAGATATAAAATTTTAGTGGAACTAAAATTATATTATTATAAATAATAATAGATATATTTGTGTAAAATATTTAATTTACTATTTCAAATTAATTATACAAAATAATTAAATATATTTAAAATTTTTAATTCACTTTTACTCCTGCTATCAAAAAATACTTTTATTAAAAAATTAATTATGTTTTTTGAAATTCATAATAAATGGATTGAATTAAATATTTTAACAAGCAAAAAAACGTCGATAAATTTAATATACCCCTTATTTATATCACTATGGATTGACGGTGAGGGATTCCATTCTAAACGATAGCTCACATGCATTAATGCGTCAGCATTTGCTTGATCGGGAGCTTCAGTCAGAGCTCATAATGATTGATCAAATTCAGAATCACCCATAATTTGGTAAAAGTAAATGAGAAAAACAGCCAATGGTTTTCAACAACAAAACGGTCACATGGCCACTAAACAGTAAGCACAAATCTGTCACGCTGCTAAGCATAATCAAGAAACAACCAGAAAATAGTTTCTGACGATTAACACGGACCATTATGGAAATTCACTGACTTGGAGACCTGCCACTGCCACCGCCATTCATGTCCCTAGAGAAATTCTTAGGAGGTGGGCTCCCACCATGAACTGGACTTTGGCTGCGACTTCTGGAGCCATTCATTGGTGGAGAACGGGAGGAATAAGACCTTCCACGACCCTGACGCGGGGGAGACTTGGATCTCTCCAGGCTCTGCCTAGGAGTGTATGACCTCTCGCGACTATGCCCTTGCTGGGGTGAAGGAGACCTGGAAAGAGTTTGCAATGTCATTGAACCAAGGCATTGGTAAAGGGAACAATCACATTCCAGTACAAGCAAAACAAATTTAGTTTAAACCAATTGATAGCATGTTCAGCAGCTAAAATAAAAAATAACAATTTACCAAGGCTGAATATTTTCAACCCACAAAGAATACCTTCTCTTTGGGGGAGGTGAATAATATTCCTGGCTGCGGGATCTAGACCTTGCATGGCGTGGAGGAGGAGATCTAGTGCGTCGTGGTGACCGAGAGTAACGGGGAGGTGAGCGCCTACGATCAGATCTTCCCCTGAAGAAAATATATATAATATTCAGAGAAAAATATATATCATTCATTTTTAAAAGAAAATGCTTCCCAGCTCATACATACAGATCATTAAACTAATGTCATGATAAAAAACATATTGAAAATAAATAGTTAATTTAAAACAATGAACCTAAAATAGATACATGAGATTTTTGTACTACCAACTATAATTATGGAGCCGATATATTAATGAATTTGGCAACAAGACGGATGAGTGGCAATTATTTCAAGTTTCATATGGACAAACAACCTACATCCATTTTCAAATACCGTAGTCCTAAAGTCACTGTGAAGGAAAGAGTACCTCCCACGCTCCCTATGCCTCATTTCAGTAGGCTTCTTCCTATTCTCTTCAGCAAATACAACAGTCAACTCCCTTCCAAGAAGAACATATCCATCCATATGATACTTCGCTTCTGCAGCATCCGCAGGATCCACATACTGGATAAAACCAAAACCACGGGGCTCCCTACAGATATATCAATGAAAAAGGAAACAGACCATAAATGGCGTGAGACAGGAAACAGCAATAGAAGCCATTACCAATGGTGTAAACAAATACAACTTGTATGGTACTCCCCAACAACATGGAATGCTGTCATAAGCAGGTAAAAGCAAGCACTTTGGCTGCTGACCTTGCAAGTGTCAGTTTAAAGAGATGACTTCATATTCTTCAAGACTTGGAACATCTTCACAAAGTAATCAAACCCAACTTCCTTCCAATCTTCACTACCATTTACATGATCTTCAATTGAACTCTTATTACTTGATTGATCTCTTCAATACTTTAATTTCACTGCTAAATTCCAGCAACTTTGATAAATGTTGACAACCCACAGCAACATAATTGTGGACAAGATAAAGATGTTCACATGAAAATGGGTGACTAGGGAAACGATTACTCAACTTAGAACTTATCATAAGGGAAGAAAGTTCTACAAAGTCTGTAAGAAATTTTTTTAAAAGAATACACATCTAACACCATGGTGTAGAGTCCTTTGACTAATCTACAGTGGGAAAGTGAAGGAAATATAATTGCAGTACAAAAATTTCATTCATTCCAGTTTTAGAAAACATATGTCAAACATGCAAGTACAAAAATCTGAGTTCCTAATAATACTTGCATAAACTGAGAAAAGTAACAGTGGGATGGGATTATTACAGGAGAGACCACATTTTTTTCAATTTTAACAACATAAGAGTTGGCTACAAAATCCAATTTTACACCTCAGGTCACAAGTCCTTATAAGATCCATACAAAAATAATATCACAGTAAATATACCAACAGATTTTGATTGATGTAATTTATAGAGCAACCCATCAGGGACATATTGTTGGAACTACCAATATGATAGAATATGTAGCTTACCCAGTATAATAATCCCTGGGAAGATAGATATCCTTGACAGCACCAAACTGTCCAAATGGCCTTCGAAGGTCTTCTGGCCTACACAACATCACAGGGAAAAATAATGGCCAGGGACTTCAATGTATATTTGAAGTAATCAAGCAATATCCACTGGTGAGTAATACCTGCAGTCATGACGAAGGTTTCGAACAAGAAGGCTAGTAGGAAGATCTCTCCCTCGACCACCATAACGTCCCCTTGGACTAGGGCTCCTGCCTCTCCTTCCATATCCCCTTGGTGGAGATGGGGTGTAACTTCTTCCCCTCATTCGCAAAGTAGGATAACCCAAATTTCTACAATCGGAGAAAAGAATAAAAAGTTCAATACCAGAAGTGTCCATATATCGCTAAGATATAGTTACATGTACTCCATTCAGTGATGGATCGGAATATCATATTTGAAAAGTGTATGGCAAAGAGGAACATCGTTATTCATAAACCAAAACATAATTGAGGCAATAGTGAGCAGATTCTTCATGTACTTGTGTTTCCATATAGAACAGTGTCCAACTTCTAGGGTTTCTGAGCACGAAAACGGTTTCAATTAAAAGGTTCAGCGACAAAAATTCTAGAATGGAAACAATGAGAATCAAAAGATCAGCATCACTACTACATGAGAGAACAACAAGAAAAAGGGCAACCTAGACCTAGAAACTAAGATCTAATATCTACCCAGACACTCTTTGAAGTACTCGTAAAACAAGAGACAGAACCAGAGAAAGAGGAAAAGACATTTATAGGGAGAAAGAGATACACGGATAGACCTCGCTTAAGATATGGTCGACGACTGACGAAGGCTGGCTGAGAGGTGGACGAGAGTGAGCAGAGCTGCTGAAATCGACGGCGACCGCGAACAACAACAATTGTGCCCTGCCGTCAAAATATATAGCAGGAAGATACGGAGGGACTAGGGTTAATCATGCACGTGATTAGAAAAGATCACGCGCTGGCGGATGGGTCGAACCGCCGGTTCTCCGTTTGCTATCCATGCATGCTCCAGTGATGGTTCAATTAACCGGTTTATTCAATTGGTCCACACACGCTTATGTTGTAATTGAGCTATAAATAAATATTTAACTAAAACATCCATTTGAAGGGGAGTAGTCTGTAGAATATAAAAATCAATATATTTTTATAATTGTAATAATTACTTATTTTTATTTTATAATATATTTATATAAAATATATTTAATATAGATTATAATGATTGTTATTTTATGATAATTTATATGTAACTATTTTTATACCATTAATATTTATATAATATAATTATATAATTGAAATAATTATCTATTTGATTATATAATAGATAAAATATGTGTTCTACCTATATATAATATAATTTATTTATCGTACAATATATATACATATATTATACCACCAACATTAACTTATTTTCTATTTATAACAATAACACAATTATTTTATATGATTTGATTATATTATAAAAATATTTTATATATAATTATTCATATTTAATATTATTAAAATATCATTATGTAGTAAATAATTTTTTATTTATTTTCACTCCAATACATCACTCCCAACCCTCTCTCCTAAATTCATATAAATCCCTCAATTCAAAGTGTTAAGTGTGTAAGTGAAACTTAATGGATCAATTTGCTATTTTAGTAAAATTAGAGCCCTTCTATCATGAAAAGCCCTCAGGAAAATAGGCTTCGCCTACGGGCCTCAAAGTGCAATCAAATCTGGTTAAATGTACCCGATAGATTCCGGCCCATTGACACTTTTGAAAGCGCGCGCTGCCACTCATCCACAGCGCCCTTTCTCTTTCTTTTTCCTCGCTCGAACAAGCTCCTTCTGCGTGACTCTTTGTTTCTGAGAATCCTCCATGGCTACAGGGGCGACTGAGGTCTCATTTCAATCAACATTACTGTATCTGAGATGTTTTCTTTGGTGACCTCAGTCGTGTAAACGCCGTAGCAAGATCAAGGTGATCACCGAGGTACGCTGCGTTTTTAACTTGGTATCATTATCTTTTCTGATAATTTGTTTGTTTCTCTAGTTGAATATGTGCGCGATGGTGTTGGGAAAGTATATTATGCTCATAATTATGCACTTGTTTGGGATATCTTCATCATCGTTCCGGATTCGGATGCTAGAGTAATCTATAAATCATGGTTTAGTCCGCCCTCTCCTGTATTCACAACTGACTCGTGGCCTTCATGAAAGGCTAAGGGACATCTTCGACGTTTTGAATTATTCTTCTTGAAATCCATCTCTGCTTCAGGTTTTTCGCGCTCGTGTGCGTTGAATCACTTCCGAACGCGTAAAAGAGATGAGAGTGCCTTCTCTTTTTCGACCTAGCGTGTCTAGATCGTACACCTGATCTTTCCGGCCTGGCAAGTAATTGTATGTTCATTGATCTTGGTGCTGCACTGAATAATACACATGCCTCAATATGACTTAAATATGGAATATGGCACGAGCTGATAAGTCATGCAAACGCCTCAAATATGGTAGAAATAGGGCAATTTTGTTTTGCTTGTTACAAGCGGATAAAATTCTGTTTCTAGTTAGTAACTGCACTTATATTCTGTCAGGTTACTCAAGCATCAAATATGATACAAGCTTTGATATTTGAAGACAAATTTATGCTTGATTTTTTTGCTAAGCCTCTATAGAGATAGTCAATTGGCCGATAGCATAATACAACTGCCAGTTCTATTTCTCCTTTGAAAATTTTAGGAGTGATTTGTTTCCCAGTTCCTTCTCAGTTGTGATTGATTCATTTTCTTTTCTGAAATTATTGCCTTCGTATGATTATGCTCGGTCATTAAAATATTGGAAAGGCAAACTCGTTTAGTTAGTCTGTTCGTGCTTCCAACACTCTGTTCGTTCTCTTGTTCAGCATCACTAGCAGCGGCAGTACACAGAAAACAAAAGCCTAATTATCCGCCAGTCTCTTATTTTGCCCAGCCTATAAATGCTAATGTATACATAACTATACCTCCATCATTTTTGGGCTCCCTGACTGATACCTATTTGAGAAGTCTTTTGCAATATGCTGGCTGACCCATTTTTTCTGGCTACGGGCATATGGGCTTATATATAGTCCTATGAGGAAATTATAATCTCACAAGTAAGACTATTTCTGCATGGACTTGAATTCTAATCAAGCATTATGAATCATGACTAAAAAGATGTTATAAATTAAAATGGATAATCTATTTTGCCATTAACCTGGGCTTCTTCACAGTGTGGCCCATGGCGCACTTGGGAAGCAGCTAATGATAACTTTGATAGTGGGCATTCTGTACTATATTTCAACACTTTCATCATTTGATGCAGGTCGATCTACCCTCTGATATGCCTGCTCGGACAACTGCAAACCAGCTATCCAATTATGAAAAAGTAAGTTCACCCCTTCTATGCTCATGAATGCATCTATAGGCAGAGGAGAAATCGTTTCCATTTATGTGGTTTCCAACAAACACCTTCACCAAAATAAGTAATAGTTTATCGTTCTTAAATGCCATCAGATTGGTTATATCTGCTAGCTAACCTAGTTAGATGCCAGCTTGCACATAGGTGGATGGGGTTGCACTTGTCGTTGACATTTTTAGGGTGCGATAATGGCTGAACTCTCACAAAACTTCATTGTTTTACCACTGAAAATGATCTCATACTCAGAATAAACTTCAAAGTTTCCTCTAACATATTTTCCTTTAGCTTCTAAAATTACATTAATTGTGAATCCTTTGACATGAAATTATAATTTAACTGAAAATGATCAGCCAAGTGGTCATGACTATAATGGTAAATATGCAAGCAATCCAGCCAAGTGGGCAGCGTGCTTGACTTAAAGTGATAACTAGCACCGGCATAATTTCTCTGACCATTTCTGTCACTAACACAAAATACACTCACCAAGATTTTACTTCGAGGTCAACTCTTTGGAGGTGCTTTACCAGACGCTCTTTGGAAGTGTCAAAGTCTGAGATAATAGGTCCTGAATTAAAAAGCATAGGGCGAAGACAGGAGACGAGAAAGACGGTCAAAAACTTGTAGGGCGGGATATGATGACATTATTTCTATAGCAAGTTTCGCGAGAGAAGTAATGGAGAAATTGGTGCTAATGAACATTTTCTAAACACCATTTTGGTCTTGATACGTATAGAACGACATTCTAATATGATGAATAGATTAATCTTCTATCGCCCTTATGTATTGAAAATATATATTTACAAATTTATGTATTGAAAATATATATGTATTTTATCTAATATAAGATCTTAATTTTTGATAAAATTAATAAAATAAAATTTGATCATTGTGTTATTTCTTAATTAATCTAATAATTTATTAGATAATCTTATATTCATAACCTTTTAGCTAGATAAAATCAAATGGATTCTATATATTAATATATAATAATTTATAAGTAATATATTATATTTATTTCATATATGACAAATACTATATAAATATTTTCAATTAATTTTTTGTTACATAATACATTTTATTGTAAATTTTAATATTTTTAATATGTTATCTAATAAGATTATATCACTTTTTTAGTATAGTCTCTTTACATGTTAATATTAATATAAATATATCATGGTAATGTGTTTTATATAAGTCTACACATTGGTTAAGACTATATTTATTAATAAATAATCTATTTATATAGTTATCATAGAAAATTATTTATAACATAATTTTTTATTTTAAAATTTTATCATTTTTATATTTTATACGAAATTATATTATATATTAATATATTTTACTACTATAAATATATTTCTATATAATTAATTTTATTATATAATTTTAAATTTTATTTACTTTTTATATTTTATCTGACATTATATTACATACTATTATAGTATATTTTATTTATATATTTGAACTAACATAAATATATTTCTAGTAATATATTTTTTTTATAATCATAAACATTGACAAAATAATTTTTATTTGATATTTATTTTATTATATGTACTATATTTTTATGTATCACATTATTATAGTCTACATTTTTGCATATGACAAATATAAATTTATTTTATGATGATATTTTTACTTTAATTTTAGAATTTTATAAAGTATTTATATATTTTCAAATAAGATTATATTGCATTTTCTTTTAGTATAATCTTTTGAGATATTCCAACTATAATATAATTATAATTTAGTAATATGGTATATATAAATGTAAATATTAATAAAATAAAATTTATCATATGTTTTTTTTTATTATATATGGTGTATATTTTTTATTTATTGTATTTTATTTTTAGAATAAATTTTAAGATATAATTTTAATTTCATATATTTTAACAAAAATATATATAATTTGATATTGTGATAATTTAAAACATCATAAAAATGATGTCTTAATTATTCGCGAATAAAATGACATAATAAATATGATCGTTATTATTTTTAATGTTAAAAGACATCAATCCTTCTCTTCTCCTCCCCAAAATTGAAGGAATAGAGATTTTTGTTTTAATTTAATTGAATAATTTGGATGGATGTATGAATTCTCCAAATTTCTTAAAAAATTTACACATGAGATTAGGGTCAAGCAAGCATGTCATTAATGCTGGTCATCGACCTTTTTTGGGAGGATTGAATGGCAAATAGAAAAATGCACCCGAAGACAATTACAGGCTTTATTTTTATTTTGCACACCAACTTTATTGTTATTTTAAAAAGTCAAATTATCAACAAATTCTGGTTCATTTAATAAATTCTGTTATTTTTATAGATAAAAGATAATGTGACTCTAATAAAAGAGAAGATTTTAATGCTAGTCCACTAACCTTTTCTTTGGAAAAAATTAGATCAAATATTAACGTACATGATCTATAGTATTTTCAAATTCAATAGTATTAATAAAAAAATTAAAACATTTTGTTGATTTGGTCTCTCGTTTGAATGTCTGGGTCTCTTTACTTTAGTGCGCATCTGCGTAAAGAGCAACTACAGTGGTCTGCCGTGAAAGATGGAGTTCATCTTGTTTGACCGACCCATAGTAACTATTACGTGTAACACGAGTTCAACTATTGTACGTATCATTGATAAAAAAAAGTGTTATGCATATAATTGATAAAAAATTACGATTTTTACATAAAATTCCTTAAATGCAATATGTTGGCAACTATAAATGCTGAATTCTTCTAATTCAATCAAATCATATACCTATAGTAGAATTTTTGAAGGATGAGAAATTACCCTTATGTATAAGTGGAATATTATTTTTTAATATCTAAAAATTATGTAGGATAACTGAATTTGATATAATTTGAAAAATTGTTGTAACTCTAGAAATAATTCAATTTATATTTATTTAAAAATTATAAATTGTAAATAAATAAAATATTTAAATCTTATATATATTATTTTTATTTTTATTAGTTTTAATAATAATAAATGAAAAAATGTAGAATATAAATTTTAAAATTGATAATCGGCTATAAAATTGAGATATACGATTTTTTATAGAAACAAACAAGGTTTTTTTTTGCATCTGAATAGCAAAAAACAAAGTCCGCTGTCTATGAATGGATTCAAAATCAACTTTTATTATTTTTTTGGCTTTTTTTGCTGGGTCAAGATTCATTATTCTACGTCCAAGCAGGCCTTTATTAGTTCGTTGGGTGACTAATAGAGTAAAAAGTCAACATTGCTGGTTGTTGGCTGACTTTGGGAGAGGTGGGGCTTTCGATGGGATGGGACTTTATTTTTCTCTCTCCAAACAGGTCACTACTCCGAGCTCTCACTGCTTCTTGCAAGTGTCGGTGCGCGTCCTCTTCTAAGTAACGCGCTTTGTTCTTTTCTATGATACCTACACCTAATCACATATAGGATTAATTTCAAATTTTTTAAATGAGAAATCATTAACACAAACAAGTTTCATTAACCATCCATTAATTTAAACAAAATTCCTCTGTAATTCTTTTTTTGTAATAGGATTGCCATATTGTCATCCCTTGATACTCATTTACATTTCACACTATCACTTTGACTCCTCCGGGTAAACCAGAAGCGGAACTGTGCCAAAAAATAATCCTCAGCGGAATGGTCAGCTCCATCCTCTGTCATTGAATCACATTATTTATTGTGTCGCCTGTGTGCTTCACAGCTGTGCTTTGGATAATATTTTATAAATTACATACGAACCTGCATGCATCTAGTGCGTTCCTTTTTTTGGCTCAAAATTCTAGTGCGTTACTTAAATCAATTAAATGTGCAATGTTTAACCTTAGCGCTATTAGAGGTATGATTTGTGAAGCGTGTTGATTCTATTACGATGAATATTATCTGATGCAACTTATATACCTGCTGGATTTATTAATCTCGCTGGATATTGGATGACGGGGCTATGTGGCATTTATTGGAAGAGGGAGCGGTGGGACCTACATGAGTTACAAGCAATTCGTGGGGTTTTTTGGGGTCGGTGGGGGTTTGCTTCATGGGAACTGCCCCCAGTATCGTCTGATTGTCTCTGCCGGTGCCGGAGTCTGTTCCCGCCGTGGTATAAGAACCCTGCATCCTGCCGCCACACACGAAAGCAAGATTGACCCTTTGGCAATGTGGACGCCCTTACAGCTAGTACGTACGTGCGTACGGAGAGACTTTGTAGATGACAGCTGGAGATGACCGGGTGTGTACTGTCTCACGATTCCCTCCCTCAATTTATTTATTGAAACTAATCTTGGGCGGTGCTGATTTCGAGTGATCGTTGAAAATTTAACTTAAATGAGCTAAAGTTTTTTTTTGCTCAACAATTAGCTAAAGTTAGGGCGAGGTTTTCATGAACTGTGGAACATACTCTGACATGTTAGAAGTTCAATGACATAGTTGAAAGGAAATTATGGAACATCCCCAGTTGCCTAATGGCTACTGTTGATTTAAGAGGCGCCACAACAAGGCCTACAGACAGGACCTTATAATAAATGTTTATGATTGGGTCGGTCTCTCAGCTGATTAAATTTGTATTTAGCTTTGATCCTTTAAAAAGCGTGCACTTTCCCCTGCACGTATGACTTTTCGACACATGCACAATTTACATGCTGATACTGTCCATCCACCTCCCTTTTTCGTGGTCGGTATTCTCCGCGTTTCAACTTTACGCAAAATCCATACATAGCTTTGATATCTCTTCGGTTTTGTGGGTGTGTCACAAGTATCCGCACAGGAGAAAAAGAAAAAGGTTTGAATTTGACAAGTCAGATTCATACCTTATTCTCTCTCTATATTATTCATATGGATTATTCCAAACTTGCAACTATAGACATCAACCGGTCTCCCCCATGCGCTTTTCTGAGAGATGCAATCTTGGTCTCAACTATTCTTATTCTACACGATTGGTGGTGTCAAATTTCAGTTTCACATATCCTTTTATAGATTTTGAAAGCAGCTGACGGTGTTTGTTTTAAATGGAAAAGCTATGTAATTATTATGGCTACTAAATCGTTCTCTTTTATATGTATTATAGATACAAAATCAGTAGACATACAATATGCAGTTCTCTTTTCCTTTGCCAGCATCATTCTTATAATTAATTGATAGAATACACAAAATATTAATTAGGGTTTGGACCTAAGACTCGACCACATAAAAATTTGTACTTGTATAGGTGCATGTTGGTACAAAATCAGTATACCGAGTCTGTGTAGGCTATACCCATCTTTGGGTTTTCCATGAAACTCATGTGCCTATAAGAAAATGGATTGTTCATTGAGCTCCACTTTTTTTTGTGGATAAATAAAAGTAAGATCAGTTTCGTTCTGCTCATACAACTTGGAAGAAAGTGTTCTTACATGAAGCACTTTTGAGTGGTTCAATATAAAAGTTCCACTGACCAATTTAATGTGGTGCTTGGTATGACACAAAATTAAAAGCGTAAAGTTCTTATGAAGTTATTCTTATAATGGATTTGTACTTTTTCAATCTTTCTCATGAACTATGAGCATGGGTCCTTTTTTGTATTTGAAATTGAGACTACTTGTCCTTGAAAGTGTTCAACCCACACTATGAAATTTGCCACAAAAAGACGGTGTAGAAGCTCTGAAAGGACATGAAATTGGGAGGTAGAGCCTCTAAAGTCCATATATGAGCCAATCCTAAATTTAATAGGGCATATGATTTTTAATGTACACCTGAGAGTGCATCTCGATTTGCTGTTTTCCTCTAGTTGGTCTTAATCGTTAGTATTTTTTTTTATTTTTAAAACTTCTATTATTGCTCATTTATTTGGGCTACCAAACATAGTCCTTCAATTCAATGTACATGGCATGAGGAGAGGTGTATATTTCCTTTTGCCAAAGGTTTCATTTTTCTATATCTCTTGAATAAAAATAAATTACTGCTGTTAGTTGGGCTTCCCTTCTTTGATAGATTTCAAACACGAGATTTATCTGAAATGATGCAAGCAGAGTAGGTAACTCTTTTACTAGGTTGAATAATTGTCAAACTTATCTAAATTAAGCATTTAGTATGAGTCAGTATTGTGTCGAGTATTCCTCATGTTTTAAACTATTAGGATGAGTCAGTATTGTGTCGAGTTTCTTAATATATAAGCGTATTAAGTAGTGATATAGTTGTATAAGTTTGTATATTAATATCTAATGAAAAAATCTAATATTAAGTAAAATAGAAAAAAAATGTTAATTTATAAGTTTTCAAGTATTTTATCACTTAAAATTTAATATTTTAAAAAATATAAATACTTGGAAAACTCTTTTATATGTTAGTATAATTAGTGTGTTTGTAGACGATATCCTTGTAGACGAGAATAATATAATAATATACGAATTGAAAATTTTAATAGTAGGTGTTAATAATAAGATAAATTATTAATTAAAATAGAGATTGGTAAGATTTCACCCTTTTACTGGCTTGTACTTAAAAGTGGAATGGGTCACAGGTAGAAATATTTCTACCTTGCCCTCAGTACACTCTGTCCAAGTCCAAAGTTTGCCTGTTTCAAAACCCTCAAAAAGGTGTAGAAAAAAGGTACATACCATGTGGTTAGGAAAATCTGTGCGTGTCTATCTCTCTCCTTCACTCCTAGCTTATATATTTGCCAGCCAAGGGACGACGAGGGGAGACTTGCGCTTGCTCCAGCTTCGGATAGCTCGAACTCTTTTAAATAAAGCTACGGGGAACAACCAACTACTCCATCTTCTTGCCTGGATTTCACAGGGAAAAGCCCAAGCTTCTCAACAGATCATCGGCTCAAGGTAAATCCTGGCATCCCATTATCTCACCCTGTCGGCATTACTCCTGTTCTTTTTCAATGAAATGCAAATACGGCATAATTTTCATTCAGGTTGAACTTTTCGACATACAGTGGAGTTTAGAACATTTTCATATTAAGCGGGGCTGTGGATGACCAGTTTGACTGATTTTACTGGAGAAGGACGTTTTCCTTGGAAAACAAGCTTGCCTGTTTTTGATGTCTATGACATCGTTGAAAGAGTCAAATCCATTCAACACGCAGGCTCCGTCAGAAAGACGGTGCTTGTCCTTCTGCATTTAAACATTTTTATCTGACTGCGTCAATTGGTTGATTTGACTCTTTATCTTAACGATTTAGTTCTAGCATGTTGTTTCTGGGAATATTTTCCTAGAATTTGATCTGCTCATCCCTGCTTTATAAGATGCCAAGAAATTCTTTTTAACTGACCAGCATTCACTGTAGAAAGACTTTTGATTTTTTTTTCCTTTTGTGGCAGGATTCTCTTGTCAAATGGGAATCTCTGTTTCCTGCCCATATTCCAACTCATGTGACATGGAAAAAGAGATTGAATCGATCATTGTAAAGTCGATTAGTTTTGGTAAGGATGAAGCCAAGACTCTGGTCCGATCCATCAGTATCAATGGTAGAGATTCAGATGCGACAATTCTGAAATCATTGGGTTCTGGGAAGATGGTTTTAGAAGGATCATTCAGTTTTAAAAGAAAAGAGATGGGGACATTGATTTCAGTGGCATCTCCTACCTTAGCTGATGAGAAGCAGGAAACTACGCTATTAGATGGTCCTAACACAGAAGATAGTAATATTCTGTCCCCACATAACAGTTGTGTTGGGATAACTCAACACCTGCTTCCTTTAGATCCAAGCAGTCCAAAGCATGAGGCTGCAACAAAGCTTCAGAAAGTTTATAAAAGTTTCCGGACGAGAAGAAAGCTTGCAGACTGTGCCGTTCTCATCGCACAAAACTGGTATACTTGTCTACTTGAGATAACACTTACTTGGCAGATGCAACTGACAATCTTTAAGATCGATCCATCTTATTCTTTTCTGGTGATAATCTCAGGTGGAAAGTACTGGACTCTGTAGAGCTTAAGCGGAGCTCGGTGTCATTCTTTGATATTGAGAAGCATGAAACTGCTACTTCACGATGGTCACGAGCAAGAACCAGGGCTGCTAAGGTAATATATATATATATATATATATATTTATTTATTTATTTATTATTTTAGGTGTCAATTGTTTTCACGAGTAACAAGATGGTGATTGATCCATCTTCTTTTATCCTCGTCCTTTTACAGGTTGGAAAAGGTTTGTCGAAGAATGATAAAGCTCAAAAACTTGCTTTGCAGCATTGGCTTGAAGCTGTAAGTTCTCCCACCAGATGATGTAACTAGAGCAACTCTTGTCCATCTTTCCTTTAATGACTGGAACTCATTTCTGTGTCCATTTATTCTTTACCCAGATCGATCCACGCCATAGATATGGTCATAATCTTCAATTTTACTACGACAAATGGCTCCATTGTCAGTGTAAAGAGCCCTTCTTCTACTGGTAAGAAGATAAAACTGTTGTCAATATTTGCCACCGGATATGATTTTGCATTTTCTTACAATTTGGACATAAAAGGATTCTTTTTGAAATCATTTACAGGTTGGATATAGGTGAAGGGAAAGAAGTGAACCTTGAGGATTGCCCGAGATCGAAACTTCAACATCAGTGTATAAAGTATCTCGGTCCGGTGGGTCTTGCTCATACCTCTTCTTCTTCCTTGTAAAGTTTTGGCTTTTAACGTTGAAGTTCTAAATCAGACTCTGCCCTTTTTTTCCATCAGATGGAAAGGAAGCCATATGAAGTTGCGATAGTTGATGGGAATTTCGTCTATAAGCACTCAGGTGAGCTGCTCAACACTGCTGGAGGACACGAGGACACTAAATGGATCTTCGTCCTTAGTGCATCCAGCACACTGTATGTCGGGCAAAAGAGGAAGGGGGCATTTCAGCATTCGAGCTTTTTAGCCGGAGGAGCGACCTCAGCGGCTGGTCGACTGGTTGTCGAAAATGGCATCCTGAAGGTACGGCTCGAAGCACGACCTCTTCCAGATTCTAATTCATGACTAGACTGGTCGTTCTTACATCAAGTCAAGCCGTGTGTATTGAGGCCTCCTCCTCATCTCTGTAGGCAGTTTGGCCACACAGCGGCCATTACCGACCCACTGAGGAAAACTTCAAGGACTTCATTTCATTTCTCCAAGACAACAACGTGGATATCTCTAATGTGAAGGTACGAGTAAAACTGAAGAAAAGTACATGTGGCTCTTACAAAGGATCACGCGTTGGATTTTCATGTCAAAGACTAATATGCTCGATACCCTCTTCATTTGTGACAGATGAACCCGACGGACGATGAGGAAGCAGACCTGAACTGGCAGAGAAGCAGCACGCGTCTAAGAAGCAACTCGACTGAGGACGGCTACACTCAGGAGGTGAAAGATTCAGAGACCCCACCCGCAGTATCGGCCTCCCACGGGCTGAAGAAGTGCGACAGTTTAAGCCGAAACCTGGTAAAGCTTGAGATATCGAGAAAGGTCGAGCCTGCTGTACCCGAGCCATCAAATGGTCAAGAGGTAGTTGCCTCACAGAAGCAGCTTTCCGGCAGGTGGACAACCGGTGCTGGTCCGCGCATAGGGTGTATGCGGAACTGCCCGGCCGAGGTTCAGTGCCAAGCGCTGGAGCATTTTAACTTATCACCGAGAAGCACGGAGAGCCCGAAGTTGTTTTTTCCTCCTCGAACCACCAGCGGACTTGGCCATTGATGGCGGAAAGTGGACTTGTAGGTTAATTTTGTAGGGAAATTGATTAATTATTGCTAAACCGGATACCAATCAAACCTCTAATTTTTAATTTGGCAAAAAAAAATTAATTGGGCTCACGTGCTCCCGGTTCATGTGACCTTGCGGCAAAACATTTCTTTGTTGCATTGGTCGATAATGGGTCAGCCACATGAGTGGAAAACTAGAATGTATGAATTTGTTGATTGTTATGCATCATAGATTTGAAATGCTTCTAGTATCATAAGATCTCCTGCAAGTCCATTCTGAACTTGGTCTCTCATGGGTTCTTGGATTTTCTTGATCTAGACCTACTGCAGGCCATGGGGAACCCTTTTGGAGTTGGTTCATGGGGCCCTCAACCTCACTCCACACTTCCATTCATCCGCTGGTATTCAGCAGTTTTACAATGAACTGTATAGCCTTTATTGTTGAAGAACCTAAAGGGTCAAGGTTGTGCTTCCAGGGTTCTAGTGGGGAATGGTAGTTTTGAAGGGAGCCATTAGCAGCAGCAGATATCTAGTAGGCCTTGACCGTGAGTTGGCTAGTGCCTGTGGAAATTCCTCCTCCTGCTCTTCCCTTTGCCGGCCCCCGGAGCAAGGGACCCAATTTCTTCCCTGGCAAAATCTAAGCAAGAGAGAAAAAAAAAGGAAAGTTCGTTCCCTCTAACAAAATCTGACCCTTCTGGTTAGAATGTTTGGTCGGTCGTCTAACCTGCGAAATTCCTAGCCGGTATCTTCCCAGTATCTACCGGTCAACCACATCCATCAGTCTCCATATCACTGCAGACTCTCCTTTTCCCCGGACCTTAAGGCCGACACGTGCCCTCCCCCCTCCTTCCCTCTCCTCCTCCACCCATGTACAAAAACAACCGACCCTCCCTGTCTTTCCCTCTCTCTCTGGTTTCCTACTTTCCATTTCTCTCCTGCGTCCCCTTCTCATTGCATGCAATGCACACATGGAAATACAAACATGGCTCTTCATGAAGGCCGGTTTCCAGCGTCTTAAACGGGTGAGTGATCCTTCTTCTTCCCAGCAGCTGTGTACCTCTGCAACTTTCTTTTTTTCCTGTTCTTCTTATGAGCTTTAACAAGCATATGTTCATCTACCCTTTAACAAGCATGCCTCCGTTTAGCGTTTTACATATAAGATCATGTCATAGTTCTTGCTCTAGTGGATGAACTTCTGCAAAAAATGTCTCATTTACTCACTCATGATGGAGAAGAAATCATGCATTTTAATCAGTTGGTATGGCCAGAATTTACTTGATCAACAGAGCTATGAACATGAAGGGGTAACCTTTCTTTCCTCCAAGGTGAAAACCAATGACTGTGATCTTGCTTGCTAGAGGCTGAAAGCCAAGAAACTAACCCACCCATCATGTAAGAAGAGTCTGATGAACTATATGAACAATGAGATAATATGGGCAAGCAAGATGAGCATCAATGGAATTCAAACTCGTATTAAATCACCATGCCATTGATTGTACTAAACACACCTTTTTTTCTTCTATAAGCTCATTTAGTAGCTATTGGAAAGCATACAAAATGCCATACTTGTTTCTGGAAAACATCATGGTCAAGGAACTTGATTGAGCATATACATTAGTACCCCATTAGTCATTTGCATTGCATTGAGATCAAAAATCACCTTTGAATTGCAAGTACTCATGTTTGATTACAAAGTCAACCATCTACCAATCTTGGGTAAAAGAGCTTTGACCGGTTGTTCCTTTGAAAGAGACCATTAGGTTGATCAACATAAACCCTTCAAAGTACAGATGGTCATATACCCATCATCATACAAAAATAAAATGATCCGAAAATATAAAAATTATAACAAATTTTCAAGTATATTGATGGCCGCTTTTATGCTCTTTTTCCACTTCTAGTAACGTTGGTTGTATGGAATAAATTGAAGTGCGCCAAACACAAGGGGTAGTAAACTCAATGGGCTGTACCCTGGGCCTTGGGAAAGCCCATTTTAAGGCAAAATTTTGTGTTGGATCTATATGGGCTCTATTTCTTCCCCGTAAAACATGGGCCTTCGGTGGCCCAACTATATATTCCATTGGGCTTACTTTCCACCTATCGATGCATTAAGGATCAAGGATATCAAAATCACTATATCTTAATTGTTATACAAAATATTTTATGATTATTCTACACATTTGTTCTTATTTGATAAGTGTATTTAGTTCATTATATAAAAAATTATATATTTTTTAATATATTTTAATTTATTTAACCCATTTCATATTTTCTAAAATTTTAAAATAAATTATATATTAAATAAAATAGACAAATAGTGTGTGTATATATATATATATAAGAATATAAGAATTTCACGGCTTAAAATTTATATATTTTAAGTAAATAAGTGAGTAGATAGCACAAAATTACTATCACTTGCTGTGTGTTATCACCTTGCCTACCTAGCAGGGCATTGTTAGAACATTAAAGACATATTATTGAGGATCATGGACCACCATTGATGATTGAAGAAAATGCCATACTCCTACCATTTATGGGTATGTGTTGCACATTTTTTGGCTGCTTGTATTTGAATAGAGTGATAGAGCTAGCAAGAACATTTAAATCAATTTATTTACATTTATATGTGTTACTTTGACGCATATGTGCACCTTAGAGCAGTCCCTTCTTGCTGATTTCAACGCTCAAATTATGTGAATTATTAAGAATAAAATTACAAATTAGATAAAATTGAGAAAAATTATTAGTTTATAATGTCAAAAATATTATAATTCTTATAGATTATTATTTTCAAGTATATATGAACTCCATTAGTTATCGTTATATAATATTTTCTTACATTTTTTTATACTATTTTTAATTTTATAAACTCATGATATTTTTGTATTTTATTTAATGTGTAATTTTATTCCCACTACAGCCCGTTTAACATGCATACACTACAACACAACTCCTAAGAAAACATGTAATTATATGTATATACAACACACAACACAAATCCTAAGAAAACATGTAATTATATGTATATACAACACATAATTAGGTCAAATTTGAGAAGCAATTTGTAGAATTCTCTTTATTCAACAAGAAAATCTAAGTTGTATGTGTATGCGAGCAATAGTGGATAGCAAGCTGCTTATCATTGTTATCTTCATTTGCTCTACCTCTATTTTATGGTCACTTGCTCCTTGCATAGCTCCAACCATATACAGCAAGTTCTGCATATTCAATGCCCATGTCTTGTATGCTAGTGAAACGAAGATGCATGAAGGGTCTTTGAGATTGCTGTGACTAGCTAGCCTTGAAGTACTAGAATAAAGATTGCTTTGATCAAAAGTATACACAGATACACAACCCCATTAGTTCAGATTGATACACAAGATTGCCTTGATCATGGAGGGACTCTGCAAGCTTACATTGATCATGGATAGTTGATAAACATGTGATAACAGCTAGAAGAATAATATAGAGAAGTGGGTAAATATATCAATCCAAACCCTAGAAGGGTCTTGATGATGGACTGTTGTACAGCCATTAAGCTTGATCATTTATCCTCCCTGGGGCTTCGTTGCTATTCTGACCCAAGGACATGATTGCAGATTCCCAGCCGAGGCCAAGGGCTGATATCGGGTTCGGTATCATCAACGGGTCGTGATCCGAAGAAGGGCCCCCGTGCAGCGGCGGGGGATGGTGGCTGCTGAGGTGGTGGCTTGCGGTGAACATCTCGTCGTTGATCAGAGAGTTGAGGAAGGAAGAGAACGCGTCGTCGGTGCAGCAGTTGTTAATGTCTTCAGGGGGTTCATTCATCCTCATCATCATCATCATCACGCTGCTGTCGTCGACCAGGCCGTCGTCGAACCGATCGGAGGTGAGGTTGTTGGGCTCGACCGGTGGTGGCTGCTTGTCGGCCCCCTCGGTTCCG